>OZ010584.1:42846566-43137778 GCA_963932145.1 Acanthosepion lycidas
CATCTTTCCAAAGAGACAAAATGTGTTGTTTTTGTGAAATAGTCAATTCTTTACCTTTAAGCATTATTAGAACCTTCTCGTAAGACTAGAAATTGCAGAATTCTCTGATAATGGCTAATAGCGTTAACTATAATTACTGATAACATTACTGGAACATTCTAGAATATACTTTTTTCATAATTAATTGATCATTTTATTCTAATAATTGATTTGTACGAATACTTTTTTCACCAGTTAGAATTAATAAAATGCATTAATTTCTGTTAGAATAAGAATTAATTACGTTTATTATTATTTTTTTTATTAGTATGTGTCATTATGCATAAGATGTGCTGAGATTTGTTTTATTTAAGGCTTTTACATTTATAAAAATACAATTTTTCAAGTGTACGAATACTTATTTCCCCCATTGTATATTATATATATATATATATATAATAATGGACTCTCTCGTCGGTTTCAATATATGAGGATCTGACAGCTTATTGATTCAGTTATGAAAGTTTGTACGATAATCTTAAGTGGCATTTAACACCCACTAGCGATTTAGAAAGGAGGCCACATTGGAGCAAGTGTGAGGATTGTGAAATGAGATCACTGTTAGATTGGATGACCTTTTAGATCTTGCTCTCGCTTCTTGAAGATGTGAACTGAAGATTGAAAATTGCTGAGTCCATTAAAACATGTTGATCTCCATTCTACCTGCTCCAAAGCTAAGCGCTCAAGGGTGTTATGTGATATATTGACTGCTGACAAGTTGCATTTCAGCTTGTCTTTGTATCTTAGTCATGGGTGTCCTACATTTCTAACTGGCTGTACATTAGGATCTTGGGTATCCTGTCATCAGACATTCTCAAGATATGACCAGTCCACTGTAACTGAGACTGTATGATAAAAGTCTCGATTCCTCCAATATTACACCTGTTAAACAGGTCTAAGTTAGATGTCCTATCTTGAAGCTTAACTCCACAGATTACACGCAGACAGCTTTTATGGAAAACATCTAGCTGGCATATATGGTACCTGTATGGAGTCCACGACTCTGAGCCATACAAAAGGATGGCAAGTACAACCGCTCTGTAAACCCGAATTTTTGTATCCAGTCAAATACCCCGCTCATTCCACAAGTGATTGCAAAGTTTGCTGAAAGCATTGGTAGCCTTAACAATCCGATGCATGATTTCACCATCTAAAGTTCCACTGTAATTGACTTTGCTACCAAGATAGGTGAAAGACTTTACATAGTTCAGAGGTTTGTCTTCTACTCTCAGTGGTCTCTCTGGAAATTTGTAGACTGGTGGGTTTTGTTTCTCACCACGCAATTGCTTCGGAGTAGGACAAGGTTGGTGCACAACTTCAGTTTTCTTTATGCTAAGTGTAAGACCAAATGCTTTACATGCAGCAGAGAAACGATATATATATATATATATATATATATATATATATATTTATATATATATATACAATATCTTCTATATATATAAAACTAACTATATGTGTGCGTGTGTGTTCGCAAACTATTTCGAGAACCATAAGGCATATTTCCACCAAATTTGGAACATAGATTGTACTTGATACTGGGGGTGTATGGGCAAAAAAATTAGTCATTTTTCAAAAATCAATAACCGATAATCGATGAATATAATGTTTAAATGGGAATTTCCACTAGTTTAGTTGTTTTTAAACTTTAAGACCTAAGTCTAAACCCTAAAGCTTATTTTAATGAAACTTGATAAGTGTATGCAACTTACTATCACACTTATTATACGCTATATTGATTTTCATTTCTCTTGACACTGGGACCCCCAGGGTGCCCTAAAGGGACTCCAAAAAATTCAAATTGCTTCGATTTTGATGAAATTTTTCATGTTTGTTACGCTCTTACAATGAGATAGAAATCGGTTGTCAGATTTTTAAAAATGCATGAGGGGGCCCCCAGGATGACCCTATAAACCCCTTGATGCCTCAATTGCTTTTCAAGTGTATTTTGTAGCAGTATTCTCTAATTTCAACGAAAATTTCAATACATATTTAGATTATATCAAGTAACTGAAGTAGTCACTTGGAATTCACTGAAAATCAACACTGGGACCACCACGAGTTAGGGTACCAGCAGGAAACCCTGAAATTTTCAATTAAGTCTACAGCCTTGGCCATAAAGTCGATTAAATAGAAAACTTAAAAAAGATGTGCATTATTATTTCAATTACTATTAGTCTTAAACCTGTCCTTTGAGTTGAAATTTTGGACCCCTAGGATGAACCAAAGGGACCCCCAAATTTTCAAATTGCTTCAATTTCAACGGAATTTTACATGTATGTTACAATCTTAAAATGAATCAAAAATGATTATCAGATTTTGAAAACTACATAAGGAGCCCCCAAGATGACCCATGAACACCTTGCTGCCCCATTAGTCTTTCAATTGTAGTGGTTAGCAGCATTCCGATGAAAATTTGCACATAATTTGTGTTTAGATCAATCAACTCAAAATCAAAACTGACACACCATGTGTCATAAATACATTATGAAAAATATCAGTTTTTCCCATAGATTTCCCATTTTGGTACTGAAATAGTTTAGTTTGCATTAACTTGATGGCAAAAATTATATCCTTCCTTAAGAAAAAAAGAATAAGTGTAAACGAAAGTGTGCACCGATGAGAGGAGTGCATGTAGGTGTAAGACATGTGTGCGAGATCAATCGAGATGTGTAGTGTGTACAATTGATTTTGTGCCACGTGCAATGATTAATCAAGTTATGTAGTGCGTACTATTAATTTTGCTTCAGAAAATTTTTATCTTTTATAGACTCAGAAAAAAAAAAAAAAATTTACTGAATCAGAGAAATAAAATAGCTATTTTTGTCCAAAATTTGCCTTAAATAATATTTTAAAATAAAATTAAAAAATCTGACTTGGTAATATACATACTTATATTTGATATTAAAAATTAATTTCATATAATGTAATTCTATTACATATACTTGTTTTAAAAAGAAATATACTCTATTAAAATTAACAGTGAAAATATGTTAAAATTGTAGTAAAATAAAATGTATTCTAACCTTTAAAATTGTAAAATAAAACGAATTCTGACCTAAACATATCTCTCAAAGTACTTCTGACACTAAAAAGAATCCAACAAAACACCCAAAATAGAAACAAATAAGAAAAGCTAAAATATGTAAGTCAATAAATGACCCATGTCCTTTGTGCATACATGAGAAACTATATATTACTAGGTTTATATATAAAATATAAAAAATTAAAAATTTACTGAATCAGAGAAATGAAATAGCTATTTTTTGCAGTGATTATCAAAAAATTTTCCTTAAATAATATTTTGAAAAATAAAATCTTTAAAAAAATGTGACCTGGTAATATACATACTTATATTTGATATGGAAAAATAATTTTATATACTGGAAGTAATTCTATAACATTTACTTGTTTTAAAATGAAATATAGTCTATTAAAAATCAAAAGGAAAATTATTTTAAAATAGTAGTTAAATAAAACATATTCTAACCTAAACATCCCCAAAAAAATCTTTAAGTATACAAATTGAAAGAATGCCATAAGAATTTTTGCCGTTAACAATAAAATTAAAAAAAAAACCCCAAAAAACCCAGACGACATGAATTTAATGGATGTCAGAATGCGTTGAAAAATACATACCCACCCCTACCTAAACTTAACCCCTTTTTCAAACGTAACAAATAACTGATACAACAAAAGTTAATAAAAATGAACATGCTACCATCCCTTGTCTGGATGATTGGATTTATTTGTATCCTTGGTAACCGTAAATTATGAATTCCCCTTGCAGTTAAAACTCAGTAAATTTAAAAAATAAGTTACTCCAAAATTCGCTTGAGGATGAAATGGAACTAATGTTTTTAATTTAATTACAAAATTAAATTTAAAGTTTTTAGCTTCCATTTTTGATACATAGCAAAAAAAACACATTTTAAATCTGTTTATTTATAACATTAATGCTCTGTAAATTTACATTGAGCACTATTTTGTAAAAAATAAAAATAGCAATAAGAACACTGGATTATATATCTTACTGTTCTTTCTTTTTATTTAAAATTATATATATATATATATATATATATATATATATATATATATAATTCCCAAGAGGATAGAATCTAGTAAGAACTCAATGTCCAGGGCAGAGTAAGGATATAATATAAAAGGCTCAAACACTAATATTCCACGGTTGTAATTTATTACATTGGAATCGTAATGACGATCCAATTCATCAGACCTATAAATTCAAAAAGAAATTGGAAAATATAACTCCGGGTATAAAAAACAAAATTTTAATGAGAGTGTATATGTGGGAGTGGGAAACAAGTGTGAGAGGGAAACATATGAAAGCTCGAGAAAGAGGTGTAATATAAGAAAGATGAACAGGAAGGCCTAAAGGTGAAGGAGGGGATTAAAATTTAATAGAGAGAAGTTTTAAAGAGAGGAGTTAAAAATAATGGTTTAAATGAGTGAGATACAGATAAATATGAATTATTTTCAGATGTATAATTCGCTAACGATTCGCTGACCTAAAATTAAAAAAAAACAGACACCGGAAATGTGTGGATACATTTGTGGTGACACTATGCACAAAAAACAATATGATCTAAACTTAAAATCCAGCCAATTCATACTGTCGAGGTATATGTGAAAATATTCCGTCTGCTTGCATTATTAACCTTATGTATACAAGAAAAGAGATGAGAGAGAGGAAAAGAAAAAAAAAGTGGGGGCGCAAAATAAAAACGAGAGCATTTATTATAGAACTTATGTGTAATAATCAAGAATAATTTAGACCAAGCAAGTAATATCACCTACTGGTTACAAATTTAACCTAAACATATAAAAAAATTTAAAGAATATTTAACGACCTACTATTTATATGCCCAACACATACATACACACATACACAACAACATATATCTATACTATACATACTCGTACATACATACGTATGCACATAAATACACATAAACTATGCATACATATGTGCACACAAACACATACATAAAACCTTACACACATTCATACATATACATACACACACTCACTTAGGAAGAAGTTTAAAATCAAATTTTTTTTTGTTTACAAATTTCTTAAAATTTAATAAAATGGCCACTTTTAGGAAAATTAAAAAAAGAAAATCGAGCATATATTTGACATTCCAATAATTTCTATCTGAAATACACCAGAATATGTTACTTACTGTAAATAATAATGCTTTAGCTTTAACAACATTTTGATCACAAAACTTTGTTTTCGGACCTTTTTTTATCGTAATATGCTGCTTTTTTACGCTACCTAGGGAGGTACCTGACTCATAAACAAATACAACACATCTATCTATCTATGATTAAAACAAAGGTAAAAACTAAAAAGTAAGAGGTAAAATTGGATCGTGATTACGATTCTAATGTAATAAATTAACCATGGAATATTAGTGTTTGAGTCTTTTATATATATATACGTAAGAGATTTAGAGGATGGGTGAAGAAAACCAGTGCTGCCCGTTACCCTTAAGGTACAGTAGACAAGCAACAAAGGTACTAAAACTTCTACCCAATACCCTCTGTACACCAGTAGCGTAGCTATAGTAAACGTCACCCAGGGCGGTCTGCTCAAATGTCACCCCAATGACCCCCATTCACCCTATGCTGAATGGTTAGCTGTAGCTAAATTTTCATACATGCTCTACCTCTACTTTACTTTACTGACTGGTACGTTACTGTTTATGATCCAAAACAAAATCCAATACCACAAAATAATCAGTTCAAATCAAAAGATTTTTAAAATGCAACTGTTCACTTTCAGAACAACTAAATACAAAACACGGCAATACACAAAAGAATGACATTCGATACTATGGTCTTAGAATGAATGTTTTCTTGTTTTCATTGTGGCAAACTGGTCAATGACATCGTCAAAATCTGTTTGTCTTGTAAGCTCGTTTTCAATGGACAGCACAGTCAGATCCGACAGTCTCGACTGGCTCATGGTTGACGTAATTTTCTGTTGCTAATTTTCCGGTGTACCATTTTCTGGGTACCATTTTTTCTTGACAAAAATGTTCTATTTAATTTTTAAGCATTTTCGGAACATTGTAAATCAACTGCATTCTTTTAAAGGTTACCTAGAGAATTTATGCAAAGTTTATTTTTTTGTTTTTCTTTATACAAGTAAAATAAATTTATTTACATCGTATTTTGAATTTTGATGTTATTATGATTTTAGTTTTAGTGATAATAGACAATAAATAAATATTTATCATTAGTGCCAATAATGGAAAATTAAGTTAAAAATTTAAAAGAATCGTTTTTGGAATCGGAAAATAGGCACAAATTTTTCCGATTCCGATACCCCCAAAAGATCGTCCAAACACTAGTAGTAGCAAAAGTATATAGCTCACTCAATGGAAAATTGTATCTCAGCGAATTGATACACAGGCAAGACTGAAATTGTTGCGCTTCGTATTTCGCTTTGTTGTTATTATGATGATGCAGAGTTAAAACACCATATCATCCGATAAAATGTTACAATATGTCTCTCGTTAGTAACCAAGATTGTAGCAACTGAAACACATGAAAGCTGAAACAGAAAACATTGCTATTTTTCCTACTCACAAATTTCCAGACAATTTATTAGAAAATTTCTGACGGGGGGACAAAACTGGGGGGTCATAAATTATTTCTGTGGGGTCATATGCCCGCCTGCGAAACCCTGTCTCCACCACTGTTTTCAGACTATTTTTGGCACATTAGCCTGGTTGAAAAATTTTGTTGGGGGTGACATTGTGTCACCTCTCCTGTGCTGGCACCCGGGGCGGTCCTCCCCCTCGCACCCCCTTAGCTACGCCACTGATACACATAAAGTGGTCGTAATTTTCGGAATTAGTGGAAAGCATGTTTTTAATTTTTATTTTTTTATCTTTGACAAGTGACTCATTATCGCCGATTCTTTTTTTCTGAGCTATTATAGTTATTCAAAGTTTCTTTTTTATGAATTTTAATTCTTTACATTTTCTTATTTTTTATTTGCAAAGTAACGTAATTTCAATTTTTATTGTAAAATGCATTCCAAGTTAACGTTTCGTTTTTTACTGCTAGTCAATTTCTATTTTTATCGTTCAATTTTTATTTTTTAAGCAACAACCAAAACAACAATGATAAAATGTTCTCTTATACTTTTACAGTGTACACCCACAAAAAAATAACAACATATTCTCTAATTAATAATAATCTTATATTATTTTATTTATATTTTTAGCAATATATTGGCACATTTAATTTCGAATTGTTTAACTCCGGCATCCAATGTAAAAAAAAAACAACTTTTTAAGTCTTTTTAGTAAAATAAAAACAAACAACAGATAAAAATGTTATGCTTGTTAAATAAATTAAAATTATTCATGCCACTACATAATTAGTCTAACAAATAAAATACATTCTTGTAACTCTTAGCGAGAAATTTCACTAGCGAAACAACAAAATATAAAAAGAAAAGAAAAAAAAACAAAAAAAAAGAAGAAAAATCATTGTGCCACGATACGAAAGATAGGCAAACATGTACATATAAAATTATAATTTTTTTCTTGTTTTTTTTACTTATGTTATTCATTTTACAGTATTTATGTACTATACACACTTTTTCTACAGTTGAAAATCCGAGTACCAAAAAATTCTGCATCGATGCACTGAAAACTCATTTAAAACCAGATGGTGTCAACAACATCCTCCAGCAATCATACTTATAAAAATAGTACTTCCTTGGCGAAGTATTTTCGAGTTTAAAAGAGAAAAATAAAATTCTTACAGTTAAATGGAAACTATTTCGGAAGGCTCAAACCTGTAATTCTCTATAATCAGCATGTTAAAAATAATGTCGGTTTTTGACGTTAAAAATACGTCAAAAACCGACATTATTTTTGCACCAACCTAATACATGGACTCAGAATCTGTTAGTGTTACTGTTATTTCTGCATAAATGTTCGTATGTGTGTGTGGTTGTTTCTATACCTGTTTAGATATGTGTCTACACATTTGTACATGTCTGTCTGTGTGTTGGTATGTATTGTGGGTGGGTGTATGTGTGTGTGTATATATATGTGTATGTGTGTATACATATATTTTTGTGCATATGTGGGTATGTGTATGTGCTTGTATATGTATATTTATATTTGTATATATGTGGGTGTTTTATTTGTGTGCACATTTTGTTTGCACATGTTAGCTTGGTTGTTTGTATTTATGTATATGTATGCATATGTGTGTGTGTGTGTGTGTGTATGTATATATGTGTGTATATGTAAAATATTGATGGTTGTTTTGTGTAAATTTATTAGTGAATTTATGCTTGAATTTTGGTGAGTCTGATTATTCATATATTTGTATGTGTGTGTGTGATTGCTTGTATATACTTTTACCTGTATGTACATATGTCTGACATAATATTCTTTTGCATGGTTTTTTATATGTATGTTTGTCTTCATTTTTACTTTTATTTTTTGAATTTTTCCTTCTTCTATTTCCTGTGTAAATATATATCCTTGTATTTGCATGCTCATATATTCGCTTATATACACGTGTTTGTGTATTATGATGTGAATGTGCTTGTCCTGTCATTTAAAAATTCCCTTCCCTACTTACCTCATTTGAATTCTGACTTCTATGTATCAAATTTATGTAGTGATTGGAGTTACTTTTTTCATCAGCGCCAAACTGTTAAATTGGTACTTCATTAAGAACAATAAAATATATGTTTTTATCCTAGTTTCATAATAATCTTGAAGCAATATAAAACTTGATGCTTGGTTAACTTTAGAATTTGAAATTTGAAATTTTTATTTTCTAATTCTAAATTTTACTGTTAACTTAAAATTTAATTATTATATTGTTTTCCAATTTAATCTAATCTTAACTTTATTGCACTAATTGATTGCACTCATACTAGAGTAACTTGTCATGTTATTTTAAATTACCATATATTCTGATTGGTTACCATATGTTACGTAAAAAAAAGTTTCCCATAGTGAGGGGTTTTGGTTGGCTTTTGAACTCTTAAAACTGTTTATTTTCCATTTAAGATCAACACTTGACAAGACATCTGAAGTGTTGAAACAAAATTGCAAATTTTGTAGTGATTTTATAACATGCATTTGTTATAAATTTTAATACATATATATATATATATATATATATATAAATAAATAAATAAATCTCTCACAATTCTCACTTGTATGTGGAACTCTCTTCTGGTTTCTTGTATTCCAGTCAACTTTGATCTTCAAAAATTTAATACAATGCCAATCATTATCTTCTGTTTTCTTAATTCCTGTTTATTTGCTAGGGGTGAAATGATTAAATATATATAATTTAATAAAAATAAAGACAAGATCAGTAGAAATGAATGGGATACATAAAAATATTTATGATTTATAGAATATAATCATTTTTGTTCTAATTAAAGAAATATTAAAATGTTTTTTCATTTAAGCATATTGGAAATCAAAATGTTTGTGGTGTATTTTTTCTCACATGGAAGAAATTAAAAACAAAAAACAATAGAGAAAAGTTTCATCAGGAAGACATTTCTCATAGAGTTTAGTTTTGGCTTTGATACAAAGAATTATAAAACTGTTCAAGTGTTTCTTTCAAATCATGTCTTCTATTACATATATTTATCTAGCAACTGAATGTAATGATAATTAGATGATACTTCCAGGAAATATACAAGAAGCAATCAAGTTTCAAAATTATTTTGCTCTCTGTAAACGATATGTGGTCATACATTGTCTTAAAGGAAAACAAACGTTTTGAATCAATATATTTTGAATCTCTGAAGTTATACAAAACATCACCTTGGCTTTGATTGTTTTTTCAAATTGTAGCAACTGAGTCATATGAATATCACTTTTTCTTAATGAAACTCATTTTCTTTAAGTTTCTGGTCAAGATTTAATTGTTCACCTAATACAAGGCCTAGGAGCAACTGAAGGTAGAGGGTTACTAAATGAGGTTGTTATAATGGCAAGAGTAAGAGATGCATATTATGAGGATATAATAGATAGATATTGGTTGAAAACAGTAAGATTGTAGTGATCAAGGAAGCATTTTTTTGAGTCTGTTCCTCAATTCAATAGTTCTGGAGAAGAAATTGTCTGAGTGAATCTTCCTCCTTATTAATGGAATATGAAGGAAATGAGGATGAGTCAACTCAATGTATATGGCATGGCAGGTCCTAATTATGAAGCTCTGTACTGGTGAAACTAAAGAATGTAGCTTGCCTGGACATCTACTATGAAAATAGCAATAGAGTAGCAAGAGTCTAGAAATGTTTCCTATGAGTCTTTTTGGAGCAATAGAAAGAAACAACCATTTTTTCAGCATTTTTAGTGACGGACTTTAGGTTTGGAGAGTTGCTTGTAATGGCAACCAGCCTCTTTAACAGTACAATTTTTCATCATGACTGGAAAAATCTCAGGATCTGCTGATCTTGTTTTTGGAGGTATTGAATGTTACAAGTCAGTTTCTTCCTCATTGAACTGTGTGAGCAAGATCAGAGGAGAGATCAGCTGCCAAGTTCTGGTCATCTAAATTATTTGAGGTTCACCCATAAACCATGGTATTGTCTGCATAAATATTTACTTATGATCTGAGAATGTTCTTAGGCAGATTATTAATATAAAGAATAAAGATGGGTAGGATCAAGCTTTGTGGAATGCTTGCATTGATCTCATGGGCTTGTGAGGATAGGTCATTGACAACAACCTTCATGGACCTATCTGACAGGAAAGAATTTAGAAGACTCTTCCAGCTTGTGAGTTGAGCTTTTAACTCAAAGTTTGAGATATCTGAGGCGATCCCTCTTATGATGAATTGATTATCAAGCATTTCACTGATTCTATGTGCAATGACAGCTCTTCAGGATAAGACATCTAGGTGGTTGTTTCTGCAGAGGTGATCAACCTTTTTGTTGATGATAGCCATAAAAAGGTTTATGATAACACTGAGGATGCTGATGGAGTGATGGGGATAAGTGCTCACCTACATTCTTGTAAACTGAGTACACAACTGACACTTTCCATAGATTTGGGAAACATTTCTCCTTCAGGCAGCAGTTAAACAGTTTTGCCAAAACTGGGGACAGCTCTGGCCTAAGGTTTTTAAGAACAACAACAAGGATTTTATCCATATCAGTAGCTTTCACATAGTTAAATCTTTTTAAAAGTCTGGAAACTTCCCAAGTCAAGATAGAAAAGTTTGTATTCTGTGAAGGGCAGGTAGTCATCTAGCATGGAGTTAGAGGTAAAGTTGATTGCAAAGAGCTTTCATTGCCTCAGAGTCATTATGATAGAAGGCACTGGCAGTTTGCCTCTACTGGGAATCTTGTTTGTCATTTTCCAGATTTTGCAGGAAACCGAAACTTTTCAATATATATGGACAATGTCTCATTACAGGTCAGAAATTGATTATAAAATTACTCATTCTTTTGATATGAAAAAATTAATAAGCATATTCCTTGCTGTTTTACTGAGTTTGTAGCTTATACAATTCTCTACTTTATCTGATTTTGCATGCATTTGGAATGGTTTCATGATTTCAGCCTTAATACAAAACATCTGATATATTAGATTCAAATCATCAATGTTTACAAGGTGCATCTTCTAAATGAAAACCATAGCATTATCATTTTATTTTTACCATATTTATACATTACCTGTCATTTGGGTTGCTTCTGTTCAAATTTAAATTTGTACACAGTAGACAAACTCTTACATTAGGCTACAATGTTGATTTCACTTTTTACTACTGCAGATATACTTTTATGAAAGTGTTATCTGGTTAGTAAGGCACTGTCAGTAGGTTTCATGTTACAGAAAATGTTTATAAACTGCTGCCATTCAAAGAATTGAATTTTTTAAGATTAAGAATAGATCAGTGAAAAATCAAGTAAATTTTTTGATCACTTGATAAAAGTTAAAAAACAGACAATAAGAAACATTTTAAAAGTTCCTTGGTTTTGTTAAAATATACCCTTTCACATATTCATCAGCTAGAATTTATAATTTTATTAACTAGAATTTATTTCACTTTGTGAAGGATAATTTTCTATTATATGCTACAACACAACCCAGATAGCTCACTTTCTGTACCTGTTTGATTCTGATGTTCCCTATTTGTAGTTCATGCCTTTGGTTGTCTCTGACAACCATCTTCCTACAATAATAGTTATTTCTTCTTACAGTTCTTTACTGTAAAGTGGTCTTTAAGTTTTCTGAGTCTGCACAGTGTCATCTGTGTACATTATATTGCTAAGATTATGTCCACCGATAATAAATCTTGGTAGGTCTTCTATATCTTTTAGAATCATCTTGCTGTAAATAAATCAACTGAGAAAACCCCTCTTTGTCTTACTTATCTATTTTTTGTATATTTCCTCAAATGGTTCTTGAAGATTCTTTATCCCTACCAGAAATTGATAACAAAGTGCTTTTCATAAAGGAGTCTCTCACTGAATTTTAAATAATTTAACAATTGGTGGATTGCAATTCTTCAAATTTTAAATTGATTATCTTAAAATCTATTCAAAATATGCAACTTAATACAAAAACATAAAGAACATTTTGGAAGGTACAGAATAATAGCTGTGATCATTAAAATTACCTTTTTGTACAAACTAAGAGAGACTAGCAGGTACTATGATTTTGAAAAAAATTGGGAATAAAGATAATATTGGTTCCAGAAAATAAAAAAGAACTGGAATCTTTTTGGGGATTAGTAAGTTTTTATAGACTATACTTTCCAAGGTATACAAAATTGACAAGCTAAGAAAAAAGAATGTGGAATTCCTATAGAAAGAGACTCAACAAAAAGCATTTGACCAACTACAATTAATTCTTGCTAAAAGACCAGTAGTGAAAGTATTTTATTTAGCTAAAGATATAACATTAACTACAGACACTAGTGAGCATTCAGTATTAGGAATACGATCACAAGGACATCCAAAAATGTACCTGCCAAGAATGTTGGGAAAAGCTGAATTGAATTATTTAAACACTGAATAGTAAGTTTTGGCAATTGAAGATTAAAGTAGGATTGGAAAAACTGCTCATATTTCATTACACTAAATACAAAAATGTTCATTTGCAGTGTTGTTGGCGGCTTTGTTTAATGATCAATTAAGCCCATATACAATTAATGAACATAAAAAAAATAGATTTTATAATTCATAAGAAGATAGTGAATTTGAACTTTTACTCAATTACTGCATGCTTTCATACAATAAAATAGTGACACTTTTGAAAGTAAAGAGACTCTCTAGATATATCCTACTGAAGGTTAATCACTTCATTCTAATCACCACTTATCTTGAGAAATATCGATAAAGTGATAGTTAGAAAAAGAAACATCTACTTAACATTAGGAAGAGACAGTTGAAATTTCTAAGGTACATGAGGAAAGACAGTTTAGAAAATTTGATACACACAGGACAGATTGAAGGCAAGAGAGATAGAGGAAAACAATGCATAATTTACTTAGTGAGCTTGAGTAAATGGATGGTGGAACAAGGTTCAGGAGAGATAACAAAAAGACAAAATTTATTAAGTGGATGAAGGACAGGAAATTGTAGAGAGTCATGATCATTTACATCCTGAAGGGAGACATGGTGCATAAAGTGTAAATAGAATATCATAAAAAGGTAATTCATTTTGGTTTCAATTAAGATTTCTTTCTCTGAAAAGAACTTTTTTCTACCAGTTGATCTTATTTATAAGCTAGTTTTTGAATTTCTAAATATAGAAGACTTGTGACTGCAGATAACTGATTGTTTTCAACCTTCAACTGTCAGCTACAAATCCTGAAATTCTGCCTTTAGTATGAATATCAACCAACAAAAAGAAATAAAGTAAATAAATTATAAGAAATTTTTCTTTTAAGACAAAATATCAAATAGGTATTTTCTTTTCTCTTTACTAGAGAGCAGTGATGTACCTACTGTTCTATTAATAGTCATGTACAGTAAGATATTGAGTATTAGAGTGTGGATGAATATATTTTATTCATATGAAATTCAGATTTCATTTTTTTAAGTTGAAGACAAGAGAAAGATTTCAGAAAAGTATCACAACAAAATAGACAATAAACTCCTGATAATATTTAGACTACTGTTAGCATATCTGATCATGTCTTGTTATGAAAGAAACAAAATGAGAATTTAATTAATGATAATGACTTCTTTTTTTTTAGTCTGATATCAATTTTATAAACAGAAATAAAAAATAAAAGTAGCAAGAGGAATATTAACCAGTTCCATGGTATATCCACTCATCAATAAGAAAATCACATTAAAATCAATCATTTGTACCAAGTTTACAAAAATGCAGCCAATCAGTTTCTTGGTAAAGGAGAAAAAAATTAATTACTTTGAGTTCATGCACACACACACACACATACACAATCATAAGTTATTATATGATTCAAGAGATGAACTTGAAGTGCTTCAACTAATCTGTGGTGCTTCATACAGTAACAGTGAATGAATGAAATAAGCAAGAATAGATGGACCATCTAAGCGAGTAAATATTCAACAAAAGAAATCTCATTTTTCAGTTGTACCCACTGAATGAAGGCATAATTAATAACATGTATAATTCATTTCAACCTAGACTTCCAATCTTTGGAATGGATTAGTAAAGCATTTTCTAAATTTCTGACTTCAGCTTGCTAAAAATTCTTTGCTGTTAGGTAAATTCAAAAAATATCAAGATTTAAATGAGTTTTCTCCTAGCAATTTAAATTGTTATTATTATTTTGCTTTTGTTTTATATTTTAAGAGTGCACAACTCAACTAACTTACTCAGAAAAACTATTTGTTAAAGGTCTTTTAGAAACAGAAGCAGCTGAATAGAAAATTATACAGTAATCCTCAGAAGCAATATATTTATAATTATAATTATCTATTTACAATAAATTTTACCACCTAAATGATAAAAACAGAGTTAATTAGAACAATTTGTGTTATGCTTCTTTTTTTTTGTTCCTTTATTGGTAAATAGCAATTTCGTTAAGAATTTATTTCTATAAGATAGGAGGATTAGAAAAATAAACTCTTAAAATATTTTATTTACCAAAAGTATTTATATAAAATATAATGGAAAGTGTCTTTTCAAAGGGCAAATGAAAATAAGTCCAAATGACATTCATTAAATTCCTTGACACCTATGGGGATAAACATTACTTTAAACTATAAACAGATATTTAACTAAACTTAGTTTTCCTTGATTTCAAGTTGTAGGTTTTAAATGCAACATTACTCTCCAAATCTAAATTTCACTGTAACTAAATAATGCTACTTTACCATATATTTTTTTTAAATAAACCTGAAAATTAATGTAAAATATTTTATAGAAATAAATGAAGGAACTATATGAAAAAAAGAAAAATCTCTGACCAAAAAATTAGACAACTTAAGATTATTAGGATTTTAATTCAAACTAACACTTTGTTCAGAAACTTTTAGTTTGTTGCCTCAACATTGTATAAAGGTCATGAGGAATAACATTCAAAATCTAAAATAAAAATTAAAAGCATATAAGCAATATTATTCTAAGAAAAAAAAAATGATTCCATCTCAACATATTTTTTGGAGGTGAACAGAAATCTGTTCATAAAAAATAAAAAGTACATTTGGTGAATGGTTGTATACAATGAGCAAATATGATGGATGTATTTTTGTACACAGCTCTTGGAAAGTGGATTTTTACTCCAAATTTTGTATACTCTTCATATAAAATTTACTTTCAACTATCTACTTAAAAAAAGGTTATAGAAAAAATTAAGTCAATTAATGTTTGTGAACTGTCACATTACTGTATAAATAAAGTTAGAACAGTAATAAACAAAATCATTTGTAAAGGATATTTTTGTAATTGAAGTCCACCTCAGTGTGTGTGTGTGTATAAATAAAAGCTTTTATAAATAAAATGACACATTTGTTTTTCAACATCTACAGAACCAACCCATGGTTTATACTGCAACACTGCTGAACAGACATTAGTTACTGTTTATGGGAGATTTGGCATGATTAAAAGTTTCAGAAGAGTCAGTACACTCAAACTCTTGGTGACTTCTTGCTAGTACAACTATCAATGGGCTCTGAAATGTCCCATTTACCCAATTTCACTCACAAGTCTTGCATCAATGTGTTGTATGGATTTCAGGCCATGCCCAATGTTGCTGCATACATGGATCATCTCCCAAGGATGATGATATCAAAAAGACACCTCCTTGACAATGGTGAGATTAAAACCAAGGTCTCATGGTTGGACTACTAAGATTCTAACCACTCAACCACATGCCCACCCACATATATATATATTTCCTGTTACACTTCTCTTAATCTTTCAAAAAGTGTTAATTTATATCTTGTATATCCCTGCCTTTAGTCCTGTTGTAAAATAAAATGAACATCATTATAAACTGTAAAATTAGAGCCAGATCTTCATATATATATATTAATTTACACTATTCAGTTGTTTATTATTTTTAAATTACTTTTTTCTAAAATATTTTGTAATGACCTCCATTTTATTTTTTATTGTCAAGAAATAATCTGGGCTTATTCAAGGACATATGAAAGGATAAAATATAATTTATTATATTATATAACATACTCCAAAATGAATTCCTATCTTATTCTAAACTATGAAATAAGGCCATATAACATAAGTGTTTTTCAGTTAATCTTCTCATTGAATTGTAAAAGCAATACATTTATTCTAAAATTAGCAGGATAAGCTTAGATAATTGATATTAGCTCAACTTAATCCTAACAGAAGCAGCTTTGCTTATGAATTCAAGCTAAATGTAGAAAAATCTACATAGAATCTGTAGGAAAGTTTTATAATATATTTTTCTACAAGTACAATACTATTTTTAAAAGGGGCTTATAGAAAAAGGAAACATTTGAATTACAATATTAATCATTTTTTAACTAATTAGTGAATAACTGAATTAGACACTTTTGGAGCCAATCCATTTTCTGTAAACCAATCAGTTTTCATGCCAAAAACTTCAGTATTCAGATCATCTCTAGACAGAAATCACATCCAAATTGCTCACAACATGAGCCAATCTCAATGAATTACTTAACTGACTTATCACCTTCTGAGCACAATTTATTCTGATTGCACAAATGAAAACTCATTTATAATCAGCAAATTAACTTTCAGTATTTGGATGGCCTTCAATAAGCCACAAATCACACATCAACATTTTCATTTGTATATTCTTCATAGCTGAAAAGAAATTCTAAACATATTTCATACTAAAATCTGTTACAACAAATTCTTTTCTTTCTAATCACAAGATAAGTTAATTAATATATTCACATATATAATTAATACATCCACAAAACATAGTTTCACCCGATCTTGACAACAAACTTAATGTCAAACCCACAATAGATTTTACCTTTGAATCTGAGTCTAACAACACTTTACCCTTCCTAGATATCATGCAACATAGAACTAATAACTTTCAGTTGGAAGTTTACAAAAAATCTACCAACTAGAATGACCATGTCAATTTTTATTTCTACCACTGTAACAGAATAAAATCTGGAATAATTATAATATACTATTTAAGTGCAATAAGAATCTGCAACCCCCAATACTTATTTGTAGAAGAAATATACATAGAAAACACTTTCAAAATCCTCCAATATCCTCATTATTTCATCCACAATGCTAAGAGAAAGGCATATAAAATCTACAACTTCAAAATTATAATGACACTATTAACAATAATAACAGCAACAACAAACTAGATAAAAACAGACATATAACACTACCTACTAACTCCATAACATCCACCACCCAAAACAATTTATACAATCTTAATAATATCAAAATAATTACAAACACATCCAAAACTATAATGGATATGATCAGAACTAAAAATACTCATAACAATTCTAAATAAAATGTCACAACTGCTCCTCACAATAGATTGGGGAAACTTGCAGAAATTTAAAAAAGCATATCTATGAATAGGAAAAGGATGTTCTACACAATTTATCAGATGCATTAGTCACACATAAATAAATTCAACTACAATTTTGATGTAAAGCATGTCACACTTATTAAAAGAGAAAATGACTTAAATGGAAAATTCTTGAGAGTACCACTATTGAATCTTATCAAAATATAAATCTGCAACATGGATTTTTTCGGATATCTCTATTTCTGAAAGAATTACTTCTTTCCCAAGCCAACATACATGACTATAAAATTAAAAGAAAAAGGTTAAATTCATAACCTCCCTTTATTTAAAATATATAATACATAAATTAATTAGACTAATATAAATACATTATAAAAAAAACTAATTCAACAACAAGATCATTTAGTCACTTTTGTTTGTTAGACATTAAATTATGTTACTTAGCATCTTCCATAATTTGCATAGACTTTTCAGTTAGACTCATGAATATTTATGAGTGTTTCTTAAATTTAAAAATTTTGAAAAACTAACAACATTTATTTTTACTTTCATTTAGAAATATTTGTTGCAAAATAAGATCCTTATATTTGCCTTGATAAAGTCCATCAGATGAAACATGTTAGGTAAGTTCTCCTTTTGTATTTATTCATATTGTCCTTTTACTGATATGTTTTTACTTATATCTGAAATTATGCACATACATCCATGTGTGCAGACAGGTACATACACACACACAATGAAAGAAGAAAAACAAATCAACCTTGCACCAATGAAAAGTGCATAAATTATTTTTTAACTCCATAAAAAGTGATGAAAAATGAAAAAAATAAACAGTCAATTGCTGGTATCTCCTGACACATGGACAGAGCAATTGATGGAGGGTCTGTTTACAAAACTCTAGAGTTGAGATGCTGAAATTTGTCACCAACCCGCTGACAAATTTCATAGTTGTAGTAATCCTATATATATAATATATATATATATATATATATATATATATATATATATATATATATATGGGTAATTGAATGACAAGATGAAAAATGCTACATTAAATGTTTCATTGTTCAAAATAACATCTTCAGTCTACATGTTTTTGAGGAATCCTACATATATATATATATATATATATATATATATATATAGGGGGAGGAAGTGAAACAACAATGTCAATTATAATTATTCATTGAGGGAAACACTGAAGATTCAGAGATGCTTAACTTTAGATTTAAATTAATACAAAACAAAATAACAACAACCTAAAACCTGAGGCAGGAATTTACAGTATAAACTACAAAAATGTCACAAGAAATACACAGGCAAAATGTCTAGGAATTTAAATAAAACACAAAATATGAACACAAAAGTGATATTTTATGAAGCAACACACTCAAGGCATTAGATCATCACAATAAGTCTGAACATAATTTTGACTTGAAAATGCAGTTTTAAGAGAAAGTAACATATTAAGGTGGAAATGTATGGAAAGTGCACTAATTTTTGAGTCTTCCATAGTAAGCTTATGCCCAAGATCATACAACATATCAATTTTCTTAATAAAACTTCTTCTATTACAATGTGGAATATTTAAAAAAAAAAATAGCAATAAAAAAGCAAAAGTAACAGAAAGCTGAATGAGATCAGTTAAGGCTGTGCCTCTAGACACATCAGATGCCAAATATTTAAAATTTAAATTTAAGTGTCCCTGCTTTTTCAGCCTTTTCCTCAACATCTAATTATAACAAACATTTGTTATTTCATTCCCTCCTCCTACATAAATATGATCCTTTCAATAAAAACATCTGAAGAAATCCTTTAAAAGAACAAAACATCTAACACAGATTTTTTTTATTTTGCTACCCACCATCTGATATATCAAGTTGATATATTATATTCTCCCATATATATATATATATATATATATATATATATATATATATATATATATATATATATATACACACACACAACAACTGATGTCTTGGTGGGCACAATCAGGGGACTTAAATCAACCCACAAGTGTGGCTCACCTCTGGCAACTCTTGTGTAGGTAAGCTGGGTAGAACTATCTTCAGTCTACCTCCATCTTTGGTGGAAAGAATGCCGAGAATCTTTGAAGCAGTCAAAGGGGGTCATTTTGATGAATATAAAATTTAAGAAGATTTTTGTGTTTTTGGGGTTTAATTTCCATTTAATGTGTAAGACTTGTATTTAGTATAATAAATAAAACCACTGTAGTGCTTAACTTGTTTCATTAAAAATAACACTTTTAGGATGAGAAATAAAATTTTTTGAGGGTGGCCAGTAGTGTGTATATATATATATATATATATATATATATATATATATATATATATAGAAAGAGGGAAGAAGAAATATTTTATAAGCAAATGTATTAAGGGATGTGTAACAGAGCCAAAAGTTCTGATATTTTCTTTGTAATATCCCAAATATGATAAAAGTCAAAGAGGAATTGAAATGAGCCAATTTGACAACTGTCAGGCCAGAATAGTAACAAACATACACTAAAATTAGCATCTTCCTAAATCATGGAAAGAAAAAGAAAAAAAGAAAAAGTGTTCACCTATCTAACATTACCCTATTCTTACATAGTATCACTCTCTGTAAAAATAAGTGAATGTTTGATACCTTTTTGTTTGGAGGCATGTTTAAGCGAGGCTTTATTTTTAAGCAAATTTCTGACTAACTCTCTCTTAAAAAAGAGTGAAATATGATGTTAACTATTATTTTGATATATTTAACATGGCTGCAAACTGAACTGATTTTTCTTTGTAATAATTAAGTTTTATGTTTTATTTCCTGCCTTTGTCATAAATATGAAATGACACAACTGTGAATTGCAAACTGACACATTGTATGATTACATTTATAAATTTTAAATGTTTATCCATATATAAAAAGAACTGCATATTGGGATGGATAAAGTGTAAATTAATTTAGTTTTCAATAATTCAAAATTGTAAAGTTTTTCACACATTTATTTTCATTAAAGGATATAGCTATTAATTTTCAACATCAAGAAAATAAAAATAAGTTCATAAAAATCATTACATTTAAAATTGAAAAAGTTCATGATGAATTAATTCACAAAAAGTTAGCTTTGTTTATAATTCAACTTACTTTCTAGCTCACTACTCATTTGCATTGATATGTGTATTGCTTACTGATAATCCAATCAACATGTGAATGTTAAAAATTATCATAGACTGCATTCAAAGAAATGTGGTTTTAATCATACAATATTTCTTCTAAAATCTGAATGTATCATTTTCAAGGATCAGACAGGGTTTTATTCTCAGAAGTTTAGCAATTATGATCTGTAAAGAGTATGCTGTAAGCTCGTATTGTAGTCCAAAGCAGCATTAAAATATATGAAAACCTTTTTCCTTTCAAATGCAAGTTCAAAATATATAAGTAAGATTTATCATCATTGTGATTTACTCGGTAATGTTCTCTGGGTTTCAAAATAATTTTTGAAAGTTTTTGATAATATTTCTCCACTGTTTTGAGTTTGCTGCTTCTATTTTCCAGGTATGGTGGCTCATGACTTTCAACATCTTCTTGAACTTGTCTAGGGGTCTAGGGATGGTCTTATAGGGTTTATGCATTGGACATGTCCAATCCAGTGTAGATGGTGCTTGATAATGATGCTTGTTCACATGCTCAAGCACTTTTATGTTTATCTTCCGAGCTGATAGTAAGGATAGAATGAAGCATTCTTTAGTGGAACTATTCAGGCTTGCTGACATCAAGGTTATCATGTATAGCTTCCAGGTTTTGTATAAGAATGTTGAGATCCCTACTGCACAATGAAACATGATCTTGATTTACTATTGCAGGTCATGATTGGCAAATTTTTTGCTTTTTCATCAATGTGTATTTTAAACTTTATGATATATGTAGAGTAGTTTTTTCAAAAACACTAATTATCTACCATTTTTATGAATAAGTATGTACAATTAAAATGGATAAATGAAAGGACAAATACAAATAGCAAGTAATCTATACAAATTCCAATACAACATCACATGGATGGAACATCTATGCAGACTTTTAATTTCTTACAATTTTTAATGAGATTATTTCCCAATATTCTGCTTTATTATAATAGAGATTATTTACATGTGTAGACTTACTGTGTCAGATATTAGTTTTGAATTTTTGATAAAAGTTTTCTATGTAGTTGAGACCTAGTTTTTTAGGCCAGCAACTGCAGCACCTTAATATTATTCCTTAGTATAGACTGACTGGTCTGGCTGTATATGAGGTCATTATCAAAAAGCTGAAAGATTTATACCCAACCCATATGGTTTTGAATCTATGTTAGCACAAGCTTCTATCAATATTTCTAGATAAAACTTCTTTTATGTGCCATGTTCCATCAGGATGTGGGTGAACATGGTTCTCCACAATTTCCTATCCTTAGTGGCTCTTAACAGTGTTTCTCTCTTTAATGATTGAAAATTTACTTTGATACAAGAGACACAGTTTGGAGTGCTCATCAAGAGTCAGTGAATGTGCTCATCCATTTATGGTTTTTCTAGATAATCTAAATCTGAGCCTATCTAAGTAGTTACCGGTTTTCTTGTAGACCTTTCTGGCATTGTAACCAACAATTTCCAAGTATCCAACTTCAGAAGTTTTTACTTTGTATGGGCATTTAAGCTTATGTAGTTGCACAGTCATTGCCAGGTGAAAAACTACATGTTTTTGCCCATCACAGCTACTTTAATTCTAATAGAAAAATATCATAATATCATTCAGTTTATTATCAATAAAATGTGTAAAAGTAATTTTTATTGGTATCCTTAAACTATGTGTGGATGCCTATGAAAAAATTAAACTTTAATTATTATATTTGAATTATTACCATCATTTCAGTGCCATAAAATGAGCTTTCACATTGTATTATGATAAAAAAATTGTATCCAAAAATGATAATTATTTTAATGTATTTTAGTGTATTCATCTCATTAAGCTTTGCTACTTTAAATATAAAAAAATATTAATCAATATTAATTTTAAATATTTTCTTTTTTGAATTTTATACATTACAAATGGAATTTAAAAACATGTGAAATGAAAAATGAACAATATATGACATTATTAATGTATAGAAAAAGCAACTTCTTATACATACAAAACTTTCATATTTATAGGAGTAAAAGTAATGATACAAAGTACTTTCTTTTCATACATTGAAGCTGTTTTTTTTAATGTGAACACAAAAAATTTCAGATAAAATATAGGTTGCCGACTTCCTAACTTTAGATTTCAAAATATTTCAGTAATACTTACTACTTACTGAAGATATTTTAACAAAAACATTGCAAATACTTATAATGCCAAATAAATGAAACAGAGACAATCTAAATTTTAACAATGAACACAAATAGAATATTGTTGCTTGTAAATTCTTTTTCAGTCTACAAGTCCTTTAAGATGTGCATATATATGTGTGTATGTGTGTACATACGTGTGTGCATATATATTCAAATGCACCTAGACATGCATATTTTTTAATGTCAACTGTCTGACTGTATTACAAAGAACTTGATTTATACATTTGAATTGTAAGAAAAACAAAAAATGATCTCATAAGCATGACTTGAGCACCTTTCCTTTTTTTGAATAGCACATTTTTGTAACAAAGTAGCAAATTAAGAGTTGCAATGAGAACACTGGAGCTTGTCTATAACACTATCAAAATTTGAACTTATTTTTTTCTTTGCTTAGTAAGTATTATTTCCTAATTGCTTTTGTTTAGAAATCAATTGGGATCCAAAATCAGAATTTTACATATCCAGTCCATGATTTTTAGAAATTTTAAAAAAATCAAAAATATAATTTTTTTTTTAGAATTTTTCAATAACACTGTTGAAATATATTTGTATTTTTATAATCATATTTTTATTTTGCTCTTTTGCAGGATGATACAGTGAGACAAATAGAGCCACAAAATGCACAATCCCATGAATCTGAAGGGAACCAACTGATCACTCAAACAATTGCTTCTTCTGCATGATGGATCTTTCCAAATGTTGAGCTGGTGTATCCATCCAGATCTTCTGTCATCCATTGCCCCAGTGCCACACTGCCCTGAGCTCCCCATTACCACTCTCCTCCAAAAAGCGAGCAACTGTCTTCAGAAGAGAACAATAGTTCAGAAGAGGATGAAAACATTGATCCAGATTAAAGAGGCACAGCTGAGGAGAGAAACCTATACTACCTAAACCAAAAAGACTTCAGTGACCTGGTCAGAGATCTTGGTCTCACAAAGTTCAATGCTGAGCTTTTGACATTGAAACTCAAGTAGTGGAATTCGTTAGATGAAAGTGTGCAATTCACAGGTCAGAGAAAATATCACCAGTGTTTTTCAAGCTTTTCTAACTGTCAAGATGGGTTTTGTTTCTGCCACAATGTGATCTGTCTGTTTGAGGCAATTGAAATTACGTGTAATGAAGTGGTGCCTCTTCATTGACAGCTCACCCAAGAGCCTCAAAGCTTCACAATGGGAACATATATCCAGCTCTTCCCCTGGCTCATTCAGTGTAGCTCAAAGAGTCATATAGCAGTGTCAAGATCTTACTAGATGCCTTGAAATATGAAGAGTCTGACTGGGATGTTATTGGAGATTTCAAAATGGTGGCCTTCCAAGGCATCTTTACCAAGTTTCCATGTTATCTTTGCCTTTGGGACAGCAAGGACACACTACCACAGGTGAAACTGGCAATGGCAGACCAATCCAGTATGGGGAGGAACAACATCAAATGGAAGCCACTGTTGGACCCCTGGAAAGTAGTGTTTCCTCCACTGCACTTAAAATTGGGCCTTATGAAACTATTTGTCACAGCTCTACAGCCATCAGGTATCTTCAAGATTTCTTTCCTAAGCTGTCTGTGGCAAAAGTCAAAGCTTGTGTCTTTGTCAGACCACAAATAAAGAATATAGAGTGCAATTCCCCAAGAAGATCACTAGAACAAAGAAAACAGCATGGAACAGCTTTGTTGCAGTGGTTCTGAGGAATCACAAGGCCCAAATCAATGTAGAGCTTGTTGAAATCTGTTGAAGAACTATGGCAAAATTGCCTGCAGGATGTCCTTCAAAGTTCATATCCTTGACGCTCATCTTGATAAATTCAAGGAGAACATGGGGGTGTATACTCAGAAGAGCAAGGCAAACATTTCCACCAGGATATACTGAACTTTGAACGCTGCTAACAAGGATTTTATAATGAAAACATGATGGGAGGTTATATGTGGGGGGTGACTTGTGAAAGTAATTTACGGTATAAGTTTAAATCATGAAAAGCTACTCACTTCTATTTTTTATGGTTGCTCTTGTATAATCCTAGAATAAATGCTACTTTTGAATCATATATCCTCTTGTTCCTACTTTGTGTGAACGAAAATGTTCACATTTGACAGTTTTCCTAATCGGAATAGGTAAATTTCAGAAATATCATTATTATGGTTACAACAGCAAAGGTTGAAGGAAATATTAGTCATTTTTCATACTTTCTAGGTGTAAGCAAATAGGAAATAGCAGTTGATACCCAAGGACAAAAATCAATCATGTTACACAGTGTAATTTTTTTAAAGCTTTTTCTTTAATTCAGTTTATATGTAAAGCTGTAAAATAAATTGCTTTCCACACTGATTAATAATTAAAAGTAATCTGTTAGCATGATATTTATTAATTTTTTAAATTATTTCATCCCAAGCAAGTCACTGAAGTACAAGAGGTTAATGAGTGTGAGAAAATATGAGAAAAAATACATAATAATGTATTTTTTCTCATAGGAGAGAGAACAATAAAAGAACAGGAATGATTGACATTTTAGTAGAATTGTTCTAGACAATATGTATTATTTATCAGTAAGCTTTAATATACTCTGCATATCAGCAAAGTTCTTTTGAATATATGTGTTTAGGACAGATCCATTAATGGGGAAGATGGATCATACCGCATTCTCCCCTGCCTTATTCTTATGGAAGGAAGAAGTCCCTGAATTGAGATGGCATCCTTCTGTGAAATTCATTTGTCACTACATGAGGGACCAGAGCTCAAGGGTTCCTTGTAATTTTCATAAGGAGACCATGTTTCTATTTCTTCGTAGTCAAAGTGTTCTGTGGACAGCCCTTGCTTAGGCTGGTGGGTCCCAATTCATCCACTGCTAGAGTCAAGTCTCTTAGTGTCTTCCCATCCATCAGGGTAGCAGACATGTGCATACTGGGGGCTGGCATCTAGAAGCTTCAATTCATTCACCCGTGGTTCATTATTATTTAGTCATGTGTGTCTTTTTAGTAATATTACTCCTGTTTTTAAGAGCCAAGATGGTAGAGATGCTCCAGTTGAACTTCTAGGAAATGGGAGGAATAATTCATGGAGTGTTGCATTAGTGGCAGTGCATAGTAGCATTCTAATTGCCTGCAGGACCTCTGGGATTAGTTGTTCCCAATTCTCTAAAGCTAGTTGAACAGTTTTCCAAATTATTCCATTATACCTCCCACACTAGCCATTACCATGAGAGTTATATGAAGTTGTTCTACTTACGGGTACTCCCTGATCTTGTAGGAACATCTGTACATGTTCAGACATAAATGAAGCCCCTCTGAATGAATATACATGGGTAGCCCAAAGACGGTAAAAAGTGAGCAAAATACTTGTATGACTGTTGTAGAGGATACATTGGGACAGGGTATTGCAAAAGGAAACTGAGAATATTTGTCAATTATTGTCAGCATGATGTATGTAGGAGTTTTTTTATGGAAGCAGTCCTTTAAAATCTAATGCAATTCTTTCATAGTGTTGTGTGGCTTTTATGACTGTGCAGGTGTTAGGACAATAAAACCTAGGTTTATTTTCAGCGCAAGTTTTACATGATTTGTTGATTTCTTTCACATCCTCTACTCAGATAGGGATGGTTTTTGGTTTTAATCATGAATACCATGCGTGTAACACCTCGGTGGCACAACTCTCAATACAGTTTCTTTAACTCTTCTTTGCAAGCAGCCGAGCTACATACTAGAGAGAGGGCATCCATAGCTGTGTTTTCTTTACAAGGGCAGTATGTTACGTTGAACGAGTAAAACGAGAGTTCTATACTCCACTTGGCTATCCTCTCATTTTTGATTTTGCTTGTTGTTTTCGGGTTGAACATGAATGAGACTGATTTTTGGTTCGTAGTTTAAAATGTTGTCCGATCAAATAATGCCTCAATTTTCTCAGCAATTTGACAATAGCATAGGCTATTGCAGAATGCCCACATTCTGATTTAGACAGGGTTCTGGAGAAAAAGGTTGTCTTAAAGAAGAGGCTATGAGCATATTCTGAGGCATCTGTCTCTACTAGCAGAGGTAGTGTATAATCAGGTGTAGTAATATCTCCTTTTGCTAGGCTCCTCTTTAACTCATTAAACATTTTCTTTGTTATGGAAGATAATGGGAAGTGTGATTCTGTTGTAAGAGGGTGAATTTTGTCTGAAAAAGACAAAATCCAATGTGCATAGTGTGCAAACATTCCTAAATTTTGGTTAGAAAACAGAAGCTTGAGGAATTGCTCCTTCAAACACAGATTGAGCAATGGCACTTATCCAACACAAGACAAAATGAGGATAACGAAAACATGTTCTCTCCAAATGCTATATGGAGTGCTATTGAAAACTTCACAAACACACCTGAAAATGAAATTACGTTTGCTTCAAATTTTAAACATTAGGAGGACAGACTGGGCTGACCATAAAAAGGTTCGCCTACTCCTCAGGAAATTAAGCACAGCAGAATATACTAAGTTTGTTAACTATATTTTGCCTAAGAAAACCAGCAACTTGAAATTTAAAGAGGTGGTTCAATCATTAACAGAACTCTTCAGTCCAAAAACATCACTGTTCCACAAGTGTTGGAAATGCATGAATCTCACCTGCAAAAAACACAAAGATTACACTACTTTCACAAATGTAGTCAATAAACACTGAGATGATTTCAAATTGACAGAGTTAAGCGCCAATAATTTTAAATGCCTGATTTTCGTCCCAGGTTTGATTTCAGTAAAAGATGCTGAAATATGTCATAGAGTGCTCAACAAGCTTGAAAACGAGCCTGATGTTACTTTACAGCAAGTTGCCGAAGATTGCCAACTTTTCGTGGGCATCAGAGAGGAATTGAAAAAACATCAACCAGAGTGGCATGGCTCACATTATAAAAATATGCCGAAGAAAATTTAAAAAGGGCCAAACAAGAAATAATACAGTTATTTTGCCATCAAGACCATGTTTCGAGTGTGGTCAATTACATTGGTATAAAGATTGTCCTTTTAAAGATAAAAAAAATATTTTAATTGCGATAAAGTGGGACACAAAAGTTCCCACTGCAGGATTAAGATCAAGACAAAAGTTTTGTAAAAACTACCAAGTCTGATGAACCGGAAAGTAGTAACACCAGTAAATATATTGAAGTACGAATATGTAACAAAAATATATGGCTACAGCTTGATTCCGGTTCAGACTTATTTATAATTAATTATCAAACATGGAAAAAATTGGGTAAGCTGACGTTGAATGAGCCGAATAGCTAAAGGAGTAACTGGTGACATTATTAAGTTTATGGGTGAACTTATTACGAACATGTCATTCAAAGGTAAAAGGTTAAAACTTAAGACGTATATCATGAAGAATATGGATAATCTGTTCGGGACTGAGTGGTTAGAACAGTTTCAACTTTGGGATATGCTGATTAACTCATTATGTCAAAAAGTCGAAAATTTGACTAACAAAGCAGAAAAGTGGAAAGGTGAACTAAAAATAAATTTCCTGATGTTTTCAGTGGAGGACTTGGAAAATGCACAAAAATATCTGTAAACTCAGTTTTTAAGAAAAAACGTAACATTCCATTTGCCTTGTTAAATCAAATTGATGAAGAATTGAATCAACTTGAGGAAATGGGAGTTCTGGCAGTTGAACATCTTGAATGGATATCTCCCACAGTTTACATTAAAAAGAAAAGGAAAAGAATGAGAAAAAAATCCTTCTTCTCACGTATAAACTTTTGAATTACCAGAAAAACACAATACTCATTGGATTTACCATTTAAACTTATCCAATTTTTTTCATTATTTTGGAATAATGAATAGAGACTATTGTAACACGTGAAATGCGTGTCATAATCCAAAAAGAAAAAAAAAATTTGTGACGTAATTCCTACATATAGCTTTTTCAAAGTGGTTGTTGCTGATTTTTTTCCTTTATATTTTTTGATTGAATAAAGTACTGTGTGGTAATGGTAAAATAAAAAGAGACTCCATGCAATGTCTGGCTGAAAAGGGGGGTGTTGTGGTGTCTTCCCTCTAATGAGGCTATTGCGGACTCTTCCACTTCCCCAAGTAATAGGTAAGTAAGCCTTGGGCGAACAGTGATATAGACTGAACGCTGGTCAACTGAAACACACTCCCAAGTTATGTAACACACTTCTGTTGTATTTCCTGTTCAATACACTATTTATCAGCAACCTCATTTTGTTATTTATCATTAATCTTGGTCACAACAGATGGATATCCATGAACCATAACAATTTATGAAGGCATCTTAGAACAAATAGGCTCAATATTGTTCAGCAGATACCAAAAAAAATGAATAGTCCTTACTTAGTTTTATCAAGACTTAATAAAATCCATCAATTGAGTCTGAGGACAGTTGCCACCTTGTAGGCAGCAAGTTTAATTTTTCTTTTTAATGTAGATCATGTCCAGTATTGTTAAAACCTATTTATAGGAAGATGCATCTGTGAAATATTTGTAAACTTGTGCTGAAACATATTTAGTGACATAGTGTAGCTTATTAGAACTTTGATTGAAGAAGTTTGTGAAAGTTACTCTCCAGTGACAATATTCCAGTTCGGCATCAGACGCATTGGGGTCAATGATAAGTTTCTCTGGACAGAGTAAATTAACCATTTTTAAAAATAGTTAATAATGAGAGTATATTAACCTGTAGTATAATTGTTTTAAACAATACATATCACTTATCAGTAAGCTTTAATATACTCAGTATTTACCTGAGCACCTCACAAAATGTGATATGGTAAAAGGCTCATTTAATGAAGGTTTTCTGAAAAAATTCCCTGTAGACCCTGTATACATGAGGTTGGGTGGCTGTCTACCTCCCCAAACGTGACTCTGTATAGCAGTTGCTATGTTTTTCACACCCACATACACTCCAAATCATTTTATTCGCCTGCGATTGGCTAATAAATTACTACTACCTTTGTATAGGACAATTTAGACATCACAGTCATTCCTTTGAATCTTTTGGTTCTGGGCATACTAATCTATTCTGTTTAGTATGTGTGTAGTAATTGGTTAATTTTTAACCAATCACATATTTTTAATGTAAGATCAAGTTTTCCTGTGGTTCCGTGGGAGCCTACCTCTTTTCCTTAAATTGGGAGACTTTTCGCAAGTTGCCAGTAAGATTCCAGCCATCAACGCAAATCCACACTTAACACACAAACACACACAGACACAGAATTTTGTAACTACAAACTTACATTTTCTCTCTGTAACTTTCACCAAGCACAATCAACCAGAACTTTTGTTGATTCAAACCAGTTTATTCACAACACATTTCAAGTAATTGTGTTATTCATTCTTCACATGCAAAATTTGCTCTAACAATTATTTCGGAACATTTATTTTATAAGAGAACTTTCTTCAAACGGTTGACTACAATCAATCTACAGTCAAAGGGAGAGAACTTCCTTCTCTTTAATCTACATTGTGAATATGATTTTATTTCATGCTTGTTGTTGTATTCAGTATATATTTGTTGGTTAACAAATTGGAGTTGATGTTATTATTTCTTGAATCCTGTACATGGAAGTATCATTAATATAAATAGTAGTAGTACCTATATATTTGGTGTTCCTATTATATTTAGTGAATCAACCCAATGCTATATTTGGTATGTACATGACATCTGCCCTTTGGCATAGCCTCATCTGGGCAGAGAGGTCAACAAAGCTGGACAGTGAACTGCCTGACACCTCTGAGCTTTAATATACTCTGCATATCAGCAGAGTTCTCCTGAATATATGTGTTCAGGACAGATCCATCAATGGGAGAGATGCATCATACCACAGACATTGCATTTAAATTTTTAAAGATCAAAGTTGAAAAGTAAGAAACCAGAAGAGAGTTTCACAAGCAAGAAATGCAAGAGATGAAATGACAATCTATCTACAAATGATACTGTAGTGTTTTCCTGTTGCTTTCTTCACATTTTTTTAATTTAGAATTTCCTTTCTCTCATAGTGGTTTGTGAGATTTAAATGAAAATTGGGTGGTAGGAAAATAAATTTCCACTTGAACAAAACTGCTTCTGAAACAAAAAGTCAGCTCTTTTTATCCTTCCTCGGTCTCGGGCAAGAAAGCCATATCTCTTGCTTGTATTAACCCTGTTCTCGCCGATAAAGCATGCACTGTGTCATTTCAACATTGATTTGCAAAAGTTTGCCTCACAGGTCTATGATATCTACAAGCACATGTACAGACAATTAGCCTTCTCTTGCTTTGGCGAGGTATGTCGCCACCACATGGTTGACACCTAAGGCTAAAGAGCCAATTTACATAACTGGTGCCTTTTCCAAGGGTATTTTTGAAAAGTGAATACAATTGAGAAGGCAAAAATTTGAACTCATTACCAATTACATTTTTTTCAATAGTCACAGCATATTTGATCCATTGAAAGAGCTGTTAACTGAACAGCAAGAGAAGAAACAGTAAATACAGTAAATTGCCTTAGGTGAAATATAACTAAAAATTAATCAAGACAACTGAGATTTGTTAATCTGGACAGTGGAATAACAATTAAATTGATTTTATCTTGAAATAACTATTCCTCTTGGCTTTGCATGTTATACAAGGAAATATCCTCCTTTCATAGAAATCTAAATTGATATCTTACTTAACAGAGATAATTTATTTTTAAAATTAGATCAAGAGAAAGGAAAATTCAAATTACATGACAAAATATTTTATTATAAGTTATCTTTAGTCAGACTAAAGAAAGCTGCATTAAAAAGCATTATACTTCTTCAATGAAGATTCAATTTTTTTAGTATTTTAACTTTTTCTTTTTGTATGTAAGGTTTTAATTATTTAATAAAGCACTACTAAATTCTAGTAGGATGAGGTCAGTCAAAACCAGAGAAGCTAGATAAGCTGAATTGTTGATTAAAATCTCATCATTTGCAAGTCAGAAATAAAAAAAAAAACTGATAGTCAACTTGAAGAAGAAGAAGAATAAGAAGAAGAATAAGAAGAAGAAGAAGAAGAAGAAGAAGAAGAAGAAGAAGAAGAAGAATAATAATAATAATAATAATAATAATAATAATAATAATAATAATAATAATAATAATACTACTACTACTACTACTACTACTACTACCACCACCACCACCACCACCACCACCAGTAGAAAAGATAATCGTCTTTGCAGACAATCAATCAAAAAAAAAAAAAAAAAAATTCACTTTTTTATGCAATTAAAACTTTTACATATTTAAACTTCAGGTTCAGAATTTCATTTTGTATGTTTAGTCTTTAGAGGCAACCTGTTTACTTAGTTACTTTCAACAGGGGGCAGAAATTATACAGTTATTGCCAACTTTGTTTCTGTAACACTTACGTTATAATATCTTTATAAAAACAGAAATTAAAATGTTCATATTCAGATGGGTAAAATATAAAATTAATGTATGAAATTATAACTTTGATGAATTTGAAATTTTGATGATTAAAACAATTTTAGAATTAGAATAAATATTTAAATTGTTTAAAATATTTGGATTAATATTATTTTTAAAAGATACTTAATAATTAATAACATATTTGATGGCATGTAACCCTATCAATCATTTTTTCTCAAAAATTACCCCTTACATGTACATGTATATATGGAAGACTAATATTTATACCATAATATCTGTATTTGTAGTTCACCTAACTCTATAATACTGTAATATGAGGATGGGTGAAGGGGTTTTTATGTACCATAAACATTTTTATTAGTTCATTTGAAGATTCTCACTCATTGTTAATTGTTATGCTATTGACAAAAGTATAGAATAAGTTAACAATTTCAAAAAGAAAACTGCAATATCTCCGTTTGCAATAAGTCACTTAATACACAAAGATCATGATTACCAATAATGTTAGGCAAATAGACTAAGGCACTTGACATTAGCTGAAAATATATAATCATTCATCTATAAAAATATTCAAAATTATCTAGTCATACTCCTTTTTTGTGAGAAAGAAAATTATATATATATATATGATAAAAATATACTTTTTATATAATTATATATATAATTATATTTTATATAATTATATATATATGATAAAAATATACTTTTTTTTTATAAAGTATGCTATATTTATAGGTTAAAGTGCTTGATATCAAGGATAGAGCATATTGTAGCTATCTGCTTTAATTTGCTGTATTGCTATCAATGTGTACACTATTGTTGATAATACTATGGTTTTGTTTCTTCTAACAAAAATAAAAATGGTTTTCAAGTCTGTTCCTCATGGAAATCATGAGTACTTTTTTCTTTTTTAAAAATTATTATTTTAAAACCTTCAAATAGAGTTGCATAAATTTATTAATAAAAATATCTAAATCTGTTTAAATTTGTAATTAATTTATCATATGACCACAAATAAAAACAAAGATTAAATATTATTGTTTCATGTGAATAGATTTCTGGAACTGTGTTTGTTAAATGGTTGCAATTAAAATATCTATTGCATATTGTGAATTTTATAATTATTCAACTACTTGATAAATAAAAGCTTCTATTTTGTGGTTGTAGAGACATTATTATTATTATTAATAAATAAAAATAAAAATATAAAATAATAATAATAATGAATATTATAAATAAAATAAAATAAAATAAAACAAATAACATTAAAACTTTGTTTAAAATAAATTAAATAAACACTCCAAAAAAGTTCTCCCAGTTTTGTTGGAAAACAGACTTTGTACCAAAAGAAGCTGATTTCACTCTCTTTGCTAACAACCATTGGAAAGTCAAGACGTCCAGCTCCTCCCTTTTGGACATTGTTTGTTATATGAAGTAACTTCTTTTTATCACAGGCAACATTAAAACAATCTTAACCAAAAATACACACATCATTACATAAAAATAAATAAATTGTATGATTCTAATTTACAATTTAATATGCTTTTTAGTGTTATTTCTGTGTATATTTTTTATTCCTGTAAACACAAGGCTATTCCTGCTGGTACAATGTAAGTGACCCCACTTTCTTGTAGTAAATTTAAAGTAATAAATTACACTTAACAAAATTTATAAAATCCCTTTCCATGAAAGAAAAAATAAAACTTAGAAACTAAATTAAAATGTTAACTAACCTTGTCTACTTAAAGATTTTCCATAATTTTGATTCCAAATTTTAGAAACATGATAATAAAATGAAGTTGTAATTTATTTCAGCATAAAAACAAATTATTTGAATTCACAAATTTGGATTATAAATAAAATATAAATTATCAAGTAGTGGCACTTGGTCTGAAGATTTGCATTGAGGCATGAAACTGACAGTCCCCATACAGTGCTGGTTCCTATATCCATGTCTAAAATACCAATTATAAAAATTTAAGAATAATGAAAAAATAATAGCAATAAAAAATTAAAATAATTTGCATATTCTATTGTGTTGAAATAAAATGATCTAAAATAAAAGAAATGTTTCATAGGTCCATCTATGAATTCAAAAATTATTTAAGGTTACTAAATGATGAAAACAATCTAAAAGTACAAAAGTGAAAAGATTGTGACTATAACAACCAAAATAATGACACCAATTTGAAGAAATCCCTTTATATGATATATATGTTATATGCTATATACAGGGTGCAATAGGCAAATTTTTACAATTTTATATTTTTAATTTTGCACATGTACATTGTTTGTTTTTGAATTTGTTGACTGCACAGTATAGTAGGGTCAGTTGGACATCATCTGTGAGAAAAAGAGCACCATGACACAATTCACTTTGCCAGAAATTTGGAAAAGGCATGCTGTACTGCTTGGCATTTGCACTGGTAGCTCCAATACAAACATTTCAGTGTGTTTGAGTGTCAATCTGAAGACAGAGCAGAGGATGCTGTGTCCTCCAAAAGATGTACTGAATATCCAGTCAACATCATTGTGTTTGGAGTTATCACTAGTGATGACAATATTATGCCTCCATTCATCTTTCCACACAGAGACCTACATCAAGTGCCTTGAGGAGATAGTACTGCTCTGGGTCAAGAAAGAAGGCTCTATGTCTGGCAACAGGACTCTGCACCATGCTACACAAGCAGGAAAAACTAGTCATGGCTGTCAGACAATTTCTTCGACCACATCACTCTTTACATCTGGCCACATAACTCCCTTGGTTTCAGTTGAGTGAAAAACCAACAAAACTCCTTGTAAACCAAAGATGAACTGAAGGCAAGGATTATGGCAACATTCACTAAATTAAACAATGAGACTATCCAGAAGAGTTGCAGGAGATTCTGGGAGATTCTGAAGTCGTCTGGAGGCTGTGATTGAAGCCAATGGCAATTTTATTGAATAAATTTAGTCTTTAGTATTTTCAAGATATTTTTGTGTAATTTTGATAAATATATCTGTTAAAATGAGATGTCAGTGTTATTTTCATTTTTATGTAATTTAGACGACAATTTATCCATCTCACACTGTATTTTATATGCTATATATGTTATAATTTGAATTTTGACTAAATTAGTCAAATTATATGGAGTATAAAACAAGTTTATAATTAATGTAAGTTTATGATATTTTCTAAAAAATCAATTTATTTGTGAAATCCAATTTCTCTTCAAAATATGTAAAATGTATATACCTTATTCAGACTAGTGGGCTTATCTTTGTTGATATACTCACAACCTTTTTCAGATGTCTATCTTTGTACTCAGTAACCTTTTAAAAATTTTGAACTGAACCATTTATTCAATCTATGGAGCTAGATTGTTCTCATTCCCTAAGCAAGGAAAATGGAATATTCCATATCAGTTAGCTGTCTTATTTTGTGTCACTTCTCTGTTTCTTCAACTGAAATAAAATGTGTGAGTCAAGTGACACAAAGGCAAAGAGATGAGAGAATTAATGAGACATCACCTAAGCATAGGGATGTAGAATGAGAACAATCTACATCCATAGATTAAATAAAGAGTTCAGTTCAAATTTTAAGAAAATTACCAAGTATGAAGACAGATACCTGAAGAAGGCTGGTGAATACAACAGCTGAAACATTGTGTGTATAACAAGTAAGATGAACAAGCTGGTCCAAATAATCAAGCATTTCTTAACACAAAAATTCAACCCTAAATCATACAAATGTTCAAATTCAAAGTGGGGACAGAACATAATTAGTATACATTAGCATCAATATAGAATTCATAAGGTGGAAAATGTTAAATAAACATTGAAGGGACCGCACATTTCAATAATGAAGCAAGTTGCAACATTATCATTAAAATAATGCTTAAAAGGGGTTATGAAGACATTAAGTCTTATGTTAGCTCAACCTAGTGCATTTATACTGTGCAGACAAAACCAACAATAGTTTCTATTGCTTAAATCACACATACACACATCAATATAAGAAGTATAAACAAAAAATAATCAATACATTATACAAACAAAAAAATCTTTATTATATACAAATGGATACAGATGCATATTTACACACATAGACACCTACCTATATATAGATATATTTTAATTCCAGCATAATCCATATGTGAGTATTGATTCTGAGTTGTTCATACAGATACTGATCATAGTAATGTTAACTGAATATAACAGACTTGTCTGCATTATTGATTACTAAAAGAGATATAATTGATAACAAGTAGACTTGCCATAACCTAAATAGCAAGTGATGCATACTGGCAAAACTATTAAACCTTTTTAAGGGAAAGGGGCAAAGCAAAAGTGTTTTAAACCAAGCCACATATCTTAGAAATTTTATTACATTCAGTACTTTGAATCTTGCTAATTCTATACTAATTTTATCTCAAAGATTATCATAATAAGAAAATAAATTTGTACCAATATTTAAAAGTGGACAGCTATTTTATTTTTACTTAATTCATGGTTGATTCATGATAAGATATTGTACAATATCAGTAGTAAACACTGAAAAATAAAATTATCCAGGATTAAGAACTAAAGAAAATGGCTAATACTCAACAGATCAAGAATTCCTAATTTCAGGTCATCTGATAGCTTTTAAGGAACTAAGTGAAAAGTAAAGATACGAAACTTTTAACTCTTAGGTACAATTAGTCCATCACATATTAAACACACTAGTGATCTAATTAAAAAATGTCTAATGTCTATGTCTATATTTTAAAAATATAGACACAGAAAACACGATTAAGGTGATTTTAGATGTCAAGTCTACCTACACTAGCAGTCAAAAATTGCCTTAACATCCTGAGAAACCACTTCATTAAATCAAAAGTAAAATTTACTTTACTAGTTAAAAAATCAAACATATATACCAATTAATTACAAGCCATTGGGTATTTTCTTTCAACAACGATTTCTACAAACAGAAATTCAGTTTACTGATAGAATCGCCCATATTAGCATGTCTATTTTTAGAATTTTTAGTATCCATTTAAATTTTAAACATATCTTACCTAAAAACTCCACTTACCTCAGAGACACAGATGACATTTTATTAACATATTCCCAAAACAAAAACTTACTAAACATTATAAAGAAAACTGAATAATATCAAACTCACTATTGAATTCACACGAGGAAGAAATAACACTACTTTTCTCAGCATTCTCTTAATCCAAAACAAATTAGATTTCAAGGTTTACCAAAAATCAACAAATAAAAGAAATATAATCAATTTCATTCCCATTACAACAATAAAATAAAATCAGTATTTATTATAGGCTTCTAACAACTCTTAGAATATGTAACCTAGAATGCCTAGATGAAGAAAATTATACCGAAAAAAAAAAAATAATTAAACTCCTTCACTATTATGATTTTCATTTCCAAGCAAGAAGAAAAGCATACAAAATTCATAAGACTAAAAAAGTATTATCAACACCAAAAGAAGTAAGTTTATAATTCTACCAACTAACTCTCTATCCACAGAAGCCTAAAAATATTTAACTATTCCAAACATGATCACTAACTACAAGACAATAAAAGATTTGGTCAGCAAAAAATATAGAATCAATAAAGCATTGAAAACTGGAATATATAAGATAAACAGCTTGCAATGCCATAAGAAATATATAGGTGAGACATCTAGAAATCTAAAAACCTGTATTTATGAACACAGAAAAGACCTTAGTATCACAGAAATAAAACAGGCCATAATTTTGATTTAAAAAATGCTACTTGAGTAAAAAAAAATAGACATAGCCCATTACAGAGGAAATGTCTAGAAGAAATATTAATAAATACACATCAGATGAACTTTTTCATGTCACCACTATTTTTAAAATCTAGACTTAAAGAATGTAAGATCCAAACATTTACAGATAATGTAACCTTGTATTATACATTCACTTTCAACATTCATCATATTATGCAATTGAAATACACTAATATCCCCAATTTTTAATACACACTTAAATTTTGCTAGTATTCAGGAATTAACCACACAGATGTCATGAGGTAAACATGTGATACCCACAAAAACTGATACATACATACATACATACACACACACACATATATATATACATACAGACACAATAAAACAAACAACTTTTACAAAATCAATGAAAGCAAAACAACATAGAACTTAAAAATTGAAACAACTCTGCATTATTCCATTTCTAAAAATTCCCAATGAAGTTAAATAAATAATGAAACATGTTAGACCTATGAAAGTTTTCCTATTTGTTCCTTATTTAATGATAGAATTTTGTGCATGTAAATATAAACTAGAATCAAAAAGGAAAACATATAGTCATGTTTATTTACTTTGAAATTACAATAAATATACCATACCTGAAAAGAAATACCAACTGGTATAAATCCTACCGATACAAGCACATAGTTCAAATAGTTTGATAGAAACCGGTACAACTACAATAGATGTAACACCATTAATATTGCTTTGGTATTAGTGGTTTCAAATGATTTAGTAGCTGAAATTTCTTTTGGTATTCGTTTAATCTTCCTAGGGGCATTTTTAATTTAGACAATAATAAAAATTGTCATAATGTCTTAGTACAGGTTACTTCTGCTGAATAAGGACGTATGGTGAGCTACCTTTGATCATTAATACTGCCCACTATAAGTAATTATTTATGTCTTCAACCTATTTACCAATGTATGTGATAATAAGTAAATGCTATTATTCTGCTTGTCTTTGTGCATGACTGTTAGGCTTTTCTACCTCAGATCAGGCTTTAGTCTTGGCACAGTCACACATCATTTCTTAACTGGATTCAGCTAGATTTTCTAACAGAGAATATTTTTAACATGCAGAATATTAAAAAGGAAGGCCGTTTTAATATTCTGCATGTTATGGAAATTAAGGGAAATGGAGAGAAAAAAACAGTGTGAAGGAGGAAAGGTAGGTGGTAAAAAGTGAGAGAGAAATGAAAACAAAATTTGGTGAAAGTGTTAATTATATATATATATATATATATATATATATATATATATATATATATATATATATGATAAAAATATAGTATTAAGGTAAGCTATATTTATGTTAAAGTGCTTGATATCAGGGATTCAGAGATGGAGCATATGTAAATGTAAAAGGACACTGAGGTTAACACGCAGCAGTGTCAGTCTGCTTAAACATTGGATGACCTGAAGATTATGTTTAAGCATGAAACTGATTGTTGCTGCTGGATGTCCACTTTTTATACACACACATATATATATAAGAGAGAGAGAGATTGTTACTTTTGTATAATAATAGCTTTGAGTATTCTGAGTCTTCCTTTACAGTAAGTGCTGTATAGTATTATTGGAAGGAATAAAGACAGGGTCATTATACATAAAAGAATATTTAACAGCATAACTCAGAACCTCAAAAATTCCCCATAGGGAAAAATAGCCCTTTTAAAGATTGCATCACCAATACAAATAATCAAAAAATATTAAATTCTTACATTGGTGAAACAAGCACCACACTCTCTTATAGGTTAACTCTTGTTCTTTATTGAAACTTAGTGCAATTTGTATATAAATCATCACATCACAAGCATCCAAAATACAACTATTAACCTAAGACAAATATTAGTAGATAATAGCAAAATATGATACACCTTATTATTCTTCTTCTATGTGCTGTGTCCCTTCAGGATGTGAGTAATTATGGGTCTCCACAGTTTCTTGTCCTTTCCAGTTAGAGCCAACAATTTACACAAGCTCATTAGGTAGGTTGTGTGCTGTCTTCTTTTGTCCTTACTTTCAATATGACATGTGAGTTTCAAATTTTTATAATTAAAATTTTTCTCATTATGTGCCCCAGAAATTTCAACTGTCTCTTTCTGATGCTAAGTATAAGTGTGTTTTTCATTTCCGTTTCCTCTAAAACTTTGTCATTGCTCTAATGGTATTGTCAGCATCCTTCTGTAGAATTTCATTTCTGTTGCCACAGGTCTCTTCTTCGTCTGTGAGGAGATTGTCCAGCATTTACTGTCATACAGGAGGACTGATATTGCATAACAATTCAGTACCCTTTTCTTTGTTTCTAAGGAAATATTCTTGTTTCTTAATACTTTGCTTAGCTTTTGGAAGGCAACTTTCACCCTACTACTCAGCTCCGGGCACCTCAACATGGTGTAATGGTTAGAAAGCTTGTCTTGCTAGATCAATTATGACTGAGTAGTGAGTTTGATGCTCACTGGGTGCCCCATACATTCGGCCTTTTGCCACATCTAAGCTGTGCTTAGAAAATCACTATCTACTTGGCTTCAGATTTCAATGGCACATTTTCTGTCCTCTGTTAAAACACTTCATAGATATGTAAATTTTTGTAGTTGCTGGATTTGGTATTTCCAATCTGTAATTCACATGTTGGGCTGTTTCTTTTGCTGACAACAATAAATTTTATCTTCTTACAATTGATGTTTAGTCCTTTCTTCTCACTCTCCTTTACTACCATTTGTAGGAGTTCCTATAGTTTCCTTTCTGTGTCTGCTATCAACACTGTGTCATAATGTTAAGATTGTGGCCACTAATAATAAATCCTAGTGGACTTCTAATTCTCTCAGGATTGCTTCACTATAAAGGTTGAATAAGTTCAGCAAGAAGACATATCCATGATTTATGCCCCTTTCTATTTTTATATATTTACTGAATTCATTTTCTATCCGTATATTCTATTCTAGCATTTCTAACAGTTCTTTATGTTGTATTTTGATAAAAAGCTTTTACTTAATCTATAAAACATGGGTATAGGTATATGTCCTTTTGCATTTATATTCCTCTTTCTGGTATAATTCTGAGCATGAATTCACAATCCTTGTCCCAGTACCTTTAATAAAACTGTACTGTTCTTGTCCTATTTTGGGTGTAATTCTGTTGCATGCTCTGTTTATCAGAATAGAATGACAAATTTGTTACAATCAATGACAAAATTATTTGTACACCCATTAATTTTTAATATTTTTATCCATTACTCAGAATCTAATGCCCGTATGATACTAAGGTTTTTATATGTTAATAAGCGCAAAAAAAAAAAAAAGAAATATAAAACTCAATTTTCAGAACAATAGGTTAAATGCAACAAATTTGACAGACAAATTATGCAAAATAGGAAAACAAAATTATTCGTAGAGTAGTAAATATCATTTTAAATTGATTAATTCATGTAAGTATACGTAATTTACATAATTATTTTATCGGTGAAACTTTCTAGACTATTTATTCAGTAGAATATTTGTGATAATTCCAGCAAAGAACACCACATGGTGCATAGAGTGTCACCATTGTTATTTTTATGTTAACAACAAGATGAGGAAGACAAAGGAGCTTATCATTGACTTTCAAATGTTACATCACTATTTCAAACCAGTTAGCTATCTTTAGATCTATGGCACAGTCCATTATAAAGAAGTTTAAACAGTTTGGCATGACAGAGAATTTGTTTGGGCATGGAAGAAAACCCAAAATGTCACCAAGAACTACATGAAAACTGTTGTGAGGTTAATATAAACCCAAGAGTTGTTTCAAAAGACATCGACAAAAGTTTGGATATGATGGGTATCTGCATAAGTACTTACACAATACAATGTTGTTTAAATAGAAATGGGTTGTATGGAAACCAACCACAATGAACCCTTCTTCACAAATCATGTCACATTGTTGCTTGGTTTAATTTTGCCAAAATGTTCTTGAACAAAGGAAATTGCTTTAGGGAACAAGTACTATGGAGTGATGATACAAAAATTGAGCTTTTTGGACATAATGATGTACAGAAGATTTGGTGCCAGAAAAGTGAAGCTTTCCTCCCAAAGAACACAATGGCAACATTAAAACATGTAGGTGGCTTGATGATGTTTTGGAGTTGTTTTAGCTCAAAGGAGACTGGACAATTAATTACATTTAGTGGAATAATGAAAGCTGCAGACTATGTCAAAATTCTGAATGAAAATCTACAACTCTCAGCACAAAATCTTCATCCAGGTCAGTGATTTACTTTTCCAGCAAGTAAAAATCAGTGACTGCATGGCTTCAGAAAAAGAAGATTACAGTTCTGCCATGGCCTTCAATGAGTCCTGACTTGAATCCTATTGAAAATCTATGGCAAGAATTGAAAGTTCAAATAAATCTTTGGTCACCAAAAAACCTTCAGGAATTAGAACATGTGACCATTGAACAATGAAAGAAAATTTCAGAAAAGACTTGTTCAAATCTCATCAAAAGTGTTAGAAAATTTATAAGTTGCAATGATGAAAGGCCATGCTGTTGAGTATTAATATTGTGAAAATTCTTCAATTTTTTCTATTTTTCATACTGCACAAATAATTTTGTCTTTTTCTATTTTATATAATTCACCTATCAGATTTGTTGTATTTAACCTATTGTTCTGAAAATTGAGTTTTATATTCCTTTTTTGTGCTTCCTCACATATAAAAACCTTGGTGTCATATGGGCATTGGATTCTGAGAGATGGATAAAAATATTCAAAATTGATGGGCGTATGAATAATTTCATCATTGACTGTATGTGGCTCATTAGGCTAATGGAGTTTGCATTCATTTGCACCTGGCTTCATAGGCAGTGGTATGAAAATGGATCTACTTAGGACTATTGGTATATCACCACTGTTGTATCTTTCATTTTTCATGTCTATAATTTTGTCAGTGCGAAAATCATTTAAAGCTGCCAGCATCTTTATTACAATTCCGTGTGGTTCAGCTGCTTTGTTTCTGTTCAATTTGACTATGGCTGATTTCACTTCAGATTTTAATATTTTTGGTCCTTAAATATTTCTCTATTTTGTGGGTTGTTTTCTTTCATCATGGAAGAGTTCTCCAATGTACTCATTCCATCTCTATATTAGTATCAGTATTTTTTTTCTTTCTCTATTATGAGTATTCTGTTCTTGAATTTTATTCATCCTCTTTGAGGATGTCTTTTGTCCTGTTCGTTCTTGTGTTCATTTATGCATACCTGATTTAGCTTTAAAACTCATTCTATTTCTTAGCACTTTTCATTGAATCATTCCTCTTTTACCTGCCTACATTTGTTTCTAATTTCTTTATACAATGTTCTATATTCTGTACCATACCACAGCATTTTTTGCTCTCCTTTTCATCATGTCAAGAATTTCATCTGTCATCCATTTCTTTTTTTGCCTTGTCTAGTTTTCTTTGGGATGCTCTCATTTTCTGATGTTACTAAAGCTTCTCTTAATGTATCCCACTTTGAATTTTCATTCTCATTGAATTTTTCATATCTACTATATGCTATCCATATACTTCTCCTTCAAATTAGGGTCATTCAGGAGTCTATTGTATGGTAATTTGTGCACTTCCTTGGCTCTCTTAAGTTTCTGTAGCTTCACTCTAAGCTTACATATCACTGAAAGGTAGTCACCTCTGCAGTCAGCACTTGGGTATGTTTTGCAGTATAAAACTGCATTCTTGAATCTCTTATTGATTGTTATTGCCAAAATAATTAATGAAAAAGCTTTTGCTTAATTTATAAAACATAGGTATATATCCTTTTGTATTTATATTCCTCTTTCTGATATAATTCTGAACATGAATATCACATTCCTTGTTCCAGTGTCTTTAATAAAACTGCACTGTTCTTGTCCTATTTTGGGTCTAATTCCGACAATGGTGAAACAGTTGGCAAATTTTGAACTAAGAACTCATAATGAACATAGAGAAAAATGTATTCAATATTGCATGGTGAATGATTGAGTAGTAGCTGACACCTATGTGGACAGGGAGAAGCCCAGTAGGAGAAGTGAAGAACCAAATTAGCAATGCACTCTATTCATTATAAAGAAAGACTCAAAATAGTGTGTGTATGAGAGGACATATTTACAGAGAGAGAGGGATGAAAGTGGTTAGGAGAAAGATGTAGATGAAGGAAGATATATAGAGAGGTAGGCTTGCTGACTGGATATCAAGAGACAATAAGCAAAAAACTGAAAGGCCAATAAAGATGGAAATAGGTAAAAATTGCAATGCATTAAAATTCTTTCTGAATAAATAGATTCAAAGAAAAGTAATTAAAAGATATTTGTACAATCTTTATTCCCCTCCCCCTATAAAATTAATCCTTATGGATTGGATAAAAACATGGATAGAAAATGAAGATTGGAAGGAATAAGGAAGAAAATGAGAAGAGGCAAAGGAAACACACCAAAAAGTGAGAAGAAAGTAGACATATCTTGGTTGTCAATGACTATGGAATTTCTAGAGATCCTGCAAATTGTGGTAATTAGCTTGCTTGTTTTTCAATGTTTAATAATTAGTTCACTGTTGGACTAAATTAGTATTTTCCCACAAAAGATAAAAATTTATAGACAGCCATGTGCAGCAGAGGGTGGGGGGAGATAGCTTTAGCTCAAGTGGTACAGGAGATTACAGAAAGCACAGAATTACAAAGTCATGTATGAATTATCAGGTTGGTTATAATTACAAGAGAGATGAATGAATGCAAGAATCCATTTTATGAGATTGTCACTAATATTTGTAAAATCTGAAATACCACAGAAAATGCTTATTTAAAATACTGTAATCTTACAATTAAGTGTGGAGGGAAAATTTTCTGAGTGTGCCATATTAACAATAACAGAGAAACAAGTCTTTATTTGTTAAAAGAAGTTTTAATGATTGATATAGATGTGTCTAAAATCTGAAAAAAAATCAGTAAAATTGAAAAAAAAAAATTAAAATGCACAGAAAGTTCCCTTCTCTATTTTAAAGAAAAAATAAATTGTTTGAAGAAAGCCAATATATATCAACAAATTAATCTATGTAACACCTAGAAGCACTTGAAAAATCTTATAAAAAAAGCTGAACCCACCAACACTATTATTATGAAATTTATCAATACAAAGAAATATTTTTTATATGATAGATCAATTGGGTTGACATTATTTTTACACTTAAATGATTTCATCATAATGTCTGTAGATTTGTATTTTGCAAATTAAGATTATTAAAAACTCAGTTTCTCTTCTCAACAATATTTCCTGATTGGGGAAAGGCTTGTTGTTCCATGCATTGGTTTAGTGATGTCCAGGACAGGAGATTGCTACAATTATGCTGCATTTAGATAAGATCTAAAGAAGTCTCATGCTCATGGTTGAAACATTATAAGCCTGAACAAACCATGTGATATAGAAAATTAAAGTTTACATATTCTCAGGATTTATTAATGTCTTGCACTAATCAGGAAGAAGACTGTAATATTTTAACAAAATTTGAACAAAATGTTGTTTATTTTAGTTATTGGTTACATAGGAATTTCAAACAAGTCACTTTTTTCCCTAATTCTAATGCTTTAAAGCAAAATGCAGTCATCTGAACTTTGAATCCCTTGTTCACAACTATGAGATGATAGAACAACAGACGTATGTGTCTTCTTTTTCCACTTTTCAAAAGTGGAGGTGATTATTTTGTAGTTTGTTCTTACAGCTGCTGTTATCATCTGCTCTTCCCATGTCTCTTCTCTCGGGCAATCTTGGCAGAACTCCTTCTAGTGTACTCCACCTCTGCATATATATATATATATATATATATATATATATATATTTTAAAGTGTAAAGAAGCCATTGTGTAAACATTGACACAAACTGATTATAAAATGATGCAAGTAAGTAACACATTACATTCCAATAACTTATTAACTTTAAGTCATATCTCACATCTTGAAAAATCCTGTAAAATTTATTCCAATTAAGATGTTAATCATATTTCAAATCTATTTAAGAAGCTGAATGAAATGACAAGAAGACAAGGGTAATGCAGGGCTGGATCCAGAATTTTCAGTTAGAGGGGGTGTGTTTCTCAGTATAAATGTAAATTCAAAATTTTAAATTCTGTGATCATATATTTTAGGTTATAGAAATGTATGTATATATATATATATATATATATATATATATATATATATATATATATATATATACTCTCTACTCATTTCTGTACATATAAAAATTTAAATTTGCATTTTCTTTTATTTATTTGATATGTAAAAGCATAAATTCAAACTTTAAGATTCAAAGTATGATTATATAGCCTTTATGAAAGAAGATTTACTAAAATCAATTTTTGTAGATTCTTATTTGCATAGAGGTTCATGGTTTTATCATAGTATAACTGAATGCCTTTGTGAATATACAAAAGAACAAGCATTTTAAATCTGTCTTCACTCATTGAGCGCCTCATTAAATTTCTCAGAAATTTTAGGAGGAGTGTGCACCCTCTATCCTCCCCCCAATCTATCCCTGGGTAATGTAATATAATGCACTCTTTAAATTTTTGTAATTAGTTTAAAGCCAAACAAAGCTATCATTATTCCAATTTTTTCTTCTCTATTTATAGATTTGATGAATTTAGAGCAATTATCATAAAAATCAGATTTAATCAAGTAAACACCAAGTAATTATCCAACTATCTAAACTTTCAGTCATGAGTGACCTCCCCTACAGGAAGTTAAAATTGTGAACACTGTAGAGCAGTGTATAAGGAATACTCAAGTGTATTCTTAGAGCATAGGCTGAATCTTTAAACTTCACTCCAAAACCTATATACAGTTTGGTGAAATAAAAACTATATTAACTTTTAATAGTGGTTATTTAATCAAAATTATATTTTATACACTGTGTTAAAAAGCATAAAAATTATCTGTTATGAATAACACATCTACTCACATATCAAATGTACAAGGAGGCTATAAATAATTGGTGAATATGGTGCATGAGCACGAAAGAAGAGGAAGCTGCCACATTATATAGACAGAAGTTGGTGTGAAAAAATGGCAGACTCAAAAACTTGACATAGAGTAGTTGATTTGTGAGTACTGAAATTGTTTCCCTTTGTCTTAGCCACTAGAACTAAGTAACATTTTTTGTGTCATTAAAATTTAGGTTGGTTTAAAATGTTTTATTTTCCTTTATTCTTTGCATGCATTTACTGAGGGAATCCTGCATAGCGGAAGAATATAGCTATAGGTAAGATTTGTTTCCTTTTTCAATTTAATAAGCAATTTTGATATATAGGTGCATACATAGTAGAGTTAGAGATTAGCAGTGTGATAATGTCATTTACTGGTGAAAAAGATGTAACTAAAAAAAGCTAAATTAATATAAAAATCAAAGGAGATACAGGATGTCTATATATGGAAATGACTGAGGTTAGATCCAAGACAAAAAGAGATCATATCAAAAAGGGCCTATATAGATATGATATTTATTGACTATAGGGAGCTGGTGAGAGTAAAAGAGATCAAGAAACAAATGGAAATATAAGCTAATAAAGTCAGAAGGTTGGCTAAATTGGTCAGATTTACTGGAGAGAGGTTGGAAAGAGTGGTTAGAAAGAGCTCATATGTGTGACTGGTTTCCTTCATCACATTTTACATAAGACTGTAACAAATGTTAGACATTGAAACCATGTTTTTGGCCAATGTTAGGGTGGTGACGTTAAACAAAACACATCTTGCAACAGCAACCTCAAGAGGATTGAGAATAATAAGATGGCAAAATATCAAGAGGGGAGAAAAGTGCAAATATCCAAAGAGCAGTGTTTTACATGTTGAGGTTGAATATTCCAGAGAAACTCAAGCTAGCTATTATAGCCAAGGAAATTGCCAACAGAGTAGTGGTCTACTGCATTGGTAGCTCTCTTTTGAGCCAGGTAAAGGCACTCCTATATCCATTACCAATGGTGGAAGTCCTGGTTGGGGGAGGAAGATGAGAACCTTTGTTGATATGGGTTGCACAAATACCTTCAAGCAGGTGAACAGCTGGAGTGGGGTGAACAGCTTAAAAACAATCAATAAAAGAGAGATTGTGTTTAAAGGTACCAATACTGTGGAGTTAACAGTGTGTGGGGTGCAAGTAAAACTTGTTGATGATATCAGCATAGTAATGGATATGGATATGATAAAAGCTCAGGGAAGCATAATATGTTGTAAGTGTACAACCAAAGAGCAGGAACCATGAAATTGTTGGAGTCCTACAGAGGAAGATATTTCTTGTAAGATTAAGGACAAAGATTTTTTTTCAAAGTTTGATGACAAGCAATTGACAATCTAAAATACTTCTAGAAAGGAGACCCTCTTAGGTTGAAGAATAAGGTGAGCTATTATGAGTACTTCCTGGAAGTGAATACAAATGTAAATTTCAGAAAGTTGTAGAGAGATGAATTGAAGAAGTTATTCTCATTCCCTGGGAAGAGGAAGTGGAATGCGGTGTGTTGCCACTGATAGTACTACAGTCAATGAGGAATAAGCCCGTGGTCAATTTTTGAGACTTGAAAATAAGGTATATAGTGTGTCACTCAGGGCGTTGGGAAAGACCTTACAAGAGTGGCGACAAATGATGAAGGCCTTGATAATTATTGATTTGAAGCCAGCCTACCTACAGATTTCATATAGCTGAGAAACTGTAAATATTAGCTGGTGAATAACAGAGACAAATATACTCTGTTTAATTAGGATGAGATTTGAACTGAATTCTGCACCAAAAGTAACAGTTCCTCAAGATGATAAATATTGGGCCACTAACTCCTACATTTACTAGTGGACAAAACAGAGAAAACATATAGTTGAAGTAATCAATCATTGAAAGAAATTAGGATTAGTTGAATGCAAAACCACTGGAACTGTTGGAAGGAGCAGCAGCTTTGAGTTCAAATTGAACAATGACAAGGTGAGTAAGCCGGTTTTTCAAAGGAGAAATAAGATCTCAAAATTGAGAGCAAATCTAACTAGATATATGTAGAAGACTTGTAGGCCATGACCTTATTTCTGGATGGCTCTAAACTGTAATGTAACTCATAAGAGATGAAAAAGTGAACTTAGTAGTACTGATAATTAGTTACTATGATAAGAGATATTGTAGAGAGAATGAGAGCAAATGATCCAATGAGAAGGAAAAAAAGGTGTTATAAGATATAATGCTAGTTGCATCTTGGTGATGAGCATTGCTATAAAGATGGGTGGGGTTAAAGTGGAGGGTGTAACATGGCTGAGAAAAAGATGATTGCAATCATATTAATGTAGCTGAATTGGGTGCCATTTGGAAGAACATCAATTTGTATTGAAGGTGAAGATAGCATGAGATCAAAAAGAAAATGAAATCTAGTCCCTAGAATTGAGTATCATTTTCATGTCATCAAAATAGGTTGGTTTTGAAAAGATTCCTTTTTCATTAATTTTTTGCACACACTTGCTGAATGAATTCTGCTCAGTGGAAGAATATGAATATAGGTAAGATTTATTTTCTTTACTTATGTAACATGTGTCAATAAATCTATAACTTGATACAGTCATTAGTTGAATTTTGATCTGGAATTTTCACTGTATAATCTTTGATCTATATGTTTAATGTAGAAACATTGAGTTAAGTATATAGACAAGGAAGAGAATTAAGTTGAAAATAAATTATTTTTTTCATCATTAGGCTATGGATTTCCTGATGTAATTAAGTTTATAAATATATAACTCCATTCTAAATGCATAGCTCAGTTATTGCTGCTAACAGTTTGCAACCTAGATACATTCTTAGGTAGAATTGAAAAAGTTAAATTAACTAGGTTAGAGTGAGGAAGAGTGTATTTTGGCTTTTAAAAATGAAAAGATTGAAAACTTTTCATTTTTATTAGCTGTTAGTAGACAACAAGCAAATAAAAAATAAAGGTGAAGGAACAGTGTTGATTCTAAAGACAAATAGAAAAGTATCAAATGAATAGGAAAGAATAATGTTAAAATTTTAAAGATCAAGAATTTTAGAAAAATTGTTGAAGAAATTAAAACACAAAAAAGATATGACTATATGATCTATCAATTAATGAATCCATTGGATTTTCATTTCCAATCATACTGATAATTTTGTCCTCATAAAGAAAATATACAGGATTAATGATAATTTTAGTGCAAATAAGACTGTCACCTGAACAGAATACAGAAATATGTTTTCTTTGTATATTGAGTTAGACCTAAATTTTTCATTTGAGTTAGACCTAAATTGTTTTTCAATAGATGAACATATGATTCCATTCACAGGTGTCAAAAATTTATGACATATATAAATATTCTGAAAGGTGATATTTCAACATTTTCTATATGATTCACATGTGGTGTGTGAATTTTAAATGTTTTATCATTAAAAGTGAAAATGGAGAAAATGAGATGCATTTTCATCATTTGATGTGCTTTTATTTACAAAAGGGAAAAAATTCTCTATAAACAGCAACAAAAAAAGAAGGTATGTGCTGTTTATAGAGATGGTGTCTATAGCCAAGAGTATTGTTTGTAAGTAATTTGTTAAGTTCAGAAGTTCAAATTTTGATCTGAAAGGACAAGAACATTTCATCAAGCTCACTATCATTAATGATGATGAAATCAAAATGCTAATTAAGAATAATCTAGGTTACATGACATGGTACATCACAGATATACTCCATACATCTCATATGAGTGGTGTAAAGAATATGAAAACAATTGCATATGTGAATCGCTACTATGTTTTGGTGAAATTCTCTGCCCAAGCACAATAAAAACAACACATTTTTTTAAATTCTACATTGCTGTAAACAATCCATTCTTCATTGCTTATGATCAATAAGCAATGAAAAATGCATTGTTTACAGCAATGTAGAATGAAAAAGGTCATGAAGAAAATTAAATGACCCACTGTTAAGTACTCCAAAAGCCAATCTGCATCTGAAGAAAGCAATACTGTGTATCTGGTGAGAATGGAAGAACATTTAGATATTATAAGCTCTTTTCACAAAATCAGACAAATACTGTTTCAATTGGACAAATTAAAAGCACCAACGAATGAAATGCATCCAGAATTGTCCATCACCTAGCAAAAATTGTTACAGCTTGGCTGGGATGTCCTACTATACCTGCCATACTCACCTGTCATTGTACCTTTCAATTACCACTTATTTTTATCCCTAAAATATTCTTTTAATGGGAAGAATTTCAATTCTCTGGAAATCTGTAAAAATTACTTAGGTAAGTTCATCACTCAGAAAGATGGCAAATTCTGGGAGGATGGAATCATGAAGTTAACTCAAAGATGGCAAAAGAAAAACAAAACAAAAAAATGGCATATAAAGGGTTAATATATGTGAGTGTAGCATCTAACATCAGTGTTCATATAAAATTGGAATTAGTAAAAGATGGTAGGCTAACTGTATGTCTACTAAATCAAAGTATATTTTTAATATAGGAACATTAATACATTATTTTTTATCATAATGACTCTTGTATGTTCTATTAAATAGCATTAAAAACACTTTAGGTGAAACTATAAATTAAATATACCCATACACTTATTTATTTTATATACATACAGAGATATGCAAATAGAAACGTAAGTGCAGACCAAATACTGTTTTTAGAAAAAACCTAAAACAAGATATTTTTGTATAGTGCTATATATGATATACTTGAACAAAAACAAGAAATCATTTTAATATATTCTGAGAAAAAATAGAGCGAGAAAATGAATTTCTAAAGATATTAAAGTTGAGGTATGACTAATCATAAAGACAGCACATGTGTTAAGGTGTAGCCTAAGAGGTAAACAAACTTGATAACAGTAAGAATTAAGTTTAGAATAGTTTAATCATGAAAGGGTTAAATTCATCTACCATCTGCTACTTTACAAACTGTTACACTACCAAAAGTTTTATTTGAACAAACCAAGAATAAATATATCTCTTTCTTTAATACCAAATCTTAATCATAGAATATTTATTCAGATAGAAACATTTTTTTAAATATTGGTGTCAAGCTACAAAACAAAAGCGAAGTAAACAGTTTTACTTTTTATTTATTTTTTGTTTTATCTGATCAGAGTTAGTTAGGTAAACACCTAAAGATAAAGCAGCTCTGGTTACTGCAACCAGATGTTACCTCATCCATACCATACTGACCAGGCTTTCTCCTGACCCACATTTATACTTTCTACCTAAAGTAAATCTAATTTTATAATCCCATTTAGATACTCATAAATGTGTTTCAGTACAGGGGCCTGGAAAATATTGAACTGAATTAGCTGTAAGAGATCAGAAAATTAAATAGCTAATGTTTGCAGGCTAAGCTTACTTTAAAAGAAATTGACTAATGAATGAATTTGCTTATCTGGATGTCCTTATCACATATCCTTATACAAGAAATCAACACATCAGAATTTATACATAATGTTTGAGTCCAACTACCCATTTTGTATAAAGAAAAAAATCTCAGAAATTTAGACAGAAATGATCAAAGATCTGTATGTAAGATCCTGTACATTTGCAATAGAAATCAATATGCAAACTATCATCTAAAAATCAGGAATAAGCAAGATTGGAAAGCCATTACCTGAAAGGAAACAACTAAATTATGATTAGCAAATCATGTGTAGAATGAGAAAGAAGTATGGAATAAAACAAAAACAAAAAATAGATAAGGAATGATGATAGAAACTTTGTAAGAAGATAAAATTGTTAAAACATGTAAGTTAACTAACTAGAGATTTTAATATGATATGAAAACTAGTTCAAAGAAAAATTAGTTTTAGCATTTAAGATCTCCCATATTATTATCAAGAATCCTTTTGAGGTCTCCCAGTGATGACAATCTGAATTCATAAGCATTTCAACAAGAAAGAAGATTCTTCTTTGATAAAAGGAAATTTTGTTCATTCAATCTCAGATGTTCTAAATGATTTAAAAAAAAAAAAAATCAGGTAAACCTGAAGAAGGTAAAAGATGATATCAGTCAAACACTGTTATGTTAAAAATAACAAAATAGAAATAAGAGTACAAAATATATGTACAATAACAAAAATTATTTCAAAACTTCAGAAAACAATTGATTGGAGCTTATTTCCTTCTTATTTTCTTTTGTGATACGACTCGTAACTTATACTATATAAAAAAGTTAAACATAAATAATGGTTCATAAAACATGGAATTATATAAAAAAACACTCTCCACAGAAATAAGTATAAAATGCATATAAACATCTGCCAGCAAACATACAAAGTTAAAAAACCACAAGAAGCAAAACCAATGGTTATCTTGGTTAACATCAGAAATACAGCAGAGAAAATTAAAAAGATCTGTAAATAATACAATAATTGCCTTGAATGGAATTTCAGAACAATTTGCTTAAAAAAGGCGTAAAGTGGAAATGAACTGATAAGTATCAGAATGTGTTTAAGAAATCAAGAAAATACTAATGTCAGCCTTATCATTAGCACATTATGACCCAAAAGCAAAAACTGTATTGGCTTTAGTGACTATGGTAAAGGAGCAGTAATTCTATATAAATATGATGATGGTAACATGAAATCTATTGCACATACTTTGCATTTGCTACTACTGATAGAAAAAAAAAAAAAAAAAAATACAGCCACATAAGAAAAAGGTGTTAGCAGTCATATCTGCAGTGAAAAAATTTGACAAATTTATAAATGGAAGGAGTTTTCATTTATAGACAGATCATCAACCTCTATTATCAATTTTTGTTTTGAAAAAACGAATTCTTACACATACAGTGAATAGATTACAATGCTGGGGTACCATCTTATTAAATTATGATTTCGGGATGGAATACCAACCATCTAAAAATGCTGATGGTTTATCAAGATTGATAACAAAAAAACTGAATCGTTTGGGGACACTGTTATTGCAGCATTAAAAAACGAAATAGAAATTATAAATATATTATGCAATGTAGTACACGAACTGCCATTTATTCTGGAAGAAATAAAAGTAAAAGCAGAACAAGACATTATTATTTCAAAAATAAAAAACGACTAAAAGAAAGCAAGAAAGATAGACGATTTTTAGAACACAATCCAGACTTGAACGCTTACTCACTATGTGATGGAGTACTGATGTTTGCACAAATAGTAGTAATACCTATCATATTACAAAAGCAAATTTTAAATAAATTTCATAGTGGACATCTGGGAATTTCAAAGATGAAATCTCTTATGAGAAACTATGTATATTGAACCAAAATGGATCAAGACATTGAAAAATTGGTAAAAGCCGGCAGAGTTTGTGCTCCAGCAGCAAAATCACCTACCATGAAATTACAATCTTGGCCAAAGACAGATACTCTATGGTCAAGATTGTATGTAGATTTCACAAGTCCAATAAATGGATCATATTATCCTGTGGTAGTGGATAGCTTTACTAAGTGGCATGAAATTTGCAAGTGCAAAAAACACAACTTCCACAGTTACAGTGAATTTTTTACATGAACTGTTTGCAAGATGTGGCATTCAGGATGCCATAGCCTTGGATAATGGTACACAATTCGCTGCTTACGAATTTAAAGAATTTTGTAAAATATTCTCAATTGAATCACTGCTGTATCACCCAAAGTCAAACTGACAAGCTGAACAGTTTGTGGGTACTTTTAAGAGAGCTTTGAAAAAAAAAACAAGTAATAAAAAAGTGAGCAAAGAAGCACTACAAAAATTCTTGAGAGTATACCGGATAATGCTGAATTCTAATACGACAACAGGCAGAATTGATGTTTGCAAGACAAGTTATTACCAGGTCAAAAAGAATAAGAATGGATAACAAAAAGGACACAAAATTTTTCAAAGTTGGTGAAAAAGTGTTTTTCAGAGTATATAATAATGGATAAGAAATGTGGGAAGATGGTGTAATAAGGTCACAAATTGCAAAAATGATATATATGATAAAAGGAAGAAAAATGGGAAGACAAAGGCACTGGAATCAGTTAAAGAAAAGGTTTATTGAAAAAAGGCCCACAAGAAAGGAAGAACCTATGCAAGTAGTGTATGACATTTTTGATGTACGAACATCCTAAGAATTTGTTGAAGGTACAAGTATAATTATGGAAAGGATGGAAAAACTAGGGGTTAACCCAATAATGAAAGAAATACAAACTTCAGTACATGGTAAACTTGCCAGAAAGAGGAGGTTGGTGAATAATAAGAATTAAAATAAAATATTTACTAGTGAAAAAAAAAATCTCAAAAGTGGGGATGTTGTGGAGTAAATAAGATACCCCCCCTCCAGTAACACAAATAAACTAGGTAAGATGCCTTAAATAAATAACTCAAAGTAAGTCAGTAGTAGTCCACCAGAGTCAGGCAGTTCACTGCCAGGCTTGCGACTAACTTGTTAAACTCTTTGCCTGTAGAGAGGAACCCAAATGAAGCTATGCCTATGAGCAGAGTCTCATCTGGGGAGATAGACAAACCTGACCCTGTATATACAGGGTCTACAGGGAATTTTTGCCAGACCCTATGGATTTTCTCCACATAAAAATTGGCCTTGTGCCACATCATGCCTTGTGGGAAGGTTGGTAGTTAGAGTCAGGCAGTTCACTGCCATGTTCGCAACTGACTTGTCGAACTCTCTGCAGGCAGAGAGGAACCCAGACAAGGCTATGCATATGGGCAGAGTCTCATTTGGGGAGGTAGACAAACCCAACCCCATGTGGGCTCTATGGGGAATTTTTGCCCAAGCCTACAAACTTGGAATTGCCCCACATAAAAATCGTCCTTGTGCCATATCCTACCTTGTGGGGAGGTTGGGAAATACCAGTCAATTGGAGTCAGTTAAGAAAGTATTGATGACATCATGAGTAGCCTAAACAAGATATAATATTCTAATTGGTAGGAATGAGTTATAATAAAGTACCATACTTGAAAAAAAAAAAAAAAAATCATGAGGTTTAAATTTACTAAAATTTCACTTCCTCATTTCCCCATGGGACAATAGTCACTGTTTCCTGATGATTTATTGGAAAAACAGTGCGGCAGAATATAAATTGGTAGAGACAAGTTTTTAATTCACCCACTAAGATGCTTGTTATGAAAAGACAAGCAGATGATGAGATAATATATTTCCTTGAATGAAATAAAGGGCTCTAGTTAGAAAGGAAACTTGATCAAAAAAGTTTCTTTTCACTTTTTTATGATCGTAGAATGTTTTAGTTATTATTTATTCCAACTTCAAACACAAGAGCATCCAGTGACTACTGCTACAAAGTAGTACTGTTAAACCAGACTAGTTTGCTATTATTTCTTATCCCACAACAAGGAACCTAATTACAATGTTTTAATTGATGAGATTTAATGTATCTTTTAAAATTAAAATGTATATTCACCAACAGGAAAATTATTAAGAATTATTCAATGGTAAAAATACATTATTATCACATCATATGGATTTTGCAAGTCTCAGTTTAAGAAATATTGGCATATTTCAACAATGCAACTCATTCCATGAATAGAAATGTTAACATTTTCCATTATTTCATATTCTTACAAAATATTTTTAAAATTTTAACAACAGTTATATTTTTTTTGCAGTTCAGTACATTTCTATTTTTGTTCTTTACAATTTCCATGTCACAAAAAGTGATCCCACATTTGAACAGATATGAAATCAGAAAATATTTATGATAATCCTCTTCCATCTAAAGTTTGTGATATACTTGGTGTCCTTACTATTATTATTCTAAGACTGTATAACAATCACAATCTAACAATATATAGATGGAAAGTTTGTACTGCTTCCAATCTTTGTTGGAATGACTGGACCCCCACCAAATTTGTAAACAAAAGATGCAGATGCATGCTGGGATTACTTCTTAGCCAATATGATAGGTCACTTCTGTTCTTATTTCTGTTCTGTTTTATCTTGAAGTAAGAATTCTGTAATCACTTGTCTGTATCCCTTTTGTGTGTTAACACCATGCTTAGTTTGTGAACTTTTTGCCTACTTTTGCCTTGCATATATTGTTAGTTTAATATTATTTTTGCTCTGTTCTTTTCTTTCTTTTGTTATTGTTTCTTGCAAACATTGTCAATACTAATTGTTGGGCAGTTTTACTAATTACATTTAACCATGGCCAATTACTATACAGTTGGCAAAACAAAAATTATTTACTGCACAATGTCTTGTACTTGTAAAATGTGTAATCTCCAAAACCTATCTATTATAAAAGTGAGGACTGAACAAAAAGAAACAAGCTTGGTTTTAACTGCTCAATTGAATTCATTAACTTTCAATTCACTTATAAACATAAAAAAATCCAACTTGAAAGTGTGGGAAAATTTGAAAGTATATATTATTGTTTAGAAATGTTATTGCAGCAATTAACAATATTTTCAGCTGAGAAGGTAATTAGGCCTAATGAGAAATGGTTTAAGACAAGTGGTCATCAGAAATTACAAGGCCCGAGAGCCACTTGAGTAAGAGGGTTACAGATTACAAGGCACAGTTTATGGGGATATGTGGGGAAGATAACAGTTAATCCTAGACTGGTTAAAATTGTAGTGATCAGGGAAGCATTCTCTTGGGAGTCAGTTTTCCAAAGCAGTGGTTCATGGAAAGAAGTTGCTCAAGTGGAACTTACATCTCACCAATGGAATACAAAAGAAATGATGGTGGTTAGGTACAATGTACATGACAATGGCATGGCAGGTCTTAGCTCTGAAGGTTAGAACTGGTGGAACTAAAGAATGTAGTTCAGCTGAACACTTTTCATGGAAATAGTGATAGAGTAATGAGAGGCTTCCAACATTTTGTCTGTGGAAAAGAAGTTGTAGGGTGGAAAATAATTTATCACCCGCAATGATACAGAGATGCTTTTCAACACTGGAAAAGTGAAAACTGGGAAGGTCCTGCCCATATATGAGATGTCAGATATTTACTGGAGTGGTAGATTGAACCAAAAATTTTCCAGCATCTTTAGTATGAGTTCCATTTGAGGGCTGAGCTTAAGTTCCAATAGGTACTCAGGGCATGGGTTTTTTCTGAAAGAAGTCCCATTCACCGAGAAATGTGAAAATTCAGGTTCTGCTCAGTGATGATGGAATGTCACTAGTTTGGTTTTTGAGGCAGTGAATGTGGCCAGCCAGTTAACCTTCCCCAACCCCACTGAACTGTTACAGCTTGGTCAGAGGAAAGATCAGCTGCCAGACATCATTGGTCATCTAGACTTTTTGAGGTGCACCCATATGCTGTTGTATCATCAGCATAGATATTGACAAATGATCAGAGAATACTCTTCAGCAGATCATTTAAAATATTTTGTCTGTGAAGTATGGTCAGTATTCTTATCTTCTGTTTGTATACTAAAAAGTAACTTATATCACATTTTACACTCATTGAAACATTGTATTACCAATTTAATTTTGTTTTAATGCAAATGTTTATAAAAATGAAACTGGAATCAAAATGAACCTATCTTTCCCTATCTAATTGTTTTAAGAAGAAAAAAAAGTGCAACTGAAAAGGTGAGGCATTGCGAAATAGATTGCATTCCAACTTATTTAATTCAAATAGGCTTCACATAAAACCAGATAAAAGGAATCAAGATCAAGGTATAGTGAACATCAAAATGAAAAAATGAGTTTAGAATTAAAATAAATTTTCTCTAATGATTATGCGTATGAATTTACTAAATAGTATAATAATAAACTGGTTGTAGAAGTGATGGTGAGCCATGTGCTAGAGTATCACTTCTTTTGATGAAGTGCAGGGGACTTTAAGTTAATCTGAAGAATAAATATCAGATAGGGATTATCAGATAAACTGACCAACCAAGGACAGCTATTAGACCATACATAATACAGTGTAACCCGGATATAAGAGAAACTCGGATATAAGAGAGATTTTATATGGTCCCAAATTATTCCCATACTTACCTAAACAAAATAGACCAAACCCGGATATAAGAGACTTCTTCTCCGGTCCCGACAACTCTCTTATATCCGGGTTACACTGTATATCAAAAGGTAAGACATATGAAAGCAAAAATAATAATAATTCAATTTGTCTCAATTTAAATTCACACAAAACAAATAGTCATACTTACTCTACAATCAGCCTATTTTCATCATATTTAATCTTCAAAAACAAATCACAAATCTTTGTGAATCTGACACTGAATCTAGTAGAAAACAAATACGTGAACACACTATATATAAATGAACAAATCATTATCTAACTCTGATTTCATCCTTAAAATACTTAATGATATAACTAGAACATCACAATGTTTCATATTCCAGAAGCATATGATGTATCAGATTTCAAACAGGACTAATTGGTGGTCAACCAAAAGATGGAATTTTTTATTCAATCTCAGTCAGTCAACTGCAGTTAATTGTTAACTCAAATCTTTTCAATGGGTGTATAATATGTCTCGTCAGGACTACATATATGTTTTGAATTCAGAGTTGTCCTTCTCATAGATTGGTTGCCAACTATAGCAAGAGAACCCATAACTAAGGGGAAAACACACGGATTCATGCCTTTCCTAGGATTATTAGTGCAAAAGTGAATGTAACAAACTAGGTTGGAATTTGGAATTGACTCACCTATTTCTCTTACTGAGCTGTTCACCATCACACGTTAAGATGGAATAAACAAGCACATCAGATAGCATAGCATTTTGCAGCAAGAACTTCTGATATTTACTGACAATTATTTGGACAAAAAAGTAGCCTTTTCATCTATGAATGGGCTCCATGATATATAACAATAAAAAGTTGAGAATAGCAGGACGTCATCATTATTTAAACAAATTATCTGCTAAATTTAATGCTTGAAACAGTAAACTGACAATGGCAAGTGCAAATATTAATTAGCGCATTGTTTTCTAAAATGTTTATATTGTGAATAAAGGTTTTAGTTGAAAACAAGTGTCTTTACTTTTGCTTCCCTCTCTATCTTATATATGTGTCTCTCTATCTCTTATGTATGCCCTTATATTGTTCTTTCTCACACTCTTATATGTATGTCCTTATTTTTGTTGGCTTTCAGATATATATATATATATATATATATATATATATACACACACACATACACACACACATGTATATGTATATGCATGTTGCATCCATCAATCTTGAGAGACCTTGGATCTGCACCCAAAGAGTTTTGCTTCAACTGCTAATAGTGGCACAGCATGTTATGACTGTACAGGAGTGACAGTCTCGATTGCAATGAATATGTACACATGTGAATACACTCTCCCCTGATGTTGCCTTGTTGTTTTCTTTCTATTGAGCATGCTTCTCTCAGTAGCAAGTCTTTGTTTCTTCTCTCCTCACTTCAGCCCTCAGTGTAAAGTGTGTCTTCAGCATGAATAATCATTAGTAATGTCTACTAACCTCTCAATTTTGATGTCCATCACCCTCATGTCCCTTTTGCAGACGTCCTTGCAGTGAAGATAAGGTTGCCCTCATGCCCTCTTGCCAGTGGCCAGTTACCTCATAGAGAAAGATCTTCAGAATCCTCCCATCCTGCATACAGTGTACATGTCCAAGCGAGCAGAGCTGGCTCTGTTGGATAAGGGTAACTGAGCATGAATGAGAACTACAACATTGGAGTAGAGGCTCTCCACGTCTTGCTGCCATAGAGCAGCTCACTGACAATGCATGCTTTGTATACTACAATTTTGGTGTCCATAGTAAGCTTTCTGTTCTCTCAGACTCTTGAGGTCAGCCTGGCAAATGTGGTAGTAGCTCATCCAATCTGTCTGTTAACCTCAGTCTCTAGGGAGAGGGTGTCTGAAATGGTGGAGCTGAGGTATGTGAACTGATGAACCACCTCCAAGTTGTAGTTCTTGACTAGATGGTGGGAGGCTGTTCAATGCCTTGGCCTATCATATTGGTTTTCTTCAGACTAATGATCAGGACTTTACAGACTTTGGATTTTGCTCTCAGCTTAGACAAATTGAACAGCCTTTTGTCTGTTCTTGTGTGCAGTTAGACATCATCAGTTTCAATTGAAGCCTTGAATACACAAAGAAGATGCCAAATAAAGTAGGTGAAAACACACAACCCAACTTCATATAACTGCATATATTGAAAACCTCTGAGTAAGAGTCATTATGACACTTAATATCTGCATGAAATGACCAGACAATCATGAGGAATTTTGGAGGACAACTGATCATGTTGAGTATCTTGAATACACTGTCCCTGCTCACAAGATCAAATGCTTTTTTTATCAATGAAAGCAATGTACAGTGGTTATCTTTATTCTTGGCATTTCTTCTGTAGTTGTTGAAGGGAGAAGATTATTTCAGTCATGGATCCAACCTGAAACCACACTGAGATTCGGTGATATACACTTTCAGTGAGCTTCTGTAGTCTACCAAAGACCACAACAATGTTCAGCAGGGAGATTCCTCTGTGTGACAGATAGAGTTTGGGAACACACACACACACGTATATTATTTTAGTGAAATTGGGATAGATTTGAATAGTGAAATTAAGTCAGAGCATTTTGTTTACTGATGTAGAAATTTGATCTAGGCCAGAAGTTGTACCCACTGAATCTGGGTCATCAGAAGACAATGGAAATGGTCGAAATAATTTTTAGCGATTAAAAATTGAAATAGAGCTGAGTAAGCTAGAAGGAACTTTTGAATTCACATGATTTTGGTTGAAGCAGCCAAAACCCTGTGATGATTGTGTGCGAAGTAGTAGAGCCATGGTTCAGTTGTAACCAGCCGGATTTTTCTATATAAACACATAGTTATGATGAAAAAGACAGACGGGCAAGTGTTGGGCAGACAGAAGAGAGAGACGGAAGAGATAGATGGGCAAGCGTTGAGACAGAAGAGAGAGACAGAAGAGAAAGACAGAAGAGAATTAGCCCGGGCAAGAGTTGGTCTAGAGACAGTGGAGAGTTGAGTTGGAGACTCAAGAAGGAGAGAAAGTGATGTCAGAGATTGGAATGAAGTGTCCGCTAACAGGTACTGTTGATATAAGTACCACTGCTTCTGCTACCATGAATATTACTACTACTGTTACTACTGCTACTGAGACGATTTAACAAGTTAATCATAACACACTCTCTCTCTGTCCAGAATCCAGTGTATTTGTTTTTACGTCAATTACTTTTCTTTTCTGTAACCTGTTTCTTTTCTATACTATTCTTTTCTGCCATATAAAAGACATTAACAATTCAATCATTGAATAGTTGTTTGTCCAGTTTTATGCAGATATTAATTTTTTTTTGCTGCATTCTGAATTTCTTAGCACAGACTCTCCAGCCATGTCTACATCTTCAGTCGACCATGAATGGATGAACATCACTTCTGCTTTCTGGATCAAACAAATCACAATGCGGGCAGGAAGCAGGATTAAACCAGTGGACCGGTCGAATAATCTACGGATACTCAGGGGACCTATGGCCACTCCCTTAAGTTCGGTTAGGACCGAGTAGACACCTCAACCCAGAGAGTAAGACGTCGGAGGTTGAGGGGCTGGGGTGAAAGTGTTAGATCTGTGATTGTCACAATTGCTTCAGTCCCCCTTATTCTTATAGAGGGCAACTATGTTGCAGTCTCTCATATCCTGCAGTAGTGTTCCCTCCTACCAGCATTGACAGAGTAGACTCACCAGGCAGTTAAGTTGAACATCCTTTGCACACTTGATGGAATACCATCCAGTCCTGGTGCCAAAGCTTGGCACAAAGTCTCCTGGCAACAACCCCTCCTCTAAATACTGGGATCAGCTAGATTTGATCCTCATGAGTTACAGATACCTGAGAAACATGCTCATGGCACAATGCTTTCAGATCACTGACTGTGAAACAGATTACTCATACTTAAAGCAAAGAGGATGCATTATGCTAAGCCTCCAGGCTTGTATCAATGCCACCACAATCCAGAACCTAACCAAATCAGCAATATTCATCAAATCTCTGAAGGATGCTCTCCTTGCAAACTCACCTAGAGAAATATCCAGCAGAGATAGCATATTCTCAGGGACACCATCTACAGCACTGCACTGAACACTTTTGGGATGAATAGAAGCAAGACACTAGACTGGTTCAAAGCAAATGTAAACAAGCTCAACATGGCCATCAAGAAGAAGCATGTTGCACTATTTGAGCACAAATACCAACCTACACAGGCATCATTGCAAACTTTGAAGACACCCAGAAACAATGCACAGAAGATAGTCAGACATTGTACAATACAAATGACTACAGGCTCAAGCTGTGTAAGAGAACCCAGTTATAATTTGACACTGGTGACATTTGCAGGATATAAGAAAATCAAAAGCCCAATCATATACAAGACAACACCACTGAAATCCCAGGCTGGTGAGATTATCAAGGACACAGATAAACAGATGGAGAGGTGAGTGGAACACATGTATATTGTCTTTACTTTTGTCATGTATCTTTCTCTCTTTTATATGTATGCCTTTACTTTTCTCTCTTTCTATCTTTCTCTTACTGATCAATAAAGGTGTCTCCCCAGTCCAATGTTCTTTTTACTTTATATCTGCCTAAGAATATATAGATCTTTTGTGAATATCTATGCTGATGATACAATCATATATGGGTGCATCTTGAAAAGTCTAAATAACCAGAACTGATCTTTCAATGCCTTGAAAAACCAAACTAGTTTCATCATCACTGAGAAGACCCTAAATTTTTGCCTATCATAATGAACAGGAGTTCTCACAGGAAGGCCCCATGCCTTGACTGCCTCTTGGGACTTAAGCTCAACCCAGACCGGAAATGAAATTCATACATACAATCCCTCCTAACTCCAAAGAGGATGCTTCCTCAATCACTACAATATTAACTTGTTCAAGTCTAGGGTTAACCAATAAACTGTGTCTCTTACTCTGTAGCCATCTACCTCGAGAGGCTCTTAGGCCTTGTACAAACTTATTGCAAAAAGAAAAAAGAAATTAATTGTGCAATCAAATCCCCTCTAACTTGGAAATTTTATATGACAAGAATCTGTCTCAATAAATGCCCAAACTTTCCTTAAGAATTTTTATTGCAAAAATTTCAACTGCATAGAAGTTCTTGCCTGAAGAAAGAAAAGTATCATTTTATTGCATCTAAAAAGAAATAATTTAGAGAAATAATTTTGTAAATCTATGTTTCAAATCTTCTATCTGAATATTAACATATACAGCAAAGTATAAAGAAGAAAAAGTTAACTCTGGTTTTGTTTTATTTAAAAAGATAAAGACAAGATGTTCAGCATTTACATCATGTTGACTTTTATGGCACATCTTCTGACTAAAGCCATCTTAGCAAAAGAGAACACTGACATTTCCTTAATTACAAGAATAGGTTTACATTTGACAGTCAGACAAATTCTGAAATTCAGCATATTCTTATAAATGCCTGACAAAAGTTTCATGGTAAGAAAGTCATTGATAGAAAATATGCCCAACCAACAAAGATAATGTGCTAAGTATCATTGTTCAGCCTTTCAACAAAATAACCTGTTTTATTTACTCTAAAACTATTTGGCTCTAGTCTTGTAACTAAATGTCAGAATCTCATTTGCCTTCAATGAATTTCATCAGATGCTGATTTTAACTGGATCCTAACACTATTTCACCTGCTTTTGTCACCCATTTCAGCTTCAAGTCTTAAACCAGCCACTCACAGTAGAATGAAAAAGAACAATAGAAAAACAAAATGTTTTGAAAATATTTTCTAATTATAATCCTTTTCGACATTCCTGCAATTATCAATATTTTACTTATACATGTATATAATTTATGATTATTTTGTAGATTATAACAGAGTAAAATGGACTTTTGGATCATTTTACAGGAATTACTTTGCTATAATTTAAAAGCAGTATAGCAGAGATGATAAAACTATTGCTCCTGAGATGAACTGAATCAAATTGCTTAATCTCAGCTTAATATCAGATAACATCTCTTCATCTACAAAACACTAATAATCATAAGATTCAAATAATCTTCAGAGTTTTCAAAGTTATTAGACTACAAAATACAGATTTATTCTTAAATTGAACTTTTCAGCATATCAAGTTTAAAAAATTATGATCATTCACAGCTTTAACTTCCTTTTATTATTATTTCCTAAAATACATTATATTTGTTTTTTAATACCGAAAAATCATTGTAAAATGCATCTTAAATTAATTAAATCAATATTATATATTGAAACTTTATTTTGGCTTTGAAATTAGAGACATAATCATATTTATAGCATTTGTCAATAGAACATACATGAACAACTATTTAACTTGTATCCAATCTTTTGTAGGAGATTGAAAAAAGATATATGTTTATACTTGCAGTTTTATATTTAAGAATTACTGGCTAAAATAATAGAAAAAAGGTGATTATTATTTTAAAATGGAAAAAGAATAATTCAAAATAAAATGTAAGATTTCATATAAATTTAATCAATCCTGAGGTGCTTCAGACTATTATTTCAATTCCTATCTTAACTTCTAAGATTTCTTGCCTTTAAATGTAGATCTAACATATCATTTACAAGCAAGGAAAGTCTATAAAATATTATTACAATAGAAATTAGGCAATGGTACTTCAAAAGTTTTTAAATCAGGGATTCTTTGAACCATCTGACCCAATGATAAATGGAGAGATGATGCATACTGCTAAGTAACTCTACTGCTTTCTGAAATATCATAAGAAATGAGATGTCAAGCTGACAGCTTATCTCACCAAATTTTTCCTCTGTTCATGGGATAAACACAATGTTAAAAAAATTAAAGTCAAAATTGTTGGTCAAACTGAAAGATTATTTAATATGAATCCAGTAATGATTTGCCAGGCAAAACATTTGACTGAGACAAAAATCTATTTCAGTTGAATAATCCAATAAATTATGATGGCATGTCTGGTCATATATGTAAGTCTCTCCCAATACAACTAATGTTGATGTTCCTCCACTCTTACATTTATGGGGTGGCTAGTATTGCCTTTGTATTCCATGCTACAACTGCATGAGATGGAATATATATAGTTCTTGGTCATGTTGTTTTTTAGAGGTGTTTGATTTGGCATGGTTGAATTGCTTTTGAATACTGTCCTGATGTTGTATGATCTTTGAATCTTTTTAGATGTAGACAGTGACAGATTCAGACTCCATATTATAACATTGTATATCCTGCTTGGATGTTAATCCAAGCCTGTATGGTGGCATAAATATGATTTTATAAACACTATTCTGCAATACATTATTCGCTGCCTCATGCACTTGTTGATGCAATCAAACAAAAATTGTAGGTGGGGTCATATAACAATATAACAATTCAGGCATCATTTGATCATGTTCCAGATATGTAAAATGGGAGTGGGTGGTTTGGCAATCATACCAGCCAGGGAAGATGTCAAATATATTGTAGAACATGTTCAGTTACATGATCATCATTATCATGTGGCTGAGAATTATGATGCTGGAACACTTCATCATTTTCATGTTTGCAGGAATGACAACAAAATGGGCTAAAACAATATTATGGATATACCTACATGGCACTTTTCAATATTTTCTCCATAAACACTAAAAGCAAGTTAGAGTTGTAATTAATAGCATTCACTTGACCATGACACCAGATGTTGGGCCTATATATCATGGGTGATACTCTGGTAAATGCTGCTCCCCAGTTTGATGTCACACACACACACACAATCATCATTTGCATGATGGTAGAATCTACTTTCATCACTGAACACTATAGGATAGCATTCAATTCCTCAACTGAACGTCGCAACATCATGGAAATATGCCCAATGATGTTCTGATATTAGTGGAAGTTTGGCTAGTGGCATACATGTCTGTAGTCCTGCTGCAAGCCAACAATTTCCAACAATCTGTGCTGACACTCCTGGAGCCATATTTGTTGATTTGTGCTGTAGAAGACATATGGTTAGTCACTGCAGCTCTTAAAAGGTACTGATTTTGGTGATCTTATTAGTGAAATATTAATAAATGTACTACCCTTAACAGAGAGATAAACCAAATAATTTTGTAGGCAATGAGATCAAAGCCTATAGAAAAAAGCATTTATTTTGCACATGAAATATTTATTTTTTAGAAGTATAAAATTTTTCTTAGCTTAAAAAACTGAAGAATAATAGACATGTAAAAAAATCTAATTTTAACTAATATAAAATATAAATTATGCCCATGTCATATATTTTGGACACATATTCCTGTAGTCACTACAGGAATATGTGTCCAAAATATATGACATGGGCAAAGTGACATGTGAAAAGCAATATACGTTTCTTTTCCTATTTCAACAAAACATTACAAATGAATTTTTTATTTTTTTTAGATTATTATTGCTTATATGTATAGATATATACATATATAGAGATATGATAATATGGAACTGATAAAAAAACGCAAGCACTCTATATTCCTTTCCACTCCAGTAAAAATGAAGTGTGATCAGATGTGGACAATTTTGTCAGCTATAACGATTTAACATCTGAAAGATATTGGATTGTCAGTAACTGAAGTTTTAATGTTTTCTCTTTTTAAAACAGAAATTTTTAAAATTTGATTAATTAAACTAAAGTGCGTATTTTTGAAGGAATTTTTCTTATATATTATTTGCTTGGTAAATAGATTTTCTGAACTTTTTTTTTTTTTTTTTTTTGGTTGGGTCGATTTACCGTGCAAGTTCAATGCTACACTGGACCCTACTTTGTGTCCATTTTTAAAATAACTGATTTATTTCGTTAGTCGATAATTTTAAACTACAGAAACCTAAAAAGATTTTCTTAATTAAGGTTGTATTTTATTTCTCTGCAACCAGGCACTCAATCTGTGGGATTCCAAAAACACTACCCCTAATCAACAAAACTCGTTAAAATAAAAGTTTTTTTTTTCTTTTTAAGCTTCCATGCCTTAAAAATAAAATTACCCTCCTAGTTGCATAAGGAAAAACACAAAATCAGAGGTCAGGTTATTTATTCGAATGTTTTCATTTTGCAAGATTCAGACGTCAGACACGAAATTAGGGTCCAATCTGGCATTCTGCGGATCTAGTCTGGACCCTAACAAATACAGACCCCATAGAACTTTTACTTGAAAACATTAATTTTCTTGAAAATGAATAGGATCTCAAAGAAATAAAGGTCATTTTCACAAAGTGCAAAAACTACATCGAATCAAATACATATTTTTTTTTAGTAGAAAAATATTAATTTTTTTTAGCTTGAACCGAATCTTAATTTTCAATTTCAAACGTCATTTCAGTGTAAAAAGTTTTTAAAACAGACTGAGAGGATTTACGGATTTAAAATTCGTGTAAATGTGTATTATTGCGTAATTTGTTTGATCGTCTATTTCATCAGGTCGAAATGAAATTGCTATGATGGAGATTATATTTTTTTAAGGATCAGATCATATACATTTCTTTTTTAATCTTGTTCAGTTACACGTTTTTATTTTATTTTTTATTGATCATTCATTCTTTTTTTTTTGTGACATGCAGTTATCCATAAAAAAAAACAACAAAACAATGATCAACAACCGTATGTTTTTCAGCTCTTAACGCGCAAGCACGTGATAAAAAAATGGCGGACCGGCACCTTTTCATTTCTTTTTTTTTCAAAAGACAGCGAAGCGATTTCTCGTTGCAATTTAATCTTTTGAACCCATAGCTACGTGGAAGGAGAATAACGATTATTGCCTTTCCCAAGGGCATCAGCACGACACGAACTTACGAAGAGAACACAACAGAAACGGAACTTGAACTCGCCTCAAACTGAGATGGTGTCCGCAAATCTGTTTTTTTTTTTTTTTTTTTTTACATCGTACGTAGAGTGATATCATAAAATAACTTTTTTGCTGATCATAAAATAGCTAACGATCAAAGAAAAAAAAAAGCAAATGTTTGTTTATTTTTACAATGTACACTCAGTTACGGATCTCAAACAAACAAGCACTTTTTTTTTCTGATTGTTTACTATTTTTGTGATCGGGATAGATGATTGAATTCAAATTTAAGTTTTTAAACTTTTAGTCAGTGAGTGAAAAGAATATAGGTACAATTACATACAAAATAATTAAAAAAATGTATTAAAGTTAATAATTCATAAAGTCAACTGTACAAATGCAAATAAATAAAACTTATACACGTGTTTTCGTACAAGTTTTAGCATTTTTACTACAGTATTATTTGTCTTTCTCTTTCACCACGATACATATCACGTGTGCAATCTCCTGAAATTCACCATTCATTCATCATGTATTGTTTTTATGAATTAGATTTTTCTAACTCAGAAAATAATTGAAAAAAGATTTCTTTCTCTCAGTTATTTTTTATAAACTTCTGGAAGAACATTTTTCCTCATTTTTTTCAGCCAAACATTAATTAGACTAGAGAGACTAGAGAGTAAAAGTTTCTTTATAATTTCATTGGTCTTTTTGGGGTTTTTTTTTCATAGAAAAAATTTATTTCGCCTTTTCTTTTTTAAATTATTTCTTTATTTACTAATTTGGTGTATACTTTAGTTTAAAAAATATATCACGGCTCATTTCTCTTTCTCTGGAAGGATTGCTTTTTTTAGTCTTTTTAAGCAAAAAAAAAAAAGGTTCTTAGAAAAAAAAGATGAATAACAATCTAAAATGTTTGTAACTAGAGTAGTAAAACTGAAAAGAAAAGTGTAAAAAGAAAAAAAAAGAAAAGTATAAAACTGTATTGCGACGTGTGTTTTTTTTATGGTTTCGCTTCCCTAAAAGTAATAAAAACTCATTACTTTTTTCAATCATTCAGTTTTCAAATTTCACTTGTTAAAAAATGCACTATTAACTTGAGTTTTTTTTACACAATTTTTAACAGAATGGGACCTTAAAGAAAATTAAGAAGCTCAACTCGATATTTATTTAGTTTTAGTACCTGTTAGTGTTTTTTGTATATTTAACGAGCGTAAACCGAAATGTAAAAATAAAATAAACAGTAAACTAATGGATGCAGTCAGTAGTGTGTAAAAGAAAGATCCGCTAAAAAACAAAAACAACAAAAATATAAGCAACAGTTGATACACTTTGTTGAATTAGGTGATGGTACTACAAGGTAAGTTTTTTATTATCGTTGTTGTGGTTGTTGATGTATTTTTATTTATTACTTTTTTGTTTGATTTTAACAACGTTATATTGTTTCTGTCTGAATATTTATTTTTTTTTGCAAAAAGAAAGTGGAATTGGTATGGGAACTAAAGCAATGGAACCAGGACAGGTTCTGGTGCATCATCAAGAAACATGCATTGAGCAGAAAGGGAAGGGAAGGGAATTCCGTCACCATAAACAAACAAAATTGCTTATACTCACTCTGATCATCAAATTTCCTGATAATTGTGTCGATAAACGTATTTGGTGGAGCAACATGGCCTCTTCTGACGGGCATTTTGGTGTATTAACTGAACAGTGAACACTAAAGGGTATTTGGCAGTGGTAGCAACAAAAAAAATATGAAAACGCGTCACCCACAGTTCGGACCAGTTGTTTATGTATTTTTTTTTTTTTATTTTCGTTTTATTTCGCTCTCTCTCTCTCTCTCTCTCTCTCTCTCTCTCTCTCTCTCTCGCTCTCTCTCTCTTAGTGACTGTTGTTCAGGCACGAATAGTGAAGTCGGCCGGGGTTTCCCCTCACTCTTCTTTAATATTTTTACTTTTCCTCTTCCACTTTTTCACAAGATGATGTACTCCATCGCTTTCTCCTCTTATGCAGTCGTTGTGTTTGTTTCTCTTTTTCTAACTTTCGCCTCGATCTGTGTATGTGATGCAGCCCACTCCTCCTACTCCGTCGCTACCACTACCTCCCACTGCTGACCAAAAGCGCACTGGTTTTGTACGCGTACTTTTCTTCTAATTCCTCATTTCCTTTTTTTTTTTTAATTTTTTCTTTTCCTTCGTTTCGTTCTCGTTTCCTTTCTTTTTATGGCCTCCAAAATGGCTGGCCTCTCTTTTGAGATCGTACCGTCGGAAAAATTCGCTATTTTTGCTCCGCCATTGCTAAAAAAAGAGTGTGGTTGAATCGTTGGGAAACATTGCGGCAATCAGTAATCGCTTACGATGAAAAATAAAACTATTAAACTCAAGTATTTTTGTAACTTTCCTCATGTTCGTTGTTGTTGTTGACTTAAGAAATATCTTTGTTTTCCTTGTACTTGGTTTTTTATTGTGCTCTCTCTTCTTTTTCGATGATGCGCGCAACATCACACACTTCTCCTTTTCTTCCCGATTTAATTTTTCGACTTTTTTACGTTAAAATAACGACATATGTTTTTCTTTGCTTTAAAAATGTACTTTTTTTTTAAATTGTTCTCTAACTCCCCTTTTCTATTGATTTTAGAAAGACTAAAATAAAAATCTCTAGTCTAAAATCTTGATGTTCCAAATAATGATTTCGATTAAATTTATTTATTTATGTGTAATTAAAATGTTTCTTGAATTGAGAAATACTTGTTAAATTCTGTCCACTCAGGTTATGGTTACATATTTGTACAATGTTATACATTGATACACAAGACACAAAAATATCTAAGAACATCGACAATTTTTAATTTGACGCTGTATGCTCTTTTGCCTTTTTCATGCGAATTTCGCCAAAGTGTTAAAAAATGTGCGTGTATGTGTTTGTTTTTTATGTACCTCCGTTTTCTTCTTACACTCCTGACAGCTTGTTTGAGATGATCTTTTCTCTTCAAGAGAAAAATATGATTTAAATGAACGAACGGGCAGTACTGGAAGAAGGTGATTAACCACCAGTATGCGAAAAAAAAAAAAAAAAAAAATTGAAATAAAATGTGCTTTAAACGCTTGGAAAAGACTCGGGGTGATTCTTTTCTTTTTGTTTTAAATATATTTCCTTGATTCAAATTCAAATTTAAATTTTTTAAATTTTCTTTTTATCTTCCTTTCCGTCAGTTTTTTTTTAATAAATAAAAAAACGTACTCTTCTTGTTTTTTTGCATAAATAAAATAATGTCCTTCTTTGCTTGTTGATAGTTTTAAAAAGAATCTTGCCTTTTTTTTATTTATTTATTTTTTAATGTTTATTGCTTCCTTAAATATTTTTTCTTTTTTCGCTTTTTCTTCTTCTTCTTCCTCCTTGTTTTTGCCTTTTTTTGCCTTTGTCCTTGGTGGTTACTATTCGTTGGCTCCCCGTCCCGAAGTGACACACCACAGCTCAGCTCTGCGGCTGGTGCAATGGTTCCTTAATGAAGATCTTCCTGTTCGTGATTCAAAGACGACTGGCAGACCCAGTAAAATAAAACGTGGCCCCGGATTAAAAATTCAAAGGTAACTTTTTGGCTATTGATGCTTGCTTCCTTTTTCCCCTTTTATAAAATTAACTTCAAGTGTTAAGTCCAGTTGTAAAAATGTGCTATCTGTACTGACATTGGGGGGTGACTACAGCCGTTTTTCGTTCGTTACGTTATTCTGTCAGCCGCTACTATCTTACCCACTTACTGAGCTGAAAAGATTCCAGGCACTTTGCTTATTCTTCCCTCTCTCTGTCTCCCCTCTATCATCTTTTTCTCTTACATTCTCCCACTTTGTCTCCATTATGACGATGGTGATACCTTTTTGATCATTGTGTTTCCTCCTGCCTTCGTAATCTGATCAGAGTTATCGCCATGTACTCTCTCCACACTCCATCACATTTATTACCGCATCCTTCTCCTCCTGATCTTTCTCTTTCTGTGTTACTTGTTGTTCAAGATTATTTGAGCTATGATGATGATGATCTTTTTCTGTTTAAAAAACCTTTTTCACTATGCTTCCTGATTAATAGCACTTTAACCTTCCCCGTTGCTTCACTTTGATTCTCCTCTCTATGTACCCGCGTGTCAAAGTCAGCCATTCTGTAAAAAAATGCCACTCTTAAACCCGACAATCCATTTTTATTTTATAGAAAATAAAATACCTTTTAAGTTTTAGTTTTATTGTATATATATATTTCTCGGTATCACTACATTTACTTACTACTACTATTCAAATTTCCTTCACCCTTTCTTTTTGATACCACTATCTTTTCAAATTTTTTTAAATCGTTTAAGGTTTTATATTGTTTTTTTGTTTTTTGTCATCGTTACATTTAATTTTCAAAAAAATTTTCACACTGTGTATGTTCACACTCACAATAATATTTGTTATAGTCAAAAACTCAAACAAAATCAACTATTTACAAAGCTAAAGTACAAGACTGCACATACGCACAAAAACACAGGAAACGACATTTATTTAAGAAGCTCATTCACAAAAAAAATGATAACTACAAAAAAAACAAACAAAATTAAACAAAAATAACATCTGTACGTACACAAGTTGAGAGAGTGTCATAGAAAAAAACACATACCCAGAAAAAAGCAAGAATTTAATTTAACTCTTCTCATTCGTTTATTATCAAGTGTACTGTTATACATACACATTCCCTACTTCTTAACCCTCACTCAGCTCTTCATCTTATAATTCTTTACTTACTACTGTTCGCCTATATTTAATTTTTTTTTTCTACTTTCACTTTCTTAACAGTCTTCTTTTTTCCCCTCTTCATGCATGCAGCAGTTCTCTTCTATCATCTTAGTTTTTAATTATAACATAACATCGCTTCTTTCCATCTTTTTCTCCTTGCTAACCGTCTCTTCATACATCCCTTGCTTGTTGCTACTACTACTAAGGAAAATATTTCTTTCTTTATCCTGTTGCTTGCTTAACTGACAGACACACTCACCTCTACTGCTTCTTCATACTAACATTCTAGCTGCCTTGTTGATATACTTCCTCTTTCAGACTTTTCTCTTTAATCTTAATCTATTTTTCACCTCATTTCCATCAGCTTTGTTGTTTTTAATACACCCCTCCCCGCTGAAAGATACATTTATTTCTTCAGTTGTGTAAAGGTGAAAACAATTGGGTAAAAAAGATTATGGAATAATGAACGTATTTAATTTTAAATATCAGAAAATAATTTTCATGGTTTCTTGGTTAATCTCTCTCTCTCTCTCTTAATAAATCTCTTCATTTTTATTTTATCTTTTCTCTTTATCTCTGTATTCTTTGCTGTCATTTCTCTATCTTTTTCAGATCCAGCCTTCCTATCCTTTCATTCTGATATTTTTCAGCTTCTGTCTTCTACCTCCTTTTTTCTTTTCTTTTTCTATTCTCCCTTTTATATCTCATATCTAATTCAAGTTATATTTCCAGTCAATCACTTCACATGTATTTTTATTTTGCATGCTTATTCTTTTTCTCTTTCTCATTCCTTCAGTCAACTACCTTATATACATATCCACTATTTGCACACCTCTTCTTTTATTTATCCTGTCACATATAGATTTGATCCTATTTTTTCTGCCATACTGAATAATGGATATATGGATATAGAAGAGTAGAAATTTTACTAATTCACTATTTTCCCTTTTCATTGCTGACATGTTCTGCAATTATCTTTATTTAATTTCTTTTTTTAAAGAGGATTACTTGCAACTACAGATTGATTATCTATGAATTGATCACATATGTGGAGAGAGAGTGAGACAGAATCAATATATTTAGAACCTACAAATATATTCACTATGAATATGTTTGCAGCCTAATCACACCATATTCTATTAAATTGATAATGTTATTAAATGTAAGAAAAATTTAACATTTATAAAATTATAATAAGAAACAATTTGAAATATCTAAATGTATTAGTAAAATTTATTGTGGTAATAAAATATTTTTGTCCATTTTGTAAAAAGAAATTTAATCTTGATGAATTTTTTCTACCTATGTAGAGTTATTTATTATCTTTGAATTTTACTTTTTCTGTACAAAGTTGTTATAAGTTTTGTCTGAAAAAATGTTTTCCATGAATTTTTATTTTCACTTTTAAATTATGATAATAATATCATACATAAGTTTGAATATCAAGTATGTTTAACAACTCTTGTTTGCAACAACGTATTGGAAAATGAAATAACATATGTCAGTATCTACAATTTGTTAAAGATCAAATCTATTTCACATATAAAATAACTGATTCATAGTTGGTTTAATCCATCTCAGCTTAAACATATCTATCAATATATCTATTTTATACATACTTGATTATTAGTCAGTTTAAATGAATTTAATTTTTTGTGCCAGGAATGGTTTGATCTAAGTAGATTAACTTTTAACTATTCTCTGATGACCTATATTAATCCAGTAACTGAAATTTATTAAAGTAATTGTTATTATATATACTGACAAATTTATTTTAATTATGAATAACTACTTATGGAAAATTCCCTCTTGGTTTAAGACCTCTACAAGGGGAGATGATGTGATGTTTTGAGGTGTAATTATACATTGTAAAGTGGTGGGCCCATGTTGAGTTCCAGATATTAAAATGACTACTTAGACATGCATTGAATTTTGAAGGCAAATGTGGAACCAAGGTTCAGGATGAAGCCAGACACTTTTAGAAAGAAGATTTTTATGCATGACAATGATCCATCACATTATGAAAAGAAAACTAATGAATGTTTGAATAAAATGGGCTTCAAAGATACTCATTGGATGAAGTAGTTTGTTCACATGACCTTAATCTGATTGAAAACTTGTAGAGCATTCTGAAAAAGATTTACATTGGCAAACAGAAATTTACCAGCAAAAATGAACTTTGGAATACTACTCGGGATGCTGTACAGTCTCATATAAAGAAATATAATAGCTCATAAAATCAAAATCTAAAACTAGTATAAGAAAATGAAGTATAAATTCATATTAATGCTATCTTTATAATTTTGTCATCATTGCAGTAATGCTGTTTTCAATTTTTTGTTCAAAACATTTATCTTTGTAAACTTTTCACATATTTTGTAATGATAAGTTTTAATTATAGCATAATGTCTTTTTGAATTTCAGTAACCTATCTAATAAACATGTAACTTGGAAAATATATAAAACTGTTGCCACATTGTAAAAGTGACACATAATCTACTACCATAATATAGGAGGAAATATTCTGCACATTAATAGTAAAAATATTTCTGTAAACCCTTCATTAGTTTTCTAGAAATTGAAAAATTAAAGATGCCTAATTATGTGTAGAACCTGATTTTAATAATTAAGTTGTTATGTGATATTCAAATTTAAAAAAATTACAAATAAATTGTTATAGTGATACTAAAATGTTTTAATCAATTTGAAAAAAGATCCAATTTATACAAAACTTAAGTTTAAATCCTAAAATTAAGTTTTATGTAGTCTGTAGCAGACTCCATCTGTAATAATCAATAAAATATATGATTCTAAAGTCAAGCTAAATTAGAATCAATTTTAATATTTTAAAGTTTGCTATTTGTAACTGTGAAAATATATAGTGTACAATTTGGTTCAATGCATAGTGATAGGGCTCTGTGATACTCTTGCCAAACTGAGAATGTGTAAGAGATTTTGGTTATGTTTTATATTTACTCTCCCAATTGTATGTAGCTATCAAGAACAGTAATAAGTAACAAGTGTTAATAAACAATTAGATATAATAACTTATAAATTATATCCAGCAGCAAAACGTCGAAGCATAAAATGTTCTTTTGTGTGTGTGTGTGTGTGTGATAAAAGATCTTATTTGTGAGTATTAAGTATTTGAGAATTCTTATTTATATGTTTTTGTGAGATTCTAAAAGGATTATTTTAAAGCCTACATTCCTTATTTTTATTGGGTAAAAAATATTATCTGGTGTCTGCTTATTGGCCAGATTTTATTTTTTATTATTGGTTTCCAAAATTTTGTTACTGTTTTGATGCTACCTATTTTATAAAAAATAGGTAGCATCAAAACTCCTAGAGCCCCTAATCAATGCTGAATTTATGCATCTAACTTCACTGCATTTTTTCAGACAAGCAATATGGCTTTCATTTATCCAGGTCAACTGCTCATGTACTGACAATAATTGTGAAAAGAGTCTATCAAACTCTAGATAAGAATGGTGAAGCTCAGGCTGTAGCTTTGGACAGGGTTTGGCATGCAGGTTTTCTCCACAAGCTGAAAAATTATGGTTTCTCTGGACAAATTTCCTATTGAATCATGAAATGAAAGTAATCCTGAACACCACTCTTCCAGTTCCTTTCATATTAATACAGGTGTCCCTCAGTGCTCCATCCTTGGTCCTAGTTTGTTTTTGATTTTCATTAATGACTTTTCCAATGACATCAGCTCTTAACTTGGTATCTATGCCGATGACACAATCATTTACTCCTGTCTCACTTGTAAGTCTGATTAGTTTGATAAGGTCAAAATAGCAACTGATATCCAAAACAACCTTCAGTCTGTAGTTAACTGGGGCAAAAGATGGATGCCTTGTCAATTTTAATGTGTCCAAAACTAATCTATTCTCTATTAATCATCTGAGAGAGCCCTCTCTGCCTTTCATCAGCATGGCTGATACTAACCTGATTTGTTGCGCCTTCTTGGGATAATGTTCTCAGCTGATGTGAAGTGGAAAGACTACATTGAATCTATTGCTAGATCAGTGCTAGGAAGTTTGGTTCATTGTGTCATCTCTCCAGATTTTATCTTACATATGTATAAATCTATCATTCGTTCATGCTTTGAATACTACTACCACATATGGTCTGGTGCTGCTGGTATTTATCTAGAGCTCCTTCATAAAATCCGAAGAAGAATCGGCAATATTATTGGCCCTGATCTGGTGTCTCGGCTCCAGTCACTTTCCCACCACCATAACGTTGCCTCCCTTTGTCTTTTCTATAAATACTTCCATGGTGATTGTTCAGATGAGCTCTTCACTATGGTGGTAGTGGGAGTTTGTTTTTTTTGTAGACCATTTATGACCAGTGCCTAGTGCCTGACATATTTTTACCACTCTGTGAACTGTTTTTGATTGTACCACACTTATGTTAACTTCATTTATTTTTACTTTTTTTCTTACATTGACTGATTTTTTGCCAAAAGTTTGATTTTTCTTTTTTCATTTTTTCACCCTCCCCAGTTTTTGCACCTATTTTTTTTATTGTCAGGTTTTTGATTTTCTTTTATTTTAAGTTATTTTTTGAATATATTTTTTCCATTTTAATTTTTATCCCTTGCCAGTCTTTATTCGTTTATCTATTATTTCTACATGTAAACCCTTGTTTTCTTTTTGTCTAGATTTATTGGAAAGCAGCATCTTTGAAGGAAAAACATCAGCAAGCTGCCAGAAAATCTAACTCTTCTTTCTCAGCACTGTTTTCCCCTACTGTCAAACAATATAATATAGCTCCACCACCCATGATTAAATCATTAACCTCCACTCCTTCCAAAATGACCACCCTCAAGAAGGTTCCCATTCTTAAATCCTCAGCCAGCAAAAAGTCTACCCCTGCCAATGCCCCTAATCCATTCTCTGCCATTACTCCCATCAGCTCACCTGATAAATCTGATAAACTCAAATGCCAAAGAAGTCCATCCACCGATTCAGCTGAATCTTCATCAAAGAAAAAACCTGTCTACAATACTGGAGAAGATGTCTGCTGAGTATCACTGCATCAACAGGACAGGATAAAGCTGTGATACAATGCCAGAAAATCAAAGATTTAAAAACACTAATGAACCTAAAAAAATCAATGGTCTGGATGTGGAAAACCCATCAAATTTCCTGAATGCTAAAAAACTTTTGACGGTCGTTAGATCTAGTACATTGTCAACAAATTTGGCAAATAATAGAGGAGGCCAACGATGCTTTTGAATCTTTTCCTCGATTGGCATTTTTTTTTTAATGTTACCTCTGCAAAAATTAAATCTATTTTGTTCAGGCTCTTCGTATCATCGGGTTTTATGCACCCATTGAACATTCTGAGTGGTCTGATTTGTTTTAGTGGATTGAGCCTTTTTTAATGACATCTTGTTGGATTGTTTTAGCAAAGGATTGGAATGTCATTCTTGACCCCAACATAGATCGTATATGGTCAAATTCAGATACTAACAACTAGGACGTGAAACCATTTTGGGGCTTTATTGATAAGTTTGATCTTGTCAATAAGTACCATAATGAACACCCTCATGAGGTAGTATGGACTTGGACTAATAGGGGCGGCTCAGTTACAGAGGTACGTTCTACCTACCTCAACTGAGTCTTAGTCAGGAGAGTTGATGTAGGACTCTTAGGGTGTCCAAGTTTCCACTATATAGTTTATTCAAATCATAGGCTTCTTTGGGTCTGTGTAAACCTAAGGTTAGGATGGTTGGCTACTGGAAATTGAACTCATCATTGTTTGCTGAGCAGGATTTCCAGAACCAGCTGCTACTAATACTACAGCAGGAACTAACAGGGGCTGTGGTTGGGAATACCTCGTGGGACAAAGTAAAATCTAAAATTAGAATGTTTGCTGCTGACTATAGTTGTCGGCACAATCTAGATAGATTAGTGGTGCAAACGGCTTGTGAAAAAAAAGTCAATCGGGTGATTAAATCCTGTGATAGTTGGATGTAGCTTTAGCTAGGGCGAAGTTGGCCTCCTTGCTTGTCAAGATCCAGCTCTGGTAGTTAGGGCTAGGTTAAAAAGAATGTCCTCAGAGGCAGCGAATATGGCAGCTGAATTGCATGCAGAGAAATCATGTGCAAGATATCATTGCCAGATAATTGAACCATGACTATAAATGCGGGCATATGTGTGGATTTTGTGAATACTTTCAGGATCTCTTCACCAAGGAACCTCATCTGAGGACTGCTCATTTCAATGCTTATTAAACCAAATTTCCCTGCCTTGAGGCAGCTGAAAAGGCTGGGTACGAGGGTCCCATTACAGAGTCAGAAATTTGGGAAGGGCTGAAACAGATTGACTGGGACAAATCTCTGGGATTAGATGATCTACCCTATGAACTATCCTTGAGGCAGTCACCCGATCTTGTTCCTTTGCTGGCATTGATTTTTAAAAACTGGTTGAAGCAGGGATCTATACCTCAATGCTTCACCAGGGGTGTGATCAAGTTGCCACACAAAAACAAGAACAGTGGGGATGGGATAGGTAACTTTCAGTCTTTAACTATGTTAAACACAGAGTTAAAGATTTTAGCCAACCATTTTTAGGTTGTCCTCTCTAGTCTGATTGGCTCCGAATAGACTTGAGCTGTGAAGGGCAGGACAACCTTCATATGGAACGTTCGATCATTGAGCAAGTCAACAGAGAAGCCACGCTGATCAATTTAGATCAGTTCAAGGCATTCGATAGGGTTGACTCTCAATTTCTGGAGGCTGTTCTTTTCGCAGCTAGCTTTGGGCCATAATTTTGCACCTGGATTCGACTTCTGTATGCGTCTCTTGGTGCGTTGATGGAAGTGACTGGAGTACGATCGGATTCATCAAGGTGTTGGAACTCTTCCTTTGCAAGGTAAAGACGAATCTGGTCCTATGCAAAATTTCCCTACCTGGTGCTACCACCTTGGCCAGGTATTCTGCCTATGCTGACAATGTTTCAGTTCTTATGTCAAGCAGAGCCAGGATTGATAAAGTCAGCAAAGAAATCAGAGGGTACGAGGCAGTAACAGGGGCCAAGATAAACTGCGATAAGTCTGTTGGCTTTTGGTTGGGTGTGTGGAAAGGAATTTCTCTACCTGGACTTTTTCTCTGAACAATGGGCTGGTCACGATACTTGGCGTCCGGTTCAATCCTGATATCCAGTTAGAAATTATTTGGTTGGAGGTACAAGAGAAGTTCAGGGTCTCAGTTTGTCTGTGGTCTTGGAGGAATCTTTCCTTGAAGGGGAAGGTGGAAGTATGTGCCTCGCACATCTACCCAATTCTCCTTTACCAACTCTCCATGCTTCCACTTCAATATACTACATTAATGTCATTAGTAAGGCTCTTGCTCTCCTTTTAGTGGGGAGGCAAGGCCTTTAAGGTACTTTGGGAGATCTATTATCTCCACCCTTCTGAAGGTGGTCTGGGTTTGCCTAGTGTTGAGATTTGTCAACATACACTTTGCATCGCGTTTCTAGGTTGAATGTGTCACAATTCGGATGAGAAGCATGCCTTCCTTCCAGAAGGTGCCTGTAAGAACTTCCTATCCCTGAGAAGTGTGCACTGGTATGTGGAGGAAGCCCACAATTTACCCCAAAATGAGTGCTCCTATCGCAAATGTTGTATTGTCCTAAAACATCTCTTACAGGTGTCAGATGGCCTCTCCAATGTCCAGGCATTGTCTTATCATGTGTTAACCAGGAGGTCCATACATGATGATCTGATTGATGAGTTTGGTCTTACAAAGCAGGAGGTGAACTCAATATGACCATGGTTGCCTGGGTTGAAATGCCTCAATGATGATTGGCTGGTGATTTGCAGGGCCATCTGGGTCAGCAAAAGCTTTGTCTGGCAGAATTGGAGAAATCTCCAAACTGCATTTGCTGTGATGGGGAGGTGGAGACCCTGGATCATGCTTTCTTTTATTGCAGGCTTATAGTCCGACTGTGCAAGTTTATTGAAGGCACTATGGTTCGCAGCTGTGTGGAAAGTTTTGTCTGTAGCAATGTCATACTGTCATTGATGAAGGCTGAACACTGTGTTCTTTTGCTTATTAGATGTTATGAGAGTCATGATTTGGATGATGCATCAGAAGGAATTCTATGAGTGTGAGAAATTTGTTTCTTCCTAACTGATCTTATACTTTGAGCATCAGCTTAAAATCAAGATTAAGATGGAAAAGTGGCAGCTCCCTTCATCAGAATTTGGCAAAAGGTTGGTGAATTTTGCATGTTTGTGTCAAGTGAAAGGGGTTGACTTGGAGTGGCACTTTGACACCAGTTAGGCATCAGGATATTGTTCTCTCTGTGTTGAACTTTGACGAACTGTGTCCAGATTTAGGCTAGTTTAGGTTTCCATTTGTCCTTAGTTCCTTCCTTCAAGTTAACTTAGCTAAAAAATGTATGCCCATTGGCCCCCTTTTATTTATGCTCCTTTTTTTTTTTAGTTTAATTTCCCTTCCCTACTTCATTTTGGTGAGCAGAGACATCAGTTCTCTGGTGGATGCAGGGCACCTATTATTTTGGGTGTGATCTTTGTATTTGTTGATGGGTTTGAATGAGTGTGTGTTTGAGTGAGTGCTTGGAATGAATGAATGTTTTATATTATTAAAGTCCTGCTTTCATTTCGTCCAGTTAAGTGATGTTTCTGCTGCATTTAAGGATTGTATTACTAACATTATTTTGTTTGGTTTCTTTTAAATAGTTTTGTGCTCATATTGTAAATACACATTGGGGCTAGATTTTAAATTGTTGTTTTATTCCCCTCCCCCCACAGACAATGAATTGTACATATGGAGACTATTTAAGACTTCATGGAGATTCTGAAGTATTATGGTCACATTCTTACTTGAATGTGTTGTTTTGGTGTAAGTAATATTGTTTTATCTTTGGGTCAGTGTATGTGGCTAGCTAAGTTTAACATTAAGACAGAAAGAGACTGTCCTTTTCCCCATTCCCCTTTTTTGCCTTGTGCCACATTTTGTAAATATTACAAATAAATAATTCTCTTCACTATGGTGCCTTGACTTTTTGAATTTAAGTGCAGTACTAGACTGGTGACAAGGTCTCATCAGTTTACAGTTGAACTGGCTAGATGTATTAGGTTGGTGCAAAAATAATAACATTTTCTCACATAGTAACATATGTGAGAAAACGTCATTATTTTTGCACCAACCTAATAACTATAATAAATTCTATGCTAACAGTTTCTTTTCTCACACTTCTTGTTTGTGGCTTCTGGCTCCATGCTTTCCAACCAACTTTAATCTGCAAAAATTTAAATGCAATCTCAATCTCAATCTACTGTCTTGATTTTTGCTTCTTTAGTTCTTGCTCCTTAGCTTCTGTTTCTAACTCTTCCATATCCAGTAACTCCCCTGTGTCTCAGTGTCTGTACTGTCTTGCTTAGAATGAACTTAAAAAAAAATTAATTTGTACACTTCATGTGCTACAGGCAACAAAAATAGTTTTATATATTGGATATGTGCTAAGTTATATGTATTAATATTTTTAAGTTTTAAATTTTATTATCTAAATTAACTTTCATCAATCAACTTATTTTGTCTGAATCAGAAACATCACTTTAAAAGTTTCACCCTGAAGAAGTTACTTTATAAAGATGTACAGCTTTTCCTTTACTTAACAATTTTTTTCCTAAATTCCTAATTTTTTTTAGGTTTTTCATATATAAATTGGATACATATCAATAATAAGATTTTACAATAAAAAAATTATGAGAAATTTTACTGAATACAAGTAATTGCATTAGCTGATGTTAATCATGATCAGGTAGGGGATCTACTTACTATTTTTGCATGAGCAAGTAATAAAAATATTAGAACAAGGATTAGAAATTGTCTATAAAAATCATTTTTAAATAAAAAGTATCTTAGAAATTGTAGTTCTTTCTTTCTTTATTGAACTTATTCAAAATTCTAGCCAGATACTAAACATACTAATTACATGCATCTAATTACATTAATATTTCTTTTTGACTTCCTTTTCATTCACTCTCTTTCTCTTTCTCTCTTCAGAACTTCCTGTAAACATTTGTTTCTAATATAATTATATATAGCAATTAAAATTTTGATGCAGTATATGTTATTGCATCAAATAAATATGCAAAATGTATTCTATAAAATGTTCAACTAATATGTGATTTTTTACTCACACACATAAAATATCCATAGAACAATGATGACAAATTACAACATTGAGCAATCTTACATCAAAACCATTTGTATTATACACATTACTTTCAGTCTGTTGCAAACATTTCCTTTCTGTTAGGAACTTGTAAGGAAGAATATCTATTTCTCATATACAAAGATTCAGAGCAATAATATTACAAACCCTTTGGATTTTATTAAGAATCACAAGATATATAGCAGGAGCAGGAGACTAGATGTGGCTGCAATATTCAATGTATGGATGAATAGTAGATTTATAAATCTGCAAGAGGGATTCTGGCAAAAAAAAATTGTCTGGCACAAGACAGTGACCCAACTTTATGAGCAGCAGATCTAGCAATTGATTCAGTATAATAATTCTACTTCATGTCAGTGGGAAATATGAGACTGAGAAAATGCAATAAGTTGCTTTCTTGAAGATTAGCATCAGCCATGCTGATGGAAGGTTGAAAAGCTTCTCTAAAATGACTAAAAGACAGGAGTTTCATTTTGGAGATTTACAAGCCATTTCTTGCCCCGGTTAATTGAGGATCATTTTTAGATCAGCTGCCAACTTTACTTTATTAAGACAGAACATTAATATTATGACAGGTCTAAATAGTTGTGTCATCATTATAAATACACAGTTGGGAACTGATGCCATCAGGAAGGTCACTGATGAAGATAAGAAACAAAGTAAGTCCAAAGATAGAGCCCTGGTGAAGCCATATTGTTTATCTAAAAGAAAGTCATGTGAAGTGAGATGCTTAACCAATTCAGAATTAATCAGAGTCTTTAGTACTTTGCCAAAATGAAGTAGAAGATTAATAGGATTATAAATCGATGGATCAGACAGTTCACCAGAGTTTTTAAAAACAAGAAAAGCAGAGGAGGATTTCCAACAAGCTGAAAAGCAAGAAGCAGCAAATCATTTGTTATAGATCTTAGAGAAAACAGGAGCCAGTTCAGGAGCAGATTTCGTTAGGACATTTACAGGAATACCATCAAGTCTACATGCCTTGTAGGCATCTTTGGAGATAGCAGAAAACATGCATATCTCTCAGTAGAGATTTGGTTCTAGGCAAAAGATCAGGCAAAGATATACCTAATGAGTCAAGAATTGAGTTTGAAGAGAATTTACAAGTACCAAGAATTCTGCTGTATCATTAGTAGGTAACAGCACTTCAAACAGATTGAAGAGAAGAGGGATTGGGGATTTACCTTTGTTTAACACACTCTTACAGAGCTGGCTGTAATCATGAGAGCCAAATTTGATAGGCTATATGGTATTTTATTTCATCAGCAAACAGCAATTTAACTTCATTGAAAACATGCTTACAATTATTATGGGTGGACATAAAGAGGCAACTGTTATGATTCAAATTGTCATGTTGGTATAACTGAAAGAAATTATTCCTGTGGGCTATAGTGGCTGAACAGGCAGGAGTGAATGAAGAAGAATAATGCACTTTCACTTTATATTTCTGTGATGACACAAAATCAGCTTTCACCCAAGAAGAAACATTTTTTTTCTTTTCAATATAGATATTATTTTCTATCATTTTTTAAATTCTGTAATAATGCTGACATAAACAGCATAATATTCGGGCTTTTTTCTGTCACTTTTGTTTTTTGTTTATTAACTTTTATTCCATATAAAACAAAAATGTAATTATTTCAAATTTTTTTAATATATTGCATGTAATAGCTGAATTATTTTTATTATTTTTAGTAAAATAAGAGTAAAGACATATACTTCAAAAAGAATATACAATTTGAAATTGCAATTAAGCTGCAGATGCACATCATAAAAGTAGAGAAATCAAATTGGAACTAGGATTGCAATATGCTCAGAATGATATCAAAAGAGCAATACAAATACAGGATGTGTAACTGTGTTTTTTATAGTGTAATAAAAATAAATAAGGCCTTAACTAAAGGCTTTATTCTCACAAAATCTGTTAGTCACATACTTGACAAAATAAGAAAATAAAAACTGCTATATATAAAACTCAGGATAGAAATAGTCCACTCCAGACTGCAGTGGTAGGGATGAATGGACTATGCCCATTATTTACAAAGTCAAAAGGAAATATCACATTCTCCTCCTCCTTAAATTACTGCTATTGTTACAAGTTGGAGAGAATATGGGTGCTGCCAAGTTATCTACAAGCCTACTGAAAGGATTATGAAGCAAGAGAAGTAAAATATAACAGCCAGATTAGTCAAGGCCCGGATTAACCATGACTACGCATCCCATTGATTTGCTTCAGGATGGGTGTGATAAGTCAGTTACTGCAAAACGTATCGGGTTATCAATGGAAAAATTTACAATAGGAACCTGGAATGTCTGCACCCTATACAACCCCGAAAGAACCCAAGAGCATATCCATGAACTGAAGCATTATCCCTGGGACATCATTGGGAAGTCAGATGGATTGGTTTTGATTAAACAACTATGCATTATGGAAATAAAATATGGTTTTCTGGAGTAGCATTTATTGTAAGGAAAAAAATTACACACAGTGTCATCAGCTTTAATCCTATTTCCAGCAGACTTATTTCAAATCATGTATCAGCCAGACCATACAACATAATCATCATCCAGGCCTATGCTCCAACATTAGAGCACAATGACGAGGAAGTTGAGGAATTCTATCAATTATTAGAATTCACCCTGAGAAAAATCTCCTAGAAAGACATACAAAGTGCTTGGAATGGCAAAGTAGGACTGGATGTGTACACAAACTGGTCAGGAAAAGTCGAAAGATTTGGCATTGGGAGATGAATGACAGAGGTCTCAGACTACTCAAATTTGCCAGAAGTCATCATTTCATCCTTGTCAACACTCTGCACCCCTATAAGCTGTCTTGAACTGCAACCTGGCACTCACTTAATGGGAAGATCCATAACCAGATTGATTTTATTTTGGTTCCACAATGCTATAAATCAGCATTAACAAAGCAAATACAAGAAAATTTCCTGGTGCAGACATTGGCAATGATCCTGATCTTGTGATGACAACTTCTAAATTAAGGCTGAAAACTAAGCACTCTTCAAAGGACTCCTACATCCTCTTCGCCCTTGAGAAACTAAAAGACACTGAAGTCATTCAATTGTTCCAGACCAAAGTTAGCAACAAGTTTGCATCCCTAAACCATGATAACACTAATGTAGACATTTTTTTACATCACATTAAAGAAGTGTTACTCACAATAGCTGAGGAAGTTTGGGATAAATGGTGAAAGAAAATTCAACCATAGGTCACAAATGAAATCTTGGATTTGTGTGGCAAGATGAGAGAACTGAGGAGAAAGAAGCCATTAAGTGCTGAGGTCTATACCCAATATCAGGAAGTACAGAGAAGTGAGGAGAAAATGCAGGCTACTAAAGAGGAGTGGATACAAAATAAGTGCAAAGTCATTGAGAAGGATATGTTTACTGGCAATAACAAACATACCCTCAAATTCCTCACTAAGACCAGCCAACCGAGAGCAAGGGCCATAGATGAGAATGGTAAGTTGCTGATGGACAGTGAGGAGGTCCTCCATAGATGGACTCAATACTGTAATGGTTTATACAATTATCAGACATCTCCATATTGCAAACTGACCAGCACTCCACAGAAGAAGATGAGACCAGTTTGTCAATACTGAAAGAAGAGGTTGAGTTGGCAGTAAGATTGAAACCTGGCAAGTCACCTGGAGTGGATGATATTCCCTCAGAGCTGATAAAACATGGAGGTGAAGAAACCATCAAAGCCATAATGGCATCATGCCAGAAAAATTGTGAACAAAAAAGTGGCCTAACAAGTGAACTCAATCATTGGTAATACCCCTGCCAAAGAAAGGAAGCCTCAGGCAGTGTCAAAATAAAAGGACAATAATCCTGACAACTCATCCGAGTAAATTCCTGCTCCATATCATTTTGAATAGTTTGAAATCCAAGACTGAAGCACTAGGCCCTATATAAAGATGCCACCAGTGCAGTTCTACTGGGAAAACAAATGGAAGGATTCTTCCGGACAACTGTCGGCGTGAGACAGTGATGCGTACTTTCACCCACATTGTTCAACCTATTTCTAGAGAGAATCATGCAAGAAGCCCTGACTGACTATGATCCTTCAATCTCTATCAATGGTAGACTCATCTGTTACCTACATTTTGCAGACAACATTGACCTCATAACAGGTAGTAACAGTAAGCTCTAGGAATGACCAACAAACTTGTTAAAAGAGCAGGAGCATATGGAATGAAGGTCAGCTCCGAGAAATCCAAAGTAATAGTAAATAGTGCTAACAGTAACAACTGTGTTAACATACCATGAACAAGAACTAACTGGAGTAAGTGTCTAGTTTTAAATACTTGGGAGCAATCTTGTCTAAAAATGGTACCTGCAACTTGGAAATCTGCACATGGAGTGCTGCAGCTATGGCAATGATGGCTAAATTTGGCAAGAATATGGAGCAAAATCAGCTTACAAAGTACAGACTGTACAAATTACTGGTAGTCTCCATTCTCTTATATGGATGTAAAACATGGACACTGTTGGCAGAAACAGAGAGAAGGATCCAAGTGCATGAGGACAAATGCATGAGTCGCATAGATTTCAGATGAAAAAAAGATTACTAGGAATATTAGCTTGTCCAGATTCTCTTGAGGAAGTATTCCTAAAAACATCTCAAATTTTTTAAACCTGTATTTCCATTCTTGGGTGGCCATTGGGGAACCAGGTTCCAAATCCAATCTCTCAGATTATAGTAAATGTTCCATTATAACAGTGACATTTGTTAGAATAAACTGTAGTAAAAATAAAGGCGGTCTTAACTAAAGGCTTTATTCTAACAAAATCTGTTAGTCATAGACTCAACAAAATAAGAAAATAAAAACTGCTATATATTACTAAAACTCAGGATAGGAATCGTCTACTCCAGACTGCAGTGGCAGAGATGCCCATTATTTACAACAGTCAACAAAAGGAAATATCATCACATATATATTATGTTAAAATTTTTTGATAAATTATATCACAAAATTTTGGAACTACTAGGTAATCATGAAATATTTGGGAAAAGGATATTAGAATAATCCAGAACTTATACTGGGAGGAAACTGTCTACAAATAGAAAGAAAATGAATAGAGTAAATATGTAAAAATAGAAAGGGGTGTAAAACAAAGATTTGATTTCTCATTGGAATTATTCAACTTATACAATGATGTGATTCTGAGAAAATTAGAAGTTTTGCAAGGATTCAATATTGGCAGCCACAATCTTAAGAACATGAGATATGCAGATGGCAAAGTGTTGATAGCAGACACAGAAAGGAAACTACAAGAACTTCTACAAAAGGTAGTGAAGGAAAGTGTGAAAAAAGAAAACAGAATGTATGGTTGTCAGCAAAAGGAATAGTCCAACATGCAAATTACAAATTGGAGATACCAAAATCAAACAATACAACAATTTAAATATCTGAGAAAGTGCAACACTGTAATCCAAAAGTGCATTGAGATAGCAAAAGATGTCTTCTAAAAGCTAAGCAAAATATTAAGTAACAGAAAAAATTCCTTAGAAACAAAAAAAAGAGTAGTGAACTGTTATATAATATCAGTCCTCTTATATGGCAGTAAATGTTGGGCAATCTCCTCACAGATGAAGAAGTGATTTGAAGCAACAGAAAACAGAAGGATGCTGAGAATACTTTGAAATAAACATATGAGCAACTACAAAGTTTTAGAGAAAATGTAAATAAAAAAGACACTTATACTTAACATCAGGAAGAGATAGCTGAAATCTTTGGGGCACATAATGAGGAAAGAAGGCTTGTAAAATTTGACACTCACAGGATAAACTGAAGGCAAGAGGGATAGAAGAAAACCATGCATAACCTACCTTGTGAACTTTATTAAATGGATGGCAGGTTTAGGAGAGATTGTGGATGTTAACAAGGTTGTAGTTTTTGTGTGTATTTATTAGGTGAAGGTGCGTGTTCAATATATAAATAAAGAAGATTGAAGAATGTTATATACCATACCTATGAACACTAATGAGTATGTCCCAATCCTCATAAGTATGTTGGACACTATTGTAAAGCGGGTAATATGCTGTCTAAGTAGTCCACAACTAGCAGTGGTTTACATACTTCACACTGCTGACGAGTATTATAGTTTGTTGATATTATAAAGATTACCATTTCATTTCCAACCTCTTTTGGTTATTCCTCATTCAGTAACCCTTTCTAGGTTACAACAAAGAAGCATAAAAAAAGCTTGAGTTTCTCTTATGGACATTTATTTTCTTATGTTGACTCTATTGAAACAAAGCTTCCTTTGTTTCAATTTTCCTTTGTCATTTGGAAATAATTTATGGGAACAACAGATAAAGATGATCTAGTTCAAGTCAACCTCATGCTGAGTTGGGACAGCTGAATCTCTGTTTCATGAGTAGGGCTGTTGAAAATACATCAGAATGATCTTGTTGGAAAGTGAAAAGAGCTCAGTCATCAATGGACCAGGGAAAAACTAACATTCCGCACTGCTATTGTTGTGTGGTTCACATCTTGAAGCCAAGAGAAAAAAGAGAAAGATTCTGTCCTTTCTGAAAGTGGGGTCATAAAATTGCACATGGGAACAGAAACCCTTTCTTTTTCTTTATAACTTGCATCATGTGAAAATGAATTTATTTTTGTTTTTTTTAAGCAAAATTTATTAACAAATGACAAGAAATTGTAGAGAGCCATGATCGTCTACATCCTGAAGGGACATGGCACATAGAAGAAAACATATGTTCTCAAAAATGCAGGCCTTACTCAAAATTATCTGCCCTTGATCCATGTTACTTGCCCTGTCTAATATTGACAAATCATCATTATCACAACAGTAAATCAATATAAAGTTAAAAGCATGTAAAACCTCTCTTGTAACAGTACTTTTTCACTTTTTGAAATTTCATCATGCTTGCTTTTGGTATAATTCATTTTGGGTAAGGATGTATTCTCAACATTGTTTCAGAAAACCGTCACTTTTGACAAGTGACAGCACTTATATTTCTCTTTTCTCTCATTCTAAACAACTGATAGAAAATTAATAACTTTATACAGACTGTTAGTACTACATAACTAGTAATTTCATCCTATTCATATCTACTCCTCACCTTGGTTGCTTAAACTTCTTCATGTCTGTAACTTCTCCCATAATCCATGTTAAATACAACAAATAACAGCCCCTGTAGAATTTTAAATTTAAGAGATGTGCATGTTTCACTTCTTAGTACTAATGTCCATGAGTAGATTTAACAGAATCTTCACAGATGGTGAATTTTTATAAACATGATAACATAGCCTGATACAAAAAGGAAGAATATCATTTCCTGATATATCAAATTGTGTGTTTTCATATTTGAATTCAGTTTATTCTGTTGTGCATTTATTTATAAAATACATATTAAGCAAACAGTCCCACTTTTATATTTTTCAAGGTTGACTTTCCAATTTTTCCTTCTGACAATTAATTAATTTCCACCATCCTGTCATTCTGGTAATATATATTAACTCATAGTCAAATAGCATATAAAGTACTCTTTAAATAGTTGTGTTTATAAAGTAGGTGTTTAAATATAAACTTCTATGGAGAAGATCATATTTAACATGACCTTTTAAACTTTTTCTGTGATTTATTTAGTTTTTACTGGCAAGAACAATAGAAGCAGTAATTGTTCACAGCCTCTTGAAATGAAGCAAGTTTGATCAGTTCTGAATGAGTGTATTCAATTTATTTGTAAATCAATTTTTATTAAAAGATATTAAACAGGCTTACATGATGTTAATAAACATTAAAGATGTTTTCAGAGTTTTTTTTTTATCATTGCATTATCTTTAGTTGAAGTGTAATGTTTCAGGCAGTTTCAGATAAGTAGAAGAACAGACTTGTATTTATTTGATTTTTAAACAAAAATCAAATAAAGTAGTAGATTTTAGAAACACAAGCTTTTATTAATAAATGCAAAAAGAACATTAAATTCAAAACATTATAATCTGTCATTTTATTTTAGCATGAAAATTTATGTTTTATATATTTATATGTTATTAGTAGCTGTTATTTTATTTTATTTATTTATTTATTTTTTGCAGGGCACCTGCATTGAGATAAACTACTAGTTTCACTCCAAACTTCACTCCTGGAGAAAAGAACATATCTTGGTTTTATTTTTAGCTATGATTAAAACCAAATCTTCCTTTCTCATATATCTGTGGATGTGTGAAATTTAAGGACTAGAAATTTTTAAGTTACCTGCTTTCATTAAATAACCAAATTGTCAGCTGTTAGAAATCAAATTTCCCTCTCATGTATATTTGTGTAAATATGTATGAGGAGATGCTGAAAAATTCTTGGCCTGACCAAAAATTCCTTACCTAGATAAATTCTGGTGTTTTATTAAATTTGGTGAAGTGAGTTGAACTGAGAATATTTCCACACCTCCTGATATATTATCAAGATGACATAAATAAAAATAATGATAATGAATTATGTCAAAGCTTCCATTACTTTCAAAATTTGTTATACTAAATAAATCTGATGGCTTCATTACATAAATTAAATATTAAAATAATATTCAGTAGTTTAATTCACCAAAGATTTTTAAACATTTAACTTCTATATACATTATTTGTATTCGGACTATTGTCCAAATCTTTGTTGTTGTCATCATAATGTTTCAGCCATTGTGTTCTCTGGCCTTCATCAGATTTATATTGATCTGGGTAACCCAGATCAATATACATCTGAGATATATTAACTATGACAAATTCCTGTTTAAAAATCACTATGACAACGAAACGCAGATTTAAGAAATTTTTTTTAGCATAGCTACACAAACTCATGTGTCTTTCAGTTTATCACAGTATAATAGCATGTTTGTGCAATTTGCCCCATAAATGATCTTAGAAAAGGTCAAAAGTACATGGGTTAAAAAAAAAACTACACTGCCTAATTAGAAAACTTGAAAGGATCAGTATGAAAATAAATAAGCATAATATGTATTCATGTTAAAACCACTCTTTTGTAAGTAGCATTAAGTTAATGTTTTTGTTCTATTTTTGTTTGAATAATTTTGACCATCACAGTTACTATGAAGAACTAAATGTTGTCAGTATGGTAGACAAGATTTTGTTGGTTATAACCTGACATTTCAAATTCAAATATATGTATATTATATAAGTTATATCATGTATAAAACATTTCCACAGAGCATTTTGGAACTAGTTTTTGCTAGTGCTATCAAACTTTGTGAAACTGTCCTATACATTTCAAATTTAAATATATATGTATTGGGTATCATTGTTATGTATTTGGCAAATTTCAATTGTTTCTTTATGATTCTGGTTATAAATGTATTTTTTATTTCCATCCTCTGTAAAATTTCCTTGTTACTTGCATGTTCCATACATGGTATTTTCAGTATCCTTCTGTAGAACCACATCTCTGTTACCTCAAGTACTTTCTTCATCTGAGGAAATTGTCCAGTATTCACAGTGGGTGGGCTGAAATGTTCATAAGCTGGCTATAAAGGAGTCATAGTAGAGCTGTGAAATCTTGCATGCATTAATTTTAACTCTTCTTATTAATAACAGCATTGTTTCCTTTCAGATAAACTGACATCTGGCTGTTCAAAGAAGACTTAAAAAATAACTTGTAGTGACTTCTCTTGAAAATGGAAAAAAATTGGCATCATAGTGTTATCGAGTACCTGCAGAAAAAGGGTTTAACCCCCAAAGAAATTCATGCTGACATGGTTGCTACATTAAGGGGATATCTCTCTCCAGGTTTATCAACCATGCAAAAGTGGTGGGCAATTGAATTTAGGGGGGAGATTCTTGAAGATAACCTGCAACTGACACCACTGCGGAAAACATTGATAGTGTTGACCACATGGTGCTGGATGACAGGCAATTGACTATAAATCAAATAGCCAATGCTATTAGTCATATCCCATGAGAGTATTAAGATTATTCTGCACAATGAAATTGGCCTGATGAAGATTTTTGCTCAGTGGGTGTCACATCTTCTGACATTTGATCACATCACGGGAACATCTGACCTTGTTTGAGGCAGATCTAGATGGTTTCCTTGAATGTTTCCTTACCCAGGATGAGTGTTGGGTTCATCACTTTGAGCCAGAGACAATCCATGCAGTGGAAACACCCCACCTCATCTGTTTTAAAGAAGTCATTTCATCTGCATGGAAGGTGAGGGCCTCAGTTTTTTAGAATGCAAAATGCATTGTGTTTATTGACTATCATCAAAGGGACAGTACTATGCCAACTTACAGAAGAAGTTATGAAAGGCTATCAAGACCAAATGCTCAGGAAAACTGATGAAAGTGGTCTTGTTTCATCAGGACAATACTCCAGCAAACAAGTCCTTCGTTTCACTGGCTGCTATGTGTGACTGTCACTTTGAACTGGTTATTCATCCCCACTATTTGCATGATTTGGCCCCATTTGACTATCATCTGTTTTCCAACATGAAAAAACATTTGACAGGGAACCAGTATCAGTGATGATGATGTCATATCTGCTGTTGGATGAAAGCTCACCAATGGGATCCAAACATTGCAATACTGATGATAAAAGTGTGTGAACTGCAAAAATAGACCACATTTAGTCAGATTTCATGAGAGTATCTTGGTTGGCCTACAATGTTTTCAGCCAGCCCTCATATATAACAGTTTAACACTCTTTTCTTTTTTCTAGTAAAATCTTTCTGTATCTTTCATACTTTGTTTATCATTTTGAATATATCTTTCACTATTGGAATGCACCTTCAGATTTTTGTGCCATCATCTGATATCACACTTTCAAAATAGTATTTGCTTGTTTCTGGTGTCTCTATTTTGTAGCTCACCATCTTGGGCTGTTCCTCTTGCTAACAATCATACATTCTATGTTCTCATAATTAATAGTTCTTTTTTCTTGCTTTCCTTTACTAACTTGTCTAGAAGTTCCTGCTGTTTTCTTTCTGAAATTGCCATCAACACAGTGTCATCTGTGTATTTTATGTTAAGATTGTGATCTACCAATAATAAATCCTGGTAGGACTTCTAGTTCTCTTAGGATTGCCTCCCTGTAAAGATTAAATAGATCCAGTTGAAAGACACACCATTGTCTTACACCCCTTTCTGTTTTTGTGTACTTTCTCAATTCATTTCCTATCCATATGAAGGTAGTTTGTTCCCAGTAAATGTTCTGTATTATTCTAATTTCTTTCCCAAATAAATCAAGTTTTCCTGGCAGTTAAAATAGATCTTTGTGTCATACTTTATCAAATGCTTTTGGACAGTAAAATGAAACATAGGTTTACAACTTTCTGCATTTGCATTGCTCATTCTGACCATAAAGATCATATTTCTAGTGTCTTTAATGAAGCTATATTGTTCTTGTTCTATTTCCAGACTAATTCTGCTATTTATTAGAGACAACAGTGTCTGGAGTTTGCATTCATTTGCACCTGGCTTTTTAGACAGCACTATAGAAATGAATTTCCTAACATATATCACTACTGTTGTATATTTAATTTATTATTTCCATAATCCTTTCAATCCCAAACATGTCTAAGTCTGATATCATCTCTATTACAATACCTTCTGGTCCTGCTGCTTTGTTCTTGTTAATCTTGGCAAGTAAAGATCTTATTCCAGACTTCAAATATTTCAAGATTCTATGTTTTTGTGCATTCTAGGATTCCATCTTTCAACATTCATTCCATCTTTAAAGTATTCTTTCTTTCTCTATTTTGAGCATTTGCTTTTGAGAGCATTTATACTGTCAAGGAGCATTGTCTTTTTGTCCTGTTATTTCTTTTAATTCTTTATGCATAGCTGATGGTTTTGATGTTTGGTCTGTTTCTCTATCTCTGCATGCATTTTGTTGAGCCATTCCTCTTTTGCTTGCTTGCATGTATTCCTAATGTTTGTGTGATAATAATGAAGCTCTCCCATCCTACCCATTTCACTACTAACCACCCTTTATGAAAGGCTGTTTAATCATTAACAATTCAGTTTTGCTGAATAAAACTTCTTAAGTTTATATTCAGCATTGTTTATTCATTACAATTTATTCAGCAAAACTCACTAGTCTGACATAATGATGGAATGCCGGCTCTTCACAGAGAAACTAATAAACAAAATGATCTCAAGACATCTGTTTACTACCAGCCTCCCAAATCTATCGATAATTTCCTCAAGGAACTCGACATACTTAGCAAAAACTGGACCTTTACAAGTGTCTCAGCTGAACAGTATTGGGTGGAATTGCTTAGAGAAGCTTTTGTTTATGGACTGCTATCAACACCTATTGGAACAAGAAAGTATCACCCACCATCAGGCATACATATTAGTTAGAGCATCTGAGGTAGCCCAACAAAATGTAGCATTCACTACCTTGAACAAAGTTAAATTGATTGTCTCTATTGTTGGTAAGAATTATATGAAGTTGGACCCGGAATGTTTAAGACCCCCTCTTAAAACTTCCCTTGATAAGTTATCTTCATTAAGATGAGCACTGGGAATGTTTGTACACTGGATTCTGTCATTTTCAGATTAAGTCCAACCTCCCATAAAGATTTCTACTTTTCCTATTCCCCCTCAAGCCATTAGATCATTTGAGGAATTGAAAGAATACATAAAAAATGTAGCTGTTGCTACTATCAGCCCTTCTGTGCCTCTGGTGGTGGTAACAGATGTGTCCGACTGTGCCATTGCTACCTCACTAAGACAAGCAGAATAATCTGTAGTGTTCACAATTGGAACAGTGACATTCAGCAATAGAAAAAGAAGCCTACACCATTGTAGAATCTCTAAGAAAATGGTGGCATTACCTAACAGATCAAAAGTCAGTGGCGTTTATGTTCAACAATAACATAACAAGTAAAGTGAAAAATGAGAAAATAGCCCAGTAGCAGATGGAACTCACCTGTTTCTTGTTTGATGTCACATACCTCCCCAGGAAATAAAATGCTGTAGTTGATACACTTTCAGAAATGTGCAGCGTGATAACCAGCAAAGAAGACGTCCTTAAACTACATAAAGATCTATGCCACTCAGGCGTAACAAGAATGCTACATATATTCTCGAATTAGAAACTTACCTTTTCTTTGGAAGATGTAAAAGAAACTATAAAGAACTGCTGAATATATGCTGAAACTAAAATTTTATAGACCTAACATGGGAATGATAGTAAAAGCCATGCAACTGTTTGAGAGGCTGGATTTCAAGGGGCCACTCCCATCTAAAACTAAAAACAAATATCTGTTAACAATAATAGATGAATATTCATACTTCCCATTCAGAATTCCCTGTCCTGATGTAACTTCAAAAACAGTAATCCAAGCTCTCTGTTCTCTTTTCTCGTCCCTTGGATTAGTTACCTATATTCACTCAGACTGAGGGAATACCTTTATGTCTGATCAGGTCAGATAGTTCCTACATGAATAAGGAATAGCCACTAGTAGAACTACCCCACATAACCTGCAGGTCAATGGTCAATGTAAGAAATATAATGATGTAATTTGGGAAACTATACAATTAGCAGCAGACAACTACCGGTACTCCATTAATTGTTGGGAAAGCCTAATACCGACTGCCTTACACACCATGAGATCACTATTATGCATAGCAAACAAATGCCACTCCACATGAAAGATTCTTTTTGTTCCTGAGAAGAATCCTTACAGGTACTTCACTGCCATCATAGTTGTCACAACCAGAGACAGTGCTATTAAAATGTCATGTATGCCAGAATAAACAAGAACCACTAATAGAGCAGAACTGATAGAAGCTAATCCTCAGTATGCCTTAATATATTACTCCAACAGAAGGAAAGATATGGTCTCCCTAAGAGACCTCACCCCAGCAGAAGTGGGAGGTGAACCAGAAACTTCCCAAGGGCCCAGAATGCCAGCCTCTGACTACTTACAATTTCCTCATAGTATGAATTGAGCGCAGATGAGTGATCAATGCTACAAAAACAGGTACGTCCTACCACTGATAATACCAACATTGAGGGTAAATTAAACTACCAGTGGAGACGGCTGAAACATAACAAAGTGAGACCCTCTGATATTGAATCTCAGGAAAACATCAGCTCTGAGACCTCCTCCAAACTAGAGAAGAAAGCCCAGAAGATCCTGACCAACCACTATGAAGACAAAAAAGGATCCAAAAGATGCCCCAGCATCTACAGGATTTTCTCTTGTACAAGTAAAACAATAACTGGGGGAGAATGTGATAATAATAAACCTATCTCATCCTACCCATTTCAATACTAACCACTATGTATAAAAGGCCATTTAATTACTAACAATTCAGTTTTACTGAATAAAGCTTCTTAAGTTTATATTTGGCATTGTTTATTCATTACTGTTTGTATTTAATATTTTATATTCTTATCATTCCTTGGTAGTGTTTGCTGTCACTTTTTCACCTCAAGAATTTAATTATTCACTTTTTTGTGGATGATCTCATTCATCATTGTCACTAGAGTTTCCCTTAGAGTGTTCCACTTTGTATTTCTGGCCTGTTCTGTTATATTTGTTCTGAATGGACACTTAATGAATGCCTGTAACTCATCTTCTAAGCATACGCTCAATGCATACTGATGATATACATGTGCACACAATGATTTCTCAGTTAAGAAGAACCTTTTCCCATCACTAAGATGCATTTCTGTGTATATCAAAGATTTTATCTTTATAGCAGACAAAAATGTTTTCTTTTCTAATGTTTGTCATTGAAAGCTAAGTCACAGATATCTGACATCAAACATTGGACAGAATCCAAGAGAAGACAACCTGATGCTATATGCTAACTTTCTTAGTACAATATGTATAACTCTTAAGTTCCTTATCAGATGTTAATCAGAAGAATCATTTCACACTAACATTTCACACATAAAATCACTTGACTGTGGCTCAAACAACTTTTCTCTTTGTATATACACACGATTGGCTCATTTATTCATTCTAAAATCACTCATACATGTACAATTAAGATGAAATCTCTTGAACATACACATATACAATTTCACTCTCACCTTCTTAAATAAATTTTCTGGATTTGTATATATGAACATTTTGGCATTAAATGTTGTTTTTCCCAATTTTGTTCAAATGTGTTTGACAAACATTTTTTGGGTATAATTAATAGATATTGGGTACTTATCTTAGCAATATTTAATTTCCTCTCAATAACTCTGCTAAGTTTAAAATTTTCTGATTCAGAGCATTAACTCTTAGCAGTTTAATTTTAGAAGAGAAATTGATTTAAATTCTTCTTGTAACTGAAAAAAAATCTATTTACATTTTTATAACAAAATTTTTCTATGTAAAAGTGCAAGTTAGTTTTCCGTGTATGTATGTCTTTATAATAAATAATCTTTTACTAAAAAATCTTTGTAGATATAGACATATGTCTGATATAGAGAAAGTTCATATATTTGAGTAAATGTCATTACAGTTTACAGGAAAAACAAAGTACAAGCATATGACTTCAAGAAGTTGCTATGGAGTTTCAGTTGCCTGAGTATTTTGATCTCTAGTCTTTTCATTTTCCTCTTTAGGTAAAAGTCATTTTACTAGATTTATATAGAAGATTTAGGAATTTTAATGGACTGACCACAACCTGTTGCAAAATCTTATATTAATCTGTTTTCAGGAGAAACAAAATTGATAGTTTTTGAATTTACTCAAGCTAACAGGAATTGATAGAAAAGATTTACTTTGTGATCCGTTTTCTAATTTGTTTTATTTAGATTTTATTTTTGACAGCATTCCCCTGGAGATTACCATTTTGATATATACATGCATACATAAAACTAACAGCACAAGAAGCAAAAACTCTTCAATAATGGTTTATGAAAGCTGAAAATAGTCAGACATTGAATAATTTATATTTAAACTTTTACCAGAATCCAAGAAAATAGTCCAAAATATAGTAAAAATAAACAAAAATCCTTAAAGAATTTTCTTGGTCTTTAACCAAACTTGTATAATATAAATGAAAAATTGTTCCCAAAACACACCCTTCAAAAATAAATTTTGAATCATCAATATTTTTGTATGAAAATGGAAATCTGATGAATTAGGACCAAAATCCTGGTCCAAAGTAAATAAATTATAATCTCATGAACCCTTAAACTTGTCTGTTTCTTAATAAAATTAATATTCACTCTGTTTTTACATTGAGCTCTTTAGATTACATCCTCATTGGAATTATCCATATGGATTACCAAATAACTACATTAACTATCTCTCTCTCTCTCTCTCTCTCTCTCTCTATATATATATATATATATATATATATATATATATATTATATATATATATATGTGTGTGTGTGTGTGTGCTTATTTAGGCAGTAAACTACTTTTAAACAAGTTTTGTTAAATTCAACTGACAATGTCTGTTTGTTTAACTTTATTGTATTCTTGTTCTGAATGACAAAATAAAAATCTGTGTTAGATGTTTTGTTCTTTTAAAGGATTTCTTCAGATGTTTTTATTGAAAGGATCATATTTATGTAGGAGGAGGGAATGAAATAACAAATGTTTGTTATAATTAGATGTTGAGGAAAAGGCTGAAAAAGCAGGGACACTTAAATTTAAATTTTAAATATTTGGCATCTGATGTGTCTAGAGGCACAGCCTTAACTGATCTCATTCAGCTTTCTGTTACTTTTGCTTTTTTATTGCTATTTTTTTAAATATTCCACATTGTAATAGAAGAAGTTTTATTAAGAAAATTGATATGTTGTATGATCTTGGGCATAAGTTTACTATGGAAGACTCAAAAATTAGTGCACTTTCCATACATTTCCACCTTAATATGTTACTTTCTCTAATCCTGGCTTGACTAAGTTTGTTCTTATGTAACTAGTTTAGTATACCTTTAGTAAAGTGTTCAGGAATATTTCCCTACTTGATTCAATTGTAGATTAGCATCTACAAGAGTTCAAACATGTTTGACATGTACACTTTGCATAGAAATCCATCAATTCCAGAAGGTCTGTCTTGCCAAATCTCTTTGATCACTTCCCAGATTTTTTTATGAAGCCCTTGCACTAAGGTTGTTCAGTTACTATCATGGTATAAATGTAGATCAATAGAATGAAAATCTAATTATTTATACAAACAATAAATAAAATAATTGTTATATTCTTTGATAGCCATAACAGGCATTGCAGATTCAATATTAGTGTTTTCACATGGCAACGGAAGAAGTTTTAATAAATAAATTAAAAAAAATAAATTCTGATCCAGGTACATGGATTGATTATCTGAGTTATTTTATTAAATGTAAAGAATGTGAATCAGAAATGATGTTTAATGTTTCGTCAGTGTATCACATAAGAATAGTAAATATATTTTGTAGAAGAGTTTAGAGATCTGTACAATTTAATAGTTTTATGAAATCATTTTCATGATGAATTATTGAAAATCTTCTTTATACCATATATATATATATATATATATATTTCTAAGTAAGCATACAAACATCTAGATGACTGTTTTTAAAAAGATGACTGTTTGGTACTACATGATCATTACATAGAAGAGTGTTTATTATAAAATTTAATTTATTTACAGCTTTACAATTACATCATATTAACAATTTAAGATATAACAGATTGGTAAATATACACACAGACTAGTTTATATATTGAAAGAAAAAAGTATAATCTGCAAGTAAAAAAAAAAGTAATGTAATAAGTGGGTAGAAATTGGAAGATTTTATCTTGGAAGATAATTGTCCAAGTAGAGATTCAAAATAAAAAACTCAAAACCTTCTCTTCAATCTTTTTAAATAATTTTAAAACTCTGTTATGTCTTATGTGTTATCTCTCTAAACAGTTTGAAAGACAGATATTTTGACATCTTAATTGAAGGTTGGATAGTAAAATTATGATCCTATTAGAAAGAAAACTCAATTGTTTCAAACAAATCATTTATTTTTTGCTATTCATATCAAACTTGTAATAAGCATTTAGCTTTTCTCTTAACTTTACACACTTTCCTTTTACTTTTTTATATGAATTTTATAGTTACTTTTGAAAAGCTGAAAATATTCAGAAGCCTAAGATTAAATTTCAGATGTAATAAATATTTGGCTTTTTCATTATTTAAAAGAAAATTCCTTTGTTGCTACAAATTTTTTTACAATTTAAAAAATTTTGCTTTTGACTACAAGTCTTCATATTAACTATATGCTATGAAAGATAAAAAATATATCCAGAAAATTTCAGAGATTTGAATTGAATGATTATAAACTTTTACTTTGTTGTTTTAACATGAATAGCAATTGATATTGCAACATTTTTACAGGGAAATATTTTAGCTGGCATCTCTAATTAAATACTAAGCCCCCTTACAATTCAGCTTTTAAAAAAATCACCAATGTAAAGAGCAGAGCAAAACAAAAATGAAATAGAAATAAAATGAATGCTCATCTTGAAAAATTTATAAAAGTTTAAAATTGAATAATAATTATATTGGGGAGGATTTTAAGTTGTTGAGCAAAATCAAGTGAAGAGGAGCTTATTCTGATTTAGCCTGCTAGGTAAGTGAAAAAACATCAAACTGCATCATTTGAAATAAGTCATTTTGTGTGTTAGGAGAATACAGGAAAAAATGTATAAAAGGAAAAGAAGAATGAAAATGTAGGTCAACTGAGAGGGAAGTAAAGATAAAAATGAAAATGGGGATGATAATGATGAGGAAACATACAGTAATTTTAACAAAACAAGATAAGGAATTTATTTACAAATTTATACATTTCAAGTTGTGTGTGTAGTCCATTTTAGGAAAATTTTTAAAGTACATGGTTTTAACAGATTTTCATAAAGAGGAAATGTTCTTACAAAAGATTAAATGATCTGACACAATATTAAAAAAAATTTAAAACAAAGGTAAGAGAGTTGCTCACTGAAAGGATATATGGTTGCATACATTCAAAAGTAGACACAGAGAGATAGTTTGAAATACTTAGCTTTCTTGGATTGTTAAGAGAAAATTCTTTGAAGTACCACATGTTTGGTTAGAAGCCGATAATATAATTGATGAGCATTTTACACTGACAAAAACTTCAACACTGAATGTGCTGAACAGAAATGAAACCTTTCCCATGATTTCAGAGTCTTCTCTTATTAATTTAATATTTCTCTCCTCATTTTATATCAAAAGGAATTTTGCATAGGCTCACTATTTTCTTTTCTTTCTTTGTCCTGACTCAATAACTAATTTCCGTGAAGACAAAGTTTACATTAGTAGAAAAGAAATTTCACATAATCTCTTGAATTTATTTATTTTTTTCCTTCTCAGTTCACCATCCAATTTCTGTGAAGGAAAGGTTTTCATTGGCCCAAAGAAAATTTCACATAAGTGAACAAATTCTTTTCCATCTTTTTCCTCAGTCGATCAAATTTGAGGTGAGTGGGTAAAGGGAGTTATTATTATTTCACACTTACTACAGAGGAAATATTGAATTCTTTTGTTACTTCCTCTTTTTCTATATTTCTTATTTTTCTCACTTTAAAGCTGATCATATTCACCCCATATTCAAAACCTTGTTTGACCTAATTAAAATTCATACATAATATCAATACTATCAACACAATGATAATTAACTCTAAAAAAATATTAATCATTATTTACCAGCACGATAAGATAAATATTCTCTTGTAAAATGATTATACTTTTTGTTTTATTAATAAAAGTTCATTTAATATTAGACAACATATATTACTGTGATTCTTTAATGTTATCATTCTTTAATTCAGAATTTGAAGTAAGATCACTGATTTCACTTTCCATATTTATATCCATTCCACCTCTACACATCCAACATGCCTTCAGGCACTAAGTATTCATTCAAGTGTATTTTGTAGAATTTGACCAACAGTTTATCTGTTACATTATTATATTTTTCTAGTTGGCATTCACTGTCAAATTATATGATTTGTAATTGATTGAAAATTTAAACTATGTATAACTTACATATAGTTATGTTTCTTATTTTATGCATGATGTCACACATTTAAAATTAAAATTGTAACACTTCTAGAAATTCCAGGGTGAAACAAATCAGAATTTTCTTATATTTTAACAGATACAATTGTCAAAAATACAAGAACCAAACATTACAAACTTTGTAGAGCTTCTTTTTAAATTCAATCCAGATGTATGACAATTCATATATTAACAAGAAAATTATCAGTCAAATTTAACAGTTGATATATATATATATATATATATATATATATATATATATATATATATATATATATATGTCAAGGCAATGATTAAGGATCACCTTGACATATGTGTGTGTGTATGTGTGTGTTTGTGAGATTTTGCTTCATGAATAAGCATGCTGGAGGGAGATTCTATATCTGTCGCAGAACTATCAGTGATTGTTGTTAATCACCCACAAACAAAACTTCTGTTTTCTGAGAGATTAACATAAGGCAATAAGAATGTTTGATCCAGTTTGACTTTTTTGCCAAATCTTAGCTGAGCCAAGAAATTATTTTTATCTCAATCTGTTCAAATATATGCATATCATCACATATTCAGATTTCTATCATTATATGTTAGATATTAATCACTTTATCCATGCATATTTTTTTTACATCTATCCACCTTCATAGCTTTTACCAATTTTTGATCATTTAATTTTAAAGATCATCTGAAAGAATGTACAGGAATACCTAATTAGTACAGGATTTCACATACAAAATGACTTCAGAATCTTACTATTTCAATAATAAATCCAAATTAAGTTCATGTTTTTTTGTAGTTGATACATTGAATAGAAAATATATTAAAACTAGAATACTAATTATAAATTGAAACAAGCAAAATATGCAATTTTTTACTGTATTCAATAAGTGAAAACTGTAAAAATTGTGAAAGATTATAAAAAAAGCTAATCAATGAATATGATCTTACACCATTTGTTAGATTATCTATATATATGTTATGGTGAAACACACCTATTCTATAGTTAATAGACTCTCCCACCTAATATAAGTATGAGTAGTAAGAGAAACGAGGGTCAGTCGATGTCGGATGACAGTAGACGGCAGTTAGTTGAATATGAAAGTAGTCAGCGACCACAACAAGATTACTCTGCATAATACCTATTATATCAAGTTCCTAACATTTTTGTACATTGAACTATTTAGGACAAATTTAGTACTAATACAAGCCTCCACTGCAAAATAACTCCATAAGAACTTTGGCGACGAGGATTCACACTCATATGGAGGAAGAAAAAATTTGCTTGCCAAAATAAATTTGGTGACAAGGATTTGCACACATACGGAGGAAGAAAAAATTCTCGGATTCACACTTAAAAAAAAAAACTTGGGAAAGATTTTTGCAAGCCAAGACGTCAACTTAGTGACGAAAAAAATCTGTTGTATTCTCAACTGAGAAAAGAAATTTTTTTTTTCCCGATAATACAGTTTGCTCAATTAGGTCACGAATTGCAAATTCATAAGACCCCCCACTCTACAGTATTTAGGCATTGTGTAAACTTTTTTCGAAGATGGAGGAATGCAAAAATATATTCCTGGAATTCTTTAAGTTCCAGCCGGAACAACAGATGACAATATTAGAGCAACAAAAAACATTCCAGATGCAACTATAGGAGGAAACTTTCAATAGACAAATGCAATTCCAACAAAAAATGGAACAGATGCATAGGGAGTTTCAAAACAAAATTCTGGAAATAACTAAGGGGAAAGAGAAAAATCTACAAAATGATTCTTTCCCAGAGAATACAATATGGAATTCAATTGAAATATTCACATACAGTCCAGATGAAGAGATAACTTTTGAGGAGTATTATAAAAGATATATAGACGTGTATAACGAGGACTGTCACTCGTGGTCTGAAGGAAAGAAGGTTAGGCTTCTTTTAAGCAAGTTAGGAACTGCTGAGCATAAATTGGTAAACTACATTTTACTGAAAAAAACTAGCGAGTTGACATTTACTGAGGCAGTAAATATATTAAGTGAATTATTTAGTAAAAAGACATCTCTGTATCACAAGAGGTGGAAATGTTTGAATCTGATGAAAGATGACAAACAAGACTATATAACGTATGCAGCCAATGTGAATAAGCATTGTGAAGAATTCAAGCTGGCAGAGTTAAGTGCAGACAATTTTAAGTGCTTAGTGTTTGTTCAGGGACTGGTATCGGAAAGAGATGCAGAGTTGAGAAAATTAGTACTGGCAAAATTGGAAAGCGATCCAAGTATTACGGTACAGAAATTGGCAGAAGACTGCACAAGATATTAACATAAAGAAAAATCCAAAAAAGATAGAACAGTCTGGCATTTTGCATGTAAGGAAAATACGCTAAAAAGAAGAAAGTCAGTCTACCAAAAAGAATTCTAAAATTGCGGATTATCAAGCAAAAAGTGAAATACCAGAGAAAAATAAACAAAAACTCCCAAAGCCATGTTTTGCTTGTGGTAAACTACACTGGTACAGATATTGCAATTTTAGGAATAAAAAATGTTTCAACTGTAAAAGAGTGGGTCATAAAAGCTCACACTACAAGTCAAAAAATAAAGACAATAAAATAAGAAAATTAAAGTCCAACGAGGTAAAAGATGGAATAAACAGAAAATTTGTTACCGTCGAAATAAGTAATAAAAATATAAAAATGCAACTTGACACTGGTTCGGATCTATCTATCATAAATTTGCATATGTGGAAGAAGTTGGGGAAACCAACTTTAATGAAGACAAAGAAAATCACGAGGTCAGTGACGTGAGAAAAAATACAATTTATTGGGGAATTTGTTACAAACATCACATTAAATAAAAAAATGCGAAAATCTAAACTATTTGTCATAGAAAATACCACGAATTTACTTGGTACGAATTGGATAACAGAATTCCAATTATGGGATCTACTGATAAATTCCTTCTGTTACAAGTTTAAACATCAAAGCCCAAAAATTAGTAAAGAAACTCAAGGAAACATTTCCTACCATTTTTTCTCCAGGGTTGGGAACATGTACCAAAATGGAGGCAAAATTCCAGCTAAAAGAAAACGCTTAGGCGGTATTCAAAAAGAAAAGGAATGTGCTGTTTGCTTCAATTGAACAGATAGATAAAGAATTGGACAGATTAGAGAAAACCAGTGTACTTAAAATAGTTGAGTATAGTGAATGGGCAACAACGATGGTATATGTGAAAAAAAAGCCCCAGAAAGTAAAGATGAAGCCAACACTGAGAAAAACTGGGGAGCGAGTTACCAGCAGTCAAGAACATGCAGTATTATTAAATGATTTAAGTCAACTGAAGTCACCACAGAAAATGTTAAGAAGCACAAGATCAACAAAAGGGAAGCTAGAGGCTGAACAAATAGAACCACAAGAAGAACCTACAGAAACTGTGATCCCATCCTTAAGAAGCTCAAAGCAGAAGGTTGTTTCTGGTAACACTATGGAGGTACCAAAAAATAGAAAAGTGGATTGGCAATATGATGTACTTGGTGAAAGGCAAAAAATTCACATGCAGATGGCACATTAACCAGAAAGAAACACCGATGGAGGTGATTTTCGATACGTTTGATCTAACAATGCCTGCAATGATTTTACCTGAGGTACGCCAATCCAGGAGAAAAAGAAAGGCAACTGATCATTTAAAAATGGATCCAAAACATAAGAGATATGCTACGATGTTGCTAAAAAAATGAAGTTTTTTTTTTTTTGTTTTTTCTTCATATTTCCTGTAAAAAATAAAGAAAACTGTTTTACTCCTATGGAGTAAAGTTTTAGGAGGGGGGTGTTATGGTGAAACACAACTATTCTATAGTTAACAGCCTCTCCCACGTAATATAAGTAGGAGTAGTAAGAGAAACGAGGGTCAGACGATGTCGGACGACAGTAGTCGACAGTTAGTCGAATACGAAAGTAGTCAGCAACCACAAGATTACTCTGTGTAATACCTAATATATCAAGTTCCTAATGTTTTGTCCGTTGAACCTATTTTAGGACTGATTTAGTACAAATACAAGCCTCCACTGCAAAATAACTCCACAACAATATATAAAGTTGTAACATCTATCTGTCTGTTTGTTATGAATCTCCTCATAGGGTTTTGGAGACCCCTATAACTATATATATTCTGAAACTACATTACCCAGGGTACCTGGATAAGTATATTTCATTTTGATCAAAGGGGTTCTTGGGGTACACAAATTTTTTTCCCTTTGATTTAAATTAAATTTCAATTTGAACAAGGGTACTTGGATAATAATTAATAAAAACAAAAATAGATTAATGTATATATAAGTATATATAGCACCATAATAGTGCTGGGCACAAATTATAAAAGAAAATATTTTAAATTTGCATTTTTTATTGAAAATTGCTCTAAAACTACTGCACTGTATAACAACATATTACATCATAATATAACAAAATTGTTCAGTATAATTTCCCACAAAGATCTTATTTGATGACACAATGATTTAGCAACAATGTTCGTACATCTTGCTTCTTGCCCATATAAAATCTGTGCAACTTCAGTAGTTAATTTAACTGCTTTGTTAACACTTTGTTAATGTGCAGGTAAATTCAGCAAATCCAACATTGTTCCATTCATTAGAATCTCTTGCAGTTCATAATTTAAAAAACCTTCTGCAAGCGCAAGTTCACATACTCCATAATGGAAGAGCTTAATCATATTTGACCAGTGTGTTGCAACCAGAGTTGATGAATGTAATTTTTTTAATCTCTTCTTTGGTGGCTTGCTACTTTTAAAAAAGAATTATTTTTATTGGAAAATTTATCCACACTTGGTTATATTTTTGGTGTAATTTGAATGAAATGCTAAAATTAGTTTTGTAAATTGACATAATTATTTACATTATTCAGACTGTTTTCCTCATCTTTATTACCATATTGACAACGTTTCAGCTGTTGTGCCCTCTGACCTTCTTCAGGTGACTGGAATTTCAAACTGGACCCTTTATTTTGTCCACCAGGGTAGATTGTTCTAATTTCACGTGCCATGCCTCTTCTGGATGTCTCAGTTTTCTCCCTTTAACTCAACTCTCCAAGTTTTTGCTCACCACTGCAGTAGCCAGGTATTGAACTCACAATTCTTTGGGTCAAGTCACTGGATCCAACCAATGCTTTTATCTACTTTTATCCTCAAGGACACATGACCCAGTGAATAAATTATTTGTTATGATTATTCTATTTTCATGACTAGCATCATTATTGATGGTAGCTAGAGATCAAGTGACAGTAAGTCTACCTGATATTCCAGTATTCACCTCAGTATTCTTGCAATAATGGTTTCTATTCAGTCTTGAAAATTATTCTGAAAAGCACTTTCAAATCATTTCAGTAATAATGGTTTCAATGATTGTCTTTATTATTCAATTTTCTTTTTCAGTTCTCTTGTAAAGTTTAGATATTTACTTAGTTTTTCACTTTGTCTCAATTTCAGTTGATGGTCTACTATAACAATAAAATCCCATAACAGATTTTTCTTTATAATGCTTACATCTAGTGCTGTGATGCAGATGTTTTGGATTTGATGATGCAGACAAAGGATAGAAACAAAAAGCAGAAACTGAAAAGTAATATTCTATCAGACCCAAAAGTCAAAGTTGTACGATCATGTCATAATTGTTTTTGCCATTGCTACAATTTTTCTCTTTATTTTTATTTCTTTTACTTTTATAAATAATAGATAATTTTTTCTTGTTATTGTTTTGGCTTTTCCTCAGGCAGAAAGTACTCTATGACTGTAATACGTTAGCAAGTTCTCCTGTAAGAATAAAGATAAATATATTATAAGCCCATAATTAATTTTTATTGCTTCCTTTACAGCACCTTGGTACATCAAAGTTGTTATCCAGGATCATTGTTTCTGTCAGAAATTTGTGCAATTGCTGGTTAAGTGTTTCAAGAGATGTAAATCTTTCAAATCAGAATTCCTTCATATTGGGACATATTCCATCTCACAATTTTATTTGTATGTTCAAGATTTAATCCATGCAGTTCACATATTAAAATTCAGAATTCACTTAATTTTTCTGTTACATTTCTTCCTGAACAAGGGGAAGATATTTGACTTAACTTGCTGACCAAATGAAACAGCAAATTATTTTTTTTCAAGTAATCACCTATACTTAAGATGATATGAGTGTCTGTTGAAAAGTACTCACCCCAATTGGTTGGGCTAAGAATTTTTCAGCATTTCTTCATATCATCTGTTCCATAAAAGTGTTTGTGTTTGTTCATTCAGTTTTTTGTTTTTTTGTATTTCTTTACTTTCAATTTTCTTTTTTGAATTTTTAGTATTTTTTTGCATACTTTTCTTGGCTAAAATATTTTGATTTACTTTCCTTATTACAAATTTTATTCTTTTTCATTTTTTTATTTGTTTTCTTTCTAGATATTACAATTTTTTAATTGTTTTTAATCACTTTACTTCTCTGTATAACTTTTTAAAAAATATCTTTTCCAGTTTCATTTCCTGTCATAGTTTTGTCTTTTTCTTCTTCCTTTTTTATTTATTTATTTATTTTTTATTTTGAAGACATCATACTTTTTGTGACTAATTTGCCCTGTGTAAGTTAAGTGGCTTAACTAAGTTACCATTCAAAGTAATTTCTTTTTCAATTTTAACATTTTTTTTGTTTCTTATTTCTAACATTCTTTTACTGTAATCTCTTTCAAAGGGTTTACTTTTGAAATATCAGCAAGAATAATATTGTTGTCTTCCCTATTTTATTGTATTTCAATTTTATCAATAATCACATTATAACAGCATCTATCTTATAGATTACGACACTATATATCACACCTGACACTTAAATCTACTATCTGATCCCCAAATTCATAAGTTATATTATTTATCAATATCATTTGTGGTGTTATTTATCAATACAAAACAGAATACTATTTATTGTTCACTATATGTTCCTTGTAAGCAATGTTGCATTTACTCTTAGTCTTAATGTATGCATTGCTTACTCTTATGTTAACAAAAACTAAAATATATTTTATATTAAAACCAAAATTTTAATAAAAATTTGGAACTAGAATAAACACCAAAACCTAAGTGATATCTGCATTACACTATGGATCATTTTGAAAAGAAAGCGATATCTGATTGTGGAGTAATGGTTAACAAGATTAGTTTGGTTGGCCATTATTAATAAGTAGCGAGTTCAGTCCTCACTGGATGTTCCATATTTGATACTAGATAACCTAACAAATGTTGACATAAAATCTGGTAAGGTTATTAATAGTTTTTAATCAGTTTCTTTAATTTGGCAATTGTAATTAAATTCTCAGAAATTTGAAGTTTCCAGTTTCTTTTAAATGTATCGACAATTTCCAAAGTTTAGTGATTACAGATATTGTTTTCACATGATCTAACAATCAGGACATTACATTTTTTAAGTTAGAAGAATTGAAGGAACAATACTTTCAAGGGAGTTCATATCTTTTTAAAAACAAACTCCATTATTCCATGGAATGAAAGCATTATTCTTTAATAATTTCTATAAATGTAAAAGTTACACATACAAAATCTGTTATAAATAAAACTTGTTCTTCTGAAGATTATATTCAAAATATTTTTATATTAATTAATTATAAACTTTCATGGTAAACATCTGAGAGTGGAACAAATATAATTTTTTTTTTAATAATTATATAAATTTGAATAAGTTTTAACAAAATGTATCTTTGATTCTTACATGAAAGTTCCTGTTATAATTTAAGACTATTGCTTTAAAATTTGTGTTCCATTTCAACATTTTATAATTTTACATTATAAAGAGTAGTAAGCAGTTTGAAACTGTTTGAAGTATTCAATTTCAATATTACCTACAGCTCTTCATATAATCCTAATTTTGAAGTTACTCAGAAAGCTTGTGTCTAATTATAGTTAGATCCTTTAAATAAAATGAAAGTAAATAATATAGAAATTTTGTAAATGAGAAAAACATTTTAAAATGTCAAAGTCTTTCTTGGTCTGTAGATATTTTATCTCTTTACAGATAATAAAAAATAAATAATTTTACCTTACCATGAAAATGGTGTTAAAAGAGTTTAAAAAAAGTTAAATCATTTTTAAACTGCCAAGAAATATGGCAATTAAGCTTGTGAGTGTTATGATATGATTTTATTGCATAAAATACATTTTATTCTTACAAAATAGGAATTTTCTTTTCAAATTATGTAAGTTTTATTTGTTTATTAATTGTTGTGGTCAAAGGGTGGTTAATAATTATAAGGAAGAGTGACAATGCTGGTCACTACTGCTTTTAAGAGCAGAGAGAAAAAGCAATTTTGTACATGGAAGTCTCAGAAGTCAGTTATAGCTGAAATTAAATAGTAAATGTGATTAAGCATGTGGTGGCAGAACAAAGAAGAAATGACAGAGGTTTAACAAATAGTAAATTGGTGTAAATGTCTCTCGTTGAAAGAAAGCGATAAACAGAATTGTAAAAATTGTCTGCAGAGGCATACAGTAGGAGAGGGAGGGTGAGTTGTGACTTACTAAAGAGATGGCCTTTGGTGAATTATTCTTTGGAGATGGAAGGTCACATTCTGATGAGCATTGTGAATCCTGGCTGTTGTGCCATTCAACCTGAAGATGTCCCTTTGATGGGTTTTCATGTCCTTTTCTTAGCTTCAGATTAGCTTCAGATTTTTATTTTGTTTCTTTCAGCATGAGTCGGCCCTATTGGGTGAAAATTCTGGATTGTATTTTTCTTTGAGTGTAAGTAAAATGGAAGCTATGTGCGCAGCCAATGCATAGTTGATGGAATTTTTACTTCAGTTTTGGGTTTCTGAGTGTTCACATCCGGCCAGTGGTAGAAATTTGTGTAACATGAACCAGAAGAAGATCTGGTTTTAGGATGATTATAACAGCTCCCCTAGATCTTATTCTGATTCAGGGATGGGTTGGTGTGTTGTATGTATGGTGTGGAGATGCTCAGGTTAGTGTCTTTTAGTATGGTGTGGTGTTTTTTATATTTTTTCTTACTGCATAATGAAATTTTTAAAATGTTTCAGGAGTTAAACACATGTTTATCTTTTGGGATTTTCTTCTTTGGAATATCGTGACAGATGACTGTACGTGATTGCTAGATCTGGGGTTGTCATTGTTTACATAGTCATCAGACAAAAGGTGAGGTACAAAGTTGGGTGTCGCTTGGAGAGTCTGTGGAAGAGGGGGCAAGTTCATATAAATAAGGTGGTCAGGCCAAGGTACAAGGCAATATACGTGAGTGCGATGAACCTAACTAGTTTCGCCATGGCCATTTGCAATTTGGAGTACCATGTTGTTCATCTTGATGACTTGGTAACTGTCCAAAGCAGATGTGATATGTGAGCTGAAGTCTGTGGAATAAGATCTTCTCTCCAACCTGTATTAGATCTTTATAGATGAGCTGATTCAGATGTTTGTTTGTCTTGTGGTCAGCCTCATTGTTTGCTAAGGCGACATGTTGGTGAACTTGTTGCAGTTTGTGATGGTGCTGTATGACTGATGTCATCTTGCAGAAATTCTTATACCCTTCACTTGGGAAGTGTGTGCCACAGTCAGAGAATACAATAAAGGATATCTTCCAGTGGTGGAGGAAGAACTGGTATAGTCCGCAATCTGCATCAATCACACAGTCTCAGGGAGCAGTTGTGTACCGTTGTTTTCTATGAAACACCACGATGGGACATAGATGTGAAGCTCTGAGTTCTGAAGTCTGAGTGTTTTGCCCACTCCCACTTTAGGCCATGCCCTCTGCTGAGCATGTCAGCCCAAATATTGGAGTTGCCCTCCATGTATTTTAAGACTAATTTGTAGCTTGTTTCCATTCATTTGGACAGAAAAGCCTGACAAGGCTTGTTGGCCCAGTTGAGTTCATCTAAAGGGGCCATCAACTGGGAAAATGTAATTGTCTTGATTCGTTTGTAAAAGCGTGTCTCCAGAAATTGGCATATCCAGATGAGATGTCCTATGAGACATTGCAGATCCTTTCCTTTAGTTGATGACTTCATCTTGACATTGGCACAAATGTATTCTGGTTTGGGTCTGAACCCTTCACTGTCGACAATGAAACTGAAAAATTGGCTTCTGAAGCAAGAAAGGTACACTTCTTGGCGTTGAGTTTTAGACCTAATCTTTGAAGAGCGATGAATAGCTGTTTCAGCACATTGATGTAATCATGAAATGTTTGGGTGTGGACAAGGTTGTCGCCAATGTATGGCAAGGTATAACAAAGTGATGGTGGTCAATGCCTTGGCTATGCATTGGGAAAAGATTTGACGAGCAGATGTTAGACCGAATGCTAGGCGGTAACATCAACCCTTCCAGGTGAATGCAGTTTTATGGCTGTCCTGTTCATCGATGGAGATCGAGGGATGAAAATTATTTGTTTCGCTCGTTAAAAATAGAATCCATCGTTGGATACTGGTTTAAATCTGTGAGGGTCCTCTTGAAATTGGCCACTAGGCAGATTTGTCCATTTTTCTTTTGGGCAGCAAAGACAGGGCTGTTGAACTCTTTTGGGTCGGAACAGATTTTGATGATCCCTTCAATAGCCATGTGTTAGATTTCAACATTAATGTCAGCTACTAGTGTCTTCATGATAAGGTGTTGCTTTTGGCTGTGGGTCTGGTCATTAGTTGGTATGCGCACTGGCTTAATGAATGTGTCCTGATTTTCATCATTACCGATGATATTGGCATATTTGATGGGAAGAGTTGCTGTTACTTCTAGCTCATCATGGTTGGGGTGAGCTGGGAGGACTATGCCTATGTTTTTTCTAAGCAGGTCAAGTTTTTGCTCTAAGGACTGGATATTAACCTGGGGTTTTGCCATAAGCTGGCTTATGATGGGTTGGACTCCATATACGGGTGTGCAGGTGTGAGGCATCCCCAGATTAGTGACTGAGATCAGAGGTACTGTATGGGTTATGTTACCTGATGGCAAGGCTCGGTGGAATTTTACTGTGGCATCTCAATTATATATGGTGTATAATGCTAGCGTATTGTGACATAAAATGTTCTGGCTGACAAAGATTGGTATAGTGGCATTAGTGACCAGTATATTCATGTTCTGAAATGTGGGTGAGCTAGCGTTGCCCATGCAGATATCACCGATTTTATTTCGCCAATGACAGAAATATCACCACCGATTCCATTTATGTGTGTATTTGATGTTTGCATATGTTTCCTTGCTTTCTCAAGTAGGTGGGAGATAGGTATGATGCAAGTGGTGCACCCTGAGTCTAGCATAGCTATCTCAGAGAAAGTGAATGCTGATAGTGACGGGAGGTCATGTTCCGACAAGCATTGTGAATACTGGCTGTTGTGCTGTCTGACCTGAAGATGTGTGGAGCTGATGCACAGTTGACGTGATTTTTAGTTCAGTCTTGGGTTTCAGAGCATTCACATCCAGTCAGTGGTGGAAATTTGTGTAACATAAATCGGAAGATCTGGTTTATGAAGATTATAACATAAGTAAAACAAAACTCAGAACAGAAGTAAAAGTACTAGGCTTTATTTATCTAAACGAAACTCTGCTACAAAATAAAAGGGAGGTAAGTCACAGATTATATAGCCTGCGTGGGTGTTCATACAACGTGAGTGTAGGATACTAAGTAAATACATGTTATGCATAACAGAAGGGACAAGTCCCTTGAAGTTGATACTTAGTTGTTCCATGGGTCTGGTCACCTTGATAAAAATGCCTTCTAGTGGGCAATAGAAATGAGGTTTAATTTCTGCACAGACTCTGCAAGAAGTGCACACTTTTTTTTACCACTTCCATAGAAAAGGGGAGATTTTTTGCTCTAACAAAATGCAAGACTCGAGTAATTCCCAGGTGGCATAATCCATTGTGAATGGTGGTGAGGGCTGAAGTGGTAATGGCTGAATAAGTGTAAGCTCAGCTAAATGTGTCAGGAACCACATTCTCCTTGCTACGACAATATTTTATCGTGTAGTCAAATGCTGCAAGTTCGAATTGCCACTCCTGAATTTTAGCATTTTTAATTTTGGCATGCCTTTTCTGTTAAACATGAAAGCCACTGATCTTTGGTCAGTAACAAGGGTGAAATGATAGACAGTGGTTCTACTTGTGAACTGCCTCAATAATTGCCATTGCATCCTTCTCTACTATGTGATATTTTAATTTGCTCCTCTATAGTGATTTTGACATGAATGCTACTGGGTGTCTTCCTTGGTTGAGGAGTGCAGAAATGGAGATGTATTACATGTTACATACAACCTCGAAAGGTAAGCTTTCATTTACTGGTTGTAGTGTGGCCACTCCTAGTTCTTTTTTTTAATTGATTAAAAGCTACGAGTACCATCTTCTCAAGTGGGATATTTTTAGTTTCTGTTAAAGGCCGAATTTTATTAAAAAATTTGTTTATCCATTTTGCATAATATGCGAACATACCCAGCACCCTTTTTAATAATTTCAAGTTTTTCAGTGGAGGTAGCTCCCTTAAAGGATGAAGTTTTTCTGGGTCAGATTAATAACTCCATCACAATTGAGCTTCTGAAGTAGTGTAAAAGTCATTATTCCATTGAGGTAAGTCTAATGCAGAAGATTGAATATAAGCTGTTTGTAAGTTCAGAATCTTATTTTCCAGGAGATGGTGCTGTATGTGATTATATGCCTGTAATGTAGACGTCTGGTGTAGATTTATTGTTGCATTCTTCAGCAGTATGGTCTCTGAAGTTGCAGTACTTCCTCAGCTTTTTCAACTTCTTGAAAAACTTGTCCAGTGACTCTCCCAGCTTCTGTTGTCTTTGTAGCCAATAAGTGCCTTGTGAAAACCTCATTAGGTGTTTTAAAAAATAAATTATCCAATTTTTGTATAGCTATGTCAAAATCTGTACATCCTTCTGTATATTTGAATACACTGGAATTTATACAGTTCAAGAGGGCCCGGTACTTGTTAGAAATTCTGTCCTTGTAATCGTTGAAATAGTTCAACAAGATGGTTCACCAATGGCGATAATCTCTGGCAGCTGTTGGTGAACAGGGGTTGATATCCCAAGTGTTTTAGCTTTCACATCATTTCCATGTTTGTTTTTGTATTGGTTTAGCTAAATAAATTGTTATAAGTAAAACAAAACTCATAACAGAAGTGAAAGTACTAAGCTTTATTTATTAGGTTGGTGCAAAAATAATGACATAATAATGTCGTTTTTTGACGTATTTTTTAACGTTAAAAAACAACATTATTACGTCATTATTTTTGCACCAACCTAATAAGCTAAACAAAACTTGATATTTATTGCATAAAATACAGCAATTGTGGTACAAGGCTTAAAAATGGGTCAACACTATCTTATACCTAGCTAATCAGATTCATGACCCATTCATTCATTACAATTTGCACATTCACCACATTCAATCCAACATATACCACAATACGGCATGCACACAGGGAACCTACAAAACACCCCATGACATAAAAATTTCTTTGTGCATAAAATTATATATAAAAATTTAATGATAGTATGAAATGAGGAGGGAGGGGATGAACCCAAAAACAAACTAAAGTATAACAAAACACATAAACTAAAGATAACTGATGTTAGTAGAACTTGTCCATCCCTCAAAACATAAGAGGGGCTGCTGTATTTTGTCTTTAAACAAAATCAAGAGGCTCTCTCGCTAAGGGAGAGGAAAATAAAATAAATATAGCCATAAGAGAATAAAAATTTGACCCAGTCAAGATGAAAAAAAGGAAAAAAAGGCTTAAAAACAAACTAGGGAGGTTGGGAATCTTGACTTGGATCATAACCAAAGAGGAAGCTAGGAACATTTACTCACATTAACTATATACACAAGGAGAGTTTATCTTAAACAAGGGCGGACTCCACAGGAAATCGCCCTGTTGTGATTTAGGGGAACTTAAAAAGAAAATCAAGGCTAGCCTTGTTCATGTGAACAAGGCTTACCACAATTACCCACCTTTCAGTGAAATCTGTTGATACCAAACGCTTTCTATCAGTTCCTAATCTTCACCCTGAGCTGATGTTCAAAGAATCGAATTAGACCCTGAAGAGAATAACATTGACATCGCAAGATTTCTTCCATCCACATCATCCAAATCACCATTCTAATCATCACTAGCAGTGCCAGAAACACCATCCATTTCACCCCAGAATACAGGTGCGACATATTGTCACACGTGTATGCATGATCAATGAGCACAAGCTTTTCGGGAACTGTCAACTTGCCGACATAGTGCCAGAAGCGGCAGACCCAGGGACAATGGTAGAAGGCATGAAATGCTGTTTCCTCTAAGCCAAGGTCACACTGTTGACAGTCAGGCATATCCGCCAAGCCCCATCTGAAGGCCACATCATTGAGAGATAACTTTGCGAAGGTAACACAAAAACTTTAAATAAGGTTGAAAATACCTTTTCATAAAATGTATGCCTACCAAATAGAAAGACAAAAAAGACAAGGGTTTTGGCAAATCCACTTGTATTACTGGGAATTTTAACAATTTTTTCTTCTTTAGAACATTGTTCTATTCCCAGGTTTTGCTTGATTTACTTTTTTTCTGTTTGTTTCTTTTATGAGAAACAGCTCAACTCATTCACAGGTAACAAAAATAGCTTTTCCTTCTGGAACCTTATTTTTATGATTTCAAGATGAAATTTTCATGTCTTCTCATCTTCTTACTTCTCCAAAATTTTTGCTCCTTCCAGTCAAAAGTTATTTCTACTTTCTGGTTGAAAATTATATTACCATTCTTCATTATCTGTTGATTCATCTCCTTATGTACAACTAAACATGTTTCAGACTTTAAATTTAAGTGGGTGGAAGCCACCCTTTTGATTTGACAATAAATACAAAGAGTATATATTTTTTAAATTTGAAAAGTGAATTTTGAAACAGACTGCCTTGGTGGAATTATTTTTGGCAACTCTTTTACAGGCAAACCTAAATTTAGTAACATTTACAGACAAATGTAACACGTCAAATTTAATTTTTTTATAAACTGTCTGGCTTTCTTTTAAATATACTTCTCCCAAAAGTAAATGTAAAAGACAAACCTAGACTATTATAATATTTCCTTATTTATTTATACATAATTATCTACACTTTATTAATCATTATTTTTAATTATTTTATATTACTAATAAAAATTTTTTTTATAATTTTCAAAAGTCCTAGGTAGTTCTTGCATCTGGCCTGTGGGCTATATTTTATGCAGGTCTGCTATAGATAATGATTAGAGATTCACTCAAAATCTTATAATATTAATACTATAGATTCAGTTTTAGCCATGAAATTCAAATCAGCCAAATTAGGAAGGATTTAGAAATTGGGAAAGGTGATTGAGTTCAAATTACTCAATAATCAATGAGTTTTACTTTTATAGTTTTCATTTTTTTTTTCTATTTCACAAAAAAGAAAGAAAAATGCTTGTATAAGAGTATTCTATGTCACACAATTGTTAATATTTTGTAATAATGGGGAAAGCAGGGTTAGGGTTAGTTTACTCCTACATATGTCATTTTCAATTTCAGTCACCTTGGCTATGGCCTTGATATTGATATACTACAGTAATAAATGGATGGCAAATAAGAGTAATAATGTACAATTTATTATAAGTGTTTGGTTGTGAAAGGAAAGGAATAATGAGGATTAAGTTTTTGAACAATGTGTATTTATTTCATTTATAAGGTGTCTTACACAGCTGTTGGATTTGTTGAGGTGATGGCATTGGTGACAATGAATGGTAGTGTCAGGAATTAACTGATTTCCTGTGTTGGTTTGACTGAGGGCACAGAATATGGTTGTTTGCATGTGTTGGTTGATCAAGGTCATGGTTGTGGTTCGATTTGTGGTAGGTGCATTGGTTTTCAAGGTCATGATGGATTGGTGTAGGTGGTAGGCCATGAAACTGGTGGCACATAGGGAGATGTATGCTTGCAGAGTTGGAGTCACTTGCTTGTGGAGTTGATGTTGCTGCTTGCTAATAGGCCTGTGTTTTTATGAAACAGTGGGTTGCATACTTGTGGAGTCGCTTACTTGAGGAGTTGCATTTACCAAGGTGATGGCATTAGTGATGAGGAAGGCTTGTAGCTGGGTGGTCTCAACGGTGACATGTTATCAGTTGCAATAGTTGCTGTCTGGAGCCTGGCAGTATCAAAACTGGATAGTTGGCCACTGTAGTAAGTCAGGTTTGCTGATGTGATGCCATTGTCAATGAAGAAGGCTTGTAACTGAATGGTGTCAACATTGATATGTTATTCTGCTGGATTAGTCAAGTGTGGGAGTGGTAACAGTTGAACTGAGAGTAGTGATCATGGTGGCAGCAGCAGCAGCAGCACCCTGCATGTTGGCTGGTGGCCTGATAGCCCACAACTACTTGTGGTTGTTATTGGAGACCTGCTTTTAAGCAGATCTGGCAGTCCCCAAGAAAGTCTCCTTTTCATTGGAAATGTTTGTGATTGGCCAGTGTCGCTTTCATTATGGGGGCTTGCTTCATGAACTAGATGTGATGCTTGGAGCCTATGTGCAGAAAACAACTTTTTTAATTATTTTACACTGCCTACATAGTGTTCACATCTGGCTGACATGTAGAATGAATCAGAAAGAAAACTAATTGCAATGGAGTATAATAAAGTCTTCTCTCACTATACTTCAATGCATAGACAATCACTAAGCCCTGAATAAAAGGTTTATTACCACATTAAGATCACTAAAGACAACTCCCTACCATCACCACAAAATAAAAAAAGAACTGTTTTTCTGGTTTGAGATAAAAGTGTTTTTTTATCTTTTTAGTAATGAACCATACCTAAGAATTAACCTGGACTCTAAGTTTTCTTATTACAAAATTTAACTACATTTGAACATTTTCTATTTTCTCTCTCTGTATTAACCTTGTTCTTTCATGACATGGAAGATTATGGCTCTCTTTAGTTTATTACTCTGAGTAATAATGGCTCCTTTACCACCTCTATCTCTGTGGTATTTGTTTCAGCATTCAAATTTGTCAAGTAGGTTACTTGCTGTTTTCCCCTGTGAAGTGGTATTGGATACCTACCATGGCGGTATTGTTATTACCTATAAAGATTTTAAACAACATAAACAATAAAAGCCTGGTTATAGAAAATTTACATCTTTTCTTAACAACAGAGTCTGAGTACAAATGTCAACTTTTTTAAAAACTTAATGACCAGCTCGAGGCAAAGATAGTTTCTATTAGAAAGAAGAATTTTAAAGGTGGGGGTAGGCTACTGCTTATATTCCCTACAGCAAATCTTCTGTGTGTGCTGCTGTTGTAGCATAAAAGTATTACTCTTGCTCCTCTTGCCCTTAATGTAAATAAAATAATTCTCAAAGCCTTCTTTCCTCATTATGAGTCTCCAAAATTACAGCTCTTTCTGATTTGTAATTCCTATATTCCTTAATAATTTGTTTATCTAATATTATATCCATAATTTTCATATCATTCAGCAGTAGGACTTCACATCTATTGATTCAAGTCTTTATCTGTGTGGAAATTATCCAACATTTATTGCCATAAAGGAGATTAGTTATTACATAGTGACCCAACACCAATTTATTTTGTTTCTAAGAACATTTACAATCCTTTGCTTATTTTGTGAAAGGAATCCTTCATTATTTCTTTACATCTTTTAACTCAACCAACTTCTTAAAATAAGTATTTCAAATCGGGATTTTGATTTTGTATCTCCAAATCTAATAATGATTTTGGGAAGTGATTTGAAGCAAGAACTCTTCAATGCCTCTTTGTGCTGTCTAGAGAGTTAAAGTTCTGCTCATACTTGATTTTCAAGTATCCAGTATGTAACTTGTATCTTGGGTTGTCCTTTTTGCTGGCAAACATGCACTCTGTCTTTTTATAGTTAATGGTTAGTTGTTTCTGTGTTGGAATGTGTCACGAAAAAATAAATGATTTCGTCTCTTTCTCTCCTGCTGTCGTAGTGACGGACACAGTCTCCACTTCTGAGACTGAAAACTGCCCTCCTTCTCATTCCAGCCCTTTACATAGAGCTTGGTAACTCACCTATGCAAAACACCAACAAGCCAGTTACCAATCACAGTTCCCGCGCCTGCCCACCTCCACTCGCTTTGGGGGTTTCAAGTTGACCGACCAACTCATTACACGCCCCCCTGATCTTAAGATCACAAAGCTTCTCAGTTCGAGAGGTGTTCGCGTCTGTCTGGTGACTGCGTCCGCATATATACAACTTGCACGCTTGACATATTGGGATAACCACACATGCGCGAACTCGTTTGCTTAGAGGTGGCAGATTTCCAGATTCATCCAGTGTCTCGCTGTCATGATCGCACACCGTGCAACTCGGGGCAGGCCTCTTCTGCCGAGCACTCCTGAGCGGGATGACAGGGTCCTCATCCTCGGATGAACTTTCATCCGTTGAGCTACCATCCACCTCCGGACAGCTGGCCACGTTGACGTCCGCAGATAAAGTACTGATGTTTCAGGTAAAACTCAGTGGATCTGACTTTAAATACACCACACGCGGACCATCTTCAGAGTCACTTTCATCATCTGATGACGGTTTTAACCCTACAATTGGCCGCAAGTCTTTAACATGACGAAGCACGCCATCAACCCGCACTGACTGCCGGCCGATAATCTCGGTAACATGCCCCATTCTAAGCTTGTCCGTACACTTGCTGTGCGGGGTCTTAAGCCACACTACGTCACCAATTCTGTATTTAGCTTGCGTGTCGCTCGGAGCCATTGCGATGTCAATGCTTCGCAGCCGTAAGTGATAGGCGTGCACCATGTTAGCCGGTGCTGTTGTAGGCGAAACACCATCTTTAGGCGTCGCATTATACCAATAGACTGCTTTGGGGATCGAACACCGCTTCCTGGCTGCAATCACTTTTATAGACCGGTGGCTTCTTTCTACTATGCCGTTTCCCGCCAGCATGTAGGCGCACCGGAACCGAAGCCGTACACCCCACTTCTTTAAGAACTGCGAGAATTGCTTTGAAGAAAACGCCGCACCATTATCTGTCAATATTTCTGCAGGTGGCCCCCGGTCATAAAAGATGGACTCCAACTTACGTATTATGCTGGCAGTGTCCTGCTGGTGCAGTAGTCGCCAAATGGCGAAGCGAGAGGGTCCACAGTCAATAATAGTCAAACAGTGCTGGCTGCCAACATGCGTAACATCTATCCCTAGCCTGTTCCAAACATGGGTAGTAGAGCGTGCTTTATTTGCTAAATGTCACTTTTCTGTTCTTTGCTCAACTGCCTGTACACAGCAAAGGCGCCACCTTTCAAGCGCGGTGGAAGAATCCGTTCAATCTTCGTGATCTCGCATAATTCGCAGACCAGTTCCACCCTTTCGATCCATTCAACCACAGACTGTCCACTCGTATCACAACTGAATTCAGAGATCAGTTTTATGTTGAACGGTCTTTCCGACATCTTGCTGGAGACAAAGTAAATGCCGAAATAGCTTGTGTTGGAATGTGTCACGAAAAAATAAATGATTTCTTCTCTTTCTCTCCTGCTGTCGTAGCGACGGACACAGTCTCCACTTCTGAGACTGAAAACTGCCCTCCTTCTCATTCCAGCCTTTTACATAGAGCTTGGTAACTCACTTATGCAAAACACCAACAAGCCAGCTACCAATCACAGTTCCCGCACCTGCCCACCTCCACTCGCTTTGGGGGTTTCAAGTTGAACGACCAACTCATTACAGTTTCTTCTTGCTTCTCAATGTCAAATAGTCTTTCAGTTTTTCTTCTGAAACTGCCACTACTGTTGTCTTGTTGTTTATGCATGCCATTAAATCTTCGTAGGTCTTCTTGTCCTCTTAAAGTCATCTTGCTGTACAGGCAAAATAAATCCAGTGAGAAAACATATTGTCTTACTCCTCTAATTTTGTGTACTTTCAATTCACATGCAAGCTAGTTGTTCAACATACTGTTCCTATCTGAATATGTTTTCAGCATAGATCAAACTTTCCTAACATTTCAAGGAGTTTTTGTGTTGTGTTTTATTTCAAATGCCTTTGTGTAATGTATCAAACATAGACATAAATCTTTCTGCAATTCTATTCTGAACATGAAAATTGCATTTCTTGTTCCAGTCTTAAACAAAGCTACATTGTGCCTGGTTATGAGTTTTAAGCATTTGGATTCCTTATTATTAATTTTATTATGTGATTTATCGAGCTGATTTTTATGGGGTTTGCATTCATTTGCACTTGGTTTATTTGGTAGCACTATAAAGATTGATCTGCTGATGTCATCTGATATTTCACTGTTGCCATATATTTAATTTATCACTACATTATCAATCTCAAATTGTCTAAATCTGTCAGCATTTCTGTTACAATTTTGTTTAGTCCTGCTGCTTTGTTCCTTATCATCTTGACCAGTATGAGGATTAATTCAGACAAGATTCAAATTAGACCCTTGTGAGAAAGGGAACAATTTGAACAGCCTTTAAACTGTTAGGACACATGGCACAGTGGATAAAGACATTAGTTAGATCTAGTGACAGGGTCCAAAGAGTGAGAGTTCAATACCTGGTTAAGGCAGTGGAGAACTTGGAGAGGGAATTAAGCAGGAGATAACTGATAACTGATATCCATTAGACATGGCACGTGGAACTAGAACAGTCTACCCCAGTGAGCGAAATAAAGGGTTCAGTTCGACATTCCAACCACCTGAAGAAGGCCAGAGTGTACAAAAGCTGAAACATTGTAATAAATATGGCGACAAAGATGAGGGCAATAGTCTGAATAATGTAAATAGTTTTTCCATAATTGGCATGTAAGGTGGTAATGTTCAGTTCTAATTTGGCCTCCTTGGTTTTTCCTTCCAGGGATTAAAATACAATGGCAACATGGTGTGATATGTCAAGTCTGCAAGCAACTTCCCAAACTTGCATTTCTTTCTTCCAAGTACTGTATTTATCTATGTTTCAAATAAGTGAACAAATAAATTTGGAAGCCATTATGTTGATCACTGTGCTACTAATGTAAATTTAAATTAAGGAACTCAGACAAATGATGGAAAAAATGATTTATTCAAACTGCTTTGTTCTTCATGTCGGTTCCAAGTGAAACATTGCTGCTCATTGCTGAAATTTTTTCTCAACAGCATGCAGTTTTTCAAAATAGAATTAAATTGCAGCATTCTTCCATTGCTTCAAAACACAGCAAGACTTTTTACAGAAACCAGGATGAAGATAACTGAGCCAAGATGGCATAGACAATAAATAGATGAGGCACTGAACAATTGATAAGGATCTTGGAATTTCAAGAAGCTGCATCTTAGAAATCTTCTTGGAATTTTAAAGCATTTGAGGGGAAATCACTTCTAACTTCATCATAAATTAGATGCTTACAATTTGGAAATATTTGGGTTGTGAGTCACTTCTATTAATACTAATCAATATCTGATAGAAACTACATGCTACAATTTACCTCCATCATCAGGCATCTGAAAGGAGTTGAAAACATACCTGCAGATACTATGTTCTGGACCATTAATTCTTTTTTGTTGGATCTAGGCACAGAAACAATAGAATTTGTGGAGGTGCAGCTTAAAGATGAACAACTGCAGAAGCTACTCAAAGACAATACTACATGACTGAATTTCACAAAAATACATGTTCTTGACACCAACCTGGATATTGTGTGTGACACCAGAACTGGGAGAATACGCCCTTTTGTTCCTGAGTCATTGCAATGTACCATTTATTCCAGTCTTCACAACATGTCTCATTCTGGTGCTGACGCTTCTGTCAAGCTGGTTACCGCGAGTATGTTTGGTCTCAAATGAATTCGGATATTTGACTGTGGTCAGAAAGCTAAGATTGGAAGACACACGCGGACACCTGTTGATCCTTTCTCATCTTCAGATGAATGAATTGAACATGTACACATCGACATCACTCTTCCTTTACCTCCCTATGAAGGATATACATATCTGCTGATATGCGTCGATCATTTTTCTCGCTGGTGCAAAGTTCTCCCAATGATGGACACTCTCCACACACACACACTTAACTTTGCTGTTAGGCCAGTGTCATCATAGGTACTTTAGCCAAGGAATGCTTTCATAATTTAATGACTTTTTTTTATTAAAATAAATAATGATTTCTTTTAAAAAAGTTTAATTATATTTGCAGATGCTAAATCTATATTCACATTTTTAAACTCATTCAGTTCAAAAAAAGTTTTACTTTTTAGCAATAAAGCTGAATTAAATTTTTTTATCATCATTAAATTATTACTTCCAAAAAGCTTTCTTGAATGAAACTTAACCAGTAATATCCAATATTAGTGCTAAGGATCTACAAAAAAATGGACAAAAAAGTGTGCAACTTAAAAAAACATTATATTAAAATGTTAGTAAAAAATAGAAAATTATTTTTTTACTGTTTTCTTTTATGTTTAATATAAAGAACAATTCCAAATTTATGCATTAAAAAAAGAATAAACAGATTTAAAAAAAAAGACAAAACAAAGGATAAATGTTTTTTTTATTTACAAGACTTAAGTTTCAAAATGTAAGACGACTTACTGACTTTATTGTAATATTGTTTTTTTTTGTTGTTTTTTTCTATACATATGTTCCGTCTTTCCAAAGATATAAAATTCATTTTTTTTCAAATAATTACAAAGAAAATTATAGCTCACTATATTGGGGTCAATGCGCGAAACAAAAACTAACAGAAAAATACTTAGCCTTCTCAATTTAGAGTACACATTTAATTAAAATAAAAGCTCTGCTTTTATTTCACTGCAACATATTTATTGAAAAATACCCAAAATAATTTAATGTAAAAGAAAATTGTTTAAGAATTCAGATGAAAAACAAATTCATTTTCCAGGAAGAAAAGCAGATCAAAAGAGTGTGCTGATTTGAAAGGAGCATTCCTTTAAAAAAGAGAAAAAAACAACTGAAAAGATAAAAAAATTCAAGTGCATTAACCAAAATAGTTTAGAACTAGTGCCACACTTTAGTTATATTTGTTTTTTATGATACTAATATCTGCTAGAGTCATTATGCTATAGAGTAGGTAGGCTTTCCTACCATCCGGTCAATACCCTTCTCTTGGACAAGAGTAGAGGCTTACACCTTGTTTCTTGTTTAGGAAGGGGTTCCTGAAACTCTCCCTCTCTTTCTCTCTGGCCTCTGTACTAGTGCTGCCATGTTTCTCCCATGATGTGTGCAGTCTGTGGCACTGCCTTTTCATTTTGAGGGTATACGGTTGACAGTTTTCTGGTTACTGTTTCTGACTGGTAGTTAGGAGCCCTAACTCTTGTGTAGCGTCTTGAGTGGCCACTCTGACCAATAGTTGTATAATACCAGGGTGTCTGTAGTGCCATGTCATGCATGGAAAGGTGTCCCTGCATTCACCTTCGGTGGGCAACCCTGAGGCCACATTATGTTGCAGGCTGCGCCAACTTCTCTCTGCCACGGTCGATAAACATCTGCTTCTTCTACTTCAAGCCCTCTCATTTTTTACTACCATAATTACACATCATGATAACTAATGACAATCCAAGAAGAAAACCTAAGCCAGCCCTTAAAATTTGCCTAAACCCTTTAACATTTCCTTTTCTAACATCTGTGGCATTAGAACCATTTTCTGCAGTGTGTAACCTTTCCTCATTGCAAACTGCCCAGATATACTGGCTCTGTATGAGACCAACTTTGATCCTCTGACCTCTCGATACCTGGCTACCTTCTTCTCCTTAGAAAAGACTCTCAAACCCACATGCATAGCCTTGGAGTTTATGTCAAGGACCATCTCCTGTTGGCTAGAGAGCTGTCTCTTTAATCTCCAGACCATTCATATATGTGTCTCCAGCTATCTCTTCTCAATGCTGTAAGCTACCTCTTCCTTTATCACTCTCCATCCTCCCAAGATTGTGGTATAATCGAATGCATTTCTAACAGCATTGACAAGGCTCTCTCTCTCTCTCTCTCTCTCTCTCTCTGTTTGCTCACATATTCGTGTTTTAATTTTTCAATTTCTCAATCCCTCACACAAATAGTTTTCCCCACACATTTTCCCTACAACCTAGATGGTAAGGCTTCTCTTCTCGATCTATGTTTTACCTCCATCCCCGAGTCCTGTAGCTCCACGCAGCTCTGCCCTCTTGGCAACTCCGATCATGCTGTAGTGTCTGTCAACATCTCCTTCAACTCCACCCCCTGCAAAGAACCTCCTACTACTAGAAGATCGTTCATCTATCAATGAGCAGGCTGGGACTCGTTCCGGGATTTCCTTCACAATGTCCTCTGGGATGTTGTCTTTATGCTCCCCATTCAAGAATGTGCTTCCGAGGTCTCCTCCTGGGTTAAGCTGGAATCAAGGAAATATAAGGTCAAATCGTGCTCCTCCCCTTGGTTCTCTGCTGCTTGCTCAACTGTCATTGCCCATTGGAATCACTTCTTTCACCTATATCGTAGCGACATGTCTGATTGCAGCAGACGTCTCTTTGACTCTGCCCGTAAACAAAGTCACTATTTGCTGCTCGAATGAAAGAACGTATTGCATTTCACAAATTTGGCTCCAAGGATTATTGGCGTCTCTGCAAACCATTGTTCAACCAGTTTGAGGTTCTGACCTCTTCTGCCGCCAAGGCTGAATGCTTTACTCAGAAATTCTCATTCAATTCAACGCTCAACTCTTCCGGTGTACCCACACCCGATTTCCCCCTTAGAACTGAGGCTCTATTGAGCGAGTTGCACATAACCCCATCATCAGTATTGGGCATTATCTCTAAATTAGATCCCCACAAGGCTAGTAGTGGAGACGGGATACCAGCCATTGTCCTGAAGAGATATGCGCCTAAACTGGCCCTTGCTCTCTCCAAATTATATAACTACTGCCTCAATGAATCTAGTTTTCTAGCCTGTTGGAAGTCCTCATCCATTGTTCCTGTCTTTAAGAACTCTGGAGACCCTTCTAATTACTGTCCTATCAGTCTCCCACCACTCTTTGGCAAAGCCTTTGAAGCTTTAATCAATGCTGAAGTGGTTATGCACCTTACATCCCATGATCTACTCTCCGACAAGCAATATGGTTTCCACTTTGCCCGTTCTACAGCTGATGTGGTTTACGACCATAACTGAAATTGTTTACCAAGCACTTCATAATAACGGAGAAGCTCATACCGTGGCTCTTGATATTTCCAAAGTGTTTGATAGGGTTTGGCATGCCGGACTTCTTCGCAAGCTTCAGGGTTATGGAATTTTAGGTTGATTGTTTGACTTAATATAATCATTCCTATCGTGTATTAAAGCTCCTATCCCATGAACACAGGTGTTCCCCAAGGCTCTATCCTAGGCCCCACTCTGTTCCTTATCTTCATTAATGATCTTCCTGATGTCATAGGTTCCCAAGTAGGTATCTATGCGGACGACACTACTATTTACTCCTGCCTCAAAACCAAATCTAGTGTCACTGACAAAACTAACCTGGCCGTTTGCCTCGAAAAGGACCGCCAATCGGTTGTGGACTGGGAAAGGAATTGGCTGGTTAACTTTAATGCCTCAAAAACAAAACTGCTCTCTATTATTCACCACAGAGAACCATCCCTGCCTCCCATTACAATGTCTGACGCTCAACTCTATGAGAGGACCCCTTTGCGACTGCTCGGTCTCACATTGTCTGCTGACCTGAGATGGAAAAAATACATTGAGTCAATAGCTTCGCCACTGCCAGCAAAGTTGGCTCCCTGTGCTGTGCCAGGAAATTTTTCTCGCTGGATTTGATCCTTCAAATCTACAAATCAACCATTCACCTTTGCATGGTGTATTGCTGCCATATATGCTCTGGAGCCCCTTCTGTTTGTCTCAAGGTCCTTGATAAAATCCAGAGACAGATATTCAATGTAATTGGCCCTGATCTGGCATCTCATCTGCAGTTGCTCTCTCACAGATGTGCCGTTGCCTCCCTCTGTCTTTTTTACAAATACTTTCACAGTAACTGCTCTGATGAGATGTTTTTGCTGATTCCCAGACTTCATGAATTTAAGCATTCCACTAGGCTGGCATCTCACTCTCACCCTTTCACTGTTGAAATTTTTAAATGTAACCATCTCTCCCACTCCAATAGCTTCATGTCTCGCACTTCTCGCCTGTGGAACTCCCCCCCCATTTCTTGTTTCCCTGATAGTTATAATCTCCAACTATTCAAATTTAATGTCAATTGACATCTCCAGATGCCTTGATCTATTCCCTGTCCTTCTCTTCATCCTTTCCTTTATCACTCCACTTTGCTCTCGTTCCAACTCTCCGTAACCCCTTGCGTGCTAGTGGCTTCCCGCCTTGCTTGGGGTGGAATGCTTAAAAAAAGTTCTATTTTTGTACTAATTTCTTATTTGCTAATTGATTCATCATTCATTTAAAATGGGAACATTATTAGTGACAAAAATGCTTACCTCTAGTGATGTAAATCTACTTGTACTTAGGTTGAACATTGGCACTGCTATCAACTTTCTTTTGAATTTTGTCATATTCTTTCCTGTGGTATCTTTTCAAATGACTTCACAGATTACTTGTGTTTCCTTGACAAGCTACTTTGTTGTGTTTGCAAATAAGACATTTTATCATGTAAAATAAATGCCCCGTACACTTTTCAACTTTGGAGTGTCATTGTGGAAGTCTGTTAACTGGTGCGTAAAGGGTTAATATTTGGTTTTAAGCAAGGGTAATAAAAAATTTATAAACATGCATAAAGACCTTTCTTTCTATATGCTGTGTCCTTTCAGGATGTAGGCAATCATGGCTCTCCACCTCCCTCTATTCATTGCATCTCTCAACAAGTTCCTTCCATCTGTTACCTCCCCCAGGTCACATTCTGTCATCCACTTGTTTAAGGCTGCTAGGTATGTCATGCATTGTTTTCCCTTGTTTATCGTTCCCTCTATTCAACCCATGAGTATCAGATTCTTCAGGACCTCCTTCCTCATTATGTATCCCAGGAACTTCAGCTGCCTCTTACTGGTGTTAAGTATAAGCTTTGTTTGCATCCTTTCTAAGACCTCATCATTGCTCACACGCTCAGTCCATGATATCCTTAACATCCTCCTGTAGAACCACATCTCTGTCACCTCGAGTCTCTTCTTCATCTTTGAGGAAATTGTCCAACATTCACTGTCACGTAACAGCTCAGTATTCTTTTCTTTGTTACCTGTTTCACAATACTCTCTGCCCAGCTTTTGGAATGCGTCCTTGGTCATCCTAAAACTTCTACGGATCTCAGTGTCGCATTTACTGTCCTCTGTCAAAACACTTCCCAGATATTTAAACTTCTGCGTCTGCTTGATTCTAGTGTTGCCAACCTGCAAATTGTATTTTGAGCTCATCTTTTTACTGATGACCATGCATTCTGTTTTCTTATAGTTTATGCTTAGTCGCTACCTTCTGAAGGAGATTTTGTAATTTCTTTTCTGTATCTGCTATCAGTACTGTGTCATCTGTGTATCTTATATTGTTAAGATTGTGTCGCCAATGCTAAATCCTGGTAAGGTTTCCAATTCTCTCAGAATTGCCTCGCTGTATAGGTTGAACAGGTCGGGTGAGAAGACGCATCCTTGCTTTACACCCCTTTCTATTTTTGTATATTCACTGAACTTGTTCTCTATGTGCATGCATGCTGCTTGCTGCCAGTAAAGGTTCTTGATTATTCTGATATTTTTCCCAGATATATCAAGGTTGCTGATGATTTCTATCAGATCCTTGTGGAGTACTTTGTCAAAGGCCTTTGCATAGTCCTTGAAACATAGATACATGTTCTTCTGCATTTGTATCGCTGTTTCTGATAACATCCTGAGGATGAATGTCGCATTCCTTGTTCCGGTGTCTTTGACAAACCCGCACTGTTCTTGTCCTATCTATGGCCAGGTTCTGCTGCGCACTCTATTCATCAGAATACAAATGAGTTTTGTCATGTGGCTCATTAGGTTTATTGTTTGTTTTATTTTTGCATTTGTTTGTGCCTTGTTTCTTAGGCATTGCTATGAAGATAGATCTGCTGAGGTCTTCTGGTACATTCCCACTGTTATAGATTTCATTTGTTATTTTGGTGATCTTGTCTATATCAAAGCCATCTATGGCTGTCAGCATTTTCGTTACAATTCTGTCTGGCCCAGTTGCCTTGTTTCTGTTCAGTTTGGCCAGTGATGCTTTTACTTTGATTTTGAGAATTCCCGGTCTGTCGATAGTTCTGTGTGTTGCTGGTTGTTCTCTTTCGTTATGGAAGAGTTCTTCAGTATACTCACTCTAGCGTTGAAGAATCTTTTTCCTTCTCTAATACGAGCGTTCCAACCAAAGGAATTGAAAAGTCGAAAACTGTGAATCGGGGTGGGTAATTGATGTAATGAATATGCATACACCTAGGTTCCACCTCAAATTAATATGCTTGGCTGGTGTCAGCCATAAATACAGACTGATGTGGAGGTACAAGGATGCCTATTGGACACCTATTGGCTATGCCTATTGTCTTCGCCTATTGCCTATGCCAATTGCCTACCACTACGACGAGGACCAGTCCATTACGGTTACCTGCTAGATTGTCCTACTCAGTTACAGTAGTCCAAAACCACTTTGCTACTTTGAACAAATATATCCCTTTCCGGGACATATCAGTGGGTGACGAGATTCGAAACGACCTTACAAGTTAAAACAAAAAAAAAAAAAAAATACAGTTGACAACACTTACTAATGAAGAACGTTAGAAAGACTTGTTCAACGCTTACAGAAAGTAATTTTTCCCTCATTTTGTTTTAACGCTTATTAACGAGGAACGTTAGAAAAGTATAAACTTGTGCAATGCTTACAGAAAGTAAGCAATTGCCCTCCCTCTTGTTTGGACATAGAAAATTTTATTGTCTACATAAATTGGAGCAAAATTTTTTCTTGTGGATACGTTGGCAGAATGGAATAAATTGTAGAATTAAGGTGCTACAAGTCACTTTACAGCGACAATTCCAACAACAACAACAATTTATTCAGCAACAAGAAAGGTTTGAAAAGTTATTTAAACAACAGGCAAAAGACAATAAAGCACTTTGGGAAGACGTATTATCTAGGACAACAAAAGAACCGGCTTCTAGATTTTTTTCTGCTGAAGGAATTTCAAATTCACTCTCTGAATTTAAATATGACCCTGAAAGTGGTTCAACATTTCTGGCTTATGTTCATAGGTTTGAAACAATATTTCCGAAAAGATGCGAACAATGGTCCGATGAGGAAAAAATCACTATATTTTTGCAGATGTTGGGAACAGAAGAAAATACAAAATACACGAATTTAATCCTCCCAAAGAAGCCAGAAGAAATTACATTCAGCGAAACAGTAGAAATTTTGTCGAAAATTTTCGATGAAAGAGATAGTCTGTTTCATACACGATACAAGTGTCTAAATACAAGAGGATGATGATTTTGTCATGTATGCAGGTATGGTCAACGCACAGGGTGAGGTGTTTAAATTAAGGGAATTGTCAAGCGACATGTTCAAGTGTCTAATTTTTGTGCAGGGTTTAACGACACCGAAGGACAAAGAAATTAGATCAAGAATCCTCACTAGCATGGAACAGAATACGAAGATTATGCTACAAAAAATAACGGAAGAATGTCAGCAACTTATAAACATAAAAAATATTCTGATTGAGAAGAAGAGCATTTCATGAGTACAAACTGTAAGACAACAGAAGTGGATACAAAATAAAGAAAGAAAAATTATATGCAGTTCGTGTAGAGGACAGCATATAAGGTGAACGTAGTTTTGTCTAAAAACGAAATTGGGGAGAGTCAAAGAAGAAAATACCTCAATGTAAAAATAAATGGGCAGACCGTAAAATTATTACTCGATTCAGGAAGTAATATCTCGGTAATAAATGAGCAAACATGGAAAAAAATCGGTTACTCACCATTGACTAACACAGACAAAATTGTCAGGTGAGTGTCAGGAAAGAGACTTAAGTTTAGAGGTGAATTAAAATGTAACATTTCGTTCATGGGAAAAATTCACAAATCGAAAGTGTATGTGCCCCCTGGTTCAGTAAACTTCTTTCGTTTAGACTGGATCGTATTGTTTAATTTATGGGAATTACTGATAAATTCTTTCTGTAACAAAGTTAACGTCATAGAGAACTATAAAACGAAGCAAACAAAGATTTATTACAGATTTGAAAGGCGAATTCCCTCGCGTCTTTTCAGCAGAAGGACTAAAGGTCTGTGTACAAAAACAGAAGTCAACTTCGAATTGAAAGAAAATGTTAAACCAATCTTTAAACCAAAGAGAAAAGTACCATTTTCAGCACTAGACACAATAAATGAGGAATTAGAAAGGTTGGAGAAAATTGGCGTAATTTCAAAAGTGGATTACTTGGATTGGGCGTCTCCAACCGTTTATATAAAAAAGAAAAACCGAAAACCAGAGTGTGTGCTGATTTCTCGACAGGCCTGAACGGTTGTTTAAAAGACCATGCATACCCTCTACCGTTTCCGGAGGATATATTTGCTAAATTGAACGGAGGTAGAGTATTTTCAAAGTTGGACTTGTCGGAGGCTTACCTTCAGGTTAAAGTCAGTGAAGAATGTTCAAAGTACCTGACAATAAACACGCATAAAGGGATTTTTAAGCTAAATCGCCTTCCTTTTGGATTGAAGGTAGCTCCAAGCCTATTCCAGCAAATAATGGACACAATGTTGGCTGGTATGGAGTATGCAATCGCATATGATATTTTGATTAAAAGTGAAAACGAGGCCTAACACAAAATGCATATTAGAGCGGTATTTCAGAGAATTGAGGAATACGAGTTCAAGCTGAGTGCTGAAAATGCGAATTCTTCTTAAAGAAGATAATATATTTAGGGTAGATCATTGACAGTAAAGGAAGAAAACTGGATCCATAAAGGGCTGGGGCTATAAAAAATATGCCAGCACCTGATAATGTGGCTAAACTCCAGGCCTTCTTGGGATTAGTAAGTTACTATAGCATTTATATCCTAAAAATGTATGATATGAGAGCTCCTTTAAATAATTTGGTGAAAAAGGGCGCAAAGTGGATATGATCGAAAGAATGCAAACAGGCTTTTAAAAAAATAAAAAGCTGTCTATTAGCAGACCTATCCTTAGCGCATTTCGACCCGAAGAAGAAAATCATTGTAGCATCAGATACCAGTATTGAGGGACTAGGTGCAGTATTGCTTCATAAATTCGTTGACGGATCTACAAAGCCAATAGCACATACCTCAAGAACGTTACTGCCCGCGGGATGAAGTTACAGTCAAATCAAAAAAGAGAATTTAGCAATAATCTACCCTGTAAAAAAAATTCACAGGTTTCTATACGGAAGAGAATTTATTCTGCAAACAGACCACAAACTGTTAACAATATCTGGTTCAAAAGAAGGTATACCAACTCACACGGCAAATCGACTACAGCGTTGGGGTGTAATTCTATTGAATTGTAATTTCAAAATAGAATATGTGCCTTCAAAGGAGCTAGCTCACGCCGATGGGTTATCAAGATTGATACCTAGATATACGGAATCACTGGAAGAAACAGTAATAGCGGTGCTAAGAGACGAAAATGAATTGTCGGGTCTGTTATGCAACATTATTAGAGAACTACCGGTTACACTAGAAGATGTGAAAAAAGCAGCGGTGAATGATGATTTCATTAAAAAAAATGAAAAAGCAAGTCTGGTTGAATGAGACAACTAAAAAAGGAATCAGTGTGTCACCTTTTTCAATCTGCGAACAGGTATTTCTATACGCAGATAGAGTTGTAATGCCGATTACTCTGCAAAAGAAAATTCTGAAACAATTTCACACTGGCCATCCAGGGATTTTGAGAATGAGAGGCTATACTTATTGGCTGAGGATGGATCAAGACATAGAAAACTTGGTGAAACAGTGCAGAGGATGTCAACTGGCAGCAAGGGATCCACCAAGATTCAACCATGGCCAAAGACAGATGTCCCATGGACTCGATTGCATATCGACTATGCAGGGCCGATAAATGGATCCTATTACCTGATCATTGCGGACAGTTTCACTAAGTGGCCAGAAGTTGTTAAGTGTAGACATCCAACTGCAACAAATACAATAAACACACTTAATGAAATTTTTAGTCACTTTGGACTCCCTAAAACATTAGTCAGCGACAACAGAACACAGTTTACGGGAAGAGAATTCAAGGAATTCTGTAGATCATTGTCCATTGATCACGAGACAACGCCAGTATATCATCCAAGATTGAATGGACAGGCGGAAAAATTCGTGGACACCTTTAAACGAGCGTTGAAGAGAAACCGAGGCGTGGACACGAATGAAAGAAGTATTCAGAAATTTTTGGCAGTATATAGAATCACGCCAAACCCGAATACGACGTTATGTTTGCGAGAAAAATACGCTCGGTGTTTGACAGGCTGTTGCCTAGTCCGGCGAAGAAAACTGCTAAAAAAGAAAACCAGATAACTAAAGCGTATATGCCAGGTGAAAAAGTTTTTTTCAAGAACTTTAGGGCTGGAAAAATGTATTGGGAAGAAGGAATGATAACCAAAAGAATTGGACTGGTCATATATGACATAAAAGGGGAAAAATTTCGGTGCAAAAGACATTGGAATCAATTGAGACCCAGACACACTACAGAGGTCATGGAAAATACCGAAGAGATTCCAATGGAAGTCTGTATGACATATTTGAAATTCCTATTCCAGTAAGTCAACGTTCGCCAATGGAGGTATCCCCGACCTCAAGGCCAGAGGTACCAGTGTATCAAACACCACCACTGCAAGGAGGATTGAGGCAAAAAAGACTTAGGAAAAAAATCAATCGATTAAGTCCAGACCCTAAAAAGAGAAAATATTGAAGCTAAATTTCACGGGAAAATTTAGCTCAGAGGGAGGATATGTAATGAATATGCATACAACTGGGTTCCCCCTCACAGTAATATGTTTGGCTGGTGTCAGCCATAAATACAGACTGATGTGGAGGTACAAGGACGCCTATTGGACGACTATTACCTATGCCTATTGCTATTACGAGGACCAGTCCATTACGGTTACCTGCTAGATTGTCCTAATTCGGTTACAGTAGTCCAAAACCACTTTGCTACTTCAAAAAATATATCCCTTTCCGGAACATATCAGTAATAAAGTAGGGATTGTTCACCTAAAGTCAGTTTTTAGGTTTTAAAGTTAATTTAGTCATAGAATTCATGACTTAGATTAAAGTTTATTTATTAAACTTTCAAATAAATTGTCAACTATAAATAACTACCATATTTATTGGTAAAATATGAAAGAAATCATTGCATAAACTATCTATATTTGTTTCTTTGGACAACACATTTGAGAGAGAAAATGCTATAGCTCTCCAGAAATTAGTTTATGATGTGGCTTTTAAAAAGCCAAAAAATGAAATTCTTTTCTGATATGCCAGTCGACTGTTATTGGGAAATAATTCTCTTCTAAACAAGGAAAATCAATGGGTTATGTTCCCCTGAATAAATTTATGTTTTTATCTATTGAATACACTTAAAATTAAATATTAAAATAATTAAAAGCTTTTAATTTCATTTTTAGAATGTGTATATTTCCAAATCTGTGAGTATCGCCTGTTCTTTTTTAGATACACATTTTTAAACTAAAATTAATAACTATTTTAATCATTTTAATATATAATCTTAAGTGTATTCACTAGATAAAATGCTAAAGATATTTGTAAAAATAAAATGAATTAATTTTCCTTGTTTAGAAGAATTTTATTGGAAGAAAACCTACTGAACACTAGTGGCTAAAAAAGAATAATTTTTACTTTGGGTTTGTGAGGGGTATTAAAAGCAGATAAGCTAAACACGCATATACGCACATCTGAAGGTTAATTTCCGCTTAGCAACATTACGTGAAGTCTTATGACATTTTGGGAAGGCAGGTCAAAAAGGTCGACTGACCCAATTACCCGTAAAGGAAAACGTCTAGACAGAAGCTAGACAGGGGACGGAAGTAAGTTAAAATTCGCGCCCAAAACCTAAGTCACGTGACAGTCAACTCGAGGATCAGCTTTGAAAAGGCAAGATCGAAGCTGGGGCGCTAGTAGTTCACGAACGGAAAGATAAGACGCATTTGATAGTGATGACTTATCCAGTTCGATCCAGGCAACTCCGGACAGAAGTATAAAGAAATATTCCTGTTCGAGAATCCCAATTTGAAGACGCGGATAAAAATATATGCTGGTGGTTCAACCTGCGTAAAGAAAGTGTACATCCCTGTTGCAAATCGAGCCGTCTACAGAAGAAAGGAAGGAAAGAAAAAGACGAAACAAAGAGAGAAAGAAAGTGTATACCTCTATTACAGACTAGCAGTGTGTGAAATTGTGTTTGTGCCGAGAAAAGGAAAGAAAGGACATTGATATAAAAAAAAAAGAGAGAACTGAATACAAATGATAAGTAATCACATTTTGGACCCGTAGTAGAAAAGATATACACACACACATTCATGATGAATATTATGTTTTTTTTTCGCAAACACCTTTCCACATATAAAACAATAATTGTAACTCCTCTCCCATCTCTTTTGTATATGTGTGTTCGCTTCTGCATTCAATTCATAGTAATTCATACTTGTATTTTGTATGTTCGGGTTCAGTTGAATCCATTTGGTGTTCGGCGAATTTGATATCCCAAAATAAGTTCGAGATCCGATCGTCGGATGTTTTAACTCATACTTCTGTTCGTTTATTTTTGATATATGTATATTTATATATATTAAAATTATTTATCAAAAATCGCTAAGCCTTATATAGCTCATCCTTGTATTGTGGATCAGTACTCGTGTTGAAAACGAAGCGGACCTGGGAAAGATTACTGTTCGATTATCCCAATCGAACAGTGGTCTTAAAAATATTTTTGTTTACCAATTGTCCACTCTCACGATCTGAAAGAGATAGCTTGTATCTCTCCCCAGGTGTGAGAGTTTATATATCTCCTAGTCGGCGTATGATCGCCCTATAACCCATTCGTCGACTGGGGCATATGACAGGGTTTTAAAAAAATGACTTGCAGTTTTTAAAATATACACATTTTAAAATTGAGATTAAAACTTACTTAATTTTCTTAATATCTAATTTTAGATGTTTTCACTAGATAGAAACAATTCTATTTGCAGAAAACAAACAATTTTACACTAGAGACTCTCATATCTCGAAATATAAACATTTTAAAAGTGAAATTAAGAACTATTTTAATTATTCTTAATATCTAATTTAGGTGCATTCCCTAGATAAAAAAAACAAATTTATTTATTAAAAAAAATCTTCATCCATTTTTCGTTTACAACTTTATTTCGTAACTGGCATACTGGCTTACTAGAAAATCCTTACAAAATATCTGACTTTATAAAATTTAACATTAAGACAAAACTGGCAACTATTTTTTTTTATTATTTTTACTCCCTTTTTTGTTAAATTAATTTTACCACAAAAATTTTTTTTAAAAAACTGAAACAAACAGATTTCAGACATCATGTCGTATTTTCCTTTTTTTTTGTTTGAAAACATTCTATGATTTCTAAGTATCATATTTGTCATATTTCCTTTTTTTTCTTCATTTCTTTTGTAAACAGATTTCATATTTATTTTCTTAAAACTAGTCAATTAAATGTTTTTAACATTTTTGTTTGATCTTTTTCTCTTACAATGGTATATAAAATGTTGATAAATTTTATTATTAGCATCTGAAAATCTTTTTCAATAGTGTTTCTTTGGAAATAGTCACTCTGTAATGATAGCACTAAACCGAACGATTTCAGTTTTGTAAAAAAAATTCGATGAGGTTTCACGGTGTGAAGATGAAACCGAAAAAAGTTGGTTTTTCAGTTAAAACTCCCGTCTCTATTTCAGGATGGCTTTCCTGCTTTGGTGTTCCAGCTATCATCACCACTGATAGAGGTTGTCAGTTTGAATTGAATTTGTTCTGTGAATTAATTAAACTTTTGGGAAGCAAGTGTATTCGAACAACTGCATACCATCTCCAATCGAATGGATTGGTGGAAAGATTCAATTGTAGTTTAAAGTCAGCCTTGAGAGCCATGCTGAACCAATCAAATTGGCTTGAGAACTTACCTTTTGTGCTTTTAGGAAAGGGTAAACAATGTTTATCTGCTGAGATGGGGCATGGCACTACGTTCAGACTCCCAGGACAATTTTGTTTTCAGCCTCCACAGAAATCATTTGATACTACTTCTTTTGTGGATCGCCTGACTGCTAAGATGGCAAACTTGGCTTATAACCCTCCTGCCCAGTGTAAGAAAATGACATATGTTCCTAAACATATACACATGTTTTTGTGCATGACTAAGCTAGGACAACCACCTTATAGAGGACCTTTCAAGATCCTTGAAAGACACAACAAACATATTTCACCATATCCATTAAGACTTCTGTGCAGAACATTTTTTTGAATAGGTTGAAACCCACTTTTCTGGATACTACATGGCTCAATATGAGCCCACAAATAACACTACCACCCCCAGTTGTTACTAAATTCCCAAAACAGACAGTGACAAGATCTGGTTGTCATGTTCAATATCTGAAATCTCTTTTATGTTGAACTGTTTTTCCTTCCTTTCAGCTTCAATTTAGAGGCTTTATCATATCTTATAGATATATTTTCTCTTTCAGAAACTTGTGCTACATTTTAAAATGAACTTTTTAATGTATTTGTAATGTATTTAATTTTTTCATATGCTCTGCATATTAGGAGAATACCTGTTGGGTTTGTAAAATTTGCCTGCTCCTATATATAGAAATTGATCACATGATATTAGGCAGTCTCTCATTGGTTAATAAAACCATGTGGATTCAGAAAAAGCTGACCAACACCAGAGTAGGGACTGGACCTGCTCTGAAGTAACATAGAAGAAATTCTCTCCACCTCCAACAGTACCAGTTGCTGATGGTTTTAAAAGTGCAAGCTATCTAGCCCTATTTCACTCCATCAGATGGGTGAGTCCACCTGACATTCTTTATATATTGGAAAGGACATTATCATTGTGTTTATGTTATTCATGTTTAGGTGTAAATAAATATCTTTATTACATGTTAAGTATTCTTCTTATTTGTGTCAACCCAAAGTAAAGTGGGGCTAGCACAATACTGGTATTGATGCTTTTTTAGATCTTCATAAATACCAATCTTCTTGGTTGTCATCAGTCTATTTAGCAGTATAGACCACAGTAATTACTTTTTTATCTGTACCATTGTGATAGCTCTAATCACAACAGATGTTTCTTTGTGTCTGATCACTACAAAGTGGCTAAGTTTTTGCTGATAGAATGTGGCACCTTATATACTCTAACAAGTTTGGTTCTCATGACTACTGGTGGCTCTGTAAGTGTGTTAAATGAGAGCAAGTCTTCTATCATTTCTTCATTTGAGGTGTTAGCATCATCTGCTGATAAAGCAGAATGTTTTGCTTGTAAATTCTCTTCAAACTCTACTCTTGACTATCTGGAGTATCTTTACCAGACTTAAAATTGAATCTCTATCATATGACATGCATATAACTCCATCTATGGTTTCTGCTATCATCTCTAAATTCATCTCCACAAAGCATGTGAACTTGATGGCATCTCTGCAATAATCCTTAAGAAATATGCTCCTGAACTGGCTCCTGTTCTCTCTAAACTCTAAATGTTTTGCTGCTTCTTGATTTCCTCCTTGCAAACTCACTGATCCTTGTAACTGTCGGCATATTTAGACTTCTACCTCTTTTTGGCAAAGTACTAGATGCTCTAATCAACTCTAAATTGGTTAAGCATCTCACCTTACTTCTTTTAGATAAGCAATATGGCTTTCACTTCTCTAGATAAACTTCTCATGTATTAATGACTCAACAGCTATACTGATAATACAGCTATATAGTTCTGTCTTAATTGTATATCTGATTGGTTCAAGAAGGTCAAATTGGCAGCTAATCTAAAAAATGATCTACAGTCTGTTGTTAACTTTGCTAAAGAATGGCTTGTTAATTTTAATGCCTCTAAAACAAATTTGCTCTCTTTTAGTCATTTGAGAGAACCCCTTTTTGCTTTCCATCAGCATAGCTGATTCTAACCTTCAGGAAAGTGACTAGTTGCACCTTCTTCAGCTAAATTTTTCCACTGACATGAACTGGAAAGACTATGTTGAGTCATTGCTAGGTCTGCTGCTAGGAAAGTTGGTTCACTGTGTCATGCTAGACAATTTTTCTCAATAGAATCTATTGTACATATTTATAAGTCTACCAATCATCTATGCTTTGAATATTGCTGCCACATCTGATCTGGTACTTCTGCTATATATTTAGAGATTCTTGATAAAATACAAAGATGAATTTGCAATGTTATTGGTCCTGACCATCTTTGTATCAGTCACTTTCTCACTGCTGTAACATAGCTTGCCTGCACCTTTTCTATAAATATTTTCATGGTAATTATTCTGATGTACTTTCCTCTTTAGTACCTAGGCTTTATGAATTTAAACACAGTACTAGATTGGTCACAAAGTCTCATAATTTGAACTGTTGAAAGGGCTATATGTCAACATCTCATAAAAACATGCATCTCCATGTTAAGAAATGATTTTCTGCAATATTTTAAACTAAAAGTAAATAATATTTGTTTCAAATTAAGTTAATTCAAATTTAAATCAGCTAATTTTCCTCAAATAAAGTTTCAGATAAGTGTATTTTATTTGAAAATTTTTTTAAATCAAGAGAATTATGTTGTGCTGAGAAAATTGTAAATATGATTAAAATCAGCCATTTTTAGTAATTAAAAAAATAATTCCAATCAATGTAAATTTGTTTTGAAATACAACAAAGTATTTTGCTTATTGGAAATATTAAATTTAATCTATTAGCTTGAAATTAAAACTAAAATAAAAGCTTCAAGAAAGATTTTTCTTTTTAAAAAATAATTTTAAATCTTAGGTATCATGTTTCTTAGGAGGTACTTATATATATATATATATATATATATATATATATATATATATATATATATATATATATATATAATGAAATTTGAATGCAACAGAAAACTGAAAAAGCCAAAAATAGTCATAAAACTAATTAAAAAGAAAGCCTATAAAAGATTTTTTTTTAATTTTTCACATGCTGTATCTGTATATAAAATAATTATCTTAGTAAAATTTTTGAAAATCAACTCAGTTTGATTTATCTTAAATTATACTTGGCATTTTTACATTTCTGAATTGGGTATTGGTTGAATGTGCAGAATGCCAGTATTAACATAAACACCATTGAATTCATTCTTATTTTCTGGTTAGATTCAGTTGCTTCTCAGTTCTTAGAATTGCACCAATCTCACAGTGATGAAAACTGAAACCTTAAGCAGCCTTGAGAGATCAGGAGGGCAAAGTACTACCTTTGATAGATTATCCCACCCAACACTAAGCATATAGATGTTATACTCTTCTATGTAACACCTCACTGAAAAGCTGGTTTCACTTTCCTGTAGTCTGATATTTCACTTGCTTTCCAAGTCATTGCTCAATCACTTTCTCATGTCTTTCACAAAGAGGAATTAAGTAACAGTAGTCAAATTGAAATCTCAATTTCACAAGTTGGCCAAGAAGATCAGCAGGGCAAGAGACAAGGCGAGTTCTAAATTCTATTGATAGTCAATCAATGATATTTCTTTACCACTCACATACTTGCTATGTTTTGAATATTATTTCTTCTGTTCTTTAATTTTTTTTAATGTTATAAGAAAAAAAAACTGACTCATTTAATTTTGTCTTTTTTGATCTATTTCATTAAATATGATCAGGTTCATCACCTAATTTCTGTGAGAACACTTTTTTTTATCAATCCTCATAAGAAATTAAAAAAAAAAGAAATTGGATATTATTCCATTGGTAGTATGATTATAGCTAATTTGTAAACATATTCATTAATATTATTTAGATGGTGATTTTTTTTTAATCATTTCACCCCAATTGAAAGGCAATAAAGCAACTAAAACAGTCACTGACTGTGAGAGAATATGTGGGAAAAAACATTATTAAGAGAGAGAATGGTAAAAGAACAGGAATTAAGAAGATGGAAAATAATAATTGACATTGCATTTAAATTTTTCAAGATCAAAGTTGATTTGAAAGTGGGAAACCAGAAGAGAATTCCACAAGTGAGAAGTGGGAAAGAAGAACCTGTTAGCATAGACCTTAGTTACATCTAGCAATTTCAACTGTAACATGATGAAACCTTGCTGCCAATCTAGTACTGTGCTTAAATTAATAAAAGTCTAGGTACCATACAGGAAAGTTCATTGGAATAATTACCACAAAAAATATTTATAGAAAAGACACAGGGAAACTGTTACAGCAGTGGGAAAGTGACTAAAGCTGAAATGCCAAGTCAGGACCAATAATATTGCAGATTCTTCTTTGTATTTTATCAAGAATCTATAAATACATAGCAGAATTGCCAGACCAAATGTGGTAGCAACATTCAATGCATGGACAAATGGCAGATTTATAAGTGTGGAAGGTAAATTCTAGTGAGAAAAATTGTCTAGTACAAAACAGTAAACCAACTTTCCTAGCAGCAGATCCAGCGATTGTTTCAATATAATCTTTCCAGTTTATGTCAGTGAAAAATATTAGCCCAAGAGGGCACAATAAGTCACTCTCCTGGAGGTTAGCATCAGCCATGCTGATAGAAGGCAAAGAATTTCTCTAAGATGATTAAAAGGGAGCAGTTTTGTTTTGGAGGTGTTAAAATGTACAAACCATTTTTTGCACTAGTTAACAGCAGATTAAAGGTCATTTTCAATATCAGCTGCAGTTCACTAGAGTTCTTAAAACAGGAACTACAGAAGAAAATTTCCAACAAGCTGGAAACAGCAGGGCATCTCTTGTAGAGTTTAGAGAGAACAGAATCCAATTCAGTAGCACATTTCTTAAGGATAATTGCAGGTATACTATTACGTTTGCATACTTTGTGGGCATCAAGTTTGTAGACAATAGAAACCATGGATGGAGTTATATGCATATCACATAGTAGAGACTCAGTTCTAAGAGGAAAATTAGGCAAAGACTCTCCTGATAAGTCAAGAGTAGAATTGAAAGAGAATTTATGAATAACATGTTCTGCTTTATCAGCACAAAATAATGAGGAATTAAGGACTTACAACTGTTACAGAGTGGTCATTAGAGCCAAACTTGTGTGTATACATTGCCTCACTCTATCAGCAAACAATGACTTAGCCTTTTTCAATTATTATGAGCAGACACTGCATGACAAGAGTTAGAAGAAGTAAGGAACAAATCAAGTCAAGAAGCATGTTGGTTAGAATTATGAGGGAAATGAATAGGGAAATCCACCATTTGACTGAGAGATTGAGTAACTTTAAAATTGAAAGTAGTATTAGAGTAGAAACCCCACTTGATAGAAGATGTACCCGTCGAAGTGCTTAATAAAATAGTAAGAGTTAAAATCCCTTTTGTTGATGTCTTTTCCTCTCTGGTCTCCAAAAACATTTCAACACCTGGCTGGGAGAAGACATGCATGATAAGATACACTGTCATGGAATCGACCATGTCAACCAAGACCTCACCAGAACGAGGGTGTTATACAATATATACATTATTTGGCGCCATTGACCAAGCCTCCCAGCAGAGGGGGGGATGCAGAATGAGGGCTGCAACACAATGTGGAAAACTTTGGAGAAGATTTTTGACTGAGGACTCAAAAAAACAAAAAAAAAATCAGGAATATGAAAAAAAAAAAAAAAAGTAGTCCAGACATATTGGACAGTCTGTAAGTATGATGATATTACGTTGTTCTGCTGTCACACACATGTGCACATCTTCAACAAACAAAGAAGTAATAATGAAAAAAAAACTATAGAAAAAAGATTTTGATGGACAGAAAGATTATGTAAAAAAGGATAATTAGAGAAAAAAGAAAGATAGGACACAATTTGGATTTTTGATGTTTTGTTTTGTTTAGTTTTGACAAAAGTTTGAAGCCGTGTGAAAAAAAATTATTGTTTATGTTTTTCATTGGCACACTTTAAATAAGGTCATGTTTGGGATGATTTCATGTTGTATATGCTGCCGGTGTAATTTTTATTTTGTGGTGGGAAAAATCTGACCACAAAAGTTTCACTGTTAAGAAAAAGATTTTTTTTCTTAAAGTAAATCTGACAAGTTCAATGATTGACCATGTAGAAGCCTGAATTTACGTACATGAATGCAATGGAATATTGTTTTGGAAAAGAAAGACTGACGGCATTTGGTTATGAGGCATTCCTACTGTGATTCCTGTGTACACTAATCAGTTGAAATTTTTTGTAACTATCAAGCTATAATTATTTTTTTTAATTGTAATTAGCTGACAAATAATTGTTTTTTTCATTTTTGTAACAATTTTTTTTTATTTTATAAACCATATGTGTTCTTTTGCCTTCATTAGTTGGTTCATTAACTTATTAATTGTGAATTTAAATAATTAATTTTTTGTGGAAAAAGTAAGTTAGCTAATTGTTAAGGGAATAAGTAGATTTAGTTTGTATGGTTTCATATTTCCGAATGTGTTTCGGTCTGTGTCCTGGGGTGGAAATGGTCAAACCTAACTATGCAGTTAGGGATGCAATGATTTATGGGGAGTAGAATGGTGGCCTGTGTGCCATGAAGTATTTATATTGAATTAATATATCTTAAGATACCCTCGGGGTCAAGTTTTGGGGGCCCTGATGACTTAGTGGAATTGGTCAGGTGGCTTGTGGGATGCCAAGTTGTAGTAGCATCTAAGGGAAGATGGGAACCCTTGTAACCATGGTAGAGCCAGCAATGGATTAGTTAGATGGTGCTGAGTGGGCTTGTTTTTTTTCCCTGTGGAGGGCAGCCAAAGGCAGGAGGAAATGGATATGGTGTGAGCTGAGTTTTGACACACACAGGCAAGTGGTTAATAACAGTGATTATAAAAAAATTAATGGTGGTGAAAAAATTGTGAAGATCTGTTCATGTGAATCTGGTAATATGTAAGTAAAAAAGTAATTAGTTGAGTGTTTGAAAAAATAGGATTATAATGAACCACGTGTGCTGTATCACTGTGAGTGGGAGAGGAGTGCGGATCATAGTATATTTAAAGTGTAAAAATTAGGTGGCAAGGATGTGGCTCAGTTACAGAATTGGTTGATGCTGCGGTGTGGGGGCTTTTGGCATATATTGTGTGTTTTTTTGGACCAGTATTTGTTTTTCAATGAATTATATGTCATTTTATATAGTCTCAAGTGAAGAGGCAAGGAATTTTGTTCTCCTTAGAAATACTGGATTGCAGACCTGTTGAACTGGGTGGAGGGGATATTAGAGAGGTCAAAGTTCACTGTTGGAGTGTTTTTTATCCAGACTGTTGTCTGAGGGGTTGACTCTAGTGACCAAGAATAGACAAAGGATTGTCTGGTATTGTTTTTGTTGAAAAGAAAAAATGTTTGTAAAGCGTAAGAATAAACGGGTCAGAGTTTTGTTGTCTATGTTCATTCTTTTTCAGGAATTGTATATGTGCATGCTAGAGTGGTCATGTGATATAGGTCCAATGAAAAAAAAAATTATAAGGAGCATGCCTTGCACACATGAAATAATAAATGGTATTTTAGAATAAATAGTTGGAATAAAATTCATAAATTAATTTTTTTTTTGATGGTTGGATAAGGAATGTTAAATAATAGTTTCAGATTATTATTTTTTTTGGTGGCTGTGTATTTTGGCTCAGACTTTCTGAGGCTAACCTTTGAGGCTAGATAGTAGACAAAATAGGGATGTCAATTTTGATTGGCTGAGCCAAACATGAGAATGAGATATAAATTAAGGTTTTTTGAGAGTTGCTGTTTAGATGTCAGGCTAACTAGATGTTTTAAATTGCTGTTGTGCAACTCCTCTCCCCACCCCGCCACAGTGGGGAAGGGTCTTTTGAGAGAGGGTTGTTACATGTCAAAGGAAATGGACATGTAAGATTTTCATGTTCATAAGCAGCTCCCTAATAGTGGGTATAGTAACCCCCACTTGATAGAAGATTTAGCCATTGACATGGTTAATAAAATAGTAAGATTTAAAATCCCTTTTGTTGACGTCTTTTCTTCTCTGAACTCCAAAAACATTTCCACACCCAGCTGGGAGAAGATGAGCAAGAGAAGATACATTATGGAATCAACCACGTCAGCCAAGACCTCCCCAGAATGAGGAAGGTATACAACAAAAAAATTCCTAATAGAATAAAAATTTCCATCTCAGTTTGATTCACTCTCATTTGTGTTTGTCAACACGCATAACACCTTTTCAAATTCAAGCAATGACCCTAAACATAAAAACACAACAACAAATCAGAAATAAAGTATAAGCTTCTGATGGGAAATGACAAACAAAATATTATCTTATCTGACTGTAGTTCTATGACTAAATTTGAATGATGTCTGCTGGTTAGCTTTTGTAGCCTTAATCGATAAAACTCTGTCCTGTATTCTGGGCTACCAAACAAGTTCAAATCTCAGTAGAAACTCATTATTACTGATCCATACTTAATGGTTTTAGAATAAATATAAAAAATACAAAATAAAATGAAAGAAAAACTAGTGAAAAATGATAATGACAATGTTTTATGTAAAATATTTGGACAGTTTAAGGCTATTATAGAATGCTATAAAAATAATATTCATGATTATTGACTCTGGTGAAACAAATATCTGCTTTCTGTACTGCAGCTTGCCTTCAGCATTGCCAAAATGCCAACAACATCAAATACACAGAATGAAGCTTGCTGGCTTCATTCTTAACAAAAATAATTTAAGTAAAAGAGAAAAAGAAAAATGTATAATTTACAAGGATTGCAAAATGTTTATTAACTGTTAAGCCATTGATAAAATGGATAATAATAAACACAAGATTTAAATTTGTAATTAAACACAAAAATATTTCACATCAAATGTTGGAAAATATTAAAATGCTGCAAATTGAATGCAGGTTCAGATTAAAACATTTTTTCTTTTTCCCATATTAATAACAAGTTGCACATTTTTAAATTAACCATCATAATGAAAATACATTTTAAATGAGTTATGATAAATTATTAAAATTCATTTGCTGAGAAGAAAATGAGACTAAAGAAGTATGAAAAATTATGAAGAAAAAGTATTTAAATATAATTATATTTAAAATTCCTTTGTGTATAATGGTTTTGAAAAGTTTTTACACAAAAATAAATATTTAATTAAAATGTTTTTGCAGTGTAATTTTATTTTTATTATTTGTGAAAAAGATTTGATAAATTGGTTAAGATATTTTAATTTAAATTATTCAGTGGAGGAAATGACTTAAAAATGAGACAGTGGCTTCAAATGAGTTAATTAACACTAAAGTTTTAATCTATAAAACAAAATCAATATACAAATAATACAATATCTGATTCTAAGAAACTTGCACCACTAAAGAAAAATTATATTGTCTTATATATAATCTTGCCCTCCAAATCTATGAGTAAAATAAATCTTCATATGAAATAACATTTGATACCTACATTTATAATTTTCAATATTTGTGTTGCTCAGGGAGGTTGTAGAAATTGTTTTCCCTTTAAACAAAATTCACTAACTTGGCAACATGCTACTTCATTATACATATTTACCAAAATGCTGCTCCTCAAAACTAATATACAGGAGTGGGTGACCTCTAGGTGTACCAGGTGTATTTCTATTACCATTCTTCAATAGAAATTTTCAATTGTTTTTTTTCTTTTTTTATTATTTCAAACAGAATTATACTAAGCAAGAATAGATATAGCATAGTAATTTCTCAAAACAGACATTGGAGACAACAAATATAAGTCATTTAGTATACAGATAATATAGTAAAGGTAATTACTATACAAAATAGTGTTTATATTTTGGTGATAAGTTTGAATTTGAACTAGTAACTTAGGGAACATAAAAAAGGAACTGATTTCTGCATGAAAAATTAATTATTACAAAAAACTTTAAATAAAACTGCTGAGTATTGAGATGGAATATGATAAACATTTATTAGTAAGAAAATATTTATATATATATATGTATGTATATATGTGTGTGTGACTAGGAGAAAAAAATTGTTTATCCAGCAAAATTAATATGAAATATCTATTTCAAATCTCCCATACCAGCATCTTATTTTTTCTAGTTTATATGTGGAAAATCAAAAAGAAATATTTACAAACAATATAAGACATCTGTATAGTGAAGCATTCCTATATTAAATAGAAAGATCTTATTAAATATGAATCTTAGAAAGCTACTCCTTTATTTTGAATTTCCATAATTTAAAAAGATGAAAAATTGGGTGCACACAAAGTGATAACATATTCTATTTATTTTAATTATCCTAATATATTTAGGGGTATTCAGAGAGAAATATCTGCCATTGTAACCTGTGTTAGTTTTCAATGATAGCCATTATTTTTGTAAAAGTGTATATAAACATACATACTGATAAAAAATAACTAGAAATGTATATTATATAAACTTGTAATGTTTTCAGTTAAAGCTATTTCATATATTTTAATAAAAAATATCAGTTAAGTACACAATCATATTATTTACCTGTACTACCAACAGAGATATGTTGCTATTTTATATAAGTTATTGCTTCATTAACTTTATTTAAAAAAAAATCACAATAAATAACAGAAAATATAACATTATGTAACTGACTATAGGCATCATCTGATTATTACATATTCAAAATTCCTGAAATGGCCAGTAGTTAATTTTTATCAGCAAAAGTAGTGAAAAATAATTGTGAACATTTTATAAGATGAATACATTACTCTTACATCTAATATCTTCATGTAAACTAATTTGACTTTTAAATTACTTATGAGACCATTTTAAAATGGACAAGGCTAATGTATAATTTTTTTTTTGTAAATACCATTTAAGACATAGGTGATCATGACTCTCCACAGATTCCATTTCTTTAATATCTACAAATTTTTATGTATAAATATGATTATCTACACACTCAGTATTGATTCCTGGAAATACTTGTTGATAAAATTGTCCCATAAAATTTACCTTTTTTTTTTCTTGCCTATGTAATTCTTTAGATAATAAACAACATAAGAATGAATATGTAACCATATCAGTCTTTCATCTCTTTTGATTTGGGTTTTTTTTTGCATTTAATTTCATACTAATTTCATTTGTAAATACATACACTTTCATACAAAATATTTTCTATTTCATTTAATTGAATATTTTTCAAATTCTCTATATGTCATATTTTTTATTTAAAAGGTGTCTTCTGGTTGCAAATATTTTTATAATTTTTTGTGCCAATATGAAAACTTAGTACATAGCAAATAAAGACTGGTAGTTTAACCCATAACTCAGTATCAAGATAAGTTTTAATTTCTCTTTTACTTCTGGTACCATGAATAATCTCTTTAATCTACAAATAAACAACTCCAGATTAAGGACAAATGAGGCCCTATGCTAGTTCAGTTATGAAGCCCCTTACTTGGGCTCTGAAGGAGGGAGACCTGGCATGCCTACACAGGCATGGAAGGAATATGAGTGCCAACTGGCCAAAGAGGACCTGTGCTTAAGTCCATCTTAATAGTAAATCCGGCACTGCATTTAAGAATTCTTATATTATTCCAGAAAAATATACAATTTTTGGAAGTAGCAAAACTTTAAAAATAATCCTACATAATACAATTCATAAAAGGCCATTTGTTATTCTTCAATAATATCACCAAATCTATGACAATGCTGAGTAAAATAAGAGTAGAACTTTTCCATAACTTCATCATTATATTTCAAGAAGGGTTCAAGTTTTCTAAAAAGAATATTGTTAGAAAGTGAAATATTGAAAACTGACACACCAAATCTGGACAGAAGGGTCTCTTCATATAACCTGATAGCCATTAATACTTCACACTCAGTTACTTGATGTTGAAGGCTTAATTTTGCAAAACTAATAGCGCATTTAGTGATTACCTCAATTGCAGATACAGGAACACTGGATTCATCCATATTGTAACTTCTTATTCTCTGTGATGCTAGGTAATATTCTTCAATCATCCTTTTGCTTTTCTTATTCACACTGACTTGCCAACCTTGTAGACATTTCAGCAAGCCATGCATATCTGAATCAAATGAGCTGAAATTGTTATCTTTTGATCCCATAGCCACAGATAAAAGATGATGGCTAATCAATTCATCATGTTCTGAAAAAGTACTTGGATCAGTATAAACTAAAATATCAAAAGCATCCAGGACACATTTTGGCAAATCTCCAGAGTTGCATTTCATCAAAATCTTATCAGAGGTTTGTGTCTGAGCAGTTGACTTAGAGTCACAATAAGTCCACAACTGGCACTTCAAAGGGTACTCAAGAATTTGAGGAAGGCTGTCAGTAAATTTAGATTCAACTTCAATGGAAATTTTGTTTGACATTATCACTGATTGAAGCTTATCTCTTAAAGTTTTCTTATAACAAGAAATATCACCAAGATAACAAATACCGTTAGATGCCAGAATTAAGGAACCAGCTTTTATATAGTAGGGAGATGTGCCATACATGTCTTTACAGACTTGACCGGTTAGACAGTTATTTGTATTATGTTTAATTACTCTTTGGCAGTATGCAAGGCTATGGAGTAAGAGCTTTGATATTATAGAAGTTTCCTTTCCTATCACCAAAAGATGAAGTGGTAATAAATTTTCAGCATTAAGAGATGATACTAAATTCAATAAGAGACACAATTTCAGCTTCCAGAATGTGCCAGGAGGAGAGATATCACCAGCAAAATAAAAAGACAAAGTTAATGCAAACCTCCATGGAGAAGGAGCTACTTTTTTAAACATTTTCTTTAAATTCTGGGGTACTTGAGTGAAACTACTGCACTGGTATTTTTCTGGTGAAGGAATAACATTATTAGCTTCAACTGTTAATGATATTTTATTCTCCACAAAATCCCTACGGATTATTCCAAAAAATTGATGTTCTAACCCTAAAGTCACTTTTTTTGATATGGATCCTCTGACATAAATTGGAATTGCTTGATACCGTTGATTACTTGAAAATACAAATGCATCTGATGGTAGCACATCAACTATGATTTTTTCAGCTAGAGTGCGATATGATTTGGCCTCAATTAAAGCTGTGCAACAGTAAACACAAGTGAAATTGTTTTGGATTGTTTGAGTTTCCAATGCACCAGGTACATGTGTTCTTATATACTCTTTGCTTCTAGATCCTTTGCAGGTTCTTTTTGGGCACAAATACATTGTATAATGTGAGTATTTTGATACTGCAGTCATACCAAGTACAATACCTTTTAAGCATATCACTCGAGACATTTCTGGAATTTTTAAAAGATCTGAAAATGTTCTGATTGTATACACACCAGGAATATTTGGAATTGACAACAGATGAAGTACAACTAATATCTGATTTGGGGAAACTTTAATTGAATTTTGTACCGTAATATAATGGTAAATGAGTTCATGAAATAATAAGGTTACATCTTTTTGGGAGTTCAATAAAAGGTTACCGAGACTTGCGTTTTGATTTAAAAGCTCCTGAGGATTGATCTCAATGTCGAATGAATAAAACAAATCATTTTGAGTGTTGTGCCGTCTACAAATCTCTCCAATATTCTTAAGAATGCCAAACTGGTCCACGTAAGATAAAGCAGCAATCAGAAGATTGTACCTTGACAGCGCCTCTGTTTTTGCCATTATTTCAGAATTTCCATTAAGATTGCCGGCTTAAACGATATACGTAAAATCGTTTCCTTAAAAACTGACGAAACTTCTTATTGTAAAAATTAAAAAAAATCATTTCTATTTTCAGAAAGTTAGAAGAACATAGTCCTTATTCTTTGTTTTCCTGTGATTTTATTAAATTCCAATTACGTTTCTTCTGCAGAATGAACGTTGCACAATACAATTTGCAACCATTTTTTTTCTGTTTTTTTTTCTCTCATCGGCAGTAGACTTCAAGTAAACAAAGAAAGTTCTTCAAAATTAAATGAAAAATTACCATTAATTTTATTGCATTGGTGTTCTTTCTTTTAACATTTTCTTTGATGAGGACAAATGTTTTAATTTCCTCCTAGTAAAAGCGAACTATTTGATTGAGCGAAAGCGTTTTCGGCGGAAGTTGAATCCGATCATTCGGAACAAATTTCCGTGTAATAATTGTGGACTTTTATAACGTTTTATGATGCGCGTAAAAAAAAAAAAAACACGAAAAAGAAAAAACAAACATCAGCTACAATGACATAAATGCAATTTAAATTAAACAGGTCATTACAGATTATTCAAACAAAACTACTTTAAATTTTATTGATTTTTTTTACATGTAAACTAAACAGCACTTCCATGACAAAAAAAGTTTACTTTTACTTTTAGTTTTCAATTTTCATTGAATTGACTCATATGGAATTTAATTTTCTTGTTTTTGCACAAGAATTTTTAGATTTTCTATTTTTAAAATTGATGAGATGTTTTAAAACTTTAAGTTTAATATTGTTTAGTCTTTGAAGTGTAAACTAAAAACAGTGAGTACCTCAGTGTAAAACGTTTTTCATTAACCAATGATCTGCAATTTTATCACAAATATGTAAAATCGAGAAAATATTACTTAATTTATCGGACGTTTACAAACGATAGTATGTACTTCTCTAAAATAATTAGTAGAATAATGCCCCTTTTGAATTTTTCACATGCTTACTCCAAATTATGTAAAAAAAAAGAGGCAAAAATGTTAGGTACTTCCACGAACTTTCTAAAAAAAAAAAAAAAAAGCTGAAAATCGTATTTTTAAATAATTTATCTTTGTAGCTAAGTTGTGGTTTTATTTGAAAGATTAAATAGCCTGAAAGTCAATTTGTAAAAAAAAAAAAAAAAAAAAAAAATCTACCTTAAGAACAAAAATCTAACAAACTCATAAAGTTCGACAAAAAAAGAAAAATTAAAAGATTTTTTAAATTTCTTAAAAATCTAAAATCTGTCCCAAACATACATTTGTTTTAAAAAAACTATAACGATAAATAATTAGATTTTTTTGTAGTAAGCATATTAATTACTTGCTTTATTTTTCACACTGTGTCTGTAGGGTATCCTCAGCTACATTACAACACGTTCAATAAAAAACGTAAATAAAAAAAAAAATAGATAGGAGCTTAGTAAAACTTTTTGGAAATATTTTTTTAGTTGGTTACAACTCCTTAATCAATTGTATTTCTAATATTATAATGACATTGTAGCGATACGTAAATGAGGTAAAAGGTAGTAACGTTATGCTTACGGGAGAGTTATCTTCTCTTGACGAGACTACATCTGTCAGAGAGAATACCTATCATAAATTATGCAATATGTACTGCGATTGAAAGAAGCATCAAGATATTGTGAGTTTGAAATAATGAGCTAATTTTGCTAAGACTGATTGAAGGAATGTTTGACATCTACGAGTGTAAAATTCTAGAGCGGCTTCAAGCTCATATGAACCTGGAAGCATGCGTGGAGTTCTTACAGCAATTGGAATAGAGTCAAAAATTTAATGACTCTGAAGGTAGTATGGAGACTTATAGTGCTACTAAAAACTTACTTGTATGCAGATATTGCAATGAGGAACATGAAAAAAAAAACAAAATTAAGTGTCTGGCCTTTGGAAAATAGTGTTTTAAGTGTAAAAGAAGAATCATTTCAAGACTGTATGCACATATGAAAAGCAAGTGGAAGAAGTTGAAAATATAGATCATATGATTGAAAATAAGGAAGTATTTGAGATAAAAGCACAAGATAAAAGTAGGGGAATAGTGAAGTTGAATGGAGTAACTTTACTCATGCAGGTGGATACTGGAAGTGATGTTTCATTGATACTGAGGAATTTTTAGGAAAGAATGAGCAGACCAAAGTTAAAGAAAAGTAATCTCCAGTTGAAACAGTTTGATGGGTCAATCACCAAAATTTTAGGAATCTTTGAAAGCACATTTGAGACAAAAAACAGATCTGAGATAATACCCATCAAAGTCATGCCAAACATAAAAAAACAGTCTTTTAGGAATTGACATGTTAAGAGTGGATACATTGAAGTTGATAAATTCCATGAAGTTTGTAGAAATGGATGTTATATTATTAAGGGGATATGAGGTAAATATTCAGTTTAAAGCAGCCAACCTATCTATTTACAAGCCCCAAAACTTCTTGTTCAAATGCTATCCTTGGTAGTTACTAAGCTGAACAAAATGGTGGAACAAGGAATATTAGAAAAAGTCAACCATGGTGGTAGCAATTGGGCTTAACCTATTGTGGCAATATGCAAGTCCAATGGAGATTTATGAATTTCTGGCGATTATAAGGTGGGCATGAATCACCAGATCTATTCATATCCATTCCCAAATGTTGAAACAGCATGCCATGAGTTTGCTGGTGTGAAATACTTTGCTAAAGTTGACGTTAAGTCAACATATAATCAGATAAAAATTGATAGCAAGTTTCAAGAAGTCACCACAGTGAACACACCTATTTGATTAATAAGATGGACTCAACTGCCATTTGGAGTAAAAACATTAAGTCACATTTTCCAAAAAGCCATTGAAAAACTTTTAGAGGGGATTAAAAATATAATTGTTTATCGGGACGGCATTGGTGTATGCAGTAAAGGACAGCTTAAAAGTAAAATGGAGCAAGTTTTGAGAAAATTAAAAAGAACTCATATGACAATTGTAATAAATGAGAGTTTAATTGTGAAAAAATTTCATACCTAAGATATCAAATATCCAAAAATGGTCTATTGCTGGATGATAAACTCAATAAGATATCAGAGATAGCTCCATCAAGATATAAAAGAGGATTTTTTTAGGATTAACCAATTTCTATAACAGCTATCTACCACAATATAGTGTCCTTGTGGAACCATTTAACAAAATAAGGAAGAAGAATACCAAGCTTCAATGGACAAAAAGACTGGAGATTGCTTTTGAGAAATTAAGAAAAGGCACTCATAAACAAACCAGTTATTAAAATTTTTGACCCATTTAACTACTGATGCCAGTGACTGTGCTATAGTTGCAATATTATCATAGGAGGATCACCTTGTAATGTATTTATCCAGAAAGCTAACATTGGTGGAGGGAAATTATTTGAATGTTGAGAAGGAAACATTGGCAATTGTGTGGAGCACAGAAAGAACTAGAAATTTTTTTGCTGGGAAGGAATTTCTATTAAAATTTAGTCCCAAGCCTTTGGAATTTATATTCAACTCCAGAAGAGAGTTCCCAAAAGTCCTATCTGCTAGGATATTAACATGAGTGAGTAACCTTATTGCATTTGACTCTGACATCATATATATTAAAGGAAATATAATTCTGCATGTTGATGCATTATTTTAGTTAAATTTTGAGAGTAAAAATGTTGAAGTGAGTGAAAATTGAGAGGATAAAATTTTGCACTGGATAGAAACGGACGCATTATCCTTAAACCAGCTTAGGTTGGGAACTAGACAGGATCCAGTGTTGAATAGAATTATGGAAAGAATAAAGAGAAATACATTGAGTAATTGTTCTATAGCTGAGAGGCTGTATAAAAAGTCAAGACACAAACTAACAATGGGAAAAAGGAATTATATGTAATGGATATCACAGAACCTTCAGTCTCTGAGAAAAGAATTAATGCTGTATATGATGATATACATAGAAGTATATTGGCTACACAAATGAGATTAAAGTTGCAAGCAAGGTAGCCAGGCTATTTGAAAGATGTGGAAGGGTATGTTAAAAGATGCCCAAAGTGAGCCGAAATAAAGAAATTTAGGCAAAAGAAGATTCACTCTTGGCCAAAGGAAATGGAACCCATGGATACAAGTACATATGGATCATGCCTACATTAAAGATATATGACTATTTCTGATATTAGTTGACTCATATTTAGGTTGGCTGAAATTATTAAAGTCATGGATGGAAAAGCCACTTCTCTGAAGCGGCTGTTGAGGATAGTGATTTTGAGATATGGAGTATCAAAAACGTTAGTTTCTGACAATGTACCTGAGTTTTGTGAAGAAAGTTTATGGGCATGGTTAAAATTTATTGGCTGCATTCCATACAAAACACCACTTTATCACCCACAGACAAATAGAATTGTGGAGAGAATGGTTCAAACAAAATGTGATTAAAAGCATTCTCTCTAGTAGATTGTGATATAGAGAGTTATTTATCCAGACTGCTTCTAAGTTACAGAGCTATTCCACATGCAAGCAGAAGACAAAGCCCATCTGTATTGATGGAAAGTCAAATAAGAGTCCTGATTACCATGTCATTTGCACTTAATTAAAGTGTGTGGTAAAGAAAGGACAATAATTCAAGTTCTGAAAAGATGAATTTTGTGGTGCAAAAGGGATTTAACACTGTACAATATGATATATAACAAAATGTCCTTTGAAAAATATATTCAGAGTTCCAGAGAAAATTTTAATGAAAGAATATTTGGTGCCCAAAATTTTGGGGAGATAATTGTGAAGTGCATTCAATATTGTTAGGGTGAAAGATAATGATACAATGTTTTCTTTTCAATCATTTTGTTAATTTTTATTTTTCTCAATAAATAAACAGTTTGTGCACTAGCATGTAGTGAAGCAAAGTACTACAGTATTGTAATGGATGAAGTTGCTGTTGTCCATCAGTTTGTAGTAGTGGGAGGTGTTATGACTGGTTGTTTGTTAGGATAGAGACTTTCAAAGTAAAATTCCACACATTGAGGATTTTACATATATTTATATAAAGAACAACATAGCTCCCAAAAGAAGAGAAAGAGAAAAATATATATATATATATATATATATATGTATACAAATCATTAAAAAAATGGAAATAAAAGATTCAGGGTGCAGCTGTATCCTCTCTCCGTGAGAGAGAGGATACAGCTGACCCCTGGTGCCATTTGAGGTTGGCTGTAGTGGATTTCCTGCTGCTTTCTTAAAGTGTGCTGGTATCTAAAAAGTGTGCTGGTATCTAAAAGCTGAATAAGGTGATAAAGACTTGTGGTGAAAAAGCAGTGGAAGTGCATGGATTACCCAGAAATTCCTATCTTGTCACATCCAACTAACATAGACTGGTTACAATGTAACATCATCCAGTTGTTGTGGACCCATCATGTGGCAAAGTACTGAGCTTAATGGGCTGAAACTTTGCTGAAGCATGATGCTCAGCTGAAGATTGCAGCTGGTCTGGAGCACTTGATGTGTACATGCGTTCTTATCTGTACTGTGTGGGAGCATGTATGAGGCATCACATGGTGGTATGAAATTAGGAAGTCTGCTGCTGAGGGAAGTGTCCTGTTGTTATTGTTATTACAACCCAGAGCAAAAGAGATGGAGAAGAGGATTATGTCCTTCCTTTTATAGTCCTGAATAAAACAATACCTAGTGAGCAAATTATGTAAACAAAGGAGACTGCTTCAAATTTTTGCTTCAGAGTGGGGTCATTAAACATAACACTACTTCCTAAGCTTATGATAGCCTTTGAGATTTCTTTTATGGCAGAGAATGCTGATAATTATATGGTTATTGTAAAAACACACCAAACTCATGGCTGAAGCTTCTTCAATGTGCCTACTTGGGACTAAAATACCAAAGGATTATTTTTTAATTTTTCTTACATTGAATCACTTATTATTGCTGATAATTTTCAAGATACTGAGAGAAGCTATCAGAAAACATTGACATTATCTGGAATTTCAGGACTGACTGCATTTAATGGGACAAATATTAATTAGACCATATTTTCTAAATATAGCCTATTTAAAGTTCATTCTGTTTTCACTGGTGAAAAATATAGCAGTACATTCTTCTCTCCTGGAACATAAATCAGCCCTAAAGCCATTCTGGATCTGATTAGTTATAAATTGAAATATTTTTTTTTTTTTATAGATTTTACCATGCTGATAATGTCCACTTTATTTCACATATAAGTAACATTGTGCGATAGTTTATTTGAGTTTTACAGTTGAAAGTGTTAGTTTTAGTCTGTATAAGTCTTTCAGTTAATGGTCCATTGTATTATAGATAACAAATTTCAAGATGAAAAAACATTCAAATTTTTATCACCAATACATCAAATATACAAAATGCTGCAAGCAATTAAACTGGGTTAGAAAGAAAAATGCTATGATTATTCATGGCAGTCAAATTGTGACTCCATGGCATAACCCAAATAAAAAGGAAAATAATTGACAAAAGACAATAAAAAGTAAAAATGGAAGGGAGATAACTACATAAGGACTCTTCCTTGAGAATGGAAAATAATTCATATATTGCTGTTGTTCATTGTTGAAATGAAGACTAAAATTATTGAGACACTCTTGTTCTTGCTCCTGGAATTGTTTCATCTTTAAAAACAAATGAGGAGTTATTCATTATGTCCAGCAACAACATAATTACTACAACTTTTGCACCTGTGCCTGAAAAATGAAAACTCAACAATAAATGTTTTATTTATTTTTTTTTAAAAGAACAATATTCATCACTAAATCCTTTAGATAAAGTAAAAGAAGAGAGTGATAATGATAATCATGATATTACAGAAAAAATAAAAATAAAATCTTCAGTTTCTACAGAACTTGATCCTCTAAAATGATGATGAATGTGACACATGAATCTCCACTGATTGGACAGGGGAGTGTTACTGAAATTTGAATAAATTATGCAATTTCAACATAATATGAACCAAAGAAATTTGATAAGGAGATTAGTTTGAAATAGTTTAAAAGTGAATGGTCTAAATTTGGCGTACACTTATAATTGTGTGTCATCAGTAGGTTACAATGAACTAGATAGACTGTCCATAAAATAAAAGTAAAGCACAAAACTTTGATATTATGTCATCTAAATTATGTACACCAGCAGCATGTACTGTGTAACTGAGAATATTTGAAACTTATTACTGAAACTCTATTGTTTACTTCCCAACAAAATCTAGCTCAAGGTGAAGTTATTGATATTAACAATGGTAAATTTTACATCTACAGTTCAAGAATATGACCTGGCTCAGAGAAAAATTGAAAAGTCAAAGACATTTATACAGTAGCTTGCACCTATTGTCCAAAATAAAATTCTTAGTATCATGGATGGGGTTGTTTTAGAAAGCATAGAAATTTATGCAAAAACAGTAATCAAGCTATGTCAAGAGGTTTGAGTAAGTTGTGCTATGTTTCAGATTCAATGCAGGAGAAATTAGGGAGACTTTCATTTATATAATGCCTTCTATGGAATCAAAAATGTATGTAGGTAGCTGAAACTTGATAAAATTGTTGGAGAATGTTTTAATGGCACAGCAGATATGAATATATTTCCACTTCCCATCTATGTCCATTATTATGAGCACATTGTATCTTGGATAGCAAGATTTACAATGACAGAAATTGAAACTCACCTTTAAGAAATTTTCAGTTTCTAAAACTTTCTAGGGGCCAGTTCAAATGTTTGAAAGCATCACATTCAATGGAGCGAAAAATCTTAAAGTTCTTCTCTAGATCCCAAGTTAATCTCTTTGTACTATGCAACAAATTCTTGTGTGGTGTCAGTACATTCTAGATTCTCATGATTAGGTTTTTTGCCTTTTCCATTGATATATACTACCAATGTCCTGTAAAATCTGCCAATTGCAGTATGCTATCCAGGGCAAACCCCTTCAATATGTGGTGGTGAGTAATTCTATTCTATAGAGGCTGCTTAAACCCTCTAGGTACTGATGAACTTTTCGGTTGCCCTAGCGTCAAGACAAAACAATCACTGCTCCAAAGACTGCCTATGTGCAGTTTGTAATGCACCACATTTTAAAACTATAACATATTCTGCTCATGAAAATGATCAATGATGATTGAAAGTGCTTGAACATAGACATACACAGATAATTTTTACACACACTAGAAATAAACGTTCATTATGAAAATAAGAAAAAATTACTACGGTAAATATTCAAAATCTTGTTGGGGCACTACTTAACTACACTGGTCCACTTGTAAAACGTAGGGAAAAATTTTGGGAGAAATCATTATTGTAGATTAGTAAGCATTAGGTCTTCCTCAAGGCACATTTTCAAAATAAAACAATATTCATTTTTTATCATTTTAAAAGAAGAATTCTGTTCATTATATTGGTGCAGTGTAAAATCAATCCTTAAATTTTTACAAGATTATCTAGACTACTAAGTCTAGCTTAACTATAGCAACTCAACAATGACAAAAAAGAGAGTTCCATCATTCTTCTTTGTTACTGCAGCCAAACATTTGGCCAGTTAGTACTGGGGAGTATTTTGAAAGGTATGACATATATCAAAGCTGATCCCCATTACTACTGCTGCTGAATTTAGTTTCTTTTTCAAGATGTCTTCAAGAGTAATAAAGGTTATAGTCATTTAGTGAATGAAGGCCATTCAATAGAAATAATGAAAAGTTTGTTCTTTTATCTTATAATTTCTTTATAAGTTCTATAAATAGGAAATAACTTGAAAATTCTGTTGAAGCCTGACAATAAATATAATAAAATTCTATAGATAAAAAATGTCAATTGCCAATAATTAAAATATGTAAAGGCAAAGGAATAAAGAAGAATGTTGAAATCAATTAAAGAAGGGGAATGAAAATTACATTTTTTGTGTTATTTTTGCTGAGAGGCAGATGTGAAGAATAGAAGAGTAGAAAACAGAAATTAGAACAGAATATCTTTTCAGATAAAGCTTGTTAGATCATTACTATTATCTTGCTATTAGTAGTTTAACAAGTCATATGTAAAGGATGTGTTGGAAAAAAGAAATAAGTGTTACGATATGAGGCATGTAATGAGAGGAAAATGAAAGACAGGAAAGTGGAAGAAGCAGGAGAAGTCTGTGAAGAAGAGGAAGGAGAATATATTGAGGATGGGAAGAGAGAACAATAAGGAAAGAATGTGTTGTAGTTGAAAGAAAGGAAGGAAGATAAAACACTAGAATTGGAAGAGAAGACAATAGGGAAGGAGTTTGGGAATTGAAGAATGGGTAGCAAGTATGAGAATTGGGAGTGAGATATACGAGGAAGACATTTTAAAGCTGAAGGAGAGGATTGAGGATTAAGTATGAGAATTGGAAGAGACTACAACAGAAGGAATTTGGGAACTGAATAAGAGGAATGTGTTAATGTATGGGAATTAGAAGAGAAGATGATAAGGAAGCACTTTTGGAACTGAAGAAGAGGAATGGGGAGAAGGTATGAGAATTGAAAGAGAGGATTTTTAGGGAAGTCCATTTGGCGCTGCAAGAGAGGTGTGGGGGGAGTATGAGAATTGGAAGAGAGAATTCTAGAGTAGCACTTTTGGAACCGAAGAAGAGAAATGGGGTGAAAGTATGAGAATTGAAAGAGAGAATGATAGGGAAGCACTTCTGGAGCTGAAGGGGTTGAAGTATGAAAATTAGAAAAGAGGATTATAGGAATCCCTCTTGGATCAGAAGGAATGAAATGCAAAGGAAGTATGAAAATTGGAAGAGAGGAATAGAGGGAAACCCTTTTGGAGCTGAAGGAATTATAGTAATTGGAAGAGAAGCACTTTTGGAGCTGAAGGAGAAGAATGTCATGGAAGTATTAAAATTGGAAGAGGATTATAGGGGGCTTTTTGAGATGAAGAAGGAGCATAGGGAAGAAGTATTAGAATTGGAATTTAGGATTATAGATAATTTTGGAGTTGAAGGAGAAGAATGGTGAGGAACATGAGAATTGGAAAAGAGGATTATAGGGAAGCTCTTTTGTTGTAAATTATCAAGAACAAAGAAAATGTGTAAATTTACTTTCATGTGTTTAGGATTTATTAAAATTCTAATCATTGCTTTTTAAAACTGAAAATTAGCAAGGATAGAAGTAGTTAAAATAATAGCAGTGTCAAAGGAAAAAAAATGTTCTTTTGACACACTGATTTTTTTGCAGCCATGAAGGTTGAACATTTCCCAAAGGAGTTTGGTAGTTGAATGAAACAAATAAGGTGTCTGTATGAGAATTAGAAGAGAGGATTGTAGGGAAGGAAGTGGAAAGCTGAAAGAGAGTGTGACACCATTCAATGGTGTAATTGTGACATTGTTCTCTGATTGTCATTCATTCACTGCATTTGTGATGACATCCAAGGTTGAGTGTATTTGCATATACACCCAACTCACTATGTGCACAGGTTTGTCTTCTCGGCTGTGATTGCTTTCAATAAATTAAAGGAAGACAATTCTTTTTCAAGACTCTCTGGTTGGGAAGTAGCAACAATACAATTTCTCTGTGGGATACTTCCTTCAGCTTCAAGAGGCGAGCTCTGCTATCTTCCTAACTTCACTGGCTTCTGGGGTTGGTGACTCCTGATTCCTCATTACCAGTCCTTCTATCACTGGTTGCTGGGCAGCTCTCATTCCTCTGGTCACCTACCTACTTCTCTCATAGCTAAACCTACTTTCCTCGACTTCCTGCTTCTCTCTGTCTATATGGATAACCCTGGGGTCTCGTCCTTGCTATCCATTTTTCTTTCAAGAAGATTTGGGACTATCCCAATGCTACATGGGTGGTCAAATCTTCAAAGGACTACTTTTATGATGGTCTAAAATCATTAATAAAATTTTTATGTTTCGCAATTCTAAGGTGAACTGGAGACATGAATCTTGAAATGCTAACCCCTAAGTTCCCTCAAGATGGACTGGAGACAATATTCCTACAAAACACCAATAGCTGAGTGAACTTAAAAGGAAGGAAGGAATTTAACTCTTCTGAAGATATGTAAGAAATCATATTGTTACAAGAGAACATTGTAGGAATATGAGAATTGGTAGAGAGAATGATAAGAATTTGGATGTTAAAATAGAGGAATGTTGAAGATGACAAATAAAAGTGTTCAAGAAATATATGAGAATTGGAACTAAGGACACAAGGGAAGGGTTTTAAATAACAGCAATGGGAGTTAGGGGGGATATATATAGAAAAGAGCCTGATAAATCAAGTGACTTTAAAAAATGAGAATCAAGCAAAAGATGAAAAAAAAACTTAAAAAGAGCATAAATATTGACTTGAGTAAGAAAAACTTATTTAAGTAAGAAGAGAAAGTTGACAGGAAATCTGAGAAGAAAGGATTTTTCTAAGTAGAAAATAAAAATAAATTTGAAAAGATAAGGAAAATGTGACATTGAAGAAAGAGCTAAGCATTAAGGCTAGAGAAATGTAAGAATAAGGTAGAGTGATAAATGGAAATCTTTGAAAGATTATTCATGGAAGGAAAGAAGAAGAATAAAGATAAAATATCACTGCTTGCTAGCAATTTCAGTCTGTGTTTCAGATAAATTCAGCCAACTCATTAAACACTTAAAAATACTATACATAAGTCTACATTTCCCTCTAGAACAAATCAGCCATTAGAGTTTGTCTCTACTTATATTGCTGAGAATTAAATTATTTCCAGGAACTTATCAAATAAAAATTGGGACATTCAGTTGGATAAAGTCAAAGTCCATGAACTTACTTTATCTGGATGTAAATTGTAAAATGATTGCTGGATTTTATTAACTACATACACACACACACACACTTGTATGCACAATAAATTTTCACAAGAATTAATTACTTAGATATGAATTAGAATCAGAAGGAAAATTGATTTGTGAGATCATATATTTAGAATTTAGATTTAGTTTTATATTAGAGAAAATAAAAATACAATATTTTAAGTTGTTTCCTTTTTTACATTATCCAAGTGAACTTATATCTAATATTCTCCTATTGGAATTAAATCCTATGCATATTTTTTAGCCAATAAAATCCCATAAGAAGTTTTATTTGATTAACAATAATTACTAAGGTAAATACCATCAAAATACATGGTAGATGTAGTGGTTCTGACACTTTTGTCCCAGCCCCTCAACTTCCGACGTCCTACTCTCGGGGTTGAGGTGTCTACTCAGTCCTATCCAAACTTAAGGGAGTGGCCATATGTCCCCTGAGCATCCGTAGATTATTCGACTGGTCCACTGGTTTAATCCTGCTTCCTGCCCACGTTGTGTTTGGTTTGATCCAGAAAGCAGAAGTGATGTTCATCCATTCATGGTTGACTGAAGATGTAGACATGCCTGGAGAGTCTGCAGTAAGAAATTTAGAATGCAGCAAAAAAAAAAAATCAATATCTGCAGAAAGCCAGACAAACATCTATTCAATGATTGAATTGTTAATGTCTTTTATATGGCAGAAAAGAATAGTATAGAAAAGAAACGGATTACAGAAAAGAAAAGTAATTGATGTAAAAATACATACACTGGATTCTGGACAGAGAGAGTGAGAGAGTGAGTATGTTATGATTAACTTGTTGTTAAATCGTCTCAGAATGATATATGACTTTTGCGATGGGGGAATATGATTTCTGCATGCGGCTTAAAGTTTATAGTGGTGTTCCTCCTTAGCAGTAGTAATAGTAGTAGTAATATTCGTGGTAGCAGAAGCAGCGGTACTTATATAAACAGCACATGTTAGTGGAGGCTTCATTCCAATCTCTGACATCTCGTTCTCTCCTTCTTGAGTCTCCAACTTGACTCTCCATTCTCTCTAGCCCAACTCTTGCCTGGGTTAATTCTCTTCTGTCTCTCTCTTCCGTCTCAACGCTCACCCGTCTGTCTCTGTCTGCTTCTTCCGTCACAATGCTTGCCCGTCTGTCTCTTCTTCAGTATAACTACGCATTTATATAGAAAAATCCGGCTGGTCACAACTGAACCTTGGCCCTACTACTTCACACAGGATTTCATGGGGTTTTGGCTGTTTCAACCAAAATCATGTGAATTCAAAAGGTCCTCCTTGCTTACTCAGCCCTAGTCCAAGTTCTAATCAATAAAAATTATTTCGACCATTTCCATTGTCTGCTAATGACCCAGTTCCAATGAGTACAGCTCCTGCCCTAGATCAGGTTTCACCATCAGTAAACAAAAATGCTCTGATCTAATTTCGCTGTTCAAATCCACTCCAATTTGAAAAAAAATGTGTGTGTTTCTCAGACTCTCTCTGTCACAATATTATTTTTAGAACATTTAGAAAATAACAATAAGTCTTTTGACCACTCACAGAAAATCAAGAGAAAGACTTTCAGAGGCCAGTGTGAAATTATTTTCTAACTAATGAAAACCTTGTATTCAAAAAGTTCACGCTTATGTGAAATTAGATTTTGAATCTCTTTACAGATATAAAAATAGAAGCATACTTTTCCTCAAGGCGTACAACAATTTTGGAGGCCAGTTTGATTGACGTGTGTGTACATACAAACACCCATACACACAATGAAGAGATGACAGCCAGCAGCTGCTGACTAAGGCTTTGTCTATGAACTCACAAACACATTAGGCTGACTGTGTCATAAAATAAGTCTGTCCACACAATGCACAATGAACACTTAATTACTTTACTGCAAGGAAAATTGAACATTTTATTGCTACTGTATACTTCTGAAAAGAATCTGTAAATGTTATCTCAATTGATGTTCTGCTTCTACTTTTCCTCCAGAAAATAACCTTTTTATGTTTCATTTAAAAGAGATGTTGTTGTTGTTAATGTTTGGAATCCCAGCACTCAGCAACAAAAATTTGGGTAGACAGATCCCAACTCTTCTACCTTGGCACATAAAAAAATATTAAAAAATCTTATGAAAATATACATGACTGGCATTGTTAGTAACTTGTAGAGAGGTTAGAAACAATAAGCTGCGATGTACAGAAGTTCATTGATAACATCTTTTTTTTTCTGTAAATTTTGGAATGAAAGCAAAAACATTGTAAAGTGCCTCCTCAAATTTCTAACAATTATGAGAAAATGAAAATATGTTTTAAAAAATGATACTTGTCTAATAATTCAGATGAGTGATTATTTGATTGATGTTAAAAATAAATTTATTATTTTGTTTACAATAAGGCTTTTGATCATTAGTTAATCATTAATTCCTCAATTAACAGCAAAATGAGATAAAAAGCTAATCATTATGTGTGGTGCTGGTTTATTTACCAAAGCTTTAATAAGTTATGTTTTCAGTAAACTGTTGTAAAAGTTCATCTAAAAATTGTGGAAGCATCCATTCAGTTGAAAAAAAAAAAAAAAATTGAGAACATTTTATTCTATTTTTTCTCAATGCATCTCAATTGCAACCAAATTATTTACCAGTTCATCTAAATACAATAAAAATACATTCATTTGAACATGTCTTTAATGTCCTTCCATACTTGTGACCAGTTGATATACAAAACATCTTTCATGTTACATTGACTTGAAAGTGTATCAGATGCTGGCATGTCTCTTATAAATTTTTTAGGATTTTTCTGGACTTTTTTCAATTCATGTTGGTAACTGTAGTGGACCATCTGTTTGTTGAGGATTGGCACAACCATGTTGTATTTATCTATCATTTCATTAACATCTTTAATTCCAATTTGGAATTGATTTAAAGCATGAACATTAACAGATCCTTTGGTGTGAATGAAACTCATGGCCAAATTAGAGTGGAAATTACGTAAATTTTCTCTGAAATTAAAAAAAACAAAAAACAGATAACATTAAATAATCTGAATATAGAAACAAAGATGGAAAAAGACTGTTTATGCAATCAAAAAATCAGATAGAAAGATAAATAACCAGTATGTTCTTTTTGAATGCTCCATCTCTTCAGAATATAAGAGATCATAACTTTCCAAAGATTCCTTTTCATTATTTTCTGGGAATTGCCATGACTTCTTTGGAAAGATATTAGAGAGGTTTCCTATTACCTGCTCCTAGATTGGTTAACACCAAAGATGGCCAAACTGGTGGTGTGGACGAGGAGGAGAAAAGGATTCATGCCATTCCCAAGGGCATAAGTACAAGGTGAATGTAACAGACAGATATTAGAGAGGTTTCCTATGTCCTTCTAAACTGACTGCCACCAAAGACAGATACTGGTGGTGTGGTGGAAGAGAAGGAGAGGAAATTAATCCATACCCTTCCTAATACCCATAAGTACAAAGTAAATGAAACAGAATAAGCTGGACCATGAACTTTCACTTTCAACATTGGTAAATATTAAGCTCCTTGAACATCCCCAGATCATAATACAATCTGAATAAACATTTTAGAAACCAGAATTTAATTGACAAAAAAATGAAATTAAATCATATTTTCCTTTTCTCTTTTTTTTCAAATTGTTTAATAATCATCATTAATTGTATGAGGAAAATAAAATGAAAAAATAAAAATTGTATAGAATTTAAGTTAAAGTTGCTTCCTTGATATTTTTCCTTAATTTATACAAAGTTTAGGAAAAAGAAAACTTTTGAAAATTCTATTCCAATTATGCACCTTGATTAATTTTGATTTTACAAAATTTTTTTCTTTCACTTTTCATTAGATATTTGATATTTTTAAAAATGCCATTATTTCACAGGAGAAAGAACATGTATATCCCAACAACAGAATTCAAAGAAAGTGTAGTAGAATTGATCTGATATGTTTTATTTCTGCTATATTTTTGGGATTGTTGAAGGCATGCATTATTTTATTATTTATCTTTTTATTTGTAAAATTCATATTTAATAGATTTCTTGGTAAAATCAGTTCTGCACAAAGAGATGATAAGAAATGAATGCTAGAATTGTAAGACAGAACTAAACTTTGTGTCAACAAGCTAAAGACTTGTTGACCAAATGAAACAAATATTGAAAAAATATGGTCCTCTGATTTTGAACTCATCGAAATATGCAGAAAGATGTGCAGCGAAAAAAGCTTTCAACAAAAGCTCCCTAAAGGGAAAATGAGCAAAAACATGTGATCCCATAGCCTTAACTCTCTCACTACAATAGAAAGCTTACCACTAAAGCAAAAATGAAATTGTTAAAAACAGAAAAATCATTACAATGACTTCAGAAACATGACAAAGAAAGTAATATTAAAAACTAAAAAAAAAGTAATTAGGTTTCTGCTATATAATGCAAAAGAACATTGATATTGGAAATAATTGTGTGTAATTAAAATTATAATGTAAGAAGAAGAATGGATTCATGTTTTTTTAAAATTTACAAGAAAAATTTTATTTTACAAAATTCAAGTTTTAGCACACATTTAAAAAATTACAATAATAAAATAATAAATGAATTGCATAAATGTTTCTATTCTGTGCTGAAAAATTATCCAGCCAGTAGAAAATATAAGTAAATTATACTTACATTTCAGAAATTATATAAGTACCGCGCATATAATATATATATATATATATATATATATATATACACACACACACACCGGGACAATATTAGGATAATTAATGACAAAGTGGAAAAAATTCACCCACTTTGTTATTAATTTTCCTAACATACATACATTCTTAAAAGTGTTTCCATAGAATTATTTGAGTGAGCTCATGTGGAAAGTTAATCTATAAATAAGATTATTATTTGAAAACTAACATCAACATGAAAACAAAACAGGAGAAAATTATTTTTTTTTTTTTTAGACCCAATTATAATTATTGTTAGTAACAACCACTTGTATTTATTTCAGAAAAGCCTTTTTTTTTCTTGCAACATTCACATTTTTATTTGCCTCAAAATGAAATGGAACTTCTTGCAGAAATTGTATCCTTCTTTTGGAACGTTGAAGATTCATTTTTGCTCGCTGAATCAGACAACAGAAATTACCAAATTTCTGTTGCCTGATTCTTTGATGTGGTCTAAGGGAAGCAACCCCGGAAAAAGTTATGTTCCATTGAAAAATTAAGACTGTTTACTGCTTGTTTCACCCCACAAGAGAAAAAGAGAAATCTGCCCGCTATTCACACTAACCTCTTTAAATTGGTATCATTCCACTAAAAAGGAACATAACTAGTTAAAAAAAAATAAAATAAAATGGCTGCCTATCTGCGCAAATATTCGGAAATAAAGAGTATCTTGTTTTTTCCTTTTTCCCAGCTAGATGTATGAAAGCAGATGTTTTTATTTTTATAACAAATTACCAGATCATTTTTCAATCAATTTTTGAAGATAAAATTTTACCAATAAAAATATGTGCAAATATATTTGAATTCTAATCCTGAATTATTAGCAAGATAGTTAGTGAAAAACATGGTGCTTGAGAAGAACACTAACACTGAAAGAGAGATGCAAAAACTGGATAAGAGGTGAGAAGGGAACGACAAATGTAAAAACTACAAACAAAAGCAAAATCACTCTTTCAATTATAGGCAGTGTTCCTGCAGGACAGAGGCAACCATGGCTTTTCACAACTTCATATCTATATCCTGTGAGTATCATATTCTCCAAGCTCCTGTCCTCATTATTCATCCCCAAAATTTCAACTTTCAGATTATAAGTGTTTTCTCTGTTCTCATTTTTAAAACTTCATTGCATCCATATTGTGGCCATGATGGTTTCAGTATCCTTCTGCTGAACCACCTCAAGTATTCTCTTCATCTGTGAGAAAATTTTCTAGCATTCACTACCATATAGCAGTTCAACACTCTTTTCTTTGTTTCTAATGAAATTTTGTCTCTTAGCTTTTGGAAAGCATTTTTCATTATTCCAATGCATGCACCTTCAAATTCCTATGCCACATTTCTGTCTTCTGTTATAAAACTTCCCAGATAATTAAATTTCTGTACTTGTTTGATTTTCAACATCATCTATTCATCTTAAGCTGTCTCTCTTGCTAATGATCATGTACTTGGTTTTCTTACAATTCATAGTCCATTCTTTTCACTTCCCTTTGCTATATTGCCTAAGAGTACCTGTAGTTTTTTTTTCTTTAGCCAGTATCAACATAGTATCATCATGCATTTTTATGTTAAGATTGTACCCACCAATAATAAATTCTGGTAGGACTTGTATTTCTCTTAGGATATCTTTGTTGTATTTGTTGAATAAATCCAATGAGAAGATGCATCTTTGTTTTACATTCCTTTCTATTTTTGCAAACTTGTGCAATTCATTTTCTATTGGTATGCAGTTGGTTTGTTACCAATAAATGTTTTGGATTATCTTAATATCTCTTGCAAATAAATCATTTTCCTAGCAGTTCAAATCAATCATAATGTCATACCTTATAAAATGCTTTTGAAAGTAGGTGTATATGTTCTTCTGCATTTGTATTGCTGAGAGCATTCTTATTATAAAGATAACATTTTTTGTTCCTGTGTCTTCTTTAAAAAGTTATTCTGTTCTTGCTTTATTTCCTGTTTAATTTTGCTATATGTTCTATTCATCAGAATCTGGATGATATTTGGTTCATTACGCCGATTGTCTGATGGAGCTTGTATCTATGGTTTCTAGGCAGCACTAGAAATGTGTATTTACTTAAATCTTTATAGTGAAGAAGACGGCAACTTACCTCGTCAAACCAAGCGACAGCATGTCGCGTGTATTCTACGACGGAAAAAGTGTCGAAAAAGAAAACTACTTACCAAACAGAAAGGCCCGTATTCCACATAACATGCTGAAAATGGAATAATTGAGTTAAAGAAAAAACAAGTCAGTCGCAGGAGTCGCTATAAAAGTATTTCGATATGCAAATTACGGAAAATCCTATCCCAGCTGTCGACGAATGGAAGAAATAGGTTCTGCCGATAAAAGCAGTTGGTTTTCTCAATTCGGGACGAAAAAATTTGGGCATTTTTGGTTTCGGCGTTTGTTAGTGAGCGAGTTATTTTTCTGACTGGTTACACACATTGTGATTTGAAATAGTACCGGCGAATCGAGTTTTCAGCATTTCTTTCTGACCACGATATTCGAGTCTGGGCTTACAGTGATTCTTCTTTGTCTTGTGGAAGTAATCTGCGACAAATACTTCCTTTGCTTTCAGAACGCTTACAATCTTCTAGCATAAAGTTACTAATGAAGAAAAATATATCAAGAATCAGTAGAAAGAAACTGGATAAACATGAGCAGCAGCAGCAAAATATAAAAACTGAAGAGAATAAACAAAGTGAATATATCAAGGGAAAATAGGCTCAATAGATACGGAGAAAACAGAACATTCAAAAACAACGAAAGATTCTATCAACAAGTAAATGGGGAAAGAACAGAGAGAACAGAAGGAATGGATACTATAGAAACAAAATACTTCTGGAGTAAAGGAATGGAAAAAAAGAGCCCAACAGATAGGCTGAGTGGTTAACTAGCTTAAAACTGAAGAAGACTGAAATTAAATCTATAATTTTGAAAAGAACTTTAAAAAAAACATTGCCAATTGGAAAGTGTCTGCTTCAAAGAATCATGAATATTTATGAGAGAGTAGTATAACTATGTCTGAATGAACTAACAATCTGTGAATTGATGAAGAAAAGTGGATTTTGAAAAATGACAAGAAATGAACAATTCCAAGCTGTGAGAACTCCTCATAGTGTAAATAACTGAAGAAATCTGTTACTTTTTGGAAAACTAAGGACTATTTGCTGAAGAGAAAAGATACAGAAAGAGAACCAGAGGAATGAATGGCAAAAGAATTGTGAAATAAGTGAAAACAAAAAATGTCTAGTTGAAGTATGGATACACTACAAGGAGTCTTCACAGTCAAAACACTGGATAATAGAATGCTTAAAGATGTAAAACTTTCACAAGAAATATGGACCTTCATAATAGAAATAATAGAACATTGGAAAATGGAAATGAATGCAAGAGGACAGTACCAAACAGAGGTAAAAGAAAAAGAAAGAAATATCTTCCAAGAAGATTCATTATCCCTATTATTATTTGTCATAGCAATGATATTATTAAACTATATATTATGGAAATGCAATCAAAAATACAGATTTACAAAGTTGCAAGAAAAAGTAAATTGCCTCATGTATGTGGCCGCCTAAAAACTTTTATCAAGAAAAAGGAACTAGACCCTCTCACACAGGTAAGCAAAAACTTTAACAAGGATGTAGGAATGGAATTTAGTATTGAAAAATGTGAGAATGCTGATAATTAACAAGGAAAGAAGAGAAATAACAGAAAGAACTGAACCAATCAAGTAACTGTCAAAATGATCGACAAAATGGAAAGCTATAAATACCCTGATAGATAGCATCAAACAGAAGTTAAAAGAAAAAAAATCATCAAAGAATGCTTCAGAAGAAGAACAAATATAAGACTGTAGGGACATTATTATTATTATTATAAATAAATAAAAATAATAATAATAATAATAATAATAATAATAATGAATATTATAAATAAAATAAAATAAAACAATAACATTTAAACTTTGTTTAAAGTAAATTAAATAAAAAATAATAATAAAAATACTCCCAGCATGCAACAGAAACTGTTCCTACCAGAAATATGGACATCCCACCAAAAGATGTTAAAATTCAATCTCTTCACCACAAATCCTTGGACAGGCAACACATGTGCAACCTCTCTCTGTAACATGGCATAAGAAATAACTTCTTCCACTCATTACATGTACCATGAAACATTTGCAACCAAAAATACACTCACCAGTACACATAAAAAATAAATAAATTGTATGAAATTAACGTACAATCTACCATGCTTTCTTGTTATTTCTGTATGTTTTTATCTCTGTGAACATGAGACTAGTTATTGCTGCTATGATGTAAGTGACTTCACAAAACTAAACTTTAGTGCAGTAACTTAAAGGAATAAATACCTAGAATATTTCTATTGTGAGGTATTCCAGACCATTCTTGAATTGGGCAAAAGAGGAATTTAGAAATGTGGATAAAAACAAGAAAACTGGTGGTTATGATGCATATGATGCTATACTTGAAAGATGAATGTAACAGACGGTATGTTCAAAGAAAAAATGAGCTCAGCATTGAGGACTGCATCAACTCTGCAATTAAGAGACTGAAAGAGTAAATAAAACAATGATAATTAAGAGCAACAAAAAACTGTTCTGTAGCAAACAGAAAAATGAACGGAATAACAAAGGCTAGAAGTAAAAAAATTGGAACAAAAGAAATTCTATGGACATTTCACAAGAAAAGTCAAGGAAATGACATGACAGTATAGAGGAGACCTCAAAAGAAAAATGATTTACTTTTAATATTGGCACAAGACAATGTCTTCAAGGACCAACTATATAAAGACTGAAATAGATAAAATACAGGAAAACAACAAATGTAAACTTTGTGGAAATAAAGATGAGATAGTGAACCATATAATCAGTGAATGTAAGAAACTAGTCCAGGAAGAAGAGGCATGACTGGGTGGGAAAGTTGCTCCATTGAGAACTGTACAAATGATTACATTTTGTCCATACAGATCAGAATCTAGCCTAAAAAACATAAAATCCTCTGAGATTTTAAAATTTAAATGGCTCATTCAACCCAGACTAGAAGACTTAACATAGTATCATAAGAATCATAAGACAAACAGTGAAATTCAATGTGGTTTGGTGAACCACAGAATTGATGTGAAAGAAAGTGAAAAGATAAAAATCTCAATTTGAGGACATTATGTAACAGCTGAACCAGTTATTATTTGAATGATGTGAACAGTTCCAAAGATGCTGGAAGACTAGAAATCAGAGGAAGTGTTTTCCACACATTTGCATCTCAAGAGCCTTTCTCCTGATTGAGAAAAAGCTGGTGTTATATAGCTCTCTCAGTCCCAGACTCACACTGACTATTGGCTACTACCTGCCAAATATTGTTTGTATGCAAATTTTCTCAGCATCACTTACCCTAAGTAGAATGTCCTCTCTCAACAGTCAATCATGTTAGAGGACATAACTCCTGGTGGTTAATGCACCACACACAACCAACTCTGGGTCTTTAGTTGGGTTGACCTGATTCTTCAATACACCACCCTCAAAGAATGAATAATTATACCCAGAAATACCTGTGAAAATGTCACAGTTTTGTTATTTGAATTTTCTGATGAAGCATAATTTTAAGTTAATGCCTGAATAAGCTTCTTGTGAGTTTCATGACTACAAAATATTTGTGGAAATTCCCCTGTTGCATTATTAAATATTTGAGCTTAACACCTTTAACAAAATATTACTATAGTGAAGAAAACTGCGACTTACCTCGTCAAACCAAGCGACAACATGTCGCGTGTATCCTACGACAAAAAAGAATATAACTTACCCCCAAAAAAGGGCACATATTCCACATGACATGCTGAAGACAGAATATTTAAATTAAAAAACAAGTCCGTCGAAGGAGTCGCCATAAAAGTATTTTGATATGCAAAAATTGAGCATCCTCTCCCAGCTGTCATCGAATGGAAAAAATGCTCAGTGGATAAAAGCAGTTGGTGTTCTCGAATCGGGGAGGAAAAATTTGGATATTTTGGCTACTGCGTTTGTTGGAGAGGGAGTTATTTTTCTGAGTGGTTGCGTGCATTGAGATAGTATCTGCGAATTGAGTTTTCGGCATTTCTTTCTGTCCCTGATGTTTGAATCTGAATTTAGGGATTTATTCTGCGTTGAGGTAGTAATCAGTAAAAAATATTTCTTTTGTAATCACAGATAGCTTACAATTACAATAACAATGAATGCAGGTCATTATTTAAAGAAGTAAGAGGGTACAAAAAGCTTAAAATTGACAAAGTTTTACCATTTCACTGAAGCAGATTATAAACACATGACTGTTATTGCCTCCACTAACTTTTCTTTCTTTTTCTCACTGAAACCAAACACAGCCTCTGATATGTCTTTTCTGTCTTTCCTCTGATTAAAACAGAATAGTCCATTAATTATGAGGACATAAAATATAGGCTAAGTAAATAAGGAACACTCAGAATTAGATAATAAAAATATGGATACTATACGATTATTTTTTCTGCAAGAAATACAAATCCATAAGATTTCATGTTTTTCTTCAAACTGCATACAAAAATTGTAGAATAAACAAAAAACAAAGAAGAATGTTATGTATGAAACCTTACACAGCTAGTTAATATTTAGTGTCAAACATATTACAACACAAACATGTAGGTTTCGTTTACTTTATAAATGTCAGTATGACATTAAAAAACAAAACTGAAATGAAAGAAAATTACAAAATTTTAGTGCAACAGATGCATATATTCAGAAATAAAAAGCAAACCAATATTGTATTTAAAAATTTAGTATTTAAGATGAGCTTAGTGCAAATCAAAAAGGTTCAGTGAAGCAAAGTGTTTTCTAAATTGGTCTAAACATTTTTATACTGTTTGTAGAGAAGTCTATGGATATTTGTTGAATTGAGTCAACTTTGGCTACTACATGGCTTAAAATATTTAATATTAAAAATTACATATTGCTTACATGATGTCTTTCCTCATCACTATCCACTCTGGAGTGTATCCATTATTAATAAGGATCTTGTTGAGGTTGTGTGTAGTGATATCCAGCATAGGGTTGTGGTTTGAGAAAGACAATGGTTTACCAGAACCAGATAGATTGTGGAACTCTCCTTTTGAAATGGCTTCTTGAATGAGATCCTCTACAACACGGTCAATGGCACTGCTAAAATAATTTAAGAAAAAAATAGAGAGAGAAGCATCAGTGTCTGATATTTACTGAGATTACTTTAAGCAGAACACTTATCATATAGGAACAAATAAATTTTGTCATGAAATTAAAATCTGCATCTGATTTATAGTAGATATATATTAAAGATATGAATATATTATTTATTAAATATATTTGTTGGCAAATCATTAAGGTGCCTTATTTATTAAAGTTTTAATAAATTCAGCTGAAGAAGGAATAAAATTTTAGTTTTGTTAACATATATCCTACAAACATAAAGAGAGAGAAGGTTGATGATTATCTTTTAATTTTATAATTTCTTAAAGACTATTCTCATGGTTTCTAGTTGTGATAAAGAAAAATAATGTTCTAAATGTTGCTCTTCCATATTATTTTGCAGATAAATAACAAAAACTATGAATTGCATCTTAAATTCAACCTATAATTTTTATAGACTATTTCTTTGGAAATCCAGAGTAAAGTGTTACAATGATGCATGAAGAATTGCTGAAAATAAAGTCTTTCTAAAATGAAAAATAAAATAGTCTGATGTTTGTCAATTTAGTCAGATTTTGAGAAGTGGGACTTTTCAGCACCCCTTCGTATGAATCATGATGACACAGTAATTCTACAAAATTTATTTGGAGCAAGTAATAGGAGTAACTGACCTCTCAAAAACAGATTGGATTTAAGACAAGTGTTGCATTTACTTTATATATATATTATGAGCCTTCTTGGGCTAAGGTTCTCAGCTAACATGAAGTGGAAAGACTATATTGAATACATTGCAAGGTAATCTGCTAAGAAAGTTAGTTCACTGTGCCATGCAAGACAATTTTTCTTTCCAGAATCTATTTTACATATCTATAAGTCTACCATTTGTCCAGGCTTAGAATATTTCTGTCACATATGGTCTGGTGTCCCTGCTATTTACCTTGAACTCCTTGATAAAATCCAAAGAAGAATCAACAATATTATTGGTTCTGACCTGGTGGCTTGGATTCAGTCACTTTCTCACCACCATATGGTTGCTACTTTGTGTCATTTTTATAAATACTTTCATTGTAATTGTTCAGATGAGCTGTTTGCTATGGTACCTATTTTTTGAATTTAAGGACAGTACTAGACTGGCGCCAAGAACTCATCAATTTAGAGTTAAGCTGGGTAGATGTAGCTGTAAGTTCTATACTAACAATTTCTTTTCTCGCACTGCTTGCTTGTGGAACTCCCTTCCAGATGCATGCTTTTCAGCCAACTTCAATCTGCAAAAATTTAAATGCAATGTCAATCATTATCTACTGTTCTCCTGATTACTCTTTTCTCTCTCCACTCATTATTAATGTTTCCGTTTCTAATTCTTCCACACCCTGTATCCCCTTGTGTCTTAGTGGCTTTACTGCCTTGCATGGGGTGGTAAAAATTTAAAAAATATATATGTATATGGCCAACAAATCATTATTGATCAGGTAAAAAGTTAATTTCAAGGAAATAATTTTTCTAATGAATCTCAAATTTGTCTTTTTGGTTATTAATTCTACCTATTGCTATTAAATAATATTAGTCCTAATATATATATTTTTCATTGACCTGACAAAATCCTTTGACATTATCAACAGGAAGTCTTTTTGAACTGTCTTTGAGTGCATCAGATGCCCACAGAGTTTTGAAAAGATCATCCAACTCTTTCATGATGGTATGATTAGTTAGATCCTCTCAAATGGCCACATGATCGAGCTTTTTAAAATCAGCAATGGTGTGAAATAAAACTGTGTCCTACCACAGTCCTCTTCAACATCTTCTTCATGTGCATGCTGTCTCATACAAATCGAGCTCTAGTGAAAGGGGTCTATATTCAATATCGTCTGGACACTTCCCTTTTTGACATTCATCATCTCAGTGCTAAACCAAAGACTATTTATCATCTCCTCCAGGAGGTACTCTCTTCACTGATGATTGTACATCACAGGGAAATTCAAACTGCAGTTGATAGTTGATTGATTCTCCATATTTTCAAAATTGTTTAGCCTGATAATCAGTCTTGGCAAAATTCAGTTTTGCCAAGACTGATTATCAAAATTACCTGCTTGTACTATCCATCACCATAGATGACACCCAGCGTGCAAACACTTATACCTTCAAGTACCTGTGTAAAATGATCTCCCAGGATGCTTCTCTGGATAAAGAATTTTACACTCAAGTCAGCCAAGCAAGTCAGGCACAGGGGAGGTTCTGTAACAGTGGGTTCACTCTACACAACATATACTTGTCAACAAAACTAAAAGTGTACAATAGTTCTCCCTTCTCTCTTCTACAGATGCAAAACATGGAACTTGTATCACAGACACATCAAGTTGGAAAAGTTCTACACGACATACTTGGAACCATGCTGTAGGATTGCATCACCAAACTTGAAATTTTGAACTGTGCAGACTCAACTAGCATAGAATCAATGCTTATCCAGTTACAAGACTGTTGAACTGGCCATGTTATCCACATGGAGCAACATCACATTCTCAGCTAATTGCTGTACAGTGAGATTCTAGATGGCAGAAAACATTAACGCTGATCAAAGAAATAGTACAAAGATGCAATCAAAACTAATCTTTACTGGTACAAGATCAGACCAAAGAAGCTAGAAGTGTGTTTCTGACCACCAAACTTCTGCAAATGTTGAAGAAACCTGGCAACAAAACTTACTATTGAAATAGAACAGTGCTATTGTGCAACTTTGACATTTTGATCATAACAACTGGCTTCCAGTGTCTCAGCTGTTCCAGACTTTGCATGTCCAAATTTTGTTTGCAGAGTCATCTCCAGATCCACTGATGAATTGCAAAACAAGGTCTTCTTTGAACTCAAAGAGCAACAGTTCTAATATGTATATTTCATTAACATTAAAAATATATGAAAATAGTAACAAGCCTTACCAACTCTAACCAGAAACTGAATACTTTATTTTGATGTATTTTATATATATGGATGAATAATTGGCTTAATCTAATTGTTTTTATCAAAGCTGGGGTCCCCCATGTCTCTATCCTTGGACCTATGTTATCAACAACTTTCCTGATGTCATCAGTTCCCAACTAGTTATTTATATTTTAGTAGCAAGTATGATTGATCTGATAAAGTAAAACTGGCGGCTGCTCTTGAAAATTATCTCCAATCAGTGGTTAACTGGGGCAAGGAATGTCTTGTAAATATTAACACTTCCAAAACAAAACTGCTTATCATTTAATCACTACAGAGAACCTTTTCTGCCTTCTATCTTTATGTCATTTTGGGCTCATTTTTTCCACTAACATGAAGTGAAGTGATTTTACTGAATCAATTGTTTTGTCTATTGCTATGAAAATTTGTTTAGTGTGTCATGTCGGACAATTTTTATCATCACATTCTAACATCTAACATTTGTTCTTGCACTGAATATTGCTGCCATATCTGATCTTGAGATTCTTAACAAAATCCAAAGGGTCTGCAATGTTATTGGACCAGCCTGGCATCTCAGCTACAGTCACTTTTCCACCACCATGACACAGCTTCCCTCTGTCTTTTCTATATAAATATTTTCATGGCAATTATTTTGATGAGCTTTCCTCTTATATGCCTTGACTGCACAAATTTAAACATATTACTAAATTGGCAACTAAGTCTCACCATTTTACTGTTGAACTAGCTAGATGTAACCATAAGTTTTATTTTAATAGTTTCTTTTCTCTCACTTTTTGTTTGTGGAACTATCTTTTGATTTCTTGCTTCTCTATCACCTACAAGCTTCAACAATTTAAATGCAATGCCAAACATCATCTGTTTTCCTGAAATCTGTTCTTTCTTTTATTCTCCTTTCTTTAAAGTCTTCCCACTCACTTTCAGTAACCCCTTGTATGTTCATGGCATTATCACCTTGCTTGGGGTGAAATAAAATTATATATATATATATATATATATATATATATATATATATATAAAGTAAAACTTTAGAATTGTCATGTGCTGAAATCTATCTGCAAGTTTAGCAAAGAGTTAAATTCACTTTTTAAAAATCTATTTTGTGTTGGATTGGGAATAAAACTCCTCAATACTGACTACTGTTAACTGATTAAATTTCTCATTTTTTTCATTTATGCCAGAATTTATTTGAGGCTAAAGAAGTCAAGTCACTAACAACTTAGCAACATTATACATCCTAGTTCAAATTATTGTCAACATTTTACTGAATACCTCAAAATTATATAATCCTTATATAACAGATGCAGTAATAAGAACATAGAAATACAAATGCAGCCTGAAAAAATTGCAGAAAATTGAACAAAATAACTGCTATATAATTCAAATGGGCATAACTTGTTATGTAAAACATCACAAATTCATTATTATTGCATATAAAAAGTAAGATCAATTTTTGTATTACTCATTTTTAAATCCTATAGAAATAATTTTGAAAATTCTTGTTCATTCTGATAATTATATATTTGTATGACAACTATCACTAGCATTTATGTTAGACTATAAACCTATATATGATCATACATTTTTCGCAAAGTTTGTATGTATATCACATATGCTAATTAACTATAAGGAGCTGAGTTCTGGGTAATTTTTTGTCATATTCTCAAACTGCCATCTTGTCTGCACATGACTGTTTGCTGTATTGCTTCCAGAGTAAATGCTGCAGTATACAGTGTAACCTCTACTGCTGATAATAGATGTTTATTATTAATATTTCACATAATTTGTTGTCATGCCCTATGATGAGATTATCTTACTTGAACTCAGGGTATAGTTATAAGCCTAAAATGCACAAAAGCTCAATTGATAGAGTGAAAGATTATATTAATTCCAGAATTTTTTTATTGTTTGACAATGAAAACAAGCCATTGACAAGAAACTGTGCAAGATGAAATGACTCCTCTAAGGGAGAATAATATATATGAACTAGTCCCCTTATTAGAAGATAGACCAGCACTGGTGGTGGGGCTGTTGAATACTTCCAATTAAACCCATCCAAAATGACTAGATTCTCATTGTTTTGATTTCACTGATTGTGCTCTTTGCTACCTTTTGCTGCCCACTGCAATATTTTGGTTGTCATTGTGATAGTTGTGGCAGGGTCTGGTCATATATCAGCCTATTTATGTATCAGTCCATCTATACATTAGTCTGTGTCTGTTACTAATGTGTGATAGTATATTAATGGTTAACTATGGAAAATAAAATCAATGAACCAAGTTCAAATACTGACTGAGACAATTTGTGCTTACTTCATGCTGGTGCCTTTGCAAAAGACATGAGTCCATCTGAGGAATAAGAGGGTACAATATGAATTTGAAGGAGTACCAATGAAACATGCATCTGAAAGAGTGATAGACTTGTACTGGATTCATTTTGTATGTGTGGTGACAGAAATCCTGGTACACTTTTTGAATTGGATTTAAATGGATAGTTACAAATGGTAGTGGTTATTGTGTTTACAGGAGGTTATCTTTGGATAACATCATTAATCCAAACATACACTAAATTATGGCCTTTTAAAAATGCATGCAAAGGTAATTATTACAAAGATATATTTTGCATGTACTGATAAAATTTTATCTCTCTTAAAATATACAATATTCAAAGAGTTATTCTTAAGTTCATATCAGAAAGTTCTCATGTTGAACATCTAAACTCCTTTAGCATATAATAGAGAGAGAGAGAAGAAAAAAAAGAGTCCTTGTAAATGTCTATGTAAGTATGTATGTATCTTGAGAGTATATAGTATATGGGTGTTATTGGAATGGTTTGAGGTCAGTCCCAGCATGCGGCACCTTTGGAAAGTGCCTGAAAACCATACCACGGATTGACCCAAGCCTTGTGAGTGAATTTTAGTAGACAGAACTCTTGTGGGCTGTCGATAACTGTGCTAGCACGAAGTCACAAGTCATTGTGACCAAGGGTTTGAGTGTGCTGGCCTTGTTCAGATTGTTGATCACGCTAGATAACATACTCCCTCCCAGAAACCGTAACTAAGGTCTGCTCAGCATAGTTGCAGTTTAAACCACAAGTGGGCTCTGTGGGTGTTGAGCAACCACAAATGGGCTTGAGCGAGCATCTGCAATAGGAATTGGCTAGCTGCTCTAGTAGACGGGTATCCTTGAATACGAGTGGCCAGCTATTATATCATTGTGATATTAGTAATCCTTTTGACTCTCTGTGGGATTTTTAGATGTCTGAAAATTTAGGGCAAGGGAGAATGGACAAAAATTTCATTGACTCTGTTTGCCTGGCCTGGTCATCTTTAGTTTATTAATTTGTAAAAACAAAGGAATTCATTCCAGAATTGTTTTGATTTCTGATTGGTTCACAGATGTAATGCATTTGACCAACCCTTTTTCTTTACCTACATTTAGGAGTGATAACCTTTTGGTCTCTTATTTATTTCCTTTTTTTTTCTTATCTTTTTATTTTTATTTCTTTATGGCAAACCATTATGGTTTGCCACCTTTTAGTTTTCAATTTTTTTAATTTTTGAAACAGTGAACTTTTTATTTTTCTATCACTAGAGTGATATGATTAGCAAGTTGTTTCTCTGGCTGCAGAAATTTGTCAATGCTCTTATGAAAATCCAAGATCAAATTTGAATTTTATCTTAAATGAGAACTAAGATGGGATTTTTGGAAGAAGATTTTACACTTCAGGCAAAATTCATAGGATAATTAAGTATAAAGAGCTAAATTATGTGAAATGTATTTTTCTAAAGACAGTGGCTTTACTATATTATCTCAGCTGCCATATTGCATGAGATAATGCTCCTAAAGTTAATTCTAAGTTGATAATACTTACAGATATGACTAATATTTTATATTTTACCATCATTCCCTATAATGAAATTTCCTTATTTATTAAGACTAATATATTCATCTTTGTTTCAACATCTGCGTATCCTCTTTTTCTTCTAGGTTTGGCTGGGGACGACACTCATTTCAAATCTTCCTAATTAGTCCTATAAATTGGACCATCACAGTAAGACGCTTGATTTATCCTCCTCCTAAAATGAAACCACCTTAATTATCTTACATTTTGTGGCTCTTCTCTTTTATTAATTTTAATATTATCTATACATATTGTTAAGTATTTTCTCTGCAACACTTGTCAGGTTTGGAACACCTTCTTAGACAGCTTAACTCTTCTCAAGTGTAGTGCCTTACACTATTTTGTACATTATTTTTCTTCTCTGAATATGTCCCCTTTTATTATTGAACTCATTATAAGCTACATAGCTATCGGACTGGACTAACCTATGTTAAGGTTATAACTGTCCGCAGGCCAGTCTTTTTTTGTGTACTGCTATTGTATATACATTGAACCTTTAAAAGGACCCCGGCCACCTATGATTTTTGTTTATTGCCTTTTATCTAGGACTAAGCCTACCACTAGGCAATTTACTTGCTGTTTCGTTTTTTCTGTACTTTGTCTTTTCATGTTTCAGTTTTACTCTTTTTGACAGTCAATAAACCTGATGATGAATGAGCCATGATTGCCAAGAGGCGTTTAAACTTTCTGTTGAAAGACCATGCACAAGTTTAGGCAGAAACCACCATGTCCTTTCAGGATGGAACACTTTCACTTGAAACCTTTGCTTCCTTCCTTCTCTGCTCCTTCTCTTTTAAGTCCATATTATAAATCTTGGTTGATTTTAGAATTTGCAGGAATGACCAAAATCAACCACTTGTTAATCAACTGCTGGATGCTTTAAACAGAGGTTACAAAACAATTTTCAACATTTTATAACTAAAGACACCATTACTTCTCCTTCCAATTGTGATTTTGCTTATGATACAAAAACAATGCCAGAATAAAATCTTACCTGATTTTTAATTTTCTGGTGAACTTTTTCTCCTTTAGAACAATGGCATCTTCTTGCATGTATGTAAACTTCTTTACTTGATATTCCTGTACTTTTTCAGTAGCTTTCATCATTCTGTACTGATTGTACTGTTTTTCTCTTTGACTCATTGTTCCTATTCCAAAGCCCTAAAAATGTGAGGAGAGAAGATGAAAACAACCTATTCTGCTCACCAGTTTCTATTCTGACTATATATCCATTTAAAGAGAAGAGTCTTGCTCTTACTACTGGTTGGCCTTGTATTTAGAAATTAAGTTTTGAGTATATATATATAGTTTTTGAAAGTTTTGAGTATATATAAATATATATATATAAATGTAAAAGACAATAGGAAAACTGTAATAGTTGCCTACGCGTTTCGTCCAATGTGGATTTTCTCAAGGCAAAATGAAATGAATTTATTAAATGAAGTAACTCATAATAACAAAACAAAATGTCCTTAGCAACTGGGAGAATTTAGAGAAAGCTATTTTCATACGGTTAACTGAAATTACGTCATTTACTGTCACGTGTGGAGATACGTGTGACACTAAATGATGTCTTCATAGCCTAACATATGTGCTTTCAGATGTCTAACTCACCATTGTTTTTCCTTCCTTAGTATTTTTACTTCATTCAACAGGGGTTGGTGACTAACTTTTAACTTAAAACATTATATATCCATCAGCTTGAACATGAAAAATAAAGAGATGTGTTTCCTTTTTTACATTCAAGCCTGTTTATAATGCTTCTAAAACTGCTGCCAGCATTAACAGAACATGGGGTGAAGGATTCACTTGTGATCGGACAGTACAATGCTGGTTTCTGAAGTTTTGCAATAGGGACATAAGTCTTGAAGATCAAAGTGACGTTCATCTGCAACTGACAATCAACACCTGAAAACATTAAACAAAACCCATGTTGAAGTATCAGAGAAATATCTCAGATAATGGCTATCAGCAGCCAAATACTTTTCAAAATAGAAATTGCACCAACAGAACATTATGGTGAGTGTTTGCTGGTCTACCATTTGTATTACACCTTTCTGGAATTTAACCAGAACATCACTGTCAAAGTTTGCTGCCAGCAACTGGATGCAATGTACATCCAGTTAAGCAAAATGCAACCCGCTCTGGTTAATCAATGAGGTCCAATTCTTCTTCATGACAAAACTTAGCCACATGTTAACAGGATGACACTGCAGAGGCTCACTGACTTTGTATATACAAGACTTTGCTACATCCACCATATTCACTTGATCTCTCACCAACTGACTACTTCTTTCTCAAGCATCATGGCAATTCTTTTGAGCCAAAAGACATTCCACTGCAAAGAAGATGCAGAAACTGCATTCAAAGATTTCTTAGCATCCAAACCTTTACAGTTTTATTATAAAGGCCTAAATAACATGATGGCAGAAATGTATAAGTGTTCAAAGTTCCTATTTTGACATTAATTTAAGTATTTGATTCTAAAACTGGACATTATTTTTCGAACGATAATGTTTAACCTTGGTACCTGCAAATAAGACAGATTTTCAAAAGGGCAATTTTTCTATTAACACCACTATTACTATATACTAACAACATGCCCTCAGACATGTTTATTTGCAAGATTATAAAAACAAGCAAACCAATTTCAACATGATATTTATTATTTATCATTTTATAAAGAGATACATTAAAAAAAATCCTTTTAAAAATTTATAAAAAATTCCAAAATTTACAAAATATGTGAACAATGCAATTTTTCTTTCAATTCATAAATAAATAACTATGAAAACAAGTTTTTTTATTCATAATTTTATAAAAATATCTACGAACTATCAAACATGAAAATTTAAATAAACATGATTTTTCTGGACATACATTTTCTTCTCAAATTATTTTATATCCCAGATGACTGTTTTCATTTTCCATTTTTTTTTTTAATAATTGTGATCTAGGATAAAGAATGCCTAGTCAATAGAAATATCCCAGGCATGAAACTTCAGCAATGAGAGGTTGCCCCCACCCATTCCACTTCCTATTCATTTTTGAAAAATATTTCAATCTAATTTTTTTAAAAATGCTACCAATAAATTATTGTCAGCCAAGTGTTGACTGATGAAATTTTAAATGAAGAGTGGACATAAAACACCTTGACTAAAGCAATTGGTAAAGCTGGTGAATAGTGTTCTTTATAATGGTTAGTTACCAATTGATTCAAACTTTATAAAATGGTAAATAAGCATTTCCTTATAGTTGGTTCACATATTTTTGTAATTTAGTAAATTTTTATAAATAAAAAAAAATTCATATTTATTTCTTTATAAATTGGTAAATGATAAACATTGCATAGTTGGTTTGCATTTTTAGAATGTTGTAACTATAAAATAATTTCTTGTAAATAAACACTAATAAATAAATAGTCTATAGTTTTTTTGTTGAAAATTCTCAAGAACAAAGAAAATGTATAAATTCATTTTCATATGTTTGATTTCTAATCATTGCTTTTTAAAACAGTAAACATTATTGAGGAGTGAAACTAGTTAAAATAATAGTAGTGTTAAAGGAAAAACTGTCCTTTGATACACTGTTTTTTTGCAGACACAAACGTTGAACTTTGCCTTCCAGAACAGCCTAATATTTTATTTTTCTAATATTAGTTTTCATCAAATGATTAAAGTCAGTTTTATAATTTGGACACTATTTTTTTAAATAGTTTTCCACAATAGGAACATAATTATATATATCAAATTTCACTATAGTTTTGATAAAAAAGCAGCAGAAGCAGTGAAATTTGCTTTTAGGTTAAAATTTGATAGCATTCCAATGAGTGAAGTAAACTTTGTAAAGCAAAAGCTGAATTGATTTGAATCTCAAAGAAAGCGAAAGATAATTTTTGCTTGATTTTTTCTTTAGAAGTTGGAGATCATGATAATAAAACTTAATCTCCTATTCAACAAAACACATTGTACAAAGTTGAAAACATATATTGACCTCAATAAAGTAAAAAGCCACATTGATTATACTAAGATTAATGAAAATTTCCAAGTAGATCATTAAAAGATGAAAATTAGATTTTTTGACTCACAAAATATCTGAAAGTTGAGAAAATGAAAATACAGCAAGAAATGTCATGCAAAATGATTTTTTGCCAAAGAAATATTAACATATAAATAAATCTGAAACTAGTAAAATGAGATATTTTTAAAAATATTGTATTAGGTTGGCGCAAAAATAATGACGTAATAATGTTGTTTTTTGACGTATTTTTTAACGTCAAAAAACGACATTATTACGTCATTATTTTTGCACCAACCTAATATAATCTTTCATTAAAGTATGAACTACAGATAGACTGTTTACAAATAACTGAGAACATATTTTGAAAAAAAAAAAAACATGCAAGTTAAATTAATATTGTGGTATTTGACAGGGTTCCTAAGATTATTATTTTAATTGGGATACTTTTAAATACTTTTATAATTTTAACAAGAGTTATTCTCATTTCAGTAATTCATACAACTCGTGAAATTGTATAATTTTATTTTGTATAATTAATGATCAGAAGAGGCAAAAGGCCTCAAAGTAATGAAAGTATCAATGTTACAAAAAACATTAAATGTGGTAATGAAAGTATCAATGTTACAAAAAACATTAAATGTGGTAACAACTGTGCCTTGGTGATTCATTATGGAAAATGGATTACCTTGAGTAAATTTTAAATGCTTCATGTTTGCTGTAGTCTATAGTAAGAGAAAAATTCAAGTGAATATTAAAATATCAAAAGATTGAAATTATTTACCTCATAACTTAAATAATGTCTGTGCTGGGAGCTACTTATTTTGTTTTCTTTCTTGTCATCATCGATAGTTGGTAACTGCTGTGGTTGCTGCTGCAGTTTCTCCTGATAAAGCCAAATGTAGAACAAAGAATGTTTTACAACATACCACAATAATGTTTTGTTTTGAAACAAATTTTCATTGTGACTAATCTATTTCTAAATAGAGTCAAAACATGCTTACTAATAAGAGATTATGAATAATTATTCTTTATATTGACATTTTATTCAAATCTATGGTTTACGCTTTATGTTTGACATACTATTTTACATCAAAATTAAAATTTCCCAAATTCTTAAATAATACATTGGTAGTCCAAAAGTTGTTTTTGTAGTTTAATCATATTCAAAATTTTGATTGTATTGTCACAGTTGTCATATCAGCATGCTTTAAAGGATTTTGTCAATTGATCAATGATTGAAGATGGAAGAAAATAAGCAACATTTTCAGCATATTATACATTTTTATTTTAAATAAGTACAACTGAAACATAAAATGAGATTTTTTCACATTATAGTGGTTTGCAACATATTGTATACTAGGTTAGGGTTTAGTAAAATGGTAAAAGAAAAAGAGGCCTGAATAAGAGATGACCAAATGACTTGGTCGAAATGTAAATGTTTTATTTCTCAATGTCAAAAGCTGGCAGCATATTTTTAGGGGGTTAGTTTCATGTTAGTAATGTTAGTAGCAACTATATCTACATAGGTTAGCTTCATATATTAATATCTAAAAATTCCTCCATACTAATTAAAACTAAATTTATTGTTTAGGGATGCTCTGTGGTGGTACGTCATTTAATAATTTTCTTTTATTTATTTTGTATCATGTATTATAAATCCAGTCTTTTAGGGTGCATTGCTTTAGGAGATAGTATCTTTCAGGTTGGGGTGTTTTGGTTTCAGTTGTATCAAAGTTCTCTTGGGACCCATCCTGTTGCCAACTACTGCCTCCACTAGTCACTTAACTACATGAAGTGGCATCTCCAGTGTTGTGGGCTAAGCGATGGTCATTGTACTGCTTCAGTTGTTTCTCTCAGCTCCACCACAGACGCTTTTGGTGAGAGGACTGCTGGATCTGGTCTATGCAGTGCTTCCACACCATGTTCTCAGCTACCTTAATTAAGTAGTTCAATGGACCCAGCTGCTTGAATACTGTGCTCTCTTTCCATTTAGACCTCCCTCTATAATCCCTTGTGAGGACACACTGACCAACTGATAAATTACATTGCTTGCCATTGTTACACACCATGGAGAAGAGTTTGTCCATGACCCTGTGTTCAACATTTGGTTTCATTACATTGAGCCTGCACTGTAGTGGCATGAGGTGTATTTCTGTGCATCAGTAGAAGGTTTAACAACTTTTTCTCTGGTGATATACTCTGGCCCATTGCCTTGAAGCTGTGTTTTAATGTTTGTACAAATCTCTCAGCCAACCTGTTTGTGGCTGCATGAAATGGGACCAAGCAAATGTGTCTGATTCCATTCTCCCGTATGAATGTTGCAAACTCTTCTGATGTAAACTGTGGACTATTGTCTGAAAGCAATTGCAACGGTATTTCATGGTAAGTAAATATTTCTTGCATCAGCTGTATTGTATATGTGGCCGTAGTGCTCTTTATAATAGATGCATCAGGCCAGTTTGAGTGGGTATCAACCATGATGAAAAATAGGAGTCCTTGAAATAGCCCAGCAAAATCTACATGGATGTATTCCCATGGTGAACTTTGCCATTCACAAGGATGTAAATAGGAATGCTGGGGCATATTTACATTTGTTTAGCATCCTTCACACTCCTTGGTCAATAGTTCGATATCTTTGTTGATCAAGGGCTACCACACAGCTTTGAGACAGTGCCTTTATTTTCACAATTACCAGGTGTCCTTCATGCAGTATCTTCAGCACACATTCCTGTAGGGTTGAGTGATTATTACCCTCATTCCCCAGGTTAGTACTTCATGTGAGGTTGATAGTTCATACCTTTTTGTGAATTAAGGTTGACATTCCTTATCCTTTTGCACTTTCTCCAGGACAAGTTGTTGCTGTCTTGATTTTGCCACATGTAACAGGTAGCTGCTCCAGTTGTGAAATAAGAACTGGCGGTAGTAATTTACCATTCTGAGGAAGATCTGGAGCTGTTGTATATTGTCAGGCTGTGGTACTTCTCAAATGGCCTGTTCTTTGTCAGGAGACTTTTGTAAGCCAAGCATGGATATTTCATGTCTGCAATAGGTAATCTTGTCCATGAAGAATTCACATTTATCCAAGCTGGCTTTCAGGTTATATTCTTTGAGCCACTTCAGCACTGATTCTACACTGTGTAGGTGTTCTTCATCGGCTGTCTCTGTGATGATCGTGTTGACAATTGTGCACTTTGTTTTGGGCATATCTGCTAGTATCTGTCCATTGTGCGCTGCCATATTGCTGAGCCTGATGCAATACCAAATGCTCAGTGGTTTTGCAGGGTTAAATACCACTTGGATGTTTCTTTCATTTCCAGATATGCCTGCTGCAAGTCAATCTTTGTAAACTGTTTACTACCTGCCAATTTTGTGGATATGTCTTCAATTTTAGGCAAGGTATATTGGTCTACTCTCAGATATAGGTTCATAGTGGTTTTATAGTCTCCACAAATCCAGACTGCTCCTGACGATTATACTACTGGTATGACTGGGGAAGCCCACTCGCTTGTTGTTACTTTTGTCAGGATACCTCTTTTTTCCAACTGACCTGGCCTTTTATGAATACTGGTTTGATGTTATCTTTCAGATTTAGCTTAGCTTTGACTCCTTTTACGGTCTTTAGTTCCTCAGTAAAAACTTCACTATACTTTGAAAGGTGTCTTAACTTGACTTGCATTGTCTCCTTTAGTGGTGTTCACTGCATCCTCTGTATTTCATCCCAGTTTAATTTTATATAGTGTAGCCACTCTCTACCAAAGAGTGCTGGACCCTCTGAATCAATGACATACAACTCCAATTTTACCCCTATAAGTGCACATTAGCATGTCTGTTTCCCTGAGTGGCAAATGAGAGAACTTTTTCTCATAAATTCTCAGCAGTACTATTAAGACTTCTGACCCTGTGCTCAACTACATGATAGGTGCAATCCATATTACCCTCCCCATCAGTTTTTCTCATGTAATCAATATTAATGTGTGAGACGAGAAAATCCTCTGCATCACTACTGCCTTGTATATGCTGCACTCTGACTTCTGACTATCTCTGCTACCTTTATATAGAGGTTTATTTTTATCAGTATTTAAGGACTTGTCTTGTTCCTGCATATCTTCTCCAGGTGAACTTTTTTTAAGCAAAACCTGCATGTGGCTTCCTTAAAACATCATATTGTTGGCTTATGTGGTCCCCCACAACAGTAACATGGAGTGTCAGTGGCCATTTTTTTGGATAGCTTACCCATGTACTTCTTTGCCTTGAGTTGATGGAGATCTTGTGGCCTTTGTTTTAACACACAAGCATCCCTTTCTGCCACTTTCCACGGGGACACAGTTATTTCAACAGCCTTCACATATGTTCAATTATTCTTGGACAGCAACTTTTTTGAATCTGTTCCAATTTTAATCCACATACAAATAAATGTATTGTTGCAGTTGTTGCTAAACTTGCATGTTTGTGATAGTGTTGAAAAAACAATAACAGATTATGACTAAATGTTGCAAAATGTTAGAAATTGTAAGTATAACAGAGTGAATGTTGTAAAATATTCAAAATGTTGAGGAAGAAAAGAAATAAACTTTAAGGAAATATTTTAGCTGGTTGGAACACCCAACAATCTGATAAGGAACAAAAAATGCCAGACATTAACAGGGATATGAAAAAAAAAAACACTACCACCATGTGTTTACCTGGTTGCTGGGGTTTCAAAGTTTAGTCATGTACGGATGCCTTTTAGCATTGTTTAGCATTGTTAACAATTTTGGGGTTTGGAGTGTGTTGCTTCAAACTGGTAGCTGAATAATGTTAGTGAATTCTTAGCCAAGAAGTAAAATGTGTCAAAAAAAGAAATAGAGATCAAGCTAAGACCAGTAGTTCTATAAAGAGCTTCACACTGTGAAGGGAAGTCAATGCAACGTTGGGTTAATGTTGATACTCCCAATGTTAAAGAAAAAGTTCCCCTCAAGGTGAAGATAAAATGAATATAAATTTCTAAGGAATACAAGTGTTGAAGTATTTCAACACACAGGAGAAAAAAAAAAGTTAATTATTAATTAATTGTAGTCTTTTCTCTAAAAAAGAACTCCTGTAGTAGCATTTGACAAAGGGTGGCTGAACAAATTAAATCTTTTTTTTTTACTTGTAGAAAAAACTTTGAATAAGATACTGAAAAACTAAGTCTCCAGAAAGTGCAGACAGGTAAAAAAAAAAAAAAATTAGTTGAATCAGTCCTGGAAGCAATACTTTTCCAAGGACTGCTCTGAGTTGGAAGAAAAGATAAGTCCCTTTTAATATTTTTTTTGTTACAAAAAGTCTTTGGTAATCTGAACTATGCAGGAGTTTTGGGATTTTAAATCTGACTATTTTGGGAAGGGGAAGGTAGAAAAACTATAATGGCAACTATTAGCATTTGAACCAAAACTCAGAGAAAGAAATGATAACGAATTCTTACTTGTAATTGGTGTAATTTTTAATTTTCATTTGTGTGAAATTGCAACAAAAAAAACAAAACAAAACAAAAAAAACTATATGTTGTCTACAAGTAATTGTCCTTATAGAAGTAGCAGTAGAAAATAAAGAGTTAGGACTCTTGTTAACAGTTTGGATAACACATTCAGTCAGCTTAGAGTGAGAGAGCAAGGTAGAAGAAAAAAAGAAAGAAAATACAGCCTTTAGCCTTTTATACATCTCTCTTTGAAGACATAAAAATTTTGACTCTCCGCCAATAAGATGGGGTTGAGTGGAACTCATTTCTATAAATTTTTTGTGAAGACAAAATAATATCTTCAGCTTTATTTTCACCACAAATGATAACAGTTAAATACCCTTATTTCTCCCTCTCCACAAGGGTTTTGCCAAACTAAGTGCACAAAGTTTCCACTCACTCCCACAACAACAAAAAAAAAAATAACAAAAAAAATAAAAGAAAAAAGGTCCCTGCCTAGGGATACTGTTAGGGGAAGGGAAGAAAGAACTCAATTTCTCGATTAACCTTTGGTGCAGTTTAGGTTCTTGCCAGGGACCACTTTAGGAGGATTTTTTTTTTTTTAGACCCCTAATAAACTGGGTCTACCAGGTTTCCATGGAGGTCTGCAAGAAGGATAGAACTACTGATCATCTTCAGGTGGCACTACAGCTACTCTCACACAATTGAAGTGAAGCCAATTGTCACATTAATTGCATGCGATCACTGGTCCCAAATCCTCTGGTTTGTCACAGACAGGACAAATCCAAATTCTGACATTCTCATCTGGTTGAGAAGAAAAGGTCTGATCCCGAAAGCCTTCTGTATCTCCATCATCTATGAGTTCTTCCGCTTCATCTATGTGTTGTGAAAGCTCCACCAAATGTTTAAAGGAATAAATTTAGCCATTTCCTTTTTTTTTTTACCATAACTGAATGAATCAAGTGGTCATTCCCTTCAATCAGTTCCATGGCAAAATAGTCTTCTTTCTAATGGGTTTTTGATCAATGCCACATCTCTTCACCTGATGGTGTCTTGGAACGAAGAGCTAGCCAACCCTATGTGTCACTCTCTTAGGCTTAAGAGGTAACTTTCATGCCACAGTTTCCTAAATTTCTCTAAGCTTTCTTCTCTGGAACAGAGAATATTTAACAACCTCACTCAACTAGGTTGATCTGGCACTTCCAAATCATCACTGTTCATCCTCATTATTAGTCCCTTGCCAACATCAGCATTCAGGAGAGAATTAGCTGTTAATGCTTTCAACTCCATGTCTTCTAAACTATTAGAATTTCAAAATAATCAACCTCACCTGTGCCTATTGTTTTGTACAGGCAAGTTTTTACAGTCCTAATAGTTCTTTCCCAAGCACCCCCATACCAGGCTGAGTAAAGGACAAATCTCTCCTTGTATTCATCTGTTAGCATCCTCTTGTTCAGTATCTTAGATGCTGCAAGGAATGTTTTTGTATTATTGGAGTAGAGATGTGAGGTGTTCATGAATCATTCCAATCTAGTTTTGTTTCCAAAATTCTCTTAGTATATGGTTTCTCACCGTTACAGGCAGGTAAAGGGATAAGGAGTCAAAGATTTTTGGGAGCTTTAGAAAGTATCTCTCTCTTTGTTGATACCTCAACATTACATATATGGGGAGAAATCTTTATGGAGTCATTGTCAGGATTGTATCTGTATCCTAATTCTTTCTCCATCCTGATTTGAATCTGGACAAGTTTCCCTCTGCTTTCATTATTTCTCTCTTAACTCAACACAGTTTGAATTACAGGACGGTAACTCAAAGTTATCCTCCTGCAGGTGCTCCTATACTGATGTGCATAAACACGACAAGGTGATAATGTTATTACAAAGTTTTTATCAAATTATCCACATAAAAATTTGAATGTAAACAATGTAGATTTTCACCCTTCTTTAGGAAAAAAGCAAAACTGGTTTTGGTCCTCCTCAGAAGAAAGATGAATCATAAGGAAAGCCTTCCTTATGTCAGCCAACAAGATGTATTTATTGGTGCGAAAATGAATTAGAAGGCTCAACATATCACCCATCTGGTTGACTCTGGATATGCTGCCTCATTGAAAGAGATGGTAGAAAAACTATAATTGTAGCTATTATCATCTGAACTGAAACTCTTTTCATCGTAGGTTTCCATATTTCTGATGTGTCCAGCTATTTTGTTTGTTTTTACACCATGTGATTCATGAATGGACTATTCTGTTAGCGTAATTGTTCTCTTTGTGTGAAATTAGCAATCCTTGTCGCCAGTTGTATATTGGGTGGGGTCTGGAAAAAGAGGCCTGATTAAGAAATGACTGAATGACTTGGTGGTCTATTCAACTACTTTATTTCCCAATGTCAAAAGCTAGCAGCATATTTTTAGGGGGCTCGTTTCATATGTTAGTGAGCAGTGATGCTACAGGTTCAGGTACTAACTTACTGGACTTTATCTAATTATTTTGGTTTTAAAACAAATTTTGATAGGTTATAAAAAGTGGATATTTACAATAGCATAGAAAGCAAGAGGTCATAGGGAAAGCAAAATGGACCATCACTGTATCAAAAGCTGGTTTTCATCCAAATGAAATTATTTCATTCCCAATAAAAGTATATGGATGAAATTTCAGGCAAACTCTTAGTCTTACAAATAAAAAAGTAATGCCAAATACACACATTATATTGTGATATGACAACAGTAGTCACTATCCATTATATATTATAGTATAATTCTAAAGAATAGAAAATAAAGAAAACATGATTAATTCATTAAAACTAGAGTTTTTAGAATTGAACTGCATGACACAAACCACTGTTTATTACTTTTTTCTTTAAATGTTTATTAAAAAATATTAAAATAATACTGAAACTGAAGAAAAAGTTTCTCTTACCATTATTGTATTGTAGGCATAATTAATTTTAGCAAATTTTTCAGAATTTACAGTTTTATGGTTAGCATCTGGATGATATTTTCTGGCAAATTTTATATAGGATTCTTTCACTTCTTGAACAGAACTGTCAGGAGTCACATTCAGAATTGTATAACATTCCATTGGTACAGGTTCTGTAAAATATTTTGCTGAAGCTCTGCTACTGGCCTAAGAAAAAAAAATGCAAATAAAATTTCAGGACCCTTTAAGATATAAAGGTCTTTAAAGTTATTCTGTTATTAGGTTGGTGCAAAAATAATGACGTAATAATGTTGTTTTTTGACGTATTTTTTAACATCAAAAAACGACATTATTACGTCATTATTTTTGCACCAACCTAATATTTTAATGCTAACTGACTACTTAATTATCTTTTCAAATGGATTTAATAGTTTTATAGAATTTTATAGTATGATTAATGAAAATAATAAAAGCATAACTTATAATGAAATGCAATTTTATTTCTGCTTGGAATTCTGATATGTTTTAAACTTATAGACTTATGACTAAAAATTTCAGATACAGTATATCTGTAAAAGTAGACTATGAATAAAGATAAAAGGAAAACTTAGTGATGCTGTTTCATTCTCTGAGAGACTTTATCAAGGCAAATGCAAGGATTTTATTTTGTGACAAGTATTTATATACAGGAGCAAAAATGTTATTGGTTTTTTTCAAAATTTTTTGGCATAGGAGTGCTCATGAATATCCATCAAGTTAGTGGAAATATCAAGCAAGTTCATGGATGCAAGATATTATAATTCAATGCCTAATAAATGAAAGCGAGTAAGATATTTTTTTTAATATGTATATATTTGTAAATTATTTTAGATTAGGATTGATTTATATGTTATATGTTTTGAATAACATGAGGTTATGGATTTAACTGTTTTCTTTTAGTTGATTTATTTTTGTGGTCATGTATGTTGGCTTGGGAATAGAGTAATTATTTCAGGAAAGGAGATGATAATAATAATAATAATAATAATCCTGGATGCAGATATATATTTTGATAAAGATATGTTGATTTTAAAAATCTTTCAAACTTCATTTAATTATTGGATTTTAATAAAACTTATGGCATTTATATAAGAGAAATATTTTTGAAAGCAGTTTCTCTTCAAAATTATAAGGAAAATATTTTTGTGCAATTACTCCCCATTTTTGAATTTGATGATTTTTCAATTGTACATCAAGGTGTATCAAACTGAGGTATGTTAGTCCTTCAAAAATAAATATTAAAAAAAAAAAAAATCAAAAATCAAAACTCAAAAGAAAGTCAATATGGATACCTTATTCTGAAATTAAAAAAAAAAAAAATATGGCCCTTTTTGAACAGTTTTTTTAATTAATATTCTAATTTTATTATCTGTAACAGTAAGATTTTTTTATAATTTTCTATAATATCAATTTAATAATGTGATATTTTCAAGTAGGTACCTCCACTAATTTGGTATACATAAGGTTTAAAATGAATTTTTAAAAATGAAAAAGCTTTCTTGAAGCTTTCATTTTAGCTTTAATTGAACTCTAAAGGATTTAAAATTTACTATTTCCAGTAAGCAAAGTACTCTGTGGTGTATTTCAAATAGAAATTATATTAATCGGAATTGACTTTTTTTTCCAGTAAAATCAAACTAAATGGCCATTTTTTGACACATTTGTAAACAAAAGTTAAATCTCGCAAAAAATAAAATATATATTTCTGAAATGTTATTTGAGGAAAATTAGCAAATTTAAAGCTAAATTAATCTAACTTGAAACAAATATTACTTGATTATAGCATAAAATGTTGTATACAAACATTTTTAACTACAAGGTCTTGTTTTTCTAATGTACTAATCAATTTATTGATAATGGATTGACAGTGGAATGTGTTCATAGTTATTAGGTTGGTGCAAAAATAATGACGTAATAATGTCGTTTTTTGACGTTAAAAAATACGTCAAAAAACGACATTATTACGTCATTATTTTTGCACCAACCTAATAAGTATAGTGGAGCAGACTATAAACTTTATAAGGGGATCAACCCTTAAAACGCATAACCTTTTAATGATAGATTTATCAGTTTGTACATTCATACTTCAGAAATTCTGCATGTAATCACATATACAAAAACAATCAAAACTCTTTTAAGAATATTTGGAGTCACCAGATTGTAATAAGCTTTACAATATATGATTAGTAAATATAGTTTTACTTAATAACAATATTTGCTAAGAATTATCACATTGAAAATGAATTTTAAAAGATTTAAAACTTTTAATTAAATAATATCTTAGTTTTATTGTGTTTTTTATTTTTTGATTCAGAATAGATTTTTGGTAAAAAATTCATTTTTTTTTTCATAATTGGACCCTGTCTTACCAAAAATCTGTTCTGAATCGAAAATTAAAATTTTCGGATTTAAATTCCTCCAAGAATTCTGCTTTTAACTAAAAATTATCATGAAAAACATGTAAAAAAAAAAAAAATTTTATGAAAATTTTCTAAGAAAAAAATTAAAATATAATTTCATTCATTTGTGAATAAGTGCTGAAAATTTCATTAAAATCCAACAATTATTTGATTTTTGAAAGAATTTACAAATTGATATATCACTGCAAAAAAAGGCTAAAATTTGCTATGCTAAAAGTTAGTATAACTGCTGATGCAAGAAAAACAAGTTTTTTTTTTTAATCAAAATTTTGATTGTTCTAAAAGGAGTAAAAAATTTAACAATCAAAAAAATACTTTGATCCTTTCGCTCGACATAAGGATTTTAATGATAAAATTATGTTTTCATTACATTTGGAGCATGTTTTTATCACAGGATGGTAACGTTTTTGCATTTTCATGGAAGTACCTATTTTTAAGACTATTCTTTCAAAGGGTGTAACACTCTGGAATTTTGTTTTTCAAAAACTTGATGTCCTTTAATAAATAAATATACAAAAATATTGGAAAAATATTCATTTCAGTTATTCTTACAATAACTTAAAAATATTACATGACTGTTGATGGGACATTATTAACTACATGTGTATAGAGTCAAAATCCTTTTCTGCATTTCAGCTGTCATTCTTGCACTATCTATGTCATATTTGATATACACTGATTGAAAGAACAAATGAATGTGTATATCCTACATTACTTTCAAGGAATTTTTCTCCTAATTAAATTAATAAATTAACAATATATTACAAATTAATATTATAGATAGAGACATATATTATACATGGAGTTTAAGTAATTGCAATGTGCAGTTTAAGGAACAAATCTTAAATTTTGATAATAATTATAAAATACTTTATTTTACAAAAGATTTTGGTGTGCAAGCTATTGTAATATTTTGCATTTATCTTGCATGTAAAACACTGATTGCTCCAATCCTTCACTTGTGTATATGCTATAAGACCTTTTTCTATTTTGAAATTAAGTTTGCTTCCTAAATTTTTTCACAGTGAAAATTTTATTTCTTTGAATATCATAATAATCATTTACACCAAAAATGTATTATTACTTGAGATAAGAAAATTGCAAATATTTTTCTTACATTCTTTATAATCAATATTTCATGAGAGAGGATGTGTTTTAGAATTCATTTTTTTAAAAAGAATTATTGTCCTGTTTTTAAAAAAAATTTGATCAACAAAAAAAAAAAAAAAAAATTATAGAAAACTAATTAGCTTATAGTGGGGTAGTTTACTGAGAATATTCAAACCTATAAAAGCACCAATTTTGGCACATAGGTAGGCCAATATATTATGAACAAATTTGGCAGCCATTTTCCAAAATGGCCACTATGTGGCTGCCAAAGAAGACTTATCCCTAGGTGAATGAAATGTATTGAGTAAATGTGCAGGGAAAAATGATTGTTTTGAATCTGCAATGTTGTGCAAACATTATGGTGTTGCTAATGTAGGATAGAACATAACAACAAAGAAAGGTGTACATGTTTTTTTAGAATTTTATTACCAATTTATTGAATTATTCGTAGATTAGCATGACAAAGATCTTTCAGTTGAACATGTCCTAATTCACTGCTTACATACAATTTTGTCATTTTCCATTTCCAGACCAATGTGGAAGAGCTTCAAACTTGTTAAGCCTTGTGGGGCAGAAGCAGCTCAGTTTACCTTCTCCAGACTGACTGCTTCATATGCCAAGAAACAATGCCAGAGTTGCTGACAAGTCCATCCCAGAATACACACCAAGAATAGGGGAGCAGCTACAGCATTCTTGCTGGACATCTGAGAAGATAAAATGAGCTTGGACTGCACTCCAACTCTTTTCTGCTGAGCTGATTTGATGAAGGCAGTGGTGTTGAGGCACCACTGAGTGCCAACAATGCACAATACTACTGCAAGCTGAGGTATAACAAGACCAAGTTAGACGGAACTGAGAAGAGGCACCTGAAAATAGGTGCCAACAAAGAAAAGGTAGTTGGTACCAACAAGTGAACTCAATATCTGTCATGACCATCAAGTACTGAGTCAAAAAACCAAGAGATGAAATGCTTCTTATGCGGAGAAGTTCCTGGTAGTGCTGGTCTTCATGAAGCTGTGACATTCCAACCAGACTTGCATGTCAGGTTGTGTGTACTGATTCTGGACAACATACACCTCCTGATGCAAATGAACATTGGGGACATGGTTGCACAGGAGGTGGGCAAAGATACAGATGATGAATATGCAATAGAGTTGGTGTTTATTGAAGAAGGTCACATGGATGCTGAGATGTCTCCTGTCTTCAAACTTGCTGAACTGGTGCAGTTATACAAGTCAAGGATGTCCTGCTTGCATTCAATGAAGACCTTGGTGATACCTTGGTAGAGGCTTGTGAACTGAACAGAGACCTTGATGCTGTCCATCTGGTGTGTGTTGCCCAAACTGTGAAATGCAACATCATCAGAGATGCCAAGGTGTTCAACGAGACTCTATGCAAGACATGCTGTTTGCTATCGTCACTCTGACCTTGGAAGGTATCAAGCACCAGTGAAAGCACAATACCAGCAGCACTAAGCATTACTCAACTCCTCAAGTTCACTAGCGTTATGCACCAATAGACCTCCACAGGCAGTATGCCTTGCCCAGTCAGGCATGACACGATTCACGAGACACCGGTTCCAACCTACATTGGCCTAGTGCTACATGCACACACATGCAAGAGGGAACTCATTGACAGGCTGGTACACATGGGATTTCTATTTCCTACAATCAGGTCCTGTTCCTTTTCATACAGCTGGGAAACAGTGCTTGCCATCTCTACCACCAGGAGCAAATAGTCGGTCCTCCCAACTTAGACGAATCTAAGCTATACACAAGAAATGTCAGCATTTGATGCCTGATCATGGGTTTCCTTGTTGTCATTTCATCTGCAATTAGCCTAAATATATATTAATATCAGCAGCATCTCCCAAAATGTAACTAAGAGCTATCTGGCATGTTTTGATTCAAAACATTCAATAAACATTCACTAAAACCTTCAGCAGCAAACTTTATCTAACTTCTGTGTGTCTTTTGGGTGTCTGCTGAGGGCAGTTGAGTGATGGATCCACATCCAAGTTTGTTCATAATATATTAGTTTACCTCTGTACCAAAAATATCAAAAAATACACAACAGGTTAGGCTTACCCACAGTACTATTACAAAGAATTAAAATATTGATTTTTATTACAGACCACCATTAAAAAATGGAAGCAACTCAAGAACTGTCATCATGAATTTGTATTTCTGTAATACAAACATATCACTTAAGTTGATCATTGACGTAGTGACTCATATTATAAAAATATACTTTTAATGTTTTTCAAATAAAATTTAGGTATTTTTTAAATGAAGTAAAAATTAAAGAAACCATTTTTCATAAAATTATCTTGTTATTATTTTTATTTGTTTACAATATCAAGTTTTCTGTTAAACAGATAATAATGGTCATAGTTGATTTTTGCCAATTCAATGGAAAATTTTATCTTCATAGTAAAATTATAGGTCTTTTCAATGTTAGTGATAGTGTCAAGATAATTACTGTAATTTCTTGGAAAAGTCATACAAGTTAGAACTAAGATTTAAGAGTTTATATTTGGACAAGGTAATTCTTCACATTTTACAAAGCTGATTATTGCTCACCATGCAAAAAAAAAAAAAAAAGAAAAAAAAGAAAAAAGATTTTAAAAAACTAAATTAATGGAATGATCTCCAGTCTGCCCAGATCTTCTTCTTCTATGTGCTGGGTTCCTTCAGGATGTGGCAGATAATGGTTCTCCACAATTTCCTGTCCTTTGTAGCTCTTAGTAAATTTCATTTTTTTTTTCTATCACTCCTAATATCTGTTCTGTCAATACAAGATCATTAGGTAGGTTATATATGCTTTCCTCTGTCTCTCTTGCCTTCAATGTCCTTTGAGTGTTAAATTTTCTAAGCCCTCTTTTCACATCATGTGCCCTAGAAATTTCAACTGTCATTTTCAGTCCCCTGTTCAAATATTTCCTAGATAATTAAATTTTTGTACTTGCTTGATTTTGGTTTCTCCAATTTGTAATTTGCACAGTGGTCTGTTTCTTTTGCTGACAACCATACATTCTGTCTTATAATTGATATTTAGTCCATTCTTCTTGCTTTCCTTTACTGCTTTCTGTAGGAATGCATGTAGTTTCCTTTATGCATTTGTTATCAACACTGTGTCATCTGCATATCTAATGTTGTTAAGATTGTGGCCACCAATAATGCATGCTAGTAAGACTACTAATTCTCTGAGGATTGCTTCACTCTAAAGGTTGAATAAGTCTGCTGAAAAGACACATCCTTATCTTATGCCTCTTTATATTTTCGTATATTTACTGAATTCATTTTCTCTCTGTATGCAAATGGTTTGCTCCCAGTATAAGCTCTGGATTATTCTAATACCCTTCACAAATAAATCAAGCTTATACCAGTTGAAACAGTTAATTGTGACACACTTTATGAAATGTTTTTGCATAATCTATAAAACATAGGTATTAATTCAATAGAAAACTTGTGATCCATCATTAAAAGAGCTGTAGACAAGAATGGAAAACAATATTCAAGCAAAAATCTCTGGGAAGCAATAAAAACTACAAGTAACATTAAATTTGAAACGATAGAAAAGTTACCAAAGTGAAAGACTGATGAAAGTCATAGAATGTCAAAGAGTTCATATTAACTTAATTAAATAATAATTTATTCAGATCTATAGTGTGTTAATCAAATATGTTTCTGTAGTCTATATCCTATAATTTATTTCTAAGTAAAAATTTATGTTTCACTTAGTTTGCATGCATACTCTTCAAAAACAAGTTATTATGAATATTTTTAGTAAGGATAAATATTATAAATTGAAGGACAAATGATATATATGTCTCATATAAATATAAGTATATAGTGAAAATTATATATATATCAAATAATTATTTTCTTTTTAAAAATATGATTCCACCCCAACACAAAATTTCCATGTTTCAAAACTGAAACTAAATTTATAAATTTAATTATTAAAATACAACTCAAAATCCAGAGTTTTTTTTAATTTATTTTAGGATCTATATTTTTTTTGATTTTGGTATAAGTGTTTATTTAAGATATTAGCATTATGTTTCTTAATAATCATTTCTAAGTTTTCAGTACAACTGTAACTTAATTTTAGGGTATTTTTATTAAAAATTGTACTTTCTCTAGGAAAATGTTTATCGATTAATTCAAGGAATTTTTGTCCTAACTTATTTCTTACCATTTGGTTGCATGGGGGTGTATATCAAATGATTATTCTATTTCTATTTTTTCTATGGCGTCCATTTTCATTTTTTATATAATTCAGTTTTGTGCAATTATAGACTCTAAAGAAATGAAGATAATGAAAAATTATGTAACTTTAGAAATCTTCAAAACTGTCCTTTTAATAAATACCGTATTGAATCAATAATTTATCAATGCAATATTTCATCTATTGAAGATCCAGAAATAATAAAATTCTACATTAGATGCACAGAAAATGAATTCAAAAGAAGGTGGAGCCAACATCAAACGTCCTTTAATACTAATAAATACTGAAATCAAACGTCCCTATCTAAATATTTCTGGCACTTAAATGAAACCAATAAAGCACTAACAGCAAAATGGGAATTAATAAAAAAAGCTAGAGCTTGTAGGTCATTAAATGACCCATGACCTTTGAGCATACATGAAAAATTATACATCATTAAGTTTCTGAAAAACAAAAATTTACTAAGTTAAAGAAATGAAATGTTATTTTTGTAGGCACTATTAAATATTTTCCTTAAGCAATAATTAATTTAAAGAAAAAAATAATAATAAAGAATAGAGATGAACATTTTTATATTTGATCTTTAATTAGTAATTAAATTCTAATATATTTATTTGTAAAAATACCATATGGTCTATTAGTTATTAGAAGGTCGTATGGTACTTTAAATGTATTAGAATAAAATTTAATTAATAAAATTTAAGTATTAATAATATGTCTTGCACATATTTAAATGACCCTTTTAGAAAATCTTTGTGTATAAAAATATGAATTAAGCGAATGAATGAAAAGGCCTGAAATTTTTTTTTTATCATTGTAAACCAAGACAACTCACTGAAGAACGGAAGTATACATTTGTTAGCAGACACCACCACCCAACCTAAACTTACCCTGACTTTATAAGCAACATATATTGGATACATAAGCTGTCTAAGGAAATTAGAACCCAGCCACCCCTAAAAAATAAGCAACTCTTTCGGTTCCTGTACAAAGAGCCCTTTTTAGGCCACTGTTTTTATGTCACTACTGAAGAATTTACACAAGTACAAAATGTCGTAACGAGGTTCACTCGTTTGGGGTTGGAAGTGACAGAGAGAGAGTAGGAAAATTTCTGCCTAAACAATTTTGGCTGATCTAAGGGAAGTAATTTGTGGATCTTCGTCTGCACCCTACGATATAGCAGTCTGCTTTCTCATAGCTTTGTTGACAAAGTTATCTAGATTCGTACGGGTTCTATTTCTATTTCTTGGTTCGGATCGGTCTTCTTGACACAGGACAACCAACAGACCAGACCAGCAAATTCCAACGAGCCGTCTCTTCCGCGTTCTGATCTTCGATCTGACTAACTCAAGTGTGTGGGCAGCTTATATAGAGAGAGGCGGAGCTAAACCATCTTTAGGCACCGCCCCTGAATTTTAATATGCAAATCGCCTTTGACCACCATGCATGATTTTCTGGTCCCCGAAACTTGGTGGGAATCCAGTTTTCAAGAGATACTAAAATTGGATTCGGACCTCCTGCTGGGTCTTCTGCAGCCAATGCCTACTTAAGTTTTGCCAAAACCACTTATCCTGTCTGGTTGAATTCTGCCATTTATCACAAACTTTACTTTAACGAATCCGTCTCTTAATCACTTTGGAATTATTACATTTAATTAACTAATAACTCAACCCCAGAAACAATTATTAAGAGAAAAAAAACAAGAGAAAAAAAAAACAAACTTATTTCTGGAATTACCCCGGAATCCCTTCTACCCAAGTAATTAGCACCTTCATCCTAATTCTTTAGCACTGTTGATTACTAAATCCACCTGGGGGGGGGGGGGTGGTGGTGTTGTCTCTCTCTCTCTCTATGTCACAATTCCTCCCTTACCCACCTGTCATTTACTAGTAAATGACATATGAGATGTCATACCAAAAATAAGACGATAATAGAAATAGGGTCGTTCAGCTGTCCTTGCTGGAAGTTCATGGCTCTCCGGCAATCCAGTCTGACTTCAAATGCGAACAATTCTAGAAATAAAAACATGAACAAGAACAGACAAGAAAAAACAAAGTCGAGATATAGTGTTCTGAGTCCTTTTCTGTTTCTTTTCAGAGTGTCTTTATACAGCACATTGTCTTGCTTTCACTGAATAAGGTTCATTGTTCAGATTTTCATATGCAAAAAAAAAAAAAAAAAAGAATAAGTGTAGTTACTATGAGAACATATGTTTCCATTGATCTTCCAACAATTAGGATTTCCATCAAGTTCCCTACTTGGGATGCTCTCATATCTTCACCAACTCATTTATCTCTTCATTCATCTACATATGTATTGTATCTATATAGATTTCTTTCTTTTTTTTTTTTTTTTTTTTTTTTTATAATTGAACACTCATCATTTTTTTTTTTTTCAAAATTAAACACTCATTTTTTTTTTTCAACTTCATATTTTACTTATTTATTCCCCGTTATTTTTTTTTTTTCACAATCTTGTCTTACGACTGGTCTGGGTCTTCACAACAGTCCTCGTTAGACTTTTTTACGGGTTCCAATTCTCTCACAGCAACTGTGGGCTGTTCTTCCACATCGGCTGCAGGTTCTAATGCATTTTGGTTTGGTTGAGCCGATCTTGGTAAGGCACACCAATTGGGTACTCAGCACACTCTGCACTTTCACTTTCTGCCAGTTCAACTTCCACACTCGACATTCTCACTTGTCTCTTTTTTCACCACCACCAACTCAAAGAAGCCATACCTATAATTAATATAATCCCCACAACAGTTGGCCAGGTTATCATGGTAACCATTTTCTCTCTCCAGTCCGAGTCTTGCCTACTTAGCCTAGTTAATTATAACTTCAGCTGCCCGAAATCAATCTTATCAACAGGTTTCAGTAACTCCGGCATTTTTCTTAATGAAAACTGAGGGAACTCTTTCGTAATTGGATCCCATAATTCAGTCCATCCATTTGATCCTATCAATTTCAACAATGCCTCATTCCCTTCAAAGCTCTCTTCTGCTTGATAGTAGTGGGGTAATGATAGGGTCAGCCCGTGTGCACCACAGCCAAGGGGTAAGGTTAAAATGGTCAAGGGGGGAAAACTCTCATTGTTGATGTCACCTCATTCTCGCAGACCGTAGAGAGCTCAATTTCACCCTGAGTGGCTACTGCCCAGATCCCGTCTGCAATGATAACAGCTGCGGGTAGCATTACATCAGTCAGTATCTCTACCTGGCAATGGTCTCTAATTCCTTTCTTATTTTTTCTAAATAAGTCTATCACACACAATTCATGGCTACCTGTTACATAAATGGGACTTGCAGACGCACATGTGCCCAGAGCATTATTCTCGCACCTCTGTGCTTTTTCCCTTGTCAGCAACATAAATTTTGTCCTGGCTATGTTTAGAGCGAGGAATTCTGTCTCTACTTTGTACCTAGCCACTGCCTCTAACCTTGGGTTGGTTTTGGGTAAGGAAGAGGCAGCTTTAATACCTGGTAAACTTCGAAAGTGCTTTCTCGGTTTAATAGGAAAACTGACACTACTACTAACAATTTACTTCTAACAGGGTAACACATCCCAAGGCACTATAATACTTCCATAATTGTTGAGTGGGGTCCATCGGCAAACCAAGATGATGCGGGAGTTTGGACTGTATTTCCAGCAGTACTGCCTTTAGTTGTTCTGGGTTTATTATACTTGGGGATAGGTGTCCCATAGACAGCATATCCAACTGGGCTCTCACATGTTCTAGCAGCACTGTTAACGTATAACTGGTTTGGCGCACCCTATTCACTATAGCTAACAACTGGAGATGCTTTAGCAAAAACCCTCCAGTTCCTGTTATAGTTGTGGTTACATTTGCCAGCTCATGCCTAAGATCATGTAGGTAGGCAATTAACCAATTATATACTCTCTCTGTTCTTAGCCACCTCCAACCTAGTAACATTAAGTATCGATACGCTTTCCTTAACTACCTGGGCCATTGATTGCTGTCGCTGCTCTACCTGATCAACCTTATCTCATCTTCAGACACTGTGCCAAATAACACACCTAATGCCTTACCTATTATAGGTAATACTGCCCTCTTTTGTCTAGTTCTCAACAACTTAATTCCCTTTAAATAATCGCTCATCTCCTTCTATTGCCTCTCAAGTATTAGGGACTCCTGAGTTAAGGAGTACAACACCCGGTGGTAGTTTAGACCTTGTGAATACTCTCCGGTGACGTGTGTCCTGGCTGTCCCTAACTTATCTACCGCAACCCTTAACTGGGCTAGTAACAATTCATACAGCTGTAAATCTATCACTAACTTGATTAACCACTTTGATTTAGTTATGATCACCTCGCTCATTCTTAAACACGGTATTAGCAGCCAAAATCAGCATCACCAGTGCCCAGGGCCCTCTCTCGTCCATGTCCGAAAAGAGACGGAGAGAACAGTCTATCTTACATAATTATCTATTTATTTTTTTTTGTCAGACGGCTGGATTGTGGAGTGACACATCCAGGACCAACCCACACCACCGCCAGCACCAAGTCTGTGCAGGGGCCCTTCTACACAGCCTGCATAACATCAACAACTGCACAATCGACCCCAGACTGTCACTCGTTCAACACCTCTGCACAGATTTTCTATTTAATCGGCTGACTCGAAAGGCGTTGCTTCTCGCAATTGCAGCTTCATTGGCAGCTCCTCCTCATTATCAGGCGCTTGTTCGGTCTGCCATTGATTATGTAATTGAGCTAACAGAATCTCGTCCTCAGGATCCCAATCGCTCGATCCATCTTCTTCTCCGCTATCACTAGGCTTAATATTCTCTTCCTCAGGGTGTCCAACCGGGGATCGAACCATCTCCCTCAGCCTCTGAAGGGTAGTGGGACTAATTTTGGCCTCCTCGCTAGCTTCACTATCACTTCCTAGTGGTTCTGGTTCCACCAGTGTGGTCCTCCTCAGTTTTTTTCTGTCTTGTCTCTATGCCGACCCCTTCCCAGTCTTCTATCTCAGCTAACTTTATGTCATTTGCATGTACTCTTTTCACTTTCCCGGTCAGTTGATCCCATATCACAAAGGACACTGGGCCTGTCTGTTCTACTATTCTATAATAGGGACTCCACCTCTGGTCCAGTTTACCGTTCCTCAGGTGTATTTTATAATTCACCGGGTCACCTATCTGGAAGGAAACCTCTTCTCTATTCTTATTTATCCTATCATTTCACTTTTTCTGGGCTCTTCGAATACTTCTCCTCACCTGTGTAAAGATTTTGTGCTGCTGCTCTAAAATTATCCTATGATGCTCCTCCCCTAAGTATTTCCTCCTAGGCCTTAATAGGTTGTCTATGGGTAAGACCATGTCTTGGCCATATACCAAATAGTAAGGGGATTTGGTCATTTCGTTCACCGAGAATCTCACAGCTGCTAAGGCTTGGGTTAAAAACAGATCCCAATTCTCCCTATTATATTCTGCTAATTTAGCCAGCACATCAGCAAGAGTCTTATGGAATCTCTCCCCCTTAGTGTTACTCTGGGGATGGTATGGGGAGGTGGTTATGGGTTGAATATTTAGTTCTCCCAACATCTCCCTCATAATCTGATTTACATTTTCCGAACTGTTATCCGTAACCAACTGTTTGGGAGACCCATACCTGGGAAATATCTCCCCAAGTATTATCTCTGACACCGTTCGCACCTTCTTATCAGGTATGGTGAATGCTTCAGGCCAACCTGTCAGCCAATCCACGAAACTTAATATATAACAATTCCCTCTATCAGTTGGCCCATAAGGGCCTGAAATGTCTAAACTCATTTTCTGAAATGGGTATTAGGGAATATCTGTCTCTAAAACCGGTGCAGCCCTACTTCCTCTACCCTGCATTTGGCACGTTACAAATTTCTTTGCATAATCCACAACATCATTAAACAACTTGGGCCAATAATAATTTCTCATTATCAACCCATACGTCATGTGTCCTATGGCGTTCAGCTGGGGAAAATCCACACAAAACCTGTGCCCCCCCACCCATCTTTCTTTTCCACTATCACTATAGGGAAACTCCAGGGAGATTTGGATCTCTCAATTATCCTCGAGTCCATCATCTCATTCACTGCCACCTCTACTAATTTCCTTTTGTGGATTGGGGTTCTATATGGCCTTAACTTGATAGGTGGATGGTCACTGGTGTCTATCATCATCTCCACTGTCTCTGTCTGTCCTAGCTCCTTATCTGTCATTGCTATTACCTCCCAGTTTCTACTTAGAAAACTCCTTAATTCTCTTCTATAACATTCAGGGACTGTTATGTCCTTGTCCCTTAATTCGCTGATCCCTGTCTTGTTCCGAGACCTATCTTCGTTTCTTATCCTCACCTTTTCGACTTCCCTTATGGGGCAAGCTCGTGCTAACTCTTCTCCTTGCTTTATTCTGACGGTTTTATTAGCCGAATTAGTCAGAAGCAAGGGGACGGTCCTTGATCCTTTCACTAATGAACTACATACTGTCACTTCTCTCTCCTTATTATCATACCTGTCCGTAGGGGTTACCTGATACAAGCCGTCATTCAGGGCTTCTTCTACTATAATTTCGCCTTCCCCAGATACAGTGGTTCTAGGGGACAACTCTATATCTGCCTGGGCCACTACAGGTAGCTGCTCATAATTGTCCTTGTGCTTTCATGATACTTCTAGTCCTTGCTAATTGAAACGGCAACCATGTCATGCCCTCAATCTTCATTCTACTGCTATCGGCCTGGCTTATGGATAAATCTACTGGCATCAACTTTTCCCTTCTCCCTAACTGTCTATAGGTCCTAAAAATAACCAGTGATACTGATGCTCCAGTATCAACCAGGGCCCTAACCTTCCTGCCTCCCAGCAAGACATTGCAGGTGAGATCCGGCCTCTCCTTCAGCAAATGGTACACTTGGGCCTCCCTTCCATCTTTCCTATTCGCCTCCCTTCTGGACCACCGAGAGGCGAGGACCAGCAATGGGGGTTCCTTATTTCTTCAAGGTCTGATTTCTCATCTGGGGGCCCCTTCTGGCTGGAATGGGGTTTGGATGATAGCGCTCTTCCACTCTACCCCTCTGTCCCTCCATTTCATTTCTATCCCGGCTGGTTCGTCTTGGGGGATTCCTTCCCCTGTGGGGGCAGGTTCGCCTGTGCCCCCACAATGCCAGCATCTTCTTCGCTGACAATTGGCCGAAAAATGACCAACCACTCCACACGTTCAACATCTCAGCGGTCTTGCTCAGACTGGGGCCACGCTGCCTCCTACTCATTCACAGGTGACCCAGTGGTGTTTCCTGGGCTCTTTGGTTTCCTGGTGGGTGGTAACAGCGCGTTAGTCTGCTTAATACCTAATTTACAGTCTCCTGCCACGGTACACCCATGAGCTTTGTACCCGTATTCGCCACATTTCGTACAGTTGAGTCCCAGAGACCTGGGGTTTCCTCCCCAATTTGTTGGACAGTCCCGAGCCTTGTGCCCAGCGTATTTACACATTCAGCACACTAGCCCATACCGGCCTGGTGTGGACCTATAAAATCCATAGTGCAAGTCCCATTCTTGTTTATTCGGATCTGCCTCCAATTTCCAATTTTCCTCTACTTCTTCTTCTGGGTCCCGTGCCCGAACATGCTCCTTCCTTTTCATTATCTTGGTCCCCCTGGCTACACTGCCCCTTATTCTGTCCCAAAGTCGTTCACTCTTGCGAGCCGCTTCAATGGCCACGGCCAGGATGCACGGCCCTTCCTTCAGGATGTCACCCCACAGCTCCCTATCGCTCAACGCATCCATATATACGTTGGCTAACAGGGCCTGTATCGGACCACTGTTTTGGGTCGCCAGCTCCAGGAAAGCCAGTGCTGCTAAGCCCGCTATTATTTCTCCCAGATCCTCCATGGCTTCCTTATCTCCCTGCCGGAGTCTGAAAATCTTTCTAACTGCCTCAATGGCCGTGCGCTCACTGGCATACTGTCAGACCAGGGCAGACTTCAGCTCTAAACAATTTCGGCTGATCTAAAGGAAGTAATTCATGGATCTTCGTCTGCACCCTATGATATAGTCTGCTTTCTCACAGCTTTGTTGACAAAGTTAACTGGATTTGTACGGGTTCTATTTCTATCTCTTGGCTCGGATCGGTCTTCTTGATGCAAGACAACCAGCAGACCAGACCAACAAATTCCAACAAGCCGTCTCTTCCGCGTTCCGATCTTCGATCTGACTAACTCAAGCATGCAGGCAGCTTATATAGAGAGAGGCGGAGCTAAAACATCTTTAGGCATTGTCCCCAAATTTTAATATGCAAATTGCCTTTGACCACCATGCAAGCTTTTCCGGTCCCCGAAACTCAGCGGGAATCCAGTTTTCAAGAGATACTAAAATCGGATTCGGACCTCCTGCTGGGTCTTCTGCAGCCAATGCCTACTTAATTTTTGCCTAAACCACTTATCCCGTCTGGTTGAATTCCACCATTAAGACCACCCAAAAGTCCAATTCACCATTTATCACAAACTTTAATTCAACAAATCCGTCTCTTAATCACTTTGGAATTATTACATTTAATTAACTAATAACTCAACCCCAGAAACAATTATTAAGAGAAAAAAAACAAGAGAAAAAAAAACAAACTTATTTCTGGAATTACCCCGGAATCCCTTCTACCCAAGTAATTAGCACCTTCATCCTAATTCTTTAGCACTGTTGATTACTAAATCCACCTCGGGGTGGGGTGGGGGTCTCTCTCTCTCTATCTCTATGTCACAGTTATAAATCTGAAAACAAGCATGAACGTTTGGATAGTACACATGAAAATGACTTGGACAGGCAAAGGGCTAAACATGATGCAGCTAACTTAGATTTCATAGGAAAATACAAAAGCATACAACAGAAGACAAGAAACTGCTATTAATTAACAGTAGTGGTCATGCATGATTAATAGGTAATCTTTAGATAACCTATTAATTACCATGTTAAAGTGTATGTTGATATATAGTATACCTTATTAAATTATTATTATTTGATAGTTGCAAGTTGCAAAAAATATAGATTATAGAAAAGTCATAATGTCATATTCTAATCAACTAATGTATTTTAATGACTTCTTGGATGCAACAGAAATGTGATAAATGATAGAAAAGTGACCTGGAAGTACATATAAGGCAGGAGTAGAAGCATTCAAACTCTTGCATGTCTATCACATAAAATTTAGTAAGAAAATAATATAAGCCTTTCTTATAAAAATGCCTACAGTAAACGAATTATCACTAATAAATTTTAAAACAATTAAGATCAGAATATGATAAATTTTTATTACAAAAATATGTGTAAAAATTTGTGGTTAGTATTACTGCTTTTATATTAGTAAGTAATGAAAAAAACTTGCACATCAACAGTAACTAATAAAAAGAATATATTTTCTACTATGATTTATTAACAGTTTTTTTGCTTTTAATCCTTGTCATCTTTACCACCGAGAAAAGTTATGTATACAAAAAATAAAATGAAATAATTTCAAATGGCCTTACATGATAGAAGAGAACTTGAGATGGATGATATAGATAAGTTGAGATGAGAGTTGAGCCACGAGAACAAGTAGCACTGGCCATAATCTTGGAATTTTTTCAATGAATCAAGAATTACAAGTCTTCTTGCCCAAATTTTGACATACCTGAAATCAAATTAAAATACTTGTAATTTTTGAAAAGAAAAGTTTTAGGAAAATACGCACTCTTATGTAAACACTTACATGCACACACACAGAAGCGTAGTTTTTTTGGTTTTAGTATAAGATGATATTAGGGGTGTCTAGCTTCAATGAACTTTAATAAAAACAATGTTGGCCTTTGATTGTGAGAGTTATCATATCAGTGGGCAGTTTTTACATTTGCCAAAATTAGAACGATTTGTTTATTGATTTTCACATTGAAAATAAAAGCCACATTTTTGGTAAATTATTTTTATTTTAAGAAAGGTAACAATATGACTCATTCTCAAAAATATAAAAAGAATTGTGCAGTTCATAGAGAAGGTTCTGTGAATGATCAAATGAGTCAAAACTAGTTTGTAAAGTTTCATACTGGATATTTTTCATGGAATGTTGCTCCATAGTCAGGTTGAACAATTGAGGTTGATAGCAAAATTACTTGAGAATAATCAGTATTATACAATATAGAGGATAATCAACATAAATAGGTTTAATTGTGTTTGTTGTTTTGATGCGTAGCTTCTATATGAATTAAACAAAAAATGAAAATAATAATCACTTACCAGATCACTTTTCATATGTGATTTGTTACATAAATGTAATGAAAATTATGACTGGCAATTATGACACTTTATAACATAGGGTCATATGGTAAGTGAAATGAACCATTACTAACCAAAGCACAGTTTTTATACCAAAAAAAAAAAGTGCTTCTGTATATGGAGGGATTAAAAAGAAGTCCATGATTATGAGTTTCTTCCAAAGAACCCAACAAGTACTGCTCCCAATTAGATGATTTTCATTGATTGTTGCCTTCATCCAATAAGAGCAGATACCAAATCCAAAAGAAGTGAATAGCACCAGCAATTTCTTGTTCAAAGTGACAAGACTTCACCAGGCACCTGATACTGACAAAGGAAAAATTGACTGAGTTTAAATACATCTCCATGATTAAAACACTTAACTAGCAGAGGTGCTAATCCTCCTGCTGTTGATTTAAACGTAATTAACTTCTATGTAGATCTAACAGTTAATATTGAAAACTTAAAAATTGTCACTTATTTTTACTTAATAAACTGAATAGATTCTTTATTCTCTTTATATAGTATTAAAAAAAAATTATATTTTATGCCTGGTAATCTTGTATGATGAAAAATTAACAAGTTTATTTTGTGTATATATAACATATGCATGTATATACAGGATCTTGCATACACGTGATTGTAATTAGTTTTTAGTTATCCAGACAGAAAAAACACATACAATACACAAGCATTCAGTGCTCTAAAAACAAACTAGCATTTCCAATAAAGTTTTTATGCGATGATGACGTTGGGATCAAATATGATCTTGGAACTGAAAATGTCAAAGAACTCCTGCAGTATCTCACCACATTCTGTTGGTATTCTATCACAATGTAAGATCATCCATGCAGAGATTATTATTTACCTCTGTCTGAATTTGGAACTGATATTGTAATATATTTCTATTTTTCTGATATCATTCTACCTGCTGTCATTTCCAATATAATTAATTCTTGACATTTGACTCTGGCAGAAAAGGGTCAAGTGAGTTAATCAATTAGGAAAATTATAAACTCAGTTCCAAAATTTTGAATGAAAATAGTTCTCATGTTTATAAGCTCTAATTCATAATTTTTTGATCCATCAATGGATTTGATTGCAACATTATTATAGTTCAATTATCTTTATAGATTTAAAAATATTTTTATGAGGAGTTGCTTGCCATCCTTTTCATAGTAAAATAAAGTTTATAAGCATATTAGTAAGAAACCTAGTAAAAAAAAGTACTGCTAAATTTTAAAATCAATACAGATTATATTTTTTGGTAAAATTGTAGAAGTCTGATGCTTAAAAAATACAATATAAAAATTAAATATGTAATTAAATATTTTATAAATTGTACAAGTGCAAAATGTGATAAAAATAAAATATTATAAAAAATATTAACTGCAAGAAATTGGTTTCATAAACATCACAATAGAAGCTTTGCATTAAATATGGTTAGGATTGGGGATTAAGGAGCTTGGAGTATTTTTTCATGCAATATTTAGTAAGTTTTTTACAATAAAACATTAATTCATTCAATATTACAAAGCATGAATTGAATTTAAATATTTTGTTATAAAATTATACCTTTGAAAATTATATTTCCCTCAAGTAGACCTATTTGTAATCTCTTCTGTTGTTCCATGAAATATATATTTGATTAAAATTTACTTTGCATTTTCATAAAGTTGGTATATTTGAAATTTTGATTAGGCAACCTATCTCAAAACTGAAAGCATTTTTAAGTGACAATAGAAAATAATACTGGTTCTGCCAAATCCTTATTTTGTCAGTATATTATTTTCACTATTTTTTCCCCACAGGAAATAAAAATAAAACACAGCTTTAAGTCTGTGAGAGATCTGATCATTTTTGTTCTTGGCTATATTTGGCTTTAGTTATTTTTATTAATTATTTCTATTTTCTCTGTGGTATGTACGTTAGGCTTTATTTGTAAAATTGTTTTAGTTAAATTATTTTATATTTTTTTAATTAAAATAATTTTCAAGAACTTAAATCTTAAATAAAACAAATTCAGGTAAATTGCCAAACAAAATTTATGCACATTGCATTACTACTCATATTGATCAGCACATATTCCTCTGGGAATGTTTAAAAAAGTACCTTTAATTTTTTTTAAACACTTCGTCTTTTGTAGGGTTTGCTTAAATATTATTTTATTTTTTAAATTAAAATTCAATAATTTCTTTTAGCATATAATTTTTTTCTTTTAGCCTCATGCAGTAATGATTCTCTCAATTTACGTAGGTTTATAATTTCCAAGCGTCAAACTGAGACAGTTTTCAATTTTTATTGTAGCTTTAGAGAAGTATTTTTATGGTCCAACACATAAGGCTAAATGGTAAAAAACGTATTATACTTTACTTTAATTAATTAATACAGACGCGTCAAATTGGGACGTTAAACCTAACTTTACCTAGAAATAATTTGAATTTAAATCGGATGTATTTGTACTACAAATCTATTTGGTAAAATGTTAAAAGACAGAAAAAACTAAAGTGAAAAGTCAAGTGTAATTGCATGAAAAACAAGGTTTATAAAACAATGATAGAGCTGAAATTCTTACACTACAAATAAAATGCGTCAAAATCATCATTATTTATAATGTGGTCTGATGAATACCTGAGTTTAAAAAAAATTTAAGCTTCTTTTTTTAGTTTTTTTTTGCACAGTGCGACAGCCATGATGTTGGAGTTGGACGGTGTTGAGCAAAATAAATACGCAAAACAAATTATAAACATAAACAGCAAATTAACCCGGATATAAGAGAGATTTTATCTGGTCCCAAATTAGAGCCTGTGTTAATGTATATATAATAGACCAAACCCGGATATAAGATAAACCCGGATATAAGAGACTTAGTCTCCGGTCCCGACAACTCTCTTATATCCGGGTTACACTGTGTACATATATAATATTTTATTTTTAACTGTTACAACTGAAATCTTGCTCTCAATATTAAATTAATAATTTTAAAAAATTGTTGAAATAACTTAGAAAAATTTATAACCAAATTTGTGAAAAGCGATTAACATCATTATTCACCGTTTTCGAAACTTGAGCCTATTTTTACGTAAATTGTCGAATTTTTTTTAAATTAAAGAAGTTTTAATGGTAAATTACTAAATTTGCTTTTTATTGCTAGTGCTAAATATTCCTTATGTTCCCAAATCGTCATAATTCCGTGTAAATATACATGCTGAACTCGAATTAACAATTAAATTATGAAGGAACCTACCCTGGCCCTGTTTAACTACATTCAGTGCGGACCATTTAGCGTGCGGAGGCTTAATTAAGAGCCTTTTTTACTGCTTTGAACTTAAAATTACTCCGCATTTAAGTTACGTCGTAAAGCGATGTTATTTTGTAATCATACTCTTTACGCGCGAACATTGTAAAGAGCATGATTATCTATAAAATAAAATTACAAAATAAAAAAAAATGCTTGAAACAAAATAATAATAGGCAAACTTTGCGCGAACTTTGAACGAATGAACGCGACTGAGTCCGAATTTTTATTGTTGATAACTTCAAAACGGTAGGTTTGTTACTTTTATGATATCAAAAATTAAAATTTGGGCGTTATTTTCAAGTTTAAAATATGACGACTCAGGAACGTTATAATTTAAAATTTTCTTTGCGGGGCTTAAAAAAGCAAATTTACCAAATTAAAATAAACTTTAATCAAAGTCTCGTAGTTTAAGCAAAATTAAAATATTTGTAATTTAAAGTTATAAACTTGAAAAATGTAATTTAGTAAAATAAAAATGTACTCAAAATAATCATGTAGTTTTGTAGGGAACGTTGACATATGAAGCCCTCATCAAGGCAAGGGTAATAGAGAATTTAATTTAACGAAGGTGGTGTGCAACTCTTAACAAAATATGTTCTTAACTTAAGGTAAGGACACAGTACGGCCAAGAAAGAAAAAAAAGAGTGTTAGTTAACCCAATGAGATTTTCAGCCCTCATTCTTTAATTTTATATATTTAGGTTGGTGGAAAAATAATGACGTAATAATGTCGTTTTTTGACGTATTTTTTAACGTCAAAAAACGACATTATTACGTCATTATTTTCCCACCAACCTAATACAACCACATTTCTTCCCGCCTCAAAGAAAAAGAAAAAGAAAAAAAAAAGCATTTTCAATAATTTTTTTTGAAGTTCATTTTTAAAAAAATTTTTTTATTTGAAAATAGCTTAAAAAGTAAAAAAAAAGAAAAAAAAAGGGTAAGCTAATCTGCATGAAAAGAAAAACAAAATATTCGCATGTAAAGTTTTTTACATTGTTTAAGTTTTTACATTGTTTAAACTTTAAAACATTGAGTGGGTTCACTCGCATCTAACCAGCAGAGATAATGTGGTGTTCAAGGAATAAAAACCAATAAAGAAATAACAAGTGTAAGCTTGTTGAAATGGTAAAATGAAAATATAAAAAAAAATTATTGATTTATTGTACTGGCGTGTGTAAGATGTGATCATGTTTGTATGTGATAAAAGAAGTAAATCACTTCGTTGTATGACATAGCAAAAAAAAAACCATGAGAGGAAATGAAACAGATGTCTCTTATAAATCTGGTCGCGAAAAAGAATGAGTTGGGTTTATTAAGTGCGAAGAATCTGTTAAGAAAGGTTTTTGTTGTATGCTGGGGGTATTTTGATTATTTTATTTTATTTGTTTTTGATCTATCTATCTATCTATCTATCTATCTATCTATCTATCTATCTATCTATCTATCTATCTATCTATCTATCTATCTATCAACTCCATGAGATCGCTAAAAAAGAGCATAGCACGATGAAAAAGACGCCAAACTTGACGAAAACAGAATTTTCGTTAAAAATCTTGTTTTTTTTTTGAGTCATCAAAATTGGTAGATAATCAATCATGTTAACGGCCAGCCCTTTTTTCCCATTTTATAAAAAAATGGAAATCTCATTTTGAAATTCTTTTAAAAATCAATTATCATTTTTCAAAACTTATTTTAAAACATCAGAAATTATAATGTTTATTTAAAATATTTTGAACCAAGCTTAACTTAGCTTCTGTGCCGAAAAGATGTAATTTGAAAATAAAACAAAGCAGGTCATAACCTTTCGCGTCACTTGACAGGTGACGAAAGACATTTTCATGACGTTTAGATAGCTCGCGTGAGGATAATTCCTTCTACGGATGGAGAGAATTGAAGTTATTTAGATTTAAGTGAACAAATTATTTACCTCGTTATTTTTAAGGAAAACTTTCAGGGCTCTAATTTTTTTTGTACTTAGCTTTCACCTGTACGTTTATGATGCTTTATGGAAAATATATTATAAAGAAATTAAAAAATAAGATTGTTAAGAGTGAGATTAAATTTAATAAGAAAAAGGTATCTAATTAATTTATAGGTACCTTTCTTTTGAAATTTTATCAGAAGTGTACATAAAATACTATAATTTTATGTACATTAATTACATTTTACTGTGTTATTTGTATTTCCATTCATTTTATTAATTTTGATATTTCATTTATGGAAAAATGTCATAACTGTGATTAATATAAAAATAAGATCATATAAATTTCATAAGATGATACTGATACTTGTAGGTACCCTTCTCAGTTGAAATTGAAAAATCAAATTAACTTCTCCACACGTGTTTCGAAAAGTAAAGGCCTTAACAGCGAAGAACAATGCTTAACTCAAATAACGCAACTTAATTGTATTCTGGTTGGTCTTCCCTGCTTTGTAATTACACCCCGAATATACACACAAAATTACATTTCTTAATTACTGCGGATCTTCTGATTAGTCAAAACGATACAATTTACAACGCGCTAAAAATCTATCTCATAAGGACACTTAGGAAAGCTGATGCGGCTTTTTACTAATTTTATAATATTTTAACAACTTAAATGTAAAAATCTATTATAATTAAAGAAATAACAAATAATTGTATTCAAAATTCATTTTTTATCGAAAAAAATTTGTGCTTTCAGAAAATATTGTCCATATTCATAAAAACAACTAAAAGCAAATAAAAGCATTTGAAATTAAATAATATCTTTGTTTTATTGAGTTTTGTATGTTACAATTCAGAGCTGATTTCAGGTAGGGTGGTCCAATTAAAAAAACAAAACAAAAACATGATTTGCATTCCTCAAAGCCTTCTGCTTTTAACTATTGTAATCACTAAACTAGATTCGATCGAATTTCTAGAGTTTTCATAAAACTAATTATGGGAGGTTTAATAAATATAAAAAAAATATTTCTGCCATGACTTTAATAAAAAAAAAAGCATATTTATAATAATTTCCATCATCTATGAATAGTTTCTGAAAGTTTCATTAACACCCGACAATTATTTATATTTCTTCTGCACTGAGGTCAAGAACACAACGTAGTCAGAGATGGTGTGAATCGAAGGGGCCAGCGTCCAACAACAAGCTTAGCTTCGTCTAAGACCCTGAGGATCGGATCACTAAACTAGTTACACTACCGAGTATAAGCGGCGGTAAAAGGCGTTATGCAACGACCTTTGATAAAAAACGAAAAGACCTACTTTCACTTGCCTCACGAGCGTCACTGAGACATATAGTAATGTTGGAAAAGTCCCTTTTAAGTTCACAGTTCCTACTTGGGAAAATTTCTTAGAATTCCTTTCCGTTTTTCGTTGTCCAACCACAGGAAAATTTGCACTTGAACTTTAAAATTCTTTAGTCTCTCAGTAGCTGGCTCGTAACTGGTGTCGTCTTGCTTCTTGATGTTGTTTTCCCTTGTCCCCTTGCTGTCAAAAAGTTTTTTTCTCGCATTTACTGACCTGAGCTCTATATATTTGAAAAATTAGTCCCACATCCTACTATTCGGGATGTTACTAGAGTTTGAGACCACATCTCTCATTGGTCAAAATATACGAAAAAAATAATTTTCCATAAACTGCAAATGGACCTTTCACAAATTTGGCGGGTTTCAACCGCTGATCTTAAAAAGATATACAGTTGTAACAATTTTTAACACAAACCGTCTGGGCTTCATAAATATTCACTTCTCTCAAAAGAACGTGTATTAAAAAAAAACAACCTAGACGATTAAACATCTATACGATGCTAACATTTTTAAGATAATAAAAATAAAATTTTTATATGCCTTCTTATAGTAGCTGAGCAAGCCAATATTAGAGTGGCGACTGGTGATAACAGTCTGGTGCTGTGTCGGTTGTGGTGGTGACCGTAGAAAGAAAACATTATCACGGAGAGACAACAATAAAAGAACAAGACAGAAGATAACCATTGACATTGCATTTAAATTTTTGAAGATCAAAAGTTGATTGGAAAGCAAGCAGCTGGGAGAGAGTTCCACAAGAGAGAAGTGTGAGAAAAGAAACTATTAGCATATAACTTATGGTTACATCTAGCCATTTCAACTGTAAATTGATGAAACCTATCTGCCAATCTAGTACTGGGCTTAAATTTATAAAATCTAGCTACCGAAGAGGAAAGCTTATTAGAACAATTACCATGAAGATATTTATAGAAAAGGCACAGAAAAGCTACGTTTCAGCGGTGAGGGAAGTGAAGGAAGCTGAAATGCCAGGTAAGGATTGATAACATTGCAGATTGTTCTTTGGATTTTTTCAAGAATCTCTAAATGCGTAACAGAAGCACCAGACTATATATGGCATCAATATTCAAAACATGAAAAAATGGTAGACTTATAAATATGTAAGATAGCTTCTGTCGAGAAAAATTCTCTAGCGTGAGACGGTGAATTTTCCTAGCAGCAGACTTAGCAATTTATTATTTAGAATGTTTAAAACTTATATCAGCGGAATTTAAAAAAAAGTCACCCTCCCGAAGGTTAGCATCAGCCATGCTGATGAAAGATAAAAAATAGAGCAGTTACATTTTGGAGGCATTAAAATTATCAAACCATTTCTTGCCCCAATTAACAATAGCGTGTAGGTGTTTCTTTAGATCAGCTACAAATTTTACCATATCTGACCGATCAAACTTATTATAAAGACAGGAGTAAATAGTTGTGCCGTCAGTATAGATACTGAGTTGAGAGGTGGTGATATCAAGAAGGTCTGTGATAAAAATTAGGAACACCGTAGGTCCAAAGATAAATCCCAGGTAAACACCTGCATTAATGCAAAAAGATCTAGAAGAGTGGCCGTTCAAATCAATTTTAATTTCGCGACTTGATAAGAAAAATTGAATCAGTTCTAAAATTCGTCCAGAAATACCATAACCTTTCAACTTGTAAAGACCAAACCCTGTTAAATACCTTCAAGATATCCAAAGCAACAGACCGAGTTTCACCATTCTTATTTAAAACTTGACATACTTTTTCAGTAATAATCATTAATACATCAGCAGTTGACATAGAGAAGGGAAAGGCATATTGCTTATCTGAAAGAAGACCCTGCAAGGGGAAATGCTTAACCATTTTTATAGTTGATTAGAGCCTCTCGCACTTCGCCAAAAAGAGGTAGAATGTTAATAGGTTAGGAGGATCTAACGGTTCGCATGAGTTCTTAAAGACTAGAACTACAGAAGAGGATTTCCAATAAGCAAGAAAGCAAGAAGCAGCAAGACATTTATAGTAGAGTTTAGAAGGAACAGAAGATAGTTCAGGAATACATTTCTTAAAGATTATTGCAGGAAGACCATGAGATCCACCTTCTTTGTGGGGATCCAGTTTAGAAATGATAGTAGAAACTATGGAGGGAGTTATATGCATATTACACGACAGAGAGTCAAGAGTAGAATTAGAATAGAATTTACGAGCAAAAAATTTTTCTTTATCGGCAGAAGATATTAATACATGAAATTGAGTAAAGAGAGGAGGGGTAGAAAACTAATGGAGATTGTGGTTTCTGAGAAGTTATAAAAGCATTGATGCTGGCTTTAACCCAAAAAGAAACCTCAGTGGCACAATTCTCAATAGGAATGTTAAAGATATCAATTCAAGGGGCGTTTCGAAGAAAGTTACGAAATGAATTCCAATCACTACGCTGGTAACGGAAATGAATCTTGTGAATAGCAGGTTCCTAACAGTTATTACAGCGTGATCCGAATTGCTAAGAGGACAGAGTTGCGAAGGTAGGAGTAGAGGTAAGGAACAAATCAAATAAAGAAGCATGTTGATAAGAATTATAATGGAAAAAGAGACAGCTAACAGGGTTCAATAAAAAAAAGTTTCTAGGAACAGTGATATACCCATGTCATCAATGTTAGTTCACAAAAATGTCTGTAGACTTCGCCTGTGAAATGGGTTCCACGTTCGGAGGACACATCCGATGACGAAGGAAGAAACGATAGAGAACGAGTCAGCGTCAATGAAACGGTCTTTAGCGCATGTTATAGCCATGAGATGCCGAATGGTGAGGATATATCGTTTGCCTTTGGCCTCAGGCATTATGATGAAGTCTATGTAGACGACTTCGAATGATCTGTCTCACCTACAGTGACCGATGAACCAGTATGGGCGCTTGCTATAGTTTCCCTATCATTTTGTGCAGGTGATGCAAGAAACAACATAAGGCTTTATGTTGCGGTAATTTAACTCCCACCGCTGACTGCTCGTACACACACAGGTGGGCACCAGAGGAGTTTGTACAATCATGAGCTTGGTAGAGATAACTAACACGGAGTTTGCATGGTACGATCAGTTTGTGTATGTTTTGATCATCAAGACGGAGATGCAAGGTTCCAAATAAAATTGATGGAGGCGCTTTGGGAAGAGTATAGCACGCTGTTCACTGGAGTCGATCGTGTTAGCGACAAGTGCCTTGCTTGAATCAACCGCATGGAGAGCCTTGATGATTTTTAATATTCGGCAATCTTGAAATGACCGATAATCTTCTCGGTAGGGATGGTTGAAGTGATGTAGTAGGCGAAAAACACGATTGAGAGATTCGTGCAAACGATTTCGGGTGTTTTGTTTTCTGTTATGTTGGTGTCTGTGATTCCGGTGTGTACTTGAGCGTGTTGTGGATGGCGATGTAGGCAATTGCATCCCTTGAAGCATGCACGACACTTCACGTCATTTTTGCAGATAACGGGACCACGATTTTGTCTGTGTTTGTGTGTCTGGTCCCGATTCTGGTTGAATGGCGTTGAGTTATTCATATTCGGCTAGTGTAGTTGCCTGTTTATCTGAAATATTTGCTCCATTACGTCGACCAGCACTTCATTGAAGTAAAGGTTTGGTTTATCTGGTCATTGTGTTTTATGTCCCAAGGTGGGATAAAGGGTGGTTGTGGTGTCGGCTTTATGCTCCGGCCGAGGTGCGTCGCTTGCTATACTGCTCACCGAGTGATGGTTGTCTATAGTTTTCACGAGGTGAGGATAGATGGTGAGTGTCGAGATATCATTTCGCTCATTTTGCTTCCGTATAGCATTCTCGTCCGCCAGATAGGTTTTCAGATGAGGCCCATTTTGAAGCAGAATATAATATATTTGTATTTTCCTAAGTATTTATCAATAAATTCCACATTTCTATAGCTCGAAAAAATAAACATATTTCAATTATCAATTTTTCCATTTTTGCTTTTCCACTTTTTCTTTTTTATTGTATCTCATAAATTATAATATTTTGTGAAGGCAGTGTTTTATGTTGATAAGCAATTTATCACGAGAAAATTAAGATCTCTACAGAATTTATATTAGCCACATGAACAGCTTTTTTTGCCCTATCCTAAAATGACGTTTTCTCTTACGTACTACTACTGTCAACACCGCATATACAAATACATACATACAGAAAGTAAAGTTACCTTTTCAGTAACAAAATGGAATGAACCACAATTGCCTCAACTTTTGACAACTTTTCCGTTTTTCCCACAATGATCCACATTGATATATCTTCCAAATGGAGGCCATTTTCTTGAGGAATATTGCAACACAAAACAAAATATGCGTATGCCGTCTCTTCCTTAAATAATGAAATAGCTTCCTATATCAGAGGGCTTCAACCCCGCGATGATGAATCCTTACAACATATTAAAAGAGAAGTTGATAAGATGTATAGCACTTTCCTAGAAGAACAGACTGTAGAAATTACTAGAGAGAGAACAATTGGGAGACAGGAAACCTTCCCAACCTCTTCAGCGCCTACAAACTGTTATGTCTTCTATTGTATGAATATAATACAGTCAAGAAATATAATGTCGCTTGGAGTCGACTTAATCTTACTGAAATCGGATAGATCTCTCTCTCTCTCCTGGCAATTATCGGCATCGCTATATTTGCTATTTGGACGAGTCCAACTCATATACTGGAGAGGTGTGTTCATTTTCACAACACCGCCCTTTTTAGATATGCACTTTCTTTAGTCGATATTTTTTCCGACATGGGATCACTTCCAATGTTTCAGTTGGATCACGTTTTCGCTTACGCTGGTGTTGTATTAGGAATAGGTACTTGAAATGTATCGTAAAGTATGTCTGTCGGTGAATTAAATTGTACGAGTTGCTTATTTTGTTCATATCTAGATCTCAATTGATTTATATGTCTTCTATGTTCAAATCTTCTACCTTCGACAATGTACATCACACTACCAAGTTGATGAATAATTTTTCCTTCCTGCCAATTTTCCTTCCCGGCCTTAAAGCTTTTTAAAGAAAACTTCATTGCCGATCTTAAATGATTTGGTAGTTTGAAATTGTCGAACTTTCTTCTTATTCCCTGGCAGTAATTTGTCAAAAATGGATCTAACTTTCCTAGCAAACATGACTTCTGCAGGCGACGTTTGCATTTGATGTCATTCAATACACGCTCAAAAATTCTTGTAGTGTCGTTTCTTCAGCTTCCAAACCTTTAACTTTTCTTAATGCTCTTTTGAAGATGTCAAAAAATCGTTCTACTTGACCATTTGACATCGGATGATAAATCGGCGTCGTCAAATGTTCAACCGCGTAGTTTTTGCAGAAGTTTTAAAACTCACTACAAGTAAATTGAGATCCATTATTGGTTACCACACTAGGTATAGGTATTTCAAAACTTGCAAAAAGTTCTCGCAAGAATTTAATCGTTATTGTGGTAGTAGGTCGTTTATATTTTAATATCTCGGGCAATTTTGTGAATATTTTGTGAAACTGTCGACCACAATTAAACAGTATGAACCGTTTAGTGGTCCAACAAAGTCCATATGTAGTCTTACCCACGGTTTATCAGTGCTTTGCTATGCCTGATAATTTATAATGGTGATTTTGCTGCTGAATTATAACCATTACACTTTCTAACTGCATTTTGGATATATTTGTCTAACTTTGGCCAATACACGAAGCTTCTTATTAGGGACTTCATTCCTGGATGTCTTACGTTGAATTGTTTCAAAATTCAGAAGTAGTGATAACGGAATTAGTATTGTTTCCTCGTACAAAATTACTCAATCACAAATAGAAAATGCTGTATTATTTTTACCAGGTTTAATTTTAGTTTTACTACATTTCGACTTTCATGGATGTTTTTGAATAAACGTATCCTTTTTAGAATGAATTTTGATATCGTCTATTGTGACATGCAATTTTTAATAGTGTTACACAACAGGCTTTTAATTTCGCTTTCGGATTCCAGTAAAGCAATCGCAGTATTTTCAAAATCTTCTATAGATTATGATATCAATATCGCCAAGCCATTTGCGTGTCCCAATTTCTTTGACGATAGAAATTTCATCTTGATCTCATAGTTCAGTAAAATCGTAGCCCAAAGCTGTAATCTGTTTGCAGTATGTGTGGGGATCTCTTTCTTAGAATAGAACCGAACATACTTTGGACGATGATCAGTTTGCAGTATGAATTTTCTTCCCAATATTATCCCGTGAAATTACTTTAAAGCAAAAATCATAGCAAGCACTTCCTTTTCAATTTGACTGTAGCAGTTTTCCGTATTTGTCAAACTTCTTGAAGCGTAGGCGCCTGCTTTCACTGTACAGTTTTTGACTTTATGGCCGATTCGAGTTGAAATTTTTTAATATGTAAACGTTTACTTTTCTAGTTTTACTCACAAGAGCGATGTTACGCATGATTTTCCTAAGGAAAATTAATTTCTTGCCCGATATTCCTCTTGCAACTTTGTCGGTTTTTCTCAAGTTAGGCTTGCCAATTCTGTTCCAAGTTTGTTCATCAATAATTGTAACAGTGTCCAATTGAAATCTCACCGTAACGTTATTCATTTGTACTGTCACGAATTTTCTATTATTTGAAATTCCCAGTTTTTTAGTTGGTAGTACTACTTTCCGCAAGTTATTTTATGTATTTCTTTTCGGCTTGCAGTATCTTCGTTTGTGACCTGTTTTTCTACAATTAAAACAGTTTTTGGTTTTAAATGTACAGTTCTTTCTGAAATGAAGCATACTACAGCCATAGTATGGGTTAAGTTTTGCTTTATTTTTATTCTCGATTTTTTATTTTGGTACTACTGTTTTTTTCGAACTACTTTTCTTTCTGTCGTGCCAATTTGCTGCGCTCGATTGTAGCTGTGCTTTAAATTGACAATTTCTGGCACTCTTCCGCAACAGATTGTATCGTTAACTTTGAATCCTATTAAAGTTTTGTAGGGATTCGAAAGTGTATTTCCGCATCGTTGCTTGATGTTAGACCTTTAACGAAGATTAAAAATTTAAATCATCCAGTTTAAATTTATCACACCCACGCTTGATTTTACTGGTATATGTGACAAAAGCTTAATTTTCGACATTAGTAAGGTTCATGCATTGCCATCGTGCATAAAAAGTGAATTCTTTTTACCAAAATTTTTGATAATACCAACACTGTTTCATTAAATGACACCTTTTCTGGAGTATTCGGCAAAATGAAACTCAGATAGTTTTCATATTCAGCGGGGCACAATATTCGTAACAGAAGATGTACTTTCTTTTCATCCGACCATCCTTGATATTCTTCTCTGAAAATGGCCTCATACCTTCTGAAGTACAACAGGAATGTAATGTTTTCTTCTGGGACGTAATTAAATTCACTAATTGAGTTAGAGAAAATGAAATTACCTGTTCCTTGCTTTTCCAGGATTGCTTTTATTTGTTCTTCATATTCAATATGCTCCCGTTGCATTTGTTGTAATAGTTGCTGAATAAATATCTCAATTTTCCCATATTGTATTATTTTCGTACAAGTAGTCCTTAACTAGGAAGAAAAAGTTTTTCCTAATATCAGCATATTATATATCCTTAAAGTTTATCGACTAGGGAACACGAACTCCACAAAATTCTTTTCCGTGAATTTTGAATCTTCGCCAGCTAATTATGCTAAGCGGGAGGGAAAATATTTTGTTGTGAATTCGAATCCTCACCACCATTGTTAATTCTTCATTCCATTGAATGAAGATAACACAATTAGAAAATATAATTTCACTCGGATTGACGTAGTCTTACTGAAGTCGGTAGTAAGCAGATAAGCTAGATCTCCACTATATATATATCTTTCTCTTTCTTGATTTTCGGCTTCAGTATATATGTATTTGAATGAGTCCAAGTCATATTCTGGAGACGTGTGTTCATCTCTGCAACACAGACCTTGTCCGACAATAAGTTATATGTTAATGTCTTACGACACATATTCATTGCGAGGGTTCTAGACGGGCTAAAATATACTTAATATTCAGGTGTGATGAACAACGAAAATTGAACGATAAAGGGGACAGATTCTTCGCCAAACTACACAGTTTTCAATGCGAAGTTCCCAAACAAGGATATGGCCAAATTACGCGCAGAAAATGAAAGGTTATCAAAACAAGTAGAAGTGTTGACAGCTCAGATGATACAAAGTGACAATACACGCTTCTGTCATAAAAATACACGCGCGTGTAGCACGGAAGAACAAATGAAACAGACGAAAGGGAAAGAAGTCAAGAACATGAAATATAAAATTCTTTTGTATTTTGCCGATACAGTAGATTCGAGCGGAATGTTCGCGAGTGTGGCGGAAATATCTATGTGTACATGGTGTAGGTGTTTGGAGGAGGCTGGATCTCGAGTGGATATGTACCTCGTTACTGAAATAACAGTGTTGGCGTCGAGAACCTATCGGGCGTCGATAGTTGACCCGTTCTACTTGCTTCTCTTTCAGTCGTTTATGAACTGCATAAAAGCAAATGTGGTGGCACATGAAGTGATCTTTTTTCTTTGGCGGCAACGTTCGTGGTTAGCTTCTTTTATGTTGTATTTTAGATTTTGGAGGGGGATTTGCCTTGTGAGCCGGATGTGGTTCTCGGAGTCCCTGCAGAGTGGACGACTTTTTATTTTGGGTTTTGCTTTCTTAGCGCTCAAATCCAGCCGACATGTAGAGTGAATCAGAAAGAGATCTACTTTGTAACGGAGTATAACAGCTACCCCAGATTCTCATGGAAAAGATTAAGCCAACATTCTTCATCGACTGGACATGATGGTATTCCAAAATGTAGACGACTTTTTCACATCATCGACAGAAATTTGAAAACAAAATTTCTGGTCGATACAATTCAACAATTTAACTAACTCCTGTTTCTACATTATACAAAACAAAGGACCCACAAAAGCTGGCATTACGAGTAATGAATGGTTCAGTTATACGTACATATATAGACATAAAGACAGAATTCTGAATTTGGCTCTCTGGACAAATTTTTCATGAAATTTAACCATTTCACAATTTCACATCAATCACTGTGGCCGGCTGATTAATGCAATAAAATTGGCATCTGATAGATACAAAAACCGATCAGTCAGATATGTGCCATGCTTGATACACGGATAGGCGATCATGTATACTTGGTAAATAATCTATCAGCAACTGGTTTTCGCCACTGCATACGGAGCCAAAACACGACTCCCTATCCTGGAGACCTTGCGGTAACTATCGCAGACTAAACGCAGTAACTGATTCTGACCGTCACCTAATTTCCAACATTAAGGACTTTACAAGCCATCTATATGGAGTGGCAATTTCTCGTAAATTAACCTGATTTGTGCTTACCCCCCACCTCAGATACCCGTAGAGAATCCTGATATTAAGAGAAGAAGCAATAACAACACATTTTGGGTTATTTGAATTTCTATGTTTGCCTTTCGAACTTTGGAATGTGACACACATGAATCACATTCTACTCGGACTTAACTGAATTTTCTACTACATAGATGATGTCTTTATCACCAGCACTATCCCGCCAGAACATAGGAAATGCTAGTTTTCGAAAGATTCCAGAAGTACAGGTTGTTACAAACTCCGTCAAATATAAATTTGGTTTATCTGAGGTGGACTTTTCAGGTCATAGATTGATGCAAATGCCATCAGATTTTGTATATTCGGGCTTGAATTAATGACACTTTCGTCACTAACTAGAAGAAAGATGGTTTCATGTGCTGACAGATTCTAAACCCTTGATTGGAGCAATTTGGGCAAAATGGGACAACTACTCTCCTCATGAATTCAGACAACTCGATTTCATCATTCAATTCACGACTGATTGTCAGCATATAAAATACACTTCAAATGTTCTGGCAGATACACTTTCAAGAACCATAACAGCAACTGACATAAATCCTGTCTTTGAAACAATAGAATCAACACAAATGAATGATAAAAGCTACAACAATTTCTACATGGGGATACCTCTTCGCTACAATATATATATATATATATATATATATATATATATATATATATATATTCCCTAAGCAGAAACATCTTTGTAGTGCGACATTTCTACGGGAAACCGAAACTTACTGCTATTTATCCTGAAAAGCATCCACAGTAGAATGATATTCGACAATCTATACTCAGTATCGCAGCCAGGTATCCAAGTTACTTGCAGGCTTATTAGCAAAAATTACGTTTGATCTGGAATCAACAAGGACGCAATTGTCTACCAAAATAAAAAGCAAAAGTAGTGATGCATACGAAATCAGCTCTTGCATCTTTTCCTGTTCTTGACACTCGGTTAGACATCATTGGTCTACTTACCTCTTCTCAGGGATACTATTACCTCATCACTTGCATTGACAGATTTACCTGTTGGTATGAAATAATTCCACTTGCAGACATGTGCGCTCAATCAGTCGCACAAGATTTCATTTCAGGTTGGGTCAGCTGATTTGATGAACTCTGTTCAAGTCATTGTTTTTTTCACTAACTGACCTACCCTATATGAACAGCACTGGACGTTTACATTCTCTCAACGAATCATTGAAAATTGTATGGAATCATACATCTTGATGCCAGAACGTTCCTTTAATCCCATTGGGATTGAGAAAAGGTGTAAAATCTGATATACAAAGCTCTTCAGCAGAACTTCTGTATAACAAAACCATCCGTCTACCTGGACAGTTAATCATTTTAGATCGTGTACTCTTAAAGATAGCTTCTTTGTCAACATATTGAAATTGAGGATGACACAAGTAATAATTTTCTCCTAGACGAACCAACCGCATCATCTATGTGTCAAATTCACTCAAGTATTGCAATTTTGTACTGGTGAAGGACAATGCTATCAAACATTGCTTGCAATCAGCTTATAGATGTTGGTACAAGTTTGTAAAACATTCGGATAAGCATTCACCATAATCTTAAACAGGAAACAGGAAAACACATTTTGCTGTTTGAAACCTGTAAATTTGGACAATATTGATGACGATTCTTCAAACACTGAAACGCGCTTACAAGCAAGAACCTCAAAGTGTGGCCGACATGTTAAATGGCAAAAAATTATTTTCTTACGTTCTATAGACATTAGTTAGTATTAAACTCCTTGAGATAGTAACACAAACATTTCACTTGAAATGGGGTAATGTTGCGAGTTAAAACACGCATATACTTTAACACACTTGTACTGAGGTGCTGGTCAACACACACACACACACACACACACACACACACACACACACACACACACACACACACACAACAGCAGCAGGGTTTAAGGCTGTACCTAGTAATGCCAAACCTTATATGTATGGGACTTCCGGATTGGTCACAAACCGTCCAGTCGTGGTCCGTCTTCCTACTACCTATGAGGGAGATATGAAACTCTTGGTCACTTTTCGCCCTCAGGACGTGGACTGACAACAAGGACTCATCTGTCTCTCTTCTGACAACACATACCAAACCTTTTTGAAAACAGAACATTGATCTTTTAGAATAAAAAATATTTCCAAAAATGGTAAAAGTTTTGTATGTTGTATATTGCTTCACATTGGAATAAATATTATGTTTGGTATATGTTTGAAATATTTTTATTTTCTTCTAAGTCTTATCCATAATGTCCACTAACACAAATCATTATAAAGAATTATTTAATTTATAGTGTCAATAGACTGCTTTCATTTTGATTTCTTTCAAATTAAATTGCCATAAAATTATAGAACTTTCCAAATATCATACAAACCTTTTTAAAAACATTGAAAATGCTACCGCCACATTAAAAAAACGCGAAAAATATACCCGTATCGATGTATTGGAAAACTCAATTTAAGAACGATAGATATTAAACTGAAAATAGGGAAGTGTAGATAGTCAAAGTAGGTAATTCAGAACTAATTCCTTTTTGAACTTTCATACAAAATTTAATAGTTGGAAAAAAAAAGCCATTTAAAAGGTTAACACTCAAAAATGGTATTAAACTTTACATTTTTCGATTCTTCAAACACATTTTTATTTCATTAAAATATCACTTGTGACGAATAGCAACGGGATGAATTACAAAATCGCAGTGAAAAATTACAAGTAAATTAAAAAAAGAAACATTTAGTGTCGATCTTTTCCTTGTAATATATATCCGTCCACAAAAATCACAGATGAAGATTACATTGATGATTTATTAATACTCTCCGATCTAATAAGCCAAGCAGAAACTCTTCTCCATAGTCTTGAACATTCGGCCAAAGCTATTCGTCTCCATGCTAACTCAGGCAACTAACTTTAAAATCAAAAAGAAATAATCAAAACAGCATCAATGTGTCACCACCTCTGAATTGGGTAGAAGTTACTTATATAGATAGTAAAATCGAAAGCTGCGAAAGCGATGTAAACACATGCCTGTTAAAGCCTGGTAACATGAAAAGGAGCCTCTTCTAAGAAACTGTTCTCTTGGTTTTATTGTATGGCTGCTCATTATGGGCTAGTGGTAGTTACAGTCATGTCAGATTGGTTTTTATTTTATCGGAAACATAGGACATAAAACGGACTAGCTAGAGGTATAAGGTATAATCAAATAATATATTTTTATTTATTTGCTTTAGAGTGAGTCCTTTAGTATTCGGTGTAGCAAAACGTTCGTTTAAGAGGCGGATATTGGTAGCAGTCTGTAGAAATATCCATTTCGGTTCGTTTGAGTCGTTTCGAAATCAAAAATTGTTCATAGTAGTAGTCATCTTAGAAAGAGGTTAGCGTCAGTCTAATGTGTTTTTCTCGGCCCTAGAAAGTGCAGAAATATCAGCAGATAACCAACTATTTCACGCGTCACGCATGACTATTTTCTTTAGCTGTCGCGTCTTTTGTTCCGTCTCTTGTTACTATATCCTTAGCTTTTCTTGATTAGCCAAATTATTTTGTTTTCCGGCGTTCCTTTGTTTTTCATTTTTTTATAACAAGTTATGCGTAGAGCCTCATTGATTTTGGTTATTTTCCGCAAACTTCTGGGGTCTTTTGACCTTGTTTAGTCTTCTTATCCTTTTTTATTTGAGGGTTGTCTCCTCATTAGTTGAGAGAGAAATATATAGAGAGAAGTTTAGAGAGAGAGAGAGAGAGAGAGAGAGAGAGAAGAGAGAGAGAGAGAGAGAGAACGTGAAAAGGAAATCGCAAATGCCTTATATTAATTTGAATTCTTTTTCTTTTTGTGTATATATTTTATTTTTATATATTTTTTATTTGTTTCAGTACTCACTACAAAGCCTTACCTGAAGACTGGAAAGAAGATTGGATGAAGCCTACACTCGCATGCTAAGAGTGTCTTTGAATGTCACTTGGAGAGATCGTCTGACCACTGAGTGACTGTATGGGAACCTATTAGACATCAACAAAGAGCGTAGAATCATATTCGCAGGACATTGATAGAGAGCTAAAGACGAAATTGTTAATAAAAAAGAAAGCCTACACAGGGAAGAGCTACTTGAGGACAAGCCAACAAATATATCAAACAGATTTGTTACGACATAAACCGCAATCCCTCTGATCTGTCGAATAGGATGAATAATAGAATTGGATGTCAACAGAGGGTTACTGAATAATTATTTTTCAGAGAGACGCATTTCAGTAGAATCTGCAAAAAATGTTTTTGAAAAATTCGTAATTTTTCAATGGAATTTTGTAATTATTTTGTTTGTTGAGATTTATTTCTTAAAAATAAAGATATAATTGAAGATTCGAAAAATGTAAAGTTTAATGTCATTTTTGCACCATAAATATTACAACTATTACATTATTTTTTGTATGGAAGATCAAATAGGAAATAATTCATTAATTCTGAATGAACTCCTTTGATTATTATTACCTATAACATAAAAATATTAATTTTAATAATTAAAGGGCTGTAGAATAAATATACATTCATAACTTCAATTCTCTAACAGCCTGTAAAAATCACTTAAGTCAGTTTATCATAAAAAAAGTTGCCAAATTCTGGAACATGATTGATTGATTTGTTTTTTTTTTTACATCTTATCAATCCTTTGTGTGTTATTTAAAGCTGAAAAATATTTTGGATTGTAAGAATTTTCGAGAATAACAATTTTTTTTTCAGATAAATGTTCTATTTAACCTTTAATGGGATAGGAGGTTGATTCATACATTTTCCAATGGTATTTGCGCGAAAGTGAGTGCACTGGAACCCAACAGCAATTCGAACACTGCTTTCTGATTTCTTATTCGAACCCACTATCCATGACACCACCGGCACATCAAATTCTAGGAAGACAGAGTTATGAAGCTCCATCAAAGATGGCGAAAATTGATGGAACAAAATGGCACATATGCGGTTGAATAACACTTTGTACAAATATATAAATATTGTCTTCGAAATTCACTTAAAAATTGCTACGAACTTTTTTTAGTTTCGATCCAATCTTTTTGTAATCATTCTGCTCCTTCTATGGAGACCTATCCACTTAGCATTTTATCTTTATAGATTACGATTCAATGAAATGTGCCGGTTAATTAATGTTTAATGCCCTCAGTTACAGATAACAAATGTTTAAAATAAAAAATTATTGGTAATTCATTATCCTTTTTCTTTCAGTATTGATGCAAAATAAATGACCATTTTTTATGCTATATTGATATATTTTCTTCTCACCATTCTACTTGTAAGTACTTCAATCTTCTGAAGATGGTTTTATGTAAAATAGATTATTTACATGATAGACCAATTACATTATCTACGGAAACGATTTTTTTCTTACATTTACTAATAAAGAAAGAAATAAAAGAAGAAAATGCATTTTTCCTGGTTGGGTGTTTCATTTTTCTGCAGTCTGTGTTGATTAAATTCAACATCTTTTGCCTTTTATTTGTTCAACTGTAATGAAATATGATAGGATATTCTAGCGAGGGAATTACTACGGTGACTAATTACTGCTTTTTTCTCATTTCTGTTTTTATTTTCCTTCTTTCTTTCTTTTTCTTATCGGTATATATATTTTGAGTATACGAGCTAGTTAATTATCATATGTTGAACGCAGTTCTCATTTTTCTTTTCATATTCTGTACATTGTCGGTCACATGATACTCTCATAAATTTAAGTACGTTTTTAACAGTTTGATCTTAAGGTACTGACAAGAAGTTGACCGGCATAAATTCCAGCAGTAATCAATTTTTAAATATATTTTAATTAAGATATTAGTAATATCTTGCAATATCCAGTAAAATAATCCTTAAATTAACTAAATCTCGAAGGATTCTTACCTTGATGAGCTACTTTCTTTATTCGCAAATTTTCAGGTGATAGCGCAGTCTGGTTAATTTGCAATAAAAATCGAATTAAAGTCAGTTCTGAAGTATTTTTCCTTTAAAAAAAGGAAAAATATACTAGCTTTTTGTTATTTTCTTTCAATTAAAATTATAAATTCAAAGAAGATATTTCTTAAATTATTCCAATACGGTTTAAAATTTTAATTAAATATCCGTGGTCACACATTGACAAATTTCGAGATCTTGTACCAAGGTTAGGGCAAAATTTTCCTGTACATGATTGTACGTTTTTATGCACAGTAGTGAGGTGATTGCAGAGATCGCTTCAACATAACTCCTGCTGGTGTTGAAGCCATCATAATTTCATATTTTCAGCCGTCTGGCATTTAATAGATGTCTTCATGATGCTCCAGCATTCCTCGACTGGTGTTATAAATTCAGTTTTTTTTTTATTTGAAGTCGAACATTTTTCAAAATTGAAGTTGATCTTTTTTAAAATTTGAACCTAAGAATGTGTATATATGATTTTTAAGCTATATCTTTCCTTTTGTGGTTCTTGTTTGAATTTTTTTTGTTACTTTTATTTGTTTAATTATTTATGCTATAGGATATCATAGGAAATATGAATAAGGATACGTTTCGCGTTAGGAGGAAAACTAGTGTTAGCCCATACGATGGTAGGTAGATATCTGTCACAAATCAGTTAAATGAAGAAGTGAGTATCCCACAATTTAATTGGTGATCAACACTAGGCACAGTTGGAGATTTCCTGTAGGTTGTTATTTGCTTGAAAAAAAATCTTGTCTTCTTTGTGCAACTTATAGTTGATGGAAATTGGTTTTCTGTTTGATAATTCGACTACCTGATGTTTGGTTCACCAAAATGACTCCCAATAAACAAAGAAACAAAAAACAGAAAAAAACAAAACAAAATATATAAATAAATTTTAACCCCACAAGGTGCGTCGTTTGGTGGCATTGTAATGTAGTCTCTTGCAGTTTCGTAAGACCAGTATGGCAGAGATCAATTCTCATGATCTCGAAGAGAAGCATCAAAAGTTGCAAACATTTTGGCTTGCCTAACAGAAAAGAACCTATCTTACTATAGGATAAACAATACTAAGTAGTTATTAAATGCTTTATGTGTGTCAGTCTTATACAATATAATAAAATATCATATTGATGAGTAAAACATTTGTGCGATTTTTTGTAATTGAATGTGACTATTAGATTTAATCAGCCACAGCTGGAAAATAGTTTTCAGTAGTAAACCACAAATAGATTTTAATATAAACATTTTTAGATTTGCTTAACTTTAATTCATGTCACTAATTTTCGTTTAATTTGATTTTCCACCTTTTTAAAAAAAGAAGTTGATTTTAATTTTAAAACTTAATGCAATATTTTGGAAAATTAGGGTTTATTTTTTTATCAGATTCTATGTTCATACATAAATTTTCTTTTTAGTGAAATAAAATGTCAGGAAATATATTCACGATTATTGTATTGCGTTTATTTTGCCATTTCAGTTCAAAGATCTTCGATTGATTTTTCAATCACCGTGAAACAATCCATTTCCAAATTAGTTCGATGATCTGAAATGATATAAGAGATATTTGATTGTAGTTATTTCTAAAATAATCATCATACCTCAGCATTCACGACTCACATGTCGCTTCATAATCTGTTTGTACCCTATTGAAAACAATAGAATTAGACGAATGCGCTGACAGTCTATTATGAAAAAGATACTTTTTGTTTTTAATCATTTCACCCCAAGCAAGACGACAAATCCACTAAGACGCAAGGGGGTGATTGAGTGTTAGAGAATATGAAAAAATATGCAAAGGAGAAAGAACAATAAATTAACATGAATTAAGGAGACAGAAATTAACGATTACCATTGCATTTAAATTTTTGACTGAATGCGAGAAGCCAAAAGTGTGTTCAACAAGCGAGAAGTATGATTTAGAAGAAATTGACTTACATTTATATCTAGCCATTTCAACTGTAAAATTATGAGACTTTTCTTCCAATTGATTACTGCGCTTAAATTCATAAAGTGTAGGTATCATAGAGAAAAGTTAATCAGAACAATTATCATGAAAGTATTTATAGAAAAGGCACAGGGAAGCTACGTTGCGGCGATGGGAAAGAAACTGAAGCCAAGATGGCAGATCAGGACCGATAACATTGTAGATTCTTCTTTGGATTTTATCAAGAACCTCTAAATGGAGACCACATGTAGCAGCAATATTCAAAGTATGGGCGAATGGTAGATTTATAAATATGCAAGATAGATTCTAGCGAGAAAATAGTCTAGCACGACACAATGAACCAACTTTCCTAGCAGTAGACATAGCAATTGATTCAATATCTTTCCACTTCATGTCAGCGGAAAATGTGAGTCCGAGAAGGCGCAACGAGTCACTTTCCTGGAGGTTAGCATCAGCCATACTGATGGAAGATAAAAAGAGTCTATTGATAGAGAGCAGTTTCGTTTTGGAGGCGTTAAAATTAGCAAGCCATTCATTATCCCAGTTAACTGCAGATTGTAGATTTTTGAGATCTGCTTATCGAACTGATCAGGCTTACTATTAATACAGGAGTAAATAGTTGTATCTTCAGTATAGGAAGAACCAGTAATCCATATTCTAAACATGTAACAAGGAATAAACCCAACTCCTGTTCAATAAAATTGGAAGGAGTTTGTCCGTGTGATAGTCGAGCCTATCTACTTCTATTAACCTGTTCACAGCACAGGAGGCTGGGCGATTTTATTAAGACACCATCTCTAGTAAGGTTACTGAATAAGGCTCTAGACATCTTCCATCATCCATCTAAATAATATAAGATTGGCGCAAGTATATATACGATCATTTTTATTGTTGTTGTTAAAAGTATTTGAATGATAAATAAAGATTGCTTATCTTCCTTTATGTGCCGTGTCCATTCAGGTCGTAGATGATCATGAACCTCTACCTCCTCCTGTCACTTATCGCTCTTAATAGGTTTTGTCTTTTCGTTATTTTTCCCAGACCCTGTTCGGCCATCCGCTTGCTGAAGCCCACTAAGTATGTCACGCATTGCTTTCCCTTGGTCCTCTTTCTATCTATTCGTCCTAGGAGTATCAGATTTTCCAAGCCCTCGTTTTTCATTACGTGTCCCAGAAATTTCAACTGACTCTTCTGGTGTTAAGTATGTTTTCTCTTTGTTTCCATTCTATCCAAAACATCTTCGTTGCTCACATGTTCGGTCCATGGTATCCTTAGAATCCTTCTGTAGAACAAAATTTCGTGTTGCTTTGAGTCTCTTTCTTATCTTTGAGGAGAATGTCCAACATTTGCTGTTATACAGAGGACAGATATCATGTAACAGTTCAGTACTTTTTTCTTTGTTTCCAACGAAACTGGCCTGTCTCGTAATACTCTGCTTAACGTTTGGAATGCGTCTTTGACCATCCCAATGCATCTTCGGATCTTTCCTACTTGGGTGCTTCGTTAGGCTTCTTCAGTTTCCGTAGTTTCATTCTTAGTTTAGTTTTACAGGGAGGTGATCACTTCTGCAGTCGAAACTTGGATAGGTTTTGCAGTGAACAACTGCATTCCAAAATCTTTTGTTGATAGTTATGTAGTCAATTTGGTTTTTAGTTCCTCCTCCTGGGCTTCTCCATGTCCATAATCGTCTTGGATATTGGTCGTGCATGATTGAACCCATTTTCCTCCGCGTTCGTTGCAGCTTCCTAGTCTGAATTTCCCAGCTATCTCTCCTTTCCTCTTTTTGCATACTTTGGTATTCAGATCTCTATTGATAATTATAACTTCTTGTGATTTGCACAGAGTTTTGGTGTTGTCTAGCATGGAACAGAAAGATTCGATTTCATCTTCCGTACTTTGTGCTGTCGGTGCATACACTATTATAATATATATGTTGAAAGGCTTTCTTTTCAGTTTAACTACAAGAATAATTGACTGTATCCTAGAATGCATTTCTTGATGACTTGATCTAGTATCAATCAAACATTTTCATTTTTCTCTCTGCCTGCTTATATAATCCTGTGGATGTCCCTGACAACATCTCCGTTCTTTGACCACCTAATTTTTCTTACAGCTAAAATGTTGACATTTAACCTACTCGTCTCTTGTTTTACATTTTCCATCTGGACACAGGTGTTTAAAATTCTGATGTTCCATGTCCCGAGAATTATCTTTAGTTTGATACGAGCAGTCACCGGATGACGGTCCGGTGACACTTGTCGCTCATATCGTTCCTTTGCCGGCAAGGGATAAGTTTCGAGGAATTTTATCATCTTGACGGCGTTTACGCTAACAGTCGCTGGATGACGGTCAGGTGACACCTGTTGCACATATCGGTCCATACCGGGCGAGGATTTAATTCCTATAGACTTAACCTCTTTCACGCCATTAGGTTCCATAATATATTTGCTAATTGGTATGATATATTTTTGGATTAATAGTGGTGTGCTTTCCTTTTGCTTTCTCCACGGTGGTTTATTGAGACATCGCCTCTAGTTAGCTAGCTGTTGACTCATCGAGAGTTCTTCCGCCTTTTGTTAGGTCATATTTTTCGTCCTGCTGGATTGCTAACAAGACGCCTCACTCGCAAGAACATGGAGTGGGTGATTAGAAGCTTGTTAATGGGTGATTAGAAGCTCTGTTAATATACACTGGGATATTTTCTTTTTCGTTATTATAGGGCCCGAAATCACTTTTGTATTTAACGCCTGATGGCTGCATACTTACGTGAAACTTGTCTTAGTTTTATAACGTATTTTATTTTATTTTACTTTTGGTATTTTTACTGAATATCTATTATTAATGAAAGAATGTGGGATACGTTAACCTTAATAATAATAATAATGATAGTTACTACTACAGTAGTAGTAATAAACTGTGTTGAAATTATTTTAAATCTAATTTCTGTAAGGATTTATTTAAACTAAAAACATTCAGACGCATATATAAATCTCTGTGTGTTTGTGTTCCTATATATAATTGTAAATTGCATATATGCGTAAATAAAATGAATATATATATATATATATATATATATATATATATATATATATATATATATATATATATATATATATTCATCTTATTTGCACAAAAGATTTTGTCAGTTATTTTTTGACAATCTTTTATCTCTTCTTAAATTATGTCTTCTAGAATTGATGCTAGAACACTTTATAAGACTGTGAGAAATCTCACAGGCTCCAGACCAAATACTGCCATTCTAATAAAAGAGAAGCTGGAAATTACTGCTCCTCAAAACCGAACAAAATAGTGGATGGATATAACCTTTCAGGGAAGTTTTGAAATAACCAATGCTTGAAGAATTGCTAAATTTTGAAGATGAATTATCCAACGCAGTTGACTTGGAGATATAAAAAAAATAACATCTGAAATAACAATGAAATCAATGAGAGTGTGAAAGCTCTGGCAAACAATAAAGTTGCAGTTTTAGACTTCAACCTTGTAGAGCTACCGAAATGTCAATACGAAGCAATGGTGAGGGAAGTGACTCAAATTATGAATATGGTATGGAATGCTGGCAAAGTTCTTGTTGAATGGAAGTGTAAGTGATTGTAAAGGTTTTTAAGAAAGGAAATTTGAGTGAAGGTGAAAACTGAATCGTCACTAGAAAACTGTTATGTCGTATTCTTTTAATACGCCTATAAAAGCATGTCGATACCAAACTGCGAGGACAGCATAAAATTTGTTACGACTACTTCTAAACCAATAAAAGACTTAAAGCAAAAGAATAATACGCTAAAACTTGAAGGAGAAATTTACTCAAAAATTACTTAAATTTCTTCTTAAAGGATAGGACAGAGGTGTGTGCCACATTCGTCTTACCTCTCACCCTTTACCGCTTGGCTGTACTTCCTCTTTACAGGCACAGTTGTGAGGCGATCGAGCGTTTGTTGATCAACACGTTTTATTTTTTGACACGTTCTGTCCGACCTTCAACGCGACCAGATCAACCACACCACAGCTTACCGTCATCGACACGTCCAGTCCGTCGACACGACCAGATCAACTATACCTCAGCTTACCGCCGTCGACACGTCCAACCAAACTTCTAATACTTGACCTGGAACCCTAACTGACCGACGATCAACTTACCTACCATAGGTTTCACTAAAGATTACCAGTCCAGTTTACTCGAACCTGATATTTTACCCAGCAAATCTTTTTCTGTTTCGTTGTATTTTAAAAAAGGGACGTCGTTTTAACGAAATGAAACTGACGCTTGGTTAAAATTGACTGTTCCCACCTTTCTTTGGACAGAAATAAGCTTGTGGTGTCGACATCCTTATCGGCCCCGCAACAATATATATATATATATATATATATATATATATATATATATATATATATATATATATATATCTATATATATATATATAAAACAAAGGTATTATTACTTTTGCAGTGTAGTTAGCCTCATTAGTCAACACAGAATATTTTATTTCCTCAACAAATGTTTAACGAGGGGAATAGTGCTTATATGATAATTGTATTCAAAAGTTAAAATTGAAATTAAAGAAAAAAATTGTGTCAAAACTTACGGGCATGTAACTGTCCAACAGACGAAAGGTTTACCGAGAACACATTGACATGTGATACAATAATGTTCGTCCACATTGCCTTGTCCGTAGGTCTTTCCATCATAAGTACATTCTGCATAAACTGTAGCAACAAAATAAATTTTCGAGTTTGTATAAATAACGAATAACAATAAAGAATAATTAAACTTGATAAAGAAAAGGGGAAAATTGCGACGTAAAGAAATAGTAAATAAATATGCATAAAACCTGGAATATTAAGAAATAATCTCAAAATTTTCGACGAAACTGAAAATCAACATAAACATCTCAGCTTCGTCCCGCAGACGCCTATTACTAATTTCTGAATGAATGCTATTTCAATTAGATCCTTTTGTGAGGACATCATTTAGCATTAGAACAGCAACATTAACACGATCCTCTTATAAACAATGACAAAACTGAAGCAATAAAGAATCGCAAAATAATGAAATAAATATACAACAAACCTTTACAGATTAAGTGGAAAATTAGCCAGCAGAGTAAAAGGAAATAGCAGCCCATGTTCGTGATTGTTAAATGACAATTTGTGTAAAGAGAAGCAGCAAGAGCTTTTTGACATCTGTTTCACGATGAAAACAGCTGCGAAAATATTATACAGAATATATATTACGATTTAACGAATTATTGCTTTGTTGCCTCGTGTACATTTGTTCAAAAAGATTTACGATAAAGAATTAAGAAATAAACAGTGTTCTTAACAACAATCTGTTTGTAATAAATTCTAAACTATTTAAATTACGATGACATTCTTCTAAAACTGTATGAGATGGCTTCATTTTTTTAAATTTGAGTTGTTGACGCAGTCTTGGTCTCCTAAAGCTTTCGTTTTGGTTCACAATGGATAGACAAGTTTTGTTGCAGCAAACTTCTAAGAGATAAAAATGACCTTCAAATCAAAGGAAAACCTAGTGAAAGTTAAATTGATCGTAAAATTATATTTATCGTATTAAGTACTTTAATTTTCGTTTATGTAAAAGTTGCGCATTTCTTAAAAACATAAACCAAAAAAATAATACTTTTATTGGGTTGGAACACGAGTTTGTAATATTTTATATGTGGCGATTGAACACGTTATTTTACCTGTACTGAAACGATATATAAATAATTCGAAAGGTGACATTTCAAGGCGTCTTTCTCCAATTTGTTGGAGTTTGTGCAGAAAATGTAAGAGACACAAGACCACATTTCTAGAAAATTGATCGACTAAAAAAGACATATGAATTAATTAGTAATGAATATATGTATTGAAATCTTTGGGAAATGTGACTTTTCTTCCTGATTTGATTTGAATTGTTGGTGTATTGTCAGATTGTGATGTACCATTAGATTTGGGTGTTTCTTGTACATCAAAAGAATGTGTGTGGTTAAGTTTGTTTTTCTAAGAAAGCTGGTTTTAGTTTGTCAATAGCGACAGTGTCTGAATTATTCACTTTTTGTATTGTGAAATATTTATCTGATTTATGTAGGACTTTGTAGTATGGACCCTGATAATTTGCTGAAAGTGTTTTTTTTTTAACTGCGTCATCTCGTACGAAAACGTACTCGCAGATATACAAATTTGTTGGTGTGTATATGTATATATAAGAAATGTATCTAATTAATTTACAGGTACATTTCTTATGAAATTCTATCAAAAGTGTACATAAAATACTATAATTTTATGTACACTTATTACATTTTACTGTGTTATTTGTATTTCTATTCATTTTATTATTTTATTTATGGAAAAATATAACTGAGATAATATAAAAATATAACTGAGTTAATATAAAAATAAGATCATATAAGTTTCATAAGATGATACTAATATTTGTAGTTACCCTACTCAGTTGAAATTGAAAAATCAAATTAACTTTTCCATACGTGTTTCGCATGAACAATTCGCAAAAATAAAGGCCGTAACAGCGGAGTACAACGCAACTAAAATAACGCAACTTTTTATTGTATTCTTGCTGATCTTGCGTACATTTGAATTACAGCCGTTTTAGGGACATAAAAGCCATCTGGAATGAGATTTTTTTAATACCTTGTGGCTTTTCTGATTGTTATAAGCTATACAACTTATAATGCTAGAAGATAGATCTACTTAATAACACTGTTGACTAAACTGAACAGCGTTTTCACTAATTTTATAATATTTAACAACTTTAATAGAAACATAATAAAATAATTTAAGAAATAACAAGTAATTGTTTTAATGTTTGTATGTTACAATTCAGAGCTGATTTTCAAATAGGAGGTAAGATTAAAAAAATATGATTTGCTTTCCTCAAAATTTTGTGCTTTTAACTAATATAATCACTAAACTGAACGGTTTTGAATTTGTAGAGTATTCATAAAATTAGTTGGCGGGGAGGGTAATAAATATAAAAAATATTTTGCCATGATTTTAAAAAAGAAAACATATTTATAATAATTTCCATCATTTGTGAATAGTTTATGAAAGTTTCATTAACGTCCGACAATTATTTTTATTTTTGCAAGATTTTCCAAATTAATGTATGTCATAAAAAAGAAAAATCGTGCTAAAATTTTGTTATTTAGTAGTTCCCCTGATACAAAGAGAAACAAGGTTTTTTAATCAAGTTCGAATGTTCTAAAAAGGAGGAAAATTCTTCGTTCTTTCCTCTTAATAATAACATCAACATTTAGACGACAAAATTTTGTTTTCATCAAGTTTGACTTTTTTTTTTCATCATGCTATGTTCTTTTTTTAGCGACTTCATGGAGATACCTACACTAATCCATTAGAACATGGGTGGTATGCTGTAGTTTTAACATGTTTTGCTCTCAGCAAGTTGCTGAATTCTTGAAAAAGGGATGATCGAAATTGTGTGCCATGATCAGTGGTGATGACATTGGGTACTCCGAAAGTAAATATTCAATCTTTTAAAATAGCGTTTGCGGCTGAAGTTGATGATGTGTCTGTAAGTGCAATCGCAATAGGCTAACGTGAAAATCTGTCAACAATAGGCAAGATATATGAATAATCTTAACAGCTTGGCCGGTGGCCCATGATGTCTATGTGTATGTATTGCATCTGGTTTGCTTAAAGTAGTTATTGGTGTTTTGGTATGATGTATCTTATTCTTCTGGTATTCTAGGCACGTTGATGTCCAATTTCTATTGTCTGATGTCATGTATGACCAAAACAAAACGTTCACTTATGATTTTTACAGTGGATCGCTTTCTTGGGTGTGAAATATTATATAAGTGTTAGAATATTTTAGATGTCGGGGGAATGTATAGTCTATGGTTGGTTAATGTAGTATCACAATAAAGTGTTTTATTGCTGAAAGGAACTGGAAATTGCTTCAGCCTTAAACTGGTGTTTAATAATATTTCTGTCAGTATGGAGTCAGATTTCTTTTAAATAGAAATAAAATCATAGCTTAATATATCATCGGTGATTGTTGTTATATCTGTACGTGACAGTGTATCAGCTATAATATTTTTTGTCCCTTAATATAACGAATATCTGTTTTATACCGAGTGATAAAATCTAAATATCTCTTTTCTCTAGGGATGCGTTTGTCTGCACATCAGTTACTAGCATGAGTGGGAGGTTTGTGATCCCTGTATATTACAAACTTTCTACATTCAAGTTTATGTCTAAATTGCTTAATTACTCAATATATAGTCAATAATTCTATGGGAAAGGTGCCATAATTTGTCTGAGTCCTGGTTAATTTCGCTAAGAAAAAGAAAATAGGTTTTCTTACCGAATCGACTTCTTGTTCAATTAGAGATCCTATCGCTGTATTGGACGCGTCCATAGTGAGGAGGAAGATGCGTGTGTTTTCGTCACTGTTCAGGTATGAGAGTTTAGTGATGTTGGCAAGGATAGCTGTGGCTGTATTTAAGAGATGGATGGCATCCTGTTGAGTGTGATGTTTTTGTTTTTTCTTTAATAGGTTAGTTAATGGTAAAAGTATAGATGGTGAATTAGAGATAAAATGACGATAATAATTTATTCGTCCGATAAACCGCCATAACCGGATGAAAGTAAGTACAGAGAAATTTTCAACTGCTTCCGCTTTTCCAGGTAAAGGTGAAAAGCCATTTTGGTCTATGAACTTGTTCAAGAAATTTAACCTAAGTGGTGCCAAAAGTACACTTATCCAAAATCATTTTTAATCCATATTGAGAAAGTCTCTGAAAGACAGGTGGTTGTTGTTTTCTTCAATATTTTTGCTTGCAAGGAAGATATAATCAATTTAAGCATATAAAAATGGTAATCTTCTTAAGACTTGGTCAATTAATCTTTGAAATGATTGGATGGCGTTTCTAAGGCCAAATAAGATTCAGACAAACTTGTATAGTCTGAACGGAGTTGTCACTGATGTTTTGAGAATATCCTCTTTCGCTATCGGGATCTGGAAGTAAGCTTTCGTTTGATAAATCTTTGAGAACAGACGTGATCCATGTAACCCGAGTGCGAAGTCGTGTATATGGGGAACGAGGTAACGATCAGGGATGGTGGATGCATTTAATTTACTGAACTCCACACAATCCGGTGTTGCATAACGGCTTTCACATGGTCGAATTATCCCTTCCCGTAGAATTTTGTTAAATTCGTTTCTGGCGAATTCGTATTTGTGTGGGTGTAGTCGTCGTGGGCAGGAAAATACCAGTTGTCCAGTAGTTTTTATCCAGTGCTTTGTTTCATGTTTGATATTGTCAGCATTTTAAATTTTTTTGTAATATCCTTATATTTGTTTAAAGTTTCAAGGAATTCTTTTTTTTTTATAGCAATTTGTAGCTCTTATGTCAGTAGATCTGTATTGTGTACAAATTTCTGTAATACAGATATTCGTTTTGATGTCCGAAAGTATTCTGTATTTCATATTCATCGACAAGTTGAAATGGGCCAAAAATTTGTCCTAAGAATGGGTGACTGCACGTCGGTTGTATGAATCTCAGGGTAAAATTTCGTCGCATGCCAGTATTTAATATCAAATCTTTTCTACCGTAGGTATGAATACGTGTGTCACTTGCAGCTAATAGTTTGAGGCGACTAGGACTGGATTTGGGTCCACGTGATGGTCGAATGAAACTGACTGCTGCTCCAATAGCCCCTCGGAATTTATAGCCGTTATTTTTGTCGAATACGTAAAATAAGCGACTTTCTTTGTGTGTAACAGGAGTAGTTTGTTCGTTTCCCTGGTGTCTGTTGGTTTTATGACGACAATGTTGGGTACATTTACTTGCCTCGTCACCAAACGTGTGGTGATACCAGCAAATGCCACTGGGGTATATGTTTGTTTTTCCACAGCATGAAGTATCCTCGCGTCGATGTGAAGTTCATCTGAATTTTCGTTGTTGCTGACTTAACAACAATTGTATTTGTTGAATTTTGTTTATCAATGTGTGCATGTTTAGCACTGCAGTCGTTATCCTATTTCGGAGTTAGTGTGTTTATTCTTTGGTCGTACGACACAAAAAAATTTTCGGCGATATCTGCCAGTTTGTCGAGTGGTGTGTCATCTGTCATGGGTGTCAGTATTTATACTATAGTGTTTGGCAATTTATCCAAACATAAGCGACGTAAGATCCACTCTGATATATTGTTCCCCCTGAAGTGACTTCTCATGTGCCTGAGGAGTTGGGAGGGTGTGCTGTTTCCAATATTTATATTATTAAATACTTCTCTCAACATTTGTTCATTCGAGCGACCTGTCTTTTTAATGATGACAGCTTTAAGGACATTGTAAAAGTCAGTGTCGGGAACCTTTTCCAATAGGTCGGTGACTTCATTGATTACATCGGAAGGCAGCAAAAATAGCCTGAAGTTGGAGGAACTAATTCTTTGTGTTGGTGGTATTGTCGTTGTATGATGGTAACTGAAGGACTGATGAATTTATGTCTAAAGGTGCTTCTAATCTGTTTACAACTTCGTCCCCAGCCCCTCAACTTCCGGCGTCTTCCTCTCTGGGTTGAGGTGTCCACTCGGTTCGAACCGAACTTAGGGGTAACTGGCCGTACGCTCCGTGAGTACCATTAGATTGTTTCGACCGGTCAACTGGTCAAGTCCTACTCGCTGCCCACGCTGTGTCATTTTGCTAGTAGATCCAGTAAGCGGTGTGTTGTCCATACGTTCACGGTCGACTGGGGATGTGGACACGGCTGTGAGAGTTGGCGCTAGGAAGTTTAGAATGTGGCAAAATAAAACAAGAAATAATATCTCAGAAGCCAGACAACAATGGGGGAAATATTGAGGTCTTTTATATAAGATAACATCAGAACAGAGGTTACAGGGAGAATAAAAAAAACCCCCAAAACATTTAACATAAATGAGAAAAGAAAAAGAAAAAATGCATCCAACGAATTCCCAACAGAGAGAGGGTTTTTGTGTGATTAACGCATATTGAATCGCCTGGGGTAGGTTTATGACTAATAGTCCAGTCTCATACAGACTTCTCAGAACAGGGCTTAGTCTTCTTTCTTCCGTCTGGCTTGTAGGACTGCGACCCGTAACGGTCGCCTGCGGGTGCTCACGCATGTGACGACGATATGCCGACCGATCGCGGTCTATCCTGTCTCTCTCTCCCGTCTGGCTCTTCCGACTGGCTCTTCCGTCTATCCTGTAGCACCGCGACCCGTAACGGTTACCCGCAGGTGCCCACGAACGTGACGGCACGCAGCGACGACGACGTGCCGACCGATCGCGGCCTTTCCCGTCTGGCCTCTTCCGTCTCGCTCGACCGTCTGCTTCTTCTTCAGCATAACTATGCGTTTATATAGATAAATCTGGTTGAGCATGAATCGACCCTTGGCCCGGCACGCGATTACCATGAGTACCAAAAACTATCCCTTGACATGTAAACCTATTCTCCAATTATTTACCTTATCTCAATCACGAGTTCTTCTCGCTTCACCAAAATTATACTTTGGGATATCTAAACATTGATTCAACCTTATGATGAAAACAAATACTGCTAAAAAAACCCAAGTATCTCGCCCATCCCCATTGTTTACTAGTGACCCAGATTTAAAACATCGCCTCCTTCCCTGAGATCGTATTTCTCATCGGTAAACACACATCTTAACCTGAATTTTACTTTGATATATAAACACCATTTCCACTTCCAGTCAATAAAAGTTATATATGTGTGCATTCATGTGGATGTATATGTGTATACCTCTCTCTGTTACATCTGTGTTCGAGTGAACTCATTGTATTGATGTATTTACTGATTGACAATCAAAGATCGGTAGCTGTATTCTCTTCTGATCTAACATTAACTTCCAAGTGGGGAAAAACAGACGGGTTACATTCAATGCCTCGAAAACCAAACTGGTTACATTCCATCACTGCCGATAAAACCCCGAAGCCAGTCACGATGAACGGATGTTCCTCGAGGAGGCTCCGAGCCTTGAGAAGATGATGGGCCTCAAACTCACACCTGGCTTCAAGTGGAACTTCTATATATAATCCATCACTAAAGATGAAGGTAAAATGATCAGTTCCCTCTACCGCTCCAGTAAGTACATGCTATCCTCTACCTTTATGAGCCAGATCAGGCTGAAAATAGAGCACTGTTGCCATATTTTGGCGGAAGTTGCCAAGTCCTCACTTTCCATTCTCGAAAAAGTTCAAAAGCGTCCTTGCTGGAGAAGAATTATTTTACATCCTCCAACCTCTCTCTCTTTCTCTCACGCACACGCCCAGGTGGGATGTGGTGAGTCACTCATTGCTCTATTGTTACTATCATGGAAAGTGCTCAGATGAACCACATTCCTTGGTTCCACTTTCACGGCTCGGTTCCGCTATGCCACTTACATAGTACCAAAATCGCACATTTCCTTTGTATTCCATCGGCGAGAAGCAAGATCCATTCAAACAGCTTCTTCTCGCGAACCAATACTCTGTGGAACAAACTCACTAGAGGATGTTTCCCCGATCACTACAATTTTAACCTGTTCAAGTATAGAGTCAACTGTTATCTTCTCCTCCTATCCATATAAACTATCCCTTAACGTAACCCTTTACCTCAAGTGCCCCCACCTGGCCTTATACAGGTTGAAACATACTGTAAAAAAAAAAAAAGTTTCTGCGTATTTCTTGACCAGGGGTTATCACTTGTTATTGAGGCGGAAATAAGTAACCTGGAAGACAGCTTGTTGTTGTTGTTACTGTTGTGGAGGTTAACTTTTCTTCGCCTTGGTCAAAGTAAACTCAGGCGTCAAACAAAAGAGGACATTGAGTAGGGGTAAATAAATTTATAATTTATTTGCATCTATACAAAGACTGGTAACTTCTATCTGTTGCTGTTAACAAGCCAACAGAGAGAGAGATAGATAGATAGATAGATAGATAGATAGAGAGAGAGAGAGAGAGAGAGAGAGAGAGAGAAAGAGAGAGAGATGAAATTAGAAGTGAAATGGACATTTAGTGGAAGTCGTCGTTGTAGGTAGCGTCTCTTGCTCAACGTGTTGGTGTTGACATCAAACGCTGTTCTGTATCGCGTCTCTCTCTCAGCAGGTCGGGGTTGACATTAAACGTTGGTCTGTGTTGGGTTTGTCTGAATTTGGGTATATATAAGTTTTAGTCGGCTCGAAATTAAGGTTTAGGTTTTTGAGCAGGAGTTGCTCCGACAGGCCATATTATATTATTAATTTTGTTTTGGTTAAAGCGGGTGTATGCATGGAGCCGATGCGGATAAAACGTATTTATGCAGTTTGCTTTGGGTAGCAGAGCGGTCAGCACCCAGTTTGTGCAGAAAATGTAAGAGATACGATAAATTCTAGTGTGGATTTTGAATTTTTAATGTTTTGCGTTAAAAGTGGAAATGGAGGAAAATTAGATGCATTTTTGTCTTTCGATGCGCTTTCATTTCTGTACAAATAGTAAAAAGATATGTGTCGTTTATGGAGATGGTACCATAGCTGTCAGTATTGTTCAGAAGAGGACATTTTAATCTGGAAGTCTGAATACGTTTCGGCAGGTCTGCAGTCGTTGATGATGATGATGATGAATTCTGATTCGCCTGATTAACAATAATTCAGGTTACACGACACGGAACATATCTCATATGAGCGTTATAAGGCATTTGAAAGCGCGCTGGATACGTGAATCGCGCCTATATTTGGGTGTCCATCTGCGAATCTCTGTCCAAATGCAGCAAAGTGACTCATTTTTTAAATAAAGAACGGTCACAAGCAACGAAAAATAGCAATGTGGAACGAAAAAGGTTTGGAGAAAATGGAATGAGCCACTGTTAGCCACTCCAAAGCCCGGTTTGCATCCGAAGAAAGTGATGCGGCGTATCTGGTCGGATTGGAAGGAGAGATTGTGTATTACGAGTTTCTTACGCAAAATCAAACATTGAATTCAAATACGTGATGTTCTGAAATGTAATGCTTAAAGGTATAATTGATGAAAAAGGTATCGTTTTCCTCCAGGACAACGCCAGACCTCACCCACCGCATTTACCTGATTTTGCACCTTCTGATTACCTCTTATTTCGATCCCTATAAAATTCTCTTAATCAGAAGAACTTCGAGTCCCTGGAAGTCTGTAAAAACCACGTAGACCAATTCATAACCAAGAAATATGCCAAGTTCTTAGAGGATGGAATCATAAAGCTGCCTCAAACATAGCAAAAGCTAATAGAACAAGATGGTGCATACTGTATGATTGAATAGATTTATATACAAATATTTAAATATTGTCTCAAATTCACTTAAAAGCAATACAAACTTTTGTTCATCATCAATACTTGTAATCTCAAATTTATTTATGTTCAGAGCTTTCGAGAACTCTTTATTTTTGCGTTGTATACTAAATTTAGATGCAATATCGTTTTATTTAATTCGTATATATTCAGTTTTTCTAGGCGACTTTCACCACATCATTTTCGTTACGGCTTTTTCTCCCTTCCTTCATTTTTATTCACAGAGCTTTTATTTGTCAATTACTCTTTTTGAACTCTTTATTTAATACACATCATACTTTATCAATTAAAATTCAATCTAAATGCAACACTTTTTTTCACTTTTCGTCTATATTTCTTTTGTAGGTACCGCCACAGACTTCCTATAAAAATCGGAAAACGCATTTTAAATAATTTAAATGTCTTCTTTGAAGTTAAATGTTGGTTTTATTTAAAAGTTAATAGCCTAAAGTCGATCCATGTGAATAGAAAAAGAAAATTTTGTATGCAAATAAAGCTTTTAAACATTTTAAAAACATTGGTACGTTAATTCGTCGAACCACCATTACAGACAAAAAAGGTAAAGGACAAATTTAAAAATCTCTTTAAAAATCCAGTATTTGACCTAGAGATGTGTATCAAATTCGTTTAATAAATGTATGGGACATTAACTGGATTTTGTAAAGTTAATGCTTATTTTTGCTTATAAAACATAATGAAAATAACGTTTATTTACGAACGGTAGTCTGTGTCATCAGCGTCATAGATAAACAACAGTAGTTTTACGCTATCATCTTTGTTTGTCTCTTAAAAAGCGAGCGAAAAATTAAAGAAAAAAAACAAAACACTAAAACACCAGTAGTGCAATAATGAAAAAATTGGTATTTATATTTAAGAATAAACTATCTTTAACCTGATATAACCAGTAGTTTAAAAATATAACTTTTATATTACACGCTTTTATGAAACATAAGAATAATGAATAATTTTTTATTTTTTTATTAGAAGTATAAAAAAGAAATTAATTTAAAATTAATTAAATAATAATTTTGAGTTTAATTCATTGCTTTATTTTTTTATTATTTTATTATCTGTTTGATGTTATAATTACACTCGATAAAGCATTTTTAATTATTCTGAATATAAGAGTCATTGAATTAACGGTAAGGAAGAGTAGTCAGTCAAAGGAGGTAATTCAGAATTATTTAATTTCTTTTTTGAACATCCGTACAAAAATAATCTAATTGTTTCAAAAATGAAAAAAAAAAAAAAATGTAAATAGTTCACACTTGAAAATGGTATAAAAATTTTACATCTTTCGATCTTCAAACACGTATTTCCTTAATAAAAAAAAAACAAAACAAAACAAAACAAACAAAAAACAAAAACAAAACAAAACAAAAGTAACTCTTGTTACGAATAGTAACTGGGTAAATTTCAAATTCGCATTGAAAAAATACAAGTAATTAAAAAATATTAATTGTAATTCCTATCAAATCTGAAATAAAATAGTAAAATAAAATCATGCAACCAGGTCTTTTGGAGTTTTATTAAATTGTTTTTTTTTTTAAGGTTCGGGACGAATTTTAATTATCACACTTGCATAAACTTTTTTTTTTTTTTTACTGAAATAACATCTTCAAGGATTTTTCTTTATATAATTGTACAAAAAAGATTCCGCAAACACCCCAAATTAAAAGGTATATACGAGTTATTAACAAATGGGTGGGTGAAACAGACCACTCAAAATATTTCCAAAACTTTTTCTGATAAAATGACTTTTTCCGTTTACTGAATTGGTACCAAAACATTTCATTTAAATTGGATAATTCCTTGTCTTTTGGCAATTTTTTCAAAACTGGTTGGTATTTCTTTTCCTTTCATTTTGGAAAAAAAATGAATCCATTTTTGGTGATACCTAGTCTTTTGCAAGGTTTTCTTTTTCAGCAAATATTTTTATTTATCTTTTAATTTACATCACTTATTCAAATTTCTCCCCAGTTCTTTCATTAAAAGTTTTTTTTTGTTTTTTTTTTTAAAGTGCAATGTTTAAACGTTTTTAATACGCATTGCCATTATATCTTCTAAAAACAATCTTTTGTATATTTAATATTTTCACTTATGTATTCTCCAAGATTGCCAATCTCGTAAATCACAGTAATAAATGTACAATCGATATTTTAGAACATTATGTGAGAGACAAATCTAAAATTACTTGCCATTATTGTGTGTGCAGTCCTCAAAAACGTAATATATTGCCCGTATCTGTCAAGAGACTTGCTTCTTTAACACCTAACTTTTCAACTTTATTCATTACATCACGTCAGTGAGTTTGCTTTTAATATTTGAACAAATAAAGTGAAATTAGATATAGGTATCTTGCTTCATTTAGTGAAAATCTCGGTTCTTACCGATAAACAGGTAGTTGACCTAGGGTCATTCGTTCACACATTTTAAAATAAATACCATTTTCAATGGGGTCCTGATTTATTGATTTCTATGAATTTTAATGAAAAAATTACGAAAGCATTTTGGCCCCAAAATTCAATTACAAATTTCTCTCAAATTCACCCCAGAAAACGTGATACCGAAGGTTTAAAATGAATTTTTAAAAATGAGAAATCTTTCTTGAAACTTTTATTTTAGTTTTAATTTCAAGCTAATAGATTAAATTTAATATTTCCAATAAGCAAAACGCTTTGCTGCATTTCAAAACTAATTTAAATTGACTGGAAAGAGTTTTTTTCGCTAAAATAGCATTTTGAGTCGTTTTTCATTGCAATGTAATTCTCTTTATTAAACTCTTCCAAAGATAAAATATACTTTTCTGAAACTTTATTTGAGGAATATTAGCTGATTTAAAGAATAATTAATCTGATTTGAAATAAATTTTCTTTTCTTTAATTTTAAAGTATCGTAGAAATGCATTTTTTTTAACACGGCGGTAGCTGTTTATTTCACGTGTTAACATGACATTAACAGCTTGATGACAGATGTCTACGGGAATTTATCTGTAAAATTTAATTGAAAAATTAATATTTAAGTACTCAGTAACCTTAAAGAATTAGGAAAATATTAACTGTAATCTAATATTTAATTGGATTTCAGATACTCTGGATTTAAATTTACTATACTTATCGCTCTTATTTCCCGATAATGTGGTGTATGAACCTTTGTATCTACAAAAATCGGCACGTTTATACGCATACAAAAAATTCAAAATTCCTTTAAAAATATTGGTGTTTGATAAATTGTACTAAACTTTTCAATTTATGATTAGTAAATATAACATTTATTTAATAATAATGCCACCATCTAAAAGGGTGAAATTAATGCAGAATTAAAAAAATTAAACTTAATAAATTATTCTAAATAAAATTAAGAAAAGTAAAACAATTCTTGTAAATTTCATTATTCATCGAAGAGTTTTTCTTAATATCCTTAATATATTTTATTTATGAAAGCAATTAAAAGCGTTTCTAATGAAATAATGTCTTAGTTTTAATGCATTTTTATTTTACGACTCAAAGCAGATTTTCGGTAAATATCGTTTCTGTATTATAAAAGAAAATTGATGATTTAAATTCACCAAGGAGTTTTCCTTTTTTTAACAAAATATTAAGAGGGTGAAAATTTAATTTCTCGAAATTTCATAAAATTAAGTAAGGTAACAGATGTAAAAAATCCAAATCAATGTGGTTTTTTACTGCAAAAAAAATTAACGTTTCCTTTACTAATCTTTGCCCCCTCCCCCCCGCTGACACAAGATAAACAAAATTTTAACCAAAATTTCGAACGTGCTAAAAGGGGTTAAAAATATAATTGAATAATAAAAAAAAAAATCCTTTTATCTTTCTTCTTGATAATAACATAAACATTATTTTGACGATAAAACTTTTTATAAAGTTTATTTTTTTTATCATGGCATGCTCTTTTTCTAGCGAATTAGTGGAGGTACCTAGCTCATTGTCTTAAAGTAATAATAATGATGAGAAGAAATCAACATAACGGCTGTTTCAAGAAACAAACGAATATGTTTACGAAATGTTCATTTGAAATGAGAAACCGATCCCTTTTCATTGCAGCCTTGAACAATTCTATAAGTACAAAAGTTAAAAAAAGACAAAAGTTGTAGGAGAATACACAGAATATCTACACAGATAAAAACCGCCAATCGCATGAATGCAATAAAGTAGCTTAAAATGAGTACAAACTAAAAAAATAAAAAAAGGCAAAAATTTCATGCCAACTGTCATGGTCGAATCCAGTCTTTTCTGAATGTTATGTACGTGTTTGTTTCTAATTTTAATATTTATTTTTATTTATTTATTTATTTATTTATTCTTTACAATGGCCTCGTTTTTTCTTTCAGTCTTTTGTTAGACATTTTTCTCGTTTCGATTAATAATATTAACGCATTGTTAATGTAATTCCTCGATAAAGGCATAGAAAAAAAGAAGGGGAAAAATTAATCGAGAAGTCTCCATTTTCAAGGTTTTTTTAAAAGAGGGTTGATCCTTATGGCATCCCATTGAACTTCCCACCCACCAAGTGACTTCGTCTTTGCTTGGACCCTCCACCTCTCCCTATCCTATCCCATGGCATTTGGTTTCTCAAATCGAGACTTATTTAAAAACGTCTGCTGAAACTTTCACTAAATGACCACTGATTCGAGTTTAGCGAGTCTAATGTGAAATAAGAAATCCTTGTGCCATCCTCTTCTTCTCCCTCCAGCTATGGGTAAATAGCAGGTCAACCCGGGTTCTATAGCCTTGGATAGCAACTGGTCTACCGCAGAAAGAAATGGCAACATATTACGGGAAAAAAATCTGCCTCGTCAGTCATGTATCGAAAGATACATGATCGCCTAAGCGTCTATCACGCATGGCACATAACTGACATAACTGACTGTTCCATGATGTTTGTAAGTGTAATTTTTTTCGGGCCTGTTAGCTTAATGTTAGTTTCAATTGCGCATTGTTTTAATAGAGGATAATCGGACTTGTACTAAGTTAAAACTTAATCATCTTCTCCCACCTTACCAATCATCTGCCCTCTTACTAACTCTGACCCACAAACCTTTTAATCGCATATTGTGAAGGGGTCTTCTTTTTTCTCCACCCCATACTGTGCATGTAAGTATTCATATCTGTTTGTTGGACACATACATACACACGCGTATAAATATCGATTTTCCAAGCTTAGCTTAGATGTGGCACAAGGCCGAAAGTAGGGGGTACTCAGTGAGGATCGAACTCAATACTCAGTATTAACAGTTCTAGCGAGACAAGATTGCTAACCATTACACCGCCTTGAGGTACCCCGTATATATATATAATGTAAAACCAGAGCGAATAATAATTTATTAATTATATTTTAATTTCCCCAGGAAAGTGATTTTTTCCTGGTTCCTCAGATCACATTTTCAAGTATAAAAAATGGTTTAAAATTTACATATCATTATTTTTATATACAAGCTTTTGAGGGGTAGTTTTAAGTTGATGTAAGGTGATAGAGGGAAGGGTAGGAGGAAGTCAACAGATATGGTCGAAATTAGAGAAAGAAGGGAGAGATAGGAATAATTTTAAATCTATTTTTATTAAGATACTTAAGAGTAAGGGAGTTGGGTAAGACCAAATTTAAGAGATCATCACACAGGAAAAGAGACAAAGAGAAAACAATTTTTTTCTTTTCTTTTATATTCATATTATTTTTCCTTTTCTCCTGTTTTATTTTGTTGGTATTTAAAATAATGTCAAGCGTTAATTCTAAATCATATTAATCTGTATTTTTGAAATTAACTGCAATATGCCTATATATGTTAATTTATTCTTTCTTTTCAAGTTTCCTCACTTTCCCCCCACCCTTGCTTCCCCATTTGCTTTCTTATATATTTTCTTTTTTTTCTCTTAGCTGGCCGTTAACTCTCAATGAGTCAACGGCCAGTTAACTAGAGGCGGTGTCTCCATAAACCACAGTAGAGAAGGCAACGGGAAACCATTACTCTATTAATGCCAACTAATATCATGACAGCTACCGCGCACATTATGAAACCTAACGGCGTGTAGGGGTTTAAGTCCATGGGAATTAACTCCTCGACCGGTAAAACTGACATATGCAACAGGTGTCACCTAACCGTCATCCAGCGATTGCTAGTATAAATGTTGTAAAGGGGATAAAATTCTTTGGAACTTATCCATTGCCCAGAAAGGAGAGACATTAGCTACAGGTGTCACCGGACCGTTATCCAGCGAGACTGACTGCTTGCATAAAAAAAAACCCCCAAAAAACAAAAAACTCTCGGGACATGGAACATTAGGACGTTGAACGTGTTCAGTTGGAAAATGTAAAACAGGAAAGGAGTATGCTGAATATCAGCATCTTAGGTGTAGGTGGCCAAACAACGGTGATTTTGTGAGTGACAATCACAGGATTATATGTGCAGGGTGAGGTAGTTAACTGAAAACAAATTATGATACTAAGAAAAATAAAACTATTTCATAGAAAAATGTCAGTCTATTATTTTAAAATTGCAAACACAGTCGACATAGGAAAACAAAAATGTTATTCCGATAAAAACATATCCGGGTTGGAGGATTCAAATGAAGAGCACTAGGTATCTAATATGTTGTGGATGGTATGAGCGATACAATTCTCGGTCATGTTGGAGACGTCAACGTCCTGCTGGAACACCTATGTCCTCCCTCAATACACATTCGACTTCCGTGTCCAGCAACTCAATGTAGACGGTAGCAAAGTTTTAGGGCATTTCAACGAGAAGTAGGGCGATAAAAAGAAGGGGTTATCGAGTGTGAAAAAATAAGAAAAAGAAAATCATTATTAAAGCGTGAGAACAATAAATAAACAACAATTAAGAAGGCAGAAGATAACGATTGATATTGCATTTAAACTTTTAAAGTTCGAAGTTGGCTGTCGAGCAAGAAGCTAGAAAAGAGTCCCACAGGCAAGAAGTGCGAGAAAAGAAACTGTTAGCAAAGAACTTACGGTTACATCTAGCCAATTTAACTATAAAATGATGAGATATTGTTGCCAATCTAGTACTGTGCTTAAATTCATAAAATCTAGGTAGCATAGAGGAGAGTTCATCAGGACAATTACCATGAAAGTGTTTATAGAAAAAAGGCACAAGGAAGCTACATTACGGCAGTGGCAAATTGACGGAGGTCAGGAATTCTAGGTGAGGCTCAATAACATATTGTATATTATTCTTTGAATTTTCTCAAGAGTCTCTAAATATACAGAATTATAAATATGTAATATAGATTCTGGAGAGAAAGATATAGAATTATAAATATGTAATATAGATTCTGGAGAGAAAGATTGTCTAGTATGACACAGTGAACCAATCTAGCAGAAGACATAAACAAATGATTCAATACACTCTTTCTATTTCATGTAAACAGAGAACGTTAGTCCGACAAGGCGGAACGAATCACTTTCCTGGGCGTTAGCATCAGCCATGCTGATGAAAGGAAGAAAGGGTTTTCTCAAACGATTAATAGAGAGTAGTCTTGTTATTGAGGCGTTCAAATTAAAGAGTGATTCGTTGTCCCAGTTAACAGAAGATTTTGGGCCACTTTTGAGTCAAACTGACCTTGACCTTATCGGACCGATCAGACTCACTATTGACAGTAGTAAATAATTGTGTCATCAGCATGGATACCAATTTGAGACCTAGTCACCATTGAAGACATTGAAGAAAATTAGGGACAAGTAGGTCGAAGGACAGAGCCATCTAGACACATTATTGCATTAATATAAAAAGATCTAAAAGAGTGACCTTTAACGAAAACTTTCATTTCGCGATTTGATAAGAAAGACTGAATCAGTTCAAAAATTTGTCCAGAAATACCATAGCCTTTCAATTTTTGAGAAGACCGGTATGTCAAATCCTTTCAAATGTCATTATTATCTAAAGCCTGATAGAATCTTTTATCAATAATCGTTAATACATCAGCAGTTTACCTAAGCGAAAGCCATTTTGCTATTCTGAAAGTTCGGAGTTGATTAGAGCCTCCAGTATTTTGTCAAAAGCAGGTAGAAGGCTAATAGGCAGATCGTTCACCTGAGTTCTTAAAGGTCTGAACTATTCCGTTTGCATGGAGTCATGTTTTCCTGTTGGCTACTTTCAAGCGGTTAACTATCTCCGAGTGTGTTTGGCGGTTTGTAACATTGGCAAGGCATGCCTTTCCCTTTTCTGTATCAGACTGGAAGCTATCGTGTTAATACTCACGATATATCCTAAAAAGAAATCAAAATGTTAAAATTTTGCGTATGTTATGTAATATTACGATAGATTGTTTTTAATTTATAGCTGTTAAATGTGTATTCTTAAATACCTTGAGAACTGTATTGTTAGGAACCATTAACCGCAAATTTCATTAAAAATTCTTTTTTTTTTTTTTTTTTTAATTATTGTCCATTTTGTTCGATTTAGCCATTTTAAATACATCGCGGGGGATCGAGATGGTTTGTATTAAGGGTGATTTTTTTCTTTTTTTTTTCTAGTCCCCTTTAGAAAATTTTTAGAATTGCACTGATCATGTGATTTTCTCTCCTTGTCAAATTTACCGCGTGATCTGATGATAATGCAACTCTATCTGATCGACATCGATAAGATCTACTCGTTTCATAACCAATTGTCTTTGACATGAGATTATGATTATACTGTGTTTTAAAAAAAGAAAGACAAAAACACCTTGAATGACCTCGATACCATGATACCATGATGTAAATCCTAAGTCGCAGATGAAAGCCTGAATAAATGAAAGTATTGATAAATTACAAGTCATGGTAATTTATTTATAGTCCGTAATTTTCTCCTTTTTTGTTGCTAGGAAATGAAGAGGATGTGAAAATGTTTTCGCCGCGACACGTGTGTTTTCTCAAATACAGTCGTCTGTTGAGACTTTCGTTAACTTAGAGATTATAGAATTTTAATTCTAAAATTAAAATACTGATAAATCATCGAGCGCTTGCTACAAAAAGATAATCGAGCAAAAATTGATTTGATGATTTTGAGCCAGGGAAAAGGATTACAGTTGTTCAAATATGGTTTTAATATATAAAACAACTGTTGCTCAGTAACAAAGTGTTGTGGATTCCGAGATGAAATTCGGTCTCCAATGAATTACAAACGCAGGAATGAAATATAACAAATAAATGTATTTACACAATAATACAATGGGTAATACTGTTAGTAAATCCAGAAACGTGGTTAGTGGCAATACTAATATATATATATATATATATATATATATATATATATATATATATACAGTCTCGAAGTAGGACTTCCTTAGAGTCTACGTGCTTGTAACTGTGACTTCTACAAACGGTTACCTCACACTATTACTCTACCTCCAACTCAATCACAATCAATCTCTGCTCACTCCCTCTGTATATTCTGACTGACTCTGGGTATTTAACAGCAGCAGTCCAAGTAACACTCTGGTCGAGTCCACATATGAAAAAGGGGAGGACCCCATAGCACCTCCCTCCTTAGATCCCTTTTTGGGGGGAGTTAGTATTTTTGTCTCTTATAGTTGATAATTAGAGGTTCGAAAAATTTTCTCTTCCTGTTTGACCTTCTCATTTCTGTGTCTTCCTGCGGTCTTTGGATCTCAAACGCTTCGAAGATTGTATCCATAGAATCGTCGTTTTCTGCGGTTGACGAGCTTGGCTCCTCAATCCGTCTTTTTTGTAATTGATCGATATGTCTTCTATATGAAAATTTCTCTCTTGCATTGTGTACATTACATTTCCCAATCTGTTAATTATTGTGCCCGGCTCCCAATAAGCCATATTGTTTCTAAACATCCTAAAATAAACCCGTTCTCCAGGTTTAAATGATCTCTTTGGTACAATCGCTGTATACTGGTTTTTGTTCTTGTTTGGCAATAATTTGTCAAACACAGACCTTATTCTCCGAGCAACCATCAATTCCGCTGGTGAAAGAGCCGATGGCGTGTTCACGTTAGGTGTTAGGTGTTCACGTTAGGTGTACACTTGGAGGAACTGTTGTATCGCTTTTATCGTCGGTACATCCTCGGGTTTTTTTAACGCTCTTTTTAGTGTGTCAACGAATCTTTCAGCTTGTCCGTTCGACCTCGGGTGGTACGGAGCTATCTTGATATGTTTTACTTGATATGTCTCACAAAATTCTTTGAAGTCACTGGAGGTAAACTGTGTGCCGTTATCGCTTACCAAACAATCCGCGACGCCAAATCTCGCGAATAGTTCGTGTAAACAGTTTATGGTGTTTTTTGTCGTCGGGTGTTTAAATCTGGCAACCTCTGGTTATTTACTGAAGCTATCTACGGTTATTAAATAATAGTAACCTTCAATGGGTCCTGCATAAACCACGTGTATTCTGGACCACGGTCTGTCGACTTTAGGCCATGGCCTTTGTATAGAGGGTGGTGCTTTCGCCGCAGCAACTTTCCACCATTTGCGTGATATCATCATCCATGTTCAGCCAGTAGACAAAACTTCCCATAAGTGATTTCATCCAGTTTTTTCCGGGATGTCCTAACTGAAAATCTTTCAAGATCCTTCTTCGTAGTGACTTCGGTATTACTACTCTCTCGTTATACAATAATATGTCACAGATTGAGAAACCGTCTGCTAAATTCCTCACTTTCTCTTCTATTTTTTTCTTGGTATCTTGGTTTATTCATAAACTCGTCTCTTTCTGCTTCTCGTCTTATCTCTAGCAGCGTTACAGGTAGTTCCTTTATTGTATTGCATAGTACCTTACTGATTTCATCTTCCGCTTGTAATGCTGCAATTACCGAATCTTCTAACGGTTCGCTTTTCGCAGGTATTAATCGCGAATGTCCGTCAGCGTGTCCTATTTTCATTGATGGTAAGAATTCCAGTTTAAAATTGTAGTTTAGTAACACAGTTCCCCATCTTAAAAGTCTGTTCGCTGTATAGACTGGTAGACATTTTTTTTAACCGAAAATCGTAAGAAGTGGTTTGTGGTCCGTTTGGAGCGTGAACTCTCTCTCATAAATATATCTGTGAAAACGAGTTACTGCAAAAATTATGCCCAATGCCTCCTTTTCGATCTGTGAATAGTTTCTCTCCGCCGGTAATAATGATCTAGATGCGTGTGCAACGGGTTTGTTTGTACTGTTCCGCATCTTGTGTAAAATACACGCACCTACCCCATGTGAGCTCTCGTCACTTGCAATAATGATTTCGAGTTCGGGATCGAAATGTGTCAATACTAACTCCGAATTTTTGTATTATTTCCTTAAATGCTTTTTTACAGTCCTCTGTCCAATTCCAATTATTTTCCTTTTTTAGTAACTTATTTAATGGAGCCCTCAGTTTATGCATATTATCAATAAATTCGCCATAGTTGTTAGCTAGGCCCAGGAAACTTTGTAGTTCTGCAACATTTTTTGGTTCCGGCATGTTTTTAATTGCCGATGCCCTCTCTGGGTCCGGTTTCCTGCCATTTTCATTTATTATCTGACCTAAATATTTAATTTCATTTAGGAAAAAAATCACACTTTTCTCCTTTAATTTTGAAGCCGAATTCGCGAAGTCTTCTAAAAACTTCCTTTATGTGTGATGTGTGCTCTTCAACATTGTCGCTCTTAATTAGAATATCATCCAGATAAGCGGTCTCGAAATTCTGGCCCGTGAGCATTGTGTCCATCGTTAGCTGAAAAATTGCAGGTGCAACTTTTATTCCGAATGGTAGTCTGTTGAACTTGTACAACACTTTGTGTGTATTAATGCAAAGGATTTTCGTACTCTCTTCTTGTACTGGGATTTGTAGATAAGCCTCACTTAGATCTATTTTTGAAAATATCTTACCGCCGTTGAGCTTTGTAAATATTTCTTCTGGGCTCGGTAGTAAGTAATGGTGGTCTTTTATCGCCTTGTTGAGTCCCGTCGAAAAATCTGTGAATACGTGGATTTCTCCTGACTTCTTTTTTACATAAAGCACCGGCGCTGCCCACTCACTAAACTCTGTTTTAGATAGAATCCCAGTTTGTTCAAGTCTCTCTAATTCTTTGTCTATTTTTTCTATAGTAGCGAACAGTACATTTTGCTTCTTTTTAAAAATTGGTTGGACGTTTTCTTTTAATTCTATTTTGGCCTTAAATTTGTTGCATCACCAGGAAATTGATTATATAATTCTTCTTTCAATTTTATAGTATCTGGTGGTTCAACCTCTAACTTTTTGCAAAAAGAGTTGATAGGTAGGTCCCAAACGTTGAACTTCTGCATCCAGTCGATACCTACTAGATTTTCAGTATTTTTCATGACGTATATCTTAAGATTTTTGTTTTGCCGTGAAATTTAACATTCACGATTATTTCTCCCTCAAATTTTATTCGTTTGCCTGTAACCGACTTGGCAATTTTTTTTGTGTGTAACATGGTAGGTCTATTGAGTTTTCTCCATGTCTGTAAGTTGATTATCGTGAGTTCGGAACACGAATCCACTTGTAATTTAATCTTCTTATTTAAAATTTCCTTCCGTTGGTGTTGTCATCGTAGCTCTTATTCTATTAGTATCTTTTCTATTTCTACATTGGGATGCCCTGTTGCTCTTTTTTCCACATTCAAGACAATTTTTATATCTAAAGCGACAATCCTTGTTCCAATGTAGTCCTCCACATCGATAACATGTTGTTGTGGGGGACTTATATTTGTTCCAATATTCGTCATAATTTGTCCTGTATGTTGTACTTTTCCCCTTATTATAAAATTTTCTTTTTCTTTCCGGGGAGGGTGAGAATCTTTTTTCATTGTCGCAAAATTTTAGTTTTCTTTCCGGGGAGGGTGAAGAACGTAGACTTTTGTTTAACTTACGTATATGAGAAACAGCTGAATCCTCAATGTCCTTTGCGTCTTTCTTTATACTTAAACATCTCTGGCAATCTTCTGATAATTGCTGTAATGTTAGACCCGGTTCATTTTGTAATTTTGCAAGCATTCTTCTACGCATTTCGCTATCTTTTGTAGAAACTAACCCTTGAACAAAGATGAGACATTTGAAATTGTCCGGGTTTAATTCCGCTAGTTTAAAGTCGTCACAATGTTTATTTACTATTGCGGCAAACGTGAAATAATCCTCATTATCGCCCTTTACCAGGTTATGGCATTTCCACCTCCTGTGGAAGAATGATGTTTTCGGACTGAAGAGTTCTTTAAGACATGTCACTGCTTCGTCAAATTTTAATTCGTTCGTCTTTTTTGGCAAGATATAATCCACGAACTTTGTATATTCTTCAGTTCCTAATTTTCTAAGCAATAGACGTAGCTTTTTTGCTTCTGTCCAATTTTGACAGTCTATGTTAAAGATGTCTTCATGTCTTCTGAAGTAATCTCCAAAATTTTTGTTCTCATCTAGAGAATATTTGAAAATGTCAATGGTATTCCACACTGCGTCTTGCGAAAATGTTGCTTCTTTTTCAGTATCTAATTGCTTGTTGCTCGCTACTTTCAATATTAGTTCCTGGAGCTCTATTTGTCTTTCTTGATTTTCCTTTTGCGTTTGTAATAATTGCTTTAGCCATTTTTCTTTCATTCGTTCTTGTAGTTGTAATTGTTGATCATTTTGGTATTTTATCAGTTCTACCAAAATATTTTAAAAATCTTGCATGATAACTTACGTATAATCACGTATTTTTTACTCCTCGTAACTTTTTGTCGCTAATTTGTTGTGGACGAGGGACGGATTTTTCTATTTCTTCTTGTGTGAGTTTGAATCGCTCGGCGCGAATTTGTTGTTTTTCTTCCCGTGTGTGTGCCAATTTGCTTGTTGGACGACAAGGGAAGATTTTTTTCTTTTGTTGATTTTTTCTTTTCCGCGTGAGTATCTTTTCTTTTCCGCGTGAGGACGAATCTTCGTCGCCAATTTTTTGTTGGACGACGAGGGAAGATTTTTCTTTTGTTGATCTTTTCTTTTAGCGTGAGTATCTTTTCTTTTCCACGTGAGTTCGAATCTTCGTCGCCAATTTGTTGTGGATTCCGAGATGAAATTCGGTCTCCAATGAATTACAAATGCAGGAATGAAATATAACAAATAAATGTATTTACACAATAATACAATGGGTAATACTGTTAGTAAATCCAGAAACACGGTTAGTAGCAATAATATATATATATATATATATATATATATATACAGTCTCGAAGTAGGACTTCCTTAGAGTCTACGTGCTTGTAACTGTGACTTCTACAAGCGGTTACCTCACACTATTACTCTACCTCCAACTCAATCACAATCTCAATCTCTGCTCACTCCCTCTGTATATTCTGACTGACTCTTTGTATTTAACGGCAGCAGTCCAAGTAACACTCTGGTCGAGTCCACTTATATGAAAAAAAGGAGGACCCCATAACACAAAGTTTAAAGTATGATGGATTTTAATTGATATTCACAGCTTGGGAATGTGAATAAATTCATTTGTCTTGAAAGTCAGCCTGAATTATATAAGAATATTTAAACATTCCAATAACCCTTGCAGTTTAGCATAAACAATAAGAAATGGAGTCACAAAATTAACATACAATTAATTTTTTCTATTTGACACACGAGCACACTAACACTTACATGTGTTTGTGTCCGTGTGTGTGTGTGATCGGATGTTTTTATGCATTTCCACAGTTTTCATCCGATTTTGATTAAATTTTTTTGTTTGATAGATAATTCTTCAGTGCCGGTTTTAAGTACAAGTTGTTGGCGACAATGGCTCTCCACTACTTCCTATCCATTATAATAACTCTCAGCAACGTTTTAGTATTTACTGTCTGTTCTTGGATATATATCTTTCATCAAACTTAAATTATTACAATAATATTATTTATTATTATACAGTTCCCTTTTCAGCACCCCCATTTAAATTGTTACCTCCCCCGCCATTTTGAGATGTCTCTCAGTTGCACCCAGTTGTTGTTACTAATATTGATTTTCGGGTGGGTTGACTTTAAACTTAAACTGCTCCAATTGAACTGCAAAAATTCCCAGTAACGAAAGACCCGGTCAAAGACAGTCTATACTGCTGGTACACTTATACTGAATTATCCAATTTTAGTTAATGACTAACGAAAATGTATACAAAAAATAAATTTAAAAAAATTTATTTTTGTATACTTCGAAACATTTTCATGGTTTCTGATTAAAGTTTAAATATAAATTATCCAATGTCTGAATCCTATCGATTCTCATAATCTATTATCAAAGAGTTTTTGTGCTATGTCATTTCTTTGTTTTTTCAAATATTGCATTTTCACATGTCATGTTTTTTTAAAGAATCGCATCCTCACATGTTTGTGTTATTTTGTCGTTATTTACTTATTTATAAACTCGAATTAGAGATATGTTTGAAGCCGATGGAATTGTTCAGAATATCCATGAGAAGCGTTCTGGAAGACCATGGACATCGACAAGCCCCATAAAGTAAAAAAACGTACTAGAAATATATCACAAAAGTCCGAGAAAATCTGCGCGGCAAGAGAGTAGTGAAGTAGGTATTTCAAAATCGTCTGCCCAACACATTTTGAAGCGCAGCCAATGGAAAAGTTACATTTCAAGATTAGTTGATAATATTAATGACGATGATCCAAACCGAAGAGTGGAGTACTGCGAGTGGTACTTGGCATCATGTGTAGATGATGCACACTTTCCAACAAAGATTGTGTGGAGTGGTGAGGCGACATTCAAATTAAATGGTTCAATTAACCTCCACAATTGCACCTACTGGGGACTTGAGAATGCATATTATGGTGGAACATCATGTTAATTTACCAGGAGTTACAGTGTGGCATGGTTTATCCTTAAGAGTATTAATTGGACCATTCTTTTTTGAGGCTACTATAACTGGTACAGTCAGTCATGCACGGCGTTAGAGAGGACTTTGAGGATGAGGAATTTTATTTTCAGCAAGATAGGGCTCCACCACACTACCATCACGATGTTAGATCCTACCTTGATGAGATCTTTTCAAATAGGTGGATTGGACGAAAGTGGGGTTGTAGAATAATCCCCGCATTCACCAGACCTCACACCACTAGACGTTTTTATGGGGATACTTAAAAGGCAATGTCTACGCTATGATACCTGCAACAATATTATGACTTCAGGAAAAGAAAGGGACGCAAGGGGTGAGTCTCTGTTTCTGTTCAAGAGAATGAGGAGGAGAATGGACCGGACGATAATGAAGATTTATGTACTCTTATTAAAACAAAAAAAGAAAAAAAAAGGGGGCGTGTTAAGTTTTAACATATCGAAGTTATAATTTTAATATAGTCGAAGTATCCATTAAAAATTCAAACTAAAATGAAAAATGTCAGGTACCTCTGAGAACCGTTGAACACATTCTGGATTCAGCTGTCCAAGTTAAGTTTCGTCTTAGAATCTCTTCCAGATAACATTAGAATGCCGACCGCAGGCGCTCAGGACATTTAAATGTAGCTATATTCTTTATCTTATCATATCATATAATATCTATCTATCTATCTATCTATCTGAACATTGAGGTCAACGCTAAGCAGCGACAGTCGGTTTCAGGCTTGAATGCAATCTTCTGGACATTTAGCCTGAAGATTACATTTAAGCATGAAATAGATCTCAGTGTCCACTTTTATATCTGCATATACTCTATTTGTAATCGCATCCTCACATGTTTGTGTTATTTTGTCGTTATTTACTTATTTATAAACTCGAATTAGAGATATGTTTGAAGCCGATGGAATTGTTCAGAATATCCATGAGAAGCGTTATGGAAGACCATGGACATCGACAAGCCCCATAAAGTAAAAAAAAGTACTAGAAATATATCACAAAAGTCCGAGAAAATCTGCGCGGCAAGAGAGTAGTGAAGTAGGTATTTCAAAATCGTCTGCCCAACACATTTTGAAGCGCAGCCAATGGAAAAGTTACATTTCAAGATTAGTTGATAATATTAATGACGATGATCCAAACCGAAGAGTGGAGTACTGCGAGTGGTACTTGGCATCATGTGTAGATGATGCACACTTTCCAACAAAGATTGTGTGGAGTGGTGAGGCGACATTCAAATTAAATGGTTCAATTAACCTCCACAATTTGTCTTTTACCCACAAATATAACATACCATAAAACTATATTTTTATCGTAATATATGTAGCGTTTCAGATAGAGCATATCTCTAAAAAGACAATATGAATAAAGAAAAACAAAAACAAAAACAAAACTTATTATAGTTGAAGCGTTTCGCCCTCCGTGGGAGGCAAATGCGAGAATTTTATTTTGTAGCAAATATTTGTATACACAAGCAAAAATGTTATTGGTTTTTCAAAATGTTTGTGTTTAGGAACGCTCATATGGTTAGCTGAAACGTCAGGCAAGCTATGGAGGAGACGTCGTGACACAATTCAATGTCTAATAAACGAGTGTGAGTAAGTAATGTTTTAGAAATCTTTTTAAATGCAAATTAGTATTTAAATTATTTTAGTTTCGGATTAATTTATGTGTTATATATTTGGAATAACATGAGGTCATGAGTTTAACCGTTTTCTGTTGATTTTTAACATTTTTATAATCACGTATCTTGCTATGGGACAGTAGTAATTCTTTCAGCAATGGAGATATTGGAAAAAATCCTGGGTACAGATTTATATTTTGATAAGATTCGATAGCGCCACTCTCAAGAATTTTCCTTCTTAGTTTCTCTTTTGATAAGTGTGGCATTCTTTAGATCGAAATTGTGACTGAATTTATTTCTATCCATGACTAATGCATTTGATAAATTGTTGTGGGTAAGTTCCCTTTTGTGTTCATTGATACTCTTTTTAAAAATTTATGTAAGTTTCCCTACTGCGTTGTGAGGAACAGTTCTGGTAATTTATTTTATATATACCGGCTTTAGAATTATTATTTCTATGGGTATTTTTGGTTCTGATCATATCCATAATAGTTTTGGATGTGGTTGTAATTATTTTCTTGTTGTTTAGATTGAATTGATTGTTTTGGATAGTGGATGTTATGGAGTTAGTAGGTAATATATATCTGTTTTTATCGAGTTTATTGTTGTTAATTATATTATTATCTTTTTTGCAGTCGTATATTCAGTATGTCTTTCTTTTAGCATTGTGGATGAAATAATAAGGATACTGGAGGCTTTTGACAGAGAGTTCTATGCATATTTCATCTTTGGGTAAGTATTGGGGGCTTCAGATTCTTAGTGCTCATAAATAGAATCCTATAATTATTCTCGATTTGATCTTGTTTCGTGTTGGGAAGAAAGATTGACCAGGTCATTCTTGTTGGTAGCTTTTAAGTAAACCTCAAACTGAAGTTCCTTATTATTTCTGTGAAGCATGATGTCTAGGAAGGGTAAAGTGTTGTTAGACTCAGATTTAGTTTGTTGACAAGATCGGATAAAATTTCTTGTGGATATATGAGTAGAGAATCATTTATATATCTGAAGTAAGAAGAATCTTGTGGTAAAATATTTATAAAGAGACCACTTTCCAGAAATTTACCAAAAGGCTTGTCAGATATTTCCTATGTGTTCTATTAAGCATGTTTAAATTAAAACTTCTATGTCTAATATATATAGTAAATCTTTCGAGATACCTATTTATAAGTCTACCATTTGTCCGTGTGTCGAATATTGTTCCCACATCTAGTCTTGTCCTTCTGCTATGTGTCTAGATATTCTTGACAAAATCAAAAAAAAAAAAAAGAATCAGCAATGTTATGAGTCCCAACATCTCAGTTTCAATCACTTTCCCACTGCAGTAACGTAGCCTCTACTATAAATATTAATAATAATTGTTATGATGGACTTTCCTAGTAGTACACCGTCATTCATGAATTTAAGTGAGTACTAGATTGACAGCCAAATTTTATAATTTCACTGTTGAAATTTTGCTAATTGCAACCATAAATTATATGCTAATAGCTTCTTCTCTCTCGCCCTTTTCACTTGTGGAACTCTCTATGGTTTTTTGCTTTCCTGTCAACTCTGATCTCCAAAAATTTAAATGCAATTTCAATCATTAGCTTTAGCCTCCCGTTCTTTTATTATCATCTCTGTTTCTTTAATTCTCAGCAACCCTTTGCATCCTAGTGGGTTTTATTGGCTTCCTTGGGGTGAAATGGTTTACACACACACACACACACACACACACACACACACACACACACACACTCATATATATATATATATATATATATATATATATATATATATATATATATATACATGTGTGTGTGTATATGTATGTGTGTGTGTATGTAGACAGTATCATGCTCCAAGCAATCTTCTGACCAAGTATTGCAAAATGTTTTATACCTTTATAAGAGAAGAATGCCCGTTTATAGATATAAATAAAAGTTTTAATGTTGCACTGAAGTGTGAAACTGACAGTTATTACACTATGTCTATCCCTATGTCCACATTGACTATCTATCTATGCGCAATATAAACAAATATTTACTTAATTGAAATGTAATTTCAATTAAGTACTATTTTATCATGAGTACGTTTTTAAAATCGTATTAAAAACCTGACAAGCATAGGTGTTAGTAAAAGCTCTTGTGGAAATCCAGCACCTTATATAATTCTCTGTGTTTCGTTAGAGACGATCATCAGACGCTTAAAAGACTCACCCGACATATGCAGGTCTAACAATTCAGTTCTTAGAACCGAACAACCTACCCGCATATATGATTTGATTATAGTGGTGAAAGCTTGTGCAGAACCAGCAACATTTTCGGAAGAATTGATACCACGAAGTCTCTAAACAGTCCTCAACAGTTTCAAATTCAAAGTTGATCTTTTCCTAGACTGGTTGCTAAGCCAGGACCATCTGCTCTGTTATTTAAACCATAGCTGGCGAAAGAAGAATATATATTTCCCCAAGGGGTTAGGGTGCAAAAGTGAATATAGCGAACTCGAACTTGGTTTGCCGAGTTCTCGTTCCTAGTCATTAATCATTAATCATCACCTGGTTATTCATTCTATCTCTTTATATCGACAGGGTGCGATGATAAAATGGAAATAACACTATCTCATTTTAACAAATATATTTACCAAAATTACACAAAAATATCTTGAAATACTAAAGAGTAATTTTATTCAATAGAATCTCCTGTATCTCCTTTCGTACGCTCTTCTTGCCTTCAGTTCATTTTAGGTATTACAAGAATTTTTTTTTGTCTCTCGCTCAACTGCGCTCTACCTATAATAATCAAGGGTGGGGTGCAGTCTGGGGAGTTAGTTGGCCAGATGTAAGGAGTGATGTGGTCGCAGAAATTGTCTGACAGCCATGACAGGGTTTTCTGCTTGTGTGGCATGGTGCAGAGTCATGTTGCTGAGTCATGTTGCTAGATATAGCATCTTCCAACAGCCACCCTCTTGACCCAGGGCAGCACTACCTCCTCAAGTCACTTGATGTAAGCCTTTGTGTTGAATGTGAGGCCCTCACCAACAAATTCGGGAGGTCTTTTCTTATCAGAACGATCGGAGTGAGTTTACCGTACTGTCGTACCTTCGTAATCACCGTAGACTCAGCCAACTCTTTCTGAATCCTCTGCACTGTCCTCAGATTGACACCCAAACACACTGAAATGCTCGTATTGGAGCTTCCCGTGCGAATGACGAGCAGAACAGCATGCCGTTTCCAAATTTCTGGCGGAGGGAATTGTGACATGGTGCACTTTTTCTCACAGATGGTGCTCAAATGACCCTACAGTTGACAAAATCAAAACCAAACAAAGCGCATGCGCGAAATTAAAAATATGAAATGGCGACAATTTACCCATCTCACCCTCTTTCTATATCTATATAACCCGATATCCATGTCGGTGTGCAGATATTAAATCAAATTGAATCTTTAAAATAACTGCCATTCATTCCTGTAAGTCTTTTGTTTTTGGTACTATTTTTCATTTCTGTCTCGACGTATTTATCTTCTATTTTGCCTTAATTGGGATTCTCACTAATACGCAACTTTAAAAATTAAATTTTGACAAGTAAATAAGTTTTTATATTAAATTTGGTTTGTTGTAGATTTTTCGATAAACGAATGTTTCATTGATAGCTTTGATAATTAAATTGATTTGTTATTCAAATCAAGCTATTTTGCTGTCCCGAATTAATAACTTTTGCCCATATTGATCTAAGCTTAGGAAAATATAAGCACCTGTTGAGATATTTTTTACTAGTATTTTTTTTATAATAAATGTAACAAATCCGAAATTTCTTTTCTGAAATATTCAATTTTTATTTATTGTTAATAGAAATAATTATCTAAGTTACATTATTTGTTTAATAATAAATTTATTTATTTAGCTGAAAGAAAAAGCAAACATTTTATTGTGAAAAACGAATGAGTCACTTTTTCTGCCTAAAAAAATAGAAAAATTGAATATTCTACGCTTTATTTAATATTTAAGTTCTAATCATTGTTTCGGGTATTAAATAAAATAGTAAATAAAGACAAGGTACAAAGAAAAATTTTGTTATGTTTTAGATGTAAGTGGATAAAATGAATTTTGAAGTAAATAGAGTTTTGGAAATTTTGTTAATTATCCATAAATAAATTATCTAAATTACTTTAATTATTTTCCTTAGTGTTAGAATATTTGCAATGTAGACAAATTCGAATTTTCTCAATGGAAATAATATTTTTAATTGAAAACTAGAATTCAGCAGCATTTCAGAGCATAACAGACAATCCATAAGGATGGAAGTTACATGACCAAAACTTTATGAAAATCATAACCAAAAGTAACGAAGAAATTAGACCGAACCAACCACATATGCAATGATTAAAAACATCTCGGCTGACAAAATTCAAAGAACAGCAAAATCACAATATCGGAAATATTATCCTACCTGTTTCTTCTTAACATTTCCTTCCAATTTCATTTTATTTATTTTATTGAGAAGCACTAAAGAGATATTATTAACATGACTGACTATGGAATAATGCAAGGAATCCTTTTTAGCAGCACCAGAATTTGCTTTTTTTTATTCATTTTACTAATAACTGCATCAGTTGTAATGATGTTAACGAATACTAGTTGGGCTAGTTGATATCTGGTAATTTTTATTGTATAAGCTGTATGACGGCTTGTTGGCGATTATGTTCATTATTAGCGAACATATTGTTCAACCTCGGGACTCTAGAAACTTCTTATCAGTCTTTCTATCTTTACAAACCTGTATCTTGACTCTTTGCACTAATAGAACTGCTTAACAATTATTTCCGAATTTTTTTTTTAACTTTTTAAAAACCTTTTTCTTTTTTTTTAAAAAAAAAACTTTCTTAAAAACAGGAAAATTATGTAATTTCTGTCGGTTTATCTCCTACATAATTAACAGTTTCCTCAAAAAGATCAAAGATAATTTGTGATCACTATCTACTTTTAGTCAGCTTGTAGAGAGAAAGAAATGTTTTTGGTCACAATATGTCGCCTGTATATCTTGAATTGTCATCTAGGCTAACTGCATTAGTCAAGTCTTGAAAATCGAACGTTTTGCTATCATTCTTTAAAAAAATATAAAATTAAAAGTTAACATTCATAAATTTGAAACAAGTGACAAAAAGGCAATAAAAAAAAAAAAAGAAATCTCAAAATAATTTTCTCAAAAGATTAAATCGGCAAATTTCTGATTTTCTTCCATTAATATATTTTTAAATTATTCATTCGCCAAGAACATATTCGCTTTGGTTTGATCATTATTTGTTTATTATTTAGGTTAATTGGTTGTCTTTTAAAAAAGAATGTTATTTGGCAAGCTTAATTATTTACTACTTATTTATTACTTACTATACATTTCGGCACGAATGACCGAGCTTTATTTAGGCTTTAACATTTTTCTTTTTGTTTTTAAGGAAGAGAACATATTTTCAAATTTTCAGAAAAGGTGTCTTGATTCTCAATATTTCTCTTGTAATGTTTATTTTTAGTATTTATTCTCTGTAATCAACTATTTTATATTATTTAACATTTAAACACTTGTTTTAACAACAGCAATAATAACAAAATTGAATAATAATATTTTTTTATATTTGGAGACAATCTGTTTATTCTGACATCCAGTGACAAAACAAACAAGAAAACAAACAAAAAAAGCCTTAGTCCCCCGATTTGGTACTGAACTACGCGGGCAAAACATGTGTAGTGGTTCCGAGGGTCTCATAAGTGTCGAGTTCAACCAAAAGGTGGTAATTATACCAAATTTCAACATGCTACAGGCTAAATTTGCATATGGGACAATACTACCAGCTTTCGTTGGTTAAATCTCTCTATCTTCATAATCAGTACTGAATCTTAAATTAAAGGTGAAATCCACTTTTCTAGATCAACGAATTGAGAGAAAGAGAGAGAGAGAGAGAGAGAGAGAGAGAGAGAGAGAGAGAGAGAGAGAGAGTCTTTGTAATTTGTCTTAGGTCAAGATGACAGTAAATGTCTGTATCATGTTTTTGTCATTTAGATAATATGAAGGTAAACCTCTGTACCATGTCTTCATCATTTGTTATTTGCTTTATCGTTAGCATGTTTTTGTCATTTGTCCAATAAGGAAATAATAGACTGTATCAAGTTTTTGTAGTTTTCCATTTAGTCAAGATGAAAGTAAGTATAGGTAACAAGGCTTCATTTTTTGTTATTTGGTCAAAATGAAAACAATAGTCGGTTCAAAATCTTTGTTTAAGAAAAAAAATAAGAATCTTTGAAATTTTTCATTTATTCAAAAAATAAAAGTCGCTAACAAGTTTTTGTAATTTGGTATAAATGAAATTAAGTCTGTACCAAGTTTTGGTAATTTGCCATTTGCCCTAGATGAAAGTAAAAATCTATACTAAATCTTCGTAATTTGTGAAAATCAATATGAAAATAAGAAGCAGTAATAAGTCTTGGTAATTTGTTTTCGCTCAAGGTGAAAATAAATCTGTAATAAGTGTTGATACTTTCTCATTTTGTTAAGATGAAAGTAAGATGTTGTAATAAGTCTCCGCAATTTGTCATTGATAAAGATGAAAATAAGATTTAGTACCAAGTATTGGTAAATTGTCATTTGGTGCATATGAAGGTTAAAGTCTGTGCAAGTCTTGGTAATTTTTCAACTGGTTGAGATAAATGTAAGCGCCTGCTTTCATTAATGAAAAATAAATGAAAGTTATAACGTTTTTTGTTATTTTTGTCATTTTTCTTGTTAAACAAAATTAGCGAAATCACTATGAAATAAATTTTCGCCCCCAAAATTTGTTCTGCTTTTTCGTAGTTAGAATATGGAATATTTCTTTTTAAATAATGTAATTACAAAAGATTGTATTTTGACTGCAGTTGAAACAAAATATATGACTTCGGAATCATTAGTCAATAAAGATTATTTTAATGTTCAATTCATTTCTATTAGTTATTAAAAATATCAAGGTTACTGAATGAGTTTATTGTATGAACGTACAAGGAGGAGGAGGTAAGAAGTGCATTTTATGATAATATGTAGGAAAGAAGCTTGAAGAGGTTACCATTGAAGTGACCGGGAAAGCATCTCTTGGGAGTCTGTTTCACAAAGTAGCGGTTCATGGGAAGATGCCGTTCGAGTGGAAATACCTTCTTACTAATGAAATATGAAGGGAATGTGGATGCCTCGTCACAGGGCATGTGCTATGGGGAGTCTTAGCTTTGAAAGCCAGAACTGGTGAAACTAATGAATACTTTCATTAGTTTCACCAGTTCTGACTTTCTGATTCGTCTGGTCATTTGCCAAGTAAATATCGATGGATTAGCGAGAGGCTTGTGAAGTTTCCTCTGTGGGAAAGGGTCTGTAGGGTGCTTAGTAATTCATCACCCATATGACTGCCTAGATACTTTTAAACTCTATAAAAACTGGAAAGCGAGGACTTTGGAAGCATTTCTTCTTCAAGCAACCTGCTACCTACATGTCTAAATCTTATGCCTTACATCTCAGCTTTCACATCACCCAAGCCAGATAGATATGATGGGGGTCCTGGTGGACAACATTCTTCCAGCGGTTGCGCGGTCTGCCGCGTGGTCGACTCCACTCTGCAAAATGGCAGGTCGAACTGGTCGGTGACACTGGTAGGGTGGTCATCAGGTCATCACGGGACGTGACCGAACATGGCGCTGAGCGATGGTGCAGAGGACCGGTCCTCTGGTGAAGCCCCTCACTAGATATAAGATCGAGCCAGTGCACGCCCCCGATGCTACTGAGGGCGCGGGACTGGAAGCCATGGACGAGCGTGCGTGGGTATTGGTGAGAGGCCACGTCTCGGCTCCGTATAGTAGCACAAAGAGAACGACGGTGTTGTAGAATCGTAAGTTGGTGTGTCCGGAGATGTCACGATGTCACCATAATAGAATCTACTAGCCTCCCATGACGCCTACAGCCAGTCCACATCGTTTGCTGATCTTCGTGAGAAGGTTGTCGATGTTGGAAACTTCTGAGCCCAGGTTGACGAAAAACAAATAAATAACACTACAATATAGTATCAACATTAGGACATACTGGAAAACTGAATGCACAGTAAGGCTAAAATTGTTTAACCATTTCCTGAAGTATATGTGGTGTATTGGGTAAGGTAGAGTGGTAATACCCTTATAGTGAGGTGCTTGCATCCTTGAGTATTGGATAATCACATAGCCCAACTTGCACCAGTTCGTACCACTTCCACATCAAAGGGCAAGAATACTACATGGTTGGTTACCAAGGTGGTGGCAGCTCTACGACCTGGTTAGCCTGTGTCAGCTGCGGTATATCCTATTGTCACGATACGAACAAAAGATTTTAATTGGATTGCCCTTCGATGGATTGGAACTCTAGCTTTAGAAAGCGTGGAGCGACTTATGGACAACGAACTACACCTACAATATAACATACGTATTGAAACCTGGAAAATCATCACTCTCATCACACGCAACTTCTTGTTTGCCATCGAAAACCACCTTTGTAGATCCCATCACCAACGACAAAGGGCTGTAACTCACACAACCCTGCGCTGACAGTAACCTGTACATCACTTATTCATGGTTCCCAAGGAAATGAATCCACCACTGGATCCACCACCTGGTACGTCAACAACGGAGAGACTCGGAGAACGTTGCATCTCATCCTGATCAACTGATACTGGCGATCCAGCTTCACCAACTGCCGCTTCATTGCGGATCGTCTTGCTGTACGTCTTCTCAAATACATGAGCTATAGTAAGAGACTGAAAATCGCACGGAACATCTCTATCAAAGCCGAATACTAGCGCTACTTGGAAAACAATGCCGGGAGACTGGTGGATACTACTGCCTCCCGCAAGATGCCCGTTGTGGCCCACAGGTACAGAGATGGTGTTATCCTCATCTCTGAGAATGCCCGCCTTTGCAAGCTCAAGAACAACAAAGCCTCAGGGATCTACAGTATCACCGCCGAGTTCTTCAAGGAATGTAAGAACTCCAAGATTGAATGTTTAGTGGTCATCATCAACCAAGTGAATGTGCTGAAGGAACTTCCGACTAGTGATGCAGTGTCGTCCTTCCGTTCTGGAAGAGGAAGGAAGAACTTCTCGTGTGCTGTGGAGAGGCACTCAGTGTGTTCAAAGATGAAGACGAAACTGACACAAGTAGGAGACGATTCAATTCACTGTCCATTATGTTATGGTGACCTATCTACATTAGAATGAACTCTTCCTCCTTCATAAATACTAACCTTCGAGACTTCCTAAGCAGGCAGTCGACACGCCGTCTCTGACTGTGTGCTACTTCTGTCGAACTCTCTGCTTTGGCAGAGAGGAACCCGGACTAAGCTTTGCCGAAGGGCAAAATTTCGTCCGGGGAAGTAGATAGATCCCGAACCCACTTATGCGGGTTCTAAGGGAATACTTTTGGCCGAGCCTACGGGCTCGGAGAAATACCCACGTTAAACTCGGCCTTGTGCCACATACATTTCTCGTGGGGGGACTGTTAAATATCAGCAGTCGACCCACAGTCTCTTTGCTTTTCCAGAGAGGAACCTGGACGAGGCTTTGCCGAAGGACAAAGTTTCGTCCGTGGAGGTAGAAAGATCCCGAACCCGCTTATGCGGGTTCTAAGGGAATATTGTTGGCCGAGCCTACGGGCTCGGAAAAACCTACGTTAAACTCGGCCTTGTGCCACATACATTCCTCGTAGGGGACTGTTAAATATCGGCAGTCGGTACGCAGTGTAACCTGACAGTTCGGACTGACACTTCTATCTGCAGACTAATAGCACTTATTTTGTATATATGTATTGTCCATGTCTTTCTTTCTGGCCCCTAACAGGCCACAACGACTTGGCGACGAGGATTTGCGAGGACCACTGGGATTAAAAAGGAACTCCCCTAAAACACGGGCAAACGAGTTTTCGTAAAAGAAATACATGTAATTGCCAATTTGTCTTAACAGTGGATATACGAGAAATTTTTAAAAAATTTTCATTACAGTTTTTTCATTTGAAAAGCATTTGGAAAAACAGAAAAGTAAAACCGGGAAAAAAGGCACACTTATCATGGAGAATTTCAAAAGTATTTTATTAGATTTTGTAAAGTACCAGAATGAACAGCAAGAGAAGTGTAGGAAAAAATGGAAAATTTATTTCTGCAAACCCAGAAGGAAAATCAAGAGAGACAGTTCGAGTTTCAAAAGCAAGTTTTAGAACTAACAAGCCGTAGTAATCCCATCGAAAACGAATTTTCTTTTTCGCAAAACATCATTTGGAGCGTGATAGAGAATTTTTCATACACTCCCGAGGAAGACATAATCTTTGCGTCATACTTTAGGAGATATGAGGACTTATATACTACAGATTGTGCAAATTGGAGTGACTCGAAAAAAGTACATATATACGATATAACCCCGGAGAAAAAGTTTTTCTCAGAATTTTCAAAGATAACAAATCTTTTTGGGAGATGGGTACGATCGAAAAAAGAGTTGGGAACATAGTATATATTATAACGGGTTCACACTTATAAGACATAAATATATCTCAAACAACTTAGGAAATGCCTAACTGATGAGGCTGATAGCGGGCTTCCTGAGGAAACAGTTATGGATATCATATACGACACTTTTGATATTCCAACTCGTCTAGCAGCCCTCGAAATGCGCCGTTCTAAGAGAAAAAGAAAAGCAACTGATTTAATAGTTGTTAATCCTAAACGTAAAAGGTATTGAGACCACAAACAAATAAAAGTTCTCAAAGTTGTTCTACTTTGAATGTTGTAAAACGAGTCAACCAAGTTTTAAATACTTAGCCATTTTTTAAAAAGGAAACGCTTGTTTTCTCTATTAATAAAACAAGTCAAGCGGAGGAAAACCACTCAAAATTTGATAAACTTTCTATAAAATTATTCCTCAGTATTAATTTTTGTGAATCGTTCGTAGCGTCAGCCATTTTGGTTTTGTAATTAGCTTTGCTTATTATTGTTTCGTATTTTCTTTGTATCGTTTTTTCTTTGTATAACGTTTTCCTTTTTATAACGTTTCGTTTTATTATTTTGTCTTTTTGTACGTCCTTCTTTTTTTACAGTCTAAATTTGATGTTTCGCCTTTAGGCGAACTTTGTTTTTTTTGTTATTTTTTGTTCTCGCCTGTTGTAAATTTTATTTTGTGTGTACGTTTAAATTTGTCCCGCCTTTAGGCGAAACTTGTTCTATTGTTTTCGTCTCTCGTAAGTCCTTTCGTTTTGTGTTTTTTTTTTAATTTTTAAATTGTTAATTTGTCTCATCGTTCTTTTATTTTTTTCCGTATTTTTTAATTTGCTGTCTCGCTTTCAAGCGAACCTAGTTTTTGAATATTAGTTGCCTAAATTTTGTCTATTTTTTTCTGAATTTATTAATTTTTTTTTAGTTTAGCCTATAGGCGAAACTTATTAACTATTTTTTCCTTCCTTTTGCACCCCTCCGCTTCCCTTATAAAAAGTGGAAAAGAAGGAAAAAAGAATACCTTCTTTTTTAATACTTAAAAAGAAGTAAAAAATGGCCGACTTTAGAAAGTCGGTGAGGAAACATTTATTTAATAAAAAAAAATGAATAGTGTCAGTCTTTGTCGTCGACAAGCGTACGCACAAAATTTGTCGTTCGACGAAAGACACAGTGGTTAAAACACTGGGGTTTAAGCCGCTTCGAATTGTTAAGGGTAAGGGCTTTTTCATGTGGGACGTTTTGGTACCCACTGCGGAAGATTGCGTAAAAGCAACTAACCGAGAATTAATCACAAAAGATCTGATACTGAGAACATAGTACGAAGGGGTGTATCACTAGACGAGGGACTTCCTCAAGTTATCGGGGAACACCTAGCGGCTTTCTTGTCTCAGTACGGAGAAATTCTAGGTGCTTCCTGGGATAGCCTGACTGGCGGATGGATTTTTGATATCATGTTGGACAGTAAAGCCTTCATCTCCATACCAACTGTCTGGATGTTGCGGTCATATTGAAGACTCTGGGACAAAAGACACGAACATCCCCACTACCTCTGGCAACAGTAAGGGCGACACCCGGGCTCAAAACCGACCTTAGAAGAACTTAAAAAGAAATATGATCCTGGATTAAAAAAAACCCGAAAAACTCAACAAATTAAAACAAAATCTAGACCAACAGTGGATCTCAAGATCCTCCCCCATTAAAAAGACTATTCCCTCCACATCCACTGCCCGACATTCTGTAAAAACTCAGCCTTCCACCATCAGTCAGCATTGAGAAGTCCTACGCAGGACTCAACAGAAAAAAAAGGAAAAGACAGAAACATATATTCAACTCTGGCGAAGATATTTGCAAAATATCCCCCTGCACAAGCCGATAAATCACGTGGTTACGGCAATAGGATAAAGGATTTTAAAAACCTTCTATCAAGAAAACGTTTTGATGACAAAGACATCGAAGATCCTAAAAAATTTCCAAATGCTGAAAGACTTCTAACAGTCATAAGAACTGGAATGGGGGCAAAACAGACTTGGGCCATGCTCGATGAAGCTATAGCCTCTTTTAAAATGTCACCACCAACTGCGATTGTACAAAACGAAAAATTGAAAAAAAATGAAACAATTTTGTACCTGGATGGTCCCTGTTTTTGTTCATACCTCCCTCTACAGGGCACTCAAATTGACTTTCCCTTGGGAAATAGGCGGCATCTCCCAAGACGGCACCATCACGACTGAGATGGGCCACGGGTCGATGGGGGAGGCGGTCAGTATCCTTATCCCGTCCATGTTCTATTCAGGAAAGCAAACCTAATCGGTTTTCTCTATGGTTCTCTGGTTAAGAGTATAAATATCCGTGGCCTGAGGTCAGAGTCTCGCAGGGCGAGGCTCTCTCGCGACCTTTAGTGCCTTGGGGTGAATGTCTGTTGCGTACAGAAGACCCGGTTTTCTTCTCATGATCGTTAGGACATTCTTTCTAAAGGGTTCTCCCTTTATTCATCATGTTTTGATGGTCGTTCGAGGGGTGTTTTTTGGCTGGTGAGCAAGTCTTTGAAGGCTCCGTGTACTCTTGTCTTTGCAGATCCGGCGGACAGGCTTTGCGTGCTGGATGCTACCATAAAGGATAAGGATCTGCGTCTCATTGGGGTTTATGCGCCCAATAACAATTCTGAGCGGTCTGCTTTACTTCGGCAGATCGAGCAGTTCTTGACATCTCCTCGGGTAGTTTTAGCGGGGCATTGGAATGCCGTCCTTGACCCCGATATAGATCGCATAGTGCCAAATTCGGGTACTAACAACCGGGACGTGAAACCATTACGGGACTTTATCGACAGGTTTGATCTTGTCGATAAGTACCGGAATGAGCACCCTCGGGAGGTAGTTTGGACTTGGACAAATAGTGGCAGCTCGGCTCCTGGGGTGCTTTCTAGCTACCTCGACCGAGTCTTAAGAGAGTTGATGTGGGGCTCTTAGGGTGTCCAGGTTTTCATTATATAGTTTATTCGGATCATAGGCTTGTCCGGGTCCGTGTAAACTTAGATAAGCCTAAGGTAAGCCTTGGCTGGCTATTGGAAATTAAAATGCTCATTATTTGGTGGGCAGGATTTCCGGGACCAGCTGTTACTAAGAGAATTACAGAGGGAATTGACGGGGGCGGTTGTAGGGAACGCCTGGTGGGATAAACTAAAATCAAAAATTAGAACGTTTAAAAGAAAAAGTTGATCGGGCAGTTAAATTCCGTGATAGTGGGGAAATAGCTTTAGCTAAGGCAGAGTTGTCATCTTTGCTTATCAAGAAGGATCAAGCTCTGGTAGTTAGAGCTAGGTTAAAAAGAATGTCTTCTGAGGCGACGAATATGGCTGCTGAATTGCGTGCAAAGGAAAATCGGAACGCGTCTAGGCGACATATCGCGTGCGTGACATTGCCGGATAAGCGGACCGTGACTACAAACGCGGGCATATGCGAGGCTTTTCGGGATTACTTTCACCAGGGAGCCCAGTCTGAGGCCTGTTCAGTTCGACGCCTATTTAACTGACTTTCCCTGCCTTGAGGCAGCTGAAGCGGCTGGGTGCGAGGGTCCCATCACAGAGTCGGAAATCTGGGAAGCGCTGAAACAGGTTGACCTGGATAAATCTCCGTGACTAGATGGTCTTCCCTACAAAGTTTACTTGAAGCAGTCACCCGTCTTTGTTCCTTTGCTGGAATTGATTTTCAACAACTGGATGAAGCAGGAGTCTATACCTCAACGATTCACTAGGGGTGTGAACAAGTTGCTGCGTAAGGACAAGGCCAGTGGGGATGGGTTAGATAACTTTCGCCCTTTAACCATGTTAAACAGAGTTAAAGATTTTGGCGAAGATCTTAGCCAACCGTTTGCAACTTGTCCTGTTTACTCTGATTGGCTTCGAAGGGCAGGACTATTCAGGATAATCTTCATATGGTACGCTTGATCTTAGAACAAGTCGTCAGTGAAGCCGCGCTGATCAATTTAGATCAGTCCAAGGCCTTCGATAGGGTTGACCATCATTTCCTGGAGGCTGTCCTTACGGCGGCTGGTTTCGGGCCGGACATTCGCTCCTGGATCTGACTTTTGTATGCGACTCCCGGTGCGCTGGTGGAAGTAAATGGGGTAAGATCGTATTATCTCGCTTCATTCATCAAGGTTGTCCGCTTTTGTCTTTGCTTTACGTTCTTGCGTTGGAACCTTTACTTCGAAAGTTAAAGACGAATCCGGTCCTGCGCGGAATTTCCCTGCCTGGGGCTACCACCTCAGCCAGGTATTCTGCCTATGCTGATGACGTTTCGGTTCTTGTGTCGAGTAGAGCCGAGATTGACGAAGTAGCAAAGAGATCAGTGGTTATGAGATGGTGACAGGGGCCAAGATCAACCTCGATAAGTCTGTTGGCTTTCGGTTGGGTGCGTGGAAGGGAGTTTCTCTTCCCGGATCTTTCCTCTGGACGGATGGGCCGGTCAAGATATTCGGCGTCTGGTGCGGTCTTGATCTCCAGCTGTATATGAATTGGTCGGAGGTAGAAGAGAAGGCCGAAATCACAGTTAATCTGTGGTCTCGGAGGAATCTTTGCTTCAAGGGGAGGGCGGAAGTATGTGTTTCACACATCTACCCGATTCTCCTTTACCGACTCTCCGTACTTCCACTTCCGTATGCCACACTAATACCATTAGTAAGGCTCTTGTTTTCTTTCTTGTTGAGAGACAAGTCCGCTATGATATCTCGGGAGATCGGTTGCCTTCGTCCAATTGAAAGCGGTCTAGCAATGAGATTCGTCAATATATGCTTCGCATCGTCTTCCTAGACCGAATGTGTCGCGAATCGGATGAGGAGGGCGCTTTCTGGAAAGAAGACGCCCGTAAGAACTTCCCATCCCTGAGAAGTGTGCACTCGAGCGAGGTGGAGGCCCACCGTTTACCCCGAGCCGAATGCTCCTTCTACCGCGAATGTCGTCGTGCACTGAAACGCCTCTTATGGGCGTCGTATGGCCTCTCCAACGTCCAGGCGTTGTCTCGTAGGGCATTATATTAAGTATTAGTCAGGGGGTCCGTTCGTGATGAGCTGATTGACGAGCTCGGTCTTACGAAGCGGGCGGCTCGCTCAATATGGCCTTGGGTGCTTGCGTTGAAATACCTCAATAACAATGAGGCATCACTCACCTGGATGGTGATTCGTGGGGCCCTCTTTGTTCAGCGGACTTGGAGAAATCTCCAAACTACCGATGCTCTGATGAGCAAGTCAAGACCATTGGTCACGCCTTCTTTCATTGCAGGGTATTTGAGCCGTTGTGCAAGTTTGTTAAAGGCCTCATGGTCCGCATGCTGCAAGGAAAGTTATTTGACCTTGAGGCTAGTCTGTTTATAGCAATGTGGTATCGCAGATGATGAAGTCTGAACAATATGTGTTCTGTTGCTTACTAGGTGTTATGAGAGTCGTGATTTGGACGACGCGTCAGGAGGAATTCTATGATGTCGAGAAGTTCACTTCTTCCCAACTGATCTTGTACTTTAAGCATCAGCTTAAAGTCAAGATTAGGACGGAAAAGTGGCGGCTCACCTCATCAGTATTTGGCAAAAGGTGGGTGAATCTTGCGCGTTTGTGCCGAGTAAAAGGGGCTGACCTGGAGTGACATTTTGATGCCGGTTAGTCATCAGGATTTTGTTCTTCCTGGGTTGAACTTGGGCAACCCATCCCGAATCTAGGTTAGTTTAGGTTTGTTCTTGAATATTTAGTTTCTCTTTTTTTTCAAGTTAACTTAGCTAGGGTGTGTTTTGCCCATTGGCCCCTTTTATTTTTGTCCCTATTTTTCTTTAGTTTAACTCCCCATCCCCTCTCTCGTTAGGTGGTCAGTGGTGTCAGTTCTCTGGTGGATGCGGGGCACCTTTCGTTTCGCGCGTGTGTTTTTCGTATTTGTTGTTGTGTCAGAATGAGTGCGTGTCAGTGTGAGTGCTTGGGATGAATTAATGTTTCTATATTACTATAGTCCCGCATCGATTTCGTATAATTAACTGATATTTCTGCCACATTTAAGGATTGTGTTTTTTTTTTTATTACTAACATGATTTTGTTTAGTTTCTTGTAAATAGATTATATTCATATTGTACATACTCAATGAATTTTTTAACTAGTTGTTTTATTCACCCCCCCCCCCACAGATGACGATTTGTACATATGGGGACTATTTAGGATTTCCATTGAGACAATCAGGTATTTTGGTGGATGTAGTAAGAAAGGTAAGTAAGAGTGTGTTGTTTTGTTAGGAATAGTTTGTATGTTTGGGTCAATGTTTGTGGCTAGCTAAGTTTAAAGTTAAGACATATAAAGACCGTCCTTTTCCCTACCCCTTCTTTTTTAGGCCTTGTGCCACATTTTCTGTATTTTAACAGAAATAAATATTGACAGTCGGGACGCAGTGTAACCTGACATTTCGGACGGACACTTCTATCTGCTAACTAATAACACTCTTATTTTGTATATATGTTCTGTTATTTCAATATACTTACCTTTTTTCCGTGTCTTTCTTTCTGACCCTTAACAACACATTATACTGGTAATGGCTATATCGAGTTTGTCCACTTCGTATGTAAATAGTGCAAATAATGCTAACACCACATCCCAGAACTTCAGACAGAATTTATTTTGAAGAGATTTAGCATATGCGTAAAAAAGACAAAAATAAAAAAATAAATTAAGTCGGACGGCTAAAAAAAGTAAACTGAATAATTGGGTTTGCACAAATCTGTGCATTGAAAACGTTCATCTCTAGTGAATATATTACTCAATTTGATATAGAACTTATATTTCTGGGATGAGGCGTTATCGTTATTTACTCTATTTACATTGTATCTTTATATATATATATATATATATATATATATATATATATATATATATATTAATATTATTTGTTACTATGTACAACGATACAATTTTACTTTAAACGTTTTGCTAACATATTAAAATTAAGAGAAAACTAAATCCATATTTATACTTGATAGATAAATTTTAACATTATACACTCTGTACAGTGCATCACTCGTACCATCAGAAAGATTAACTGATTAATGGTTCATCAATTGTACTTTTATTTATATTCATATTCAGAAATTGAACATCCTAATTTGTCAACAGAATTTTGACTTAAATTTAAAATTAACATTGAAGATTAGTTATTTTTGACGAATAAAATATTTGTTTGGTACCGAGAAAAATATTTTGGCGATTGTCTTGATTAGAAAAAGAACTAAGCAAGTAAAAAATTCGCTCATGATTTTTTTAAGTAGTCAAACACTTTTTCAAGCAACGGTCTCTTTATTAACCCCTATTTATTTTTCCTATCAAATACATTTGGTTTATTCCATCTTTTTAATTTTCTGAACTTCACGTTTTTCACTGAAGATGAAGAGTTGATTCGCTAGTACATCCTGTCTCATAATAACAGGCCTTTTGTCGTCTTTTCGTTGATCTTGAAGGGTTTGAGATTGCCTGCGCGCCTCAAAAGTTTCAGTTATTCTGTTTTATTATAATGAATCTTAACAGAATCGGAGCCCTTGTCGTTTTCTTTTCTACTGATTTTCTCTTTGATTTCCAGAATCAATGCGAACTTTGTATCAATCATTTTACTCATGTATTGTTTACTATTAGTTGAAAGTCATACAAGTGAAATAATGTAGCATTTCCTAACGGTCCAACTTTGTAACAATTATAATTATTACATTTGAACGCGCTAAGGCCATAATTAAAATCTAATATATGTCAGCGTGTTTAACAAAGACGAACTTCGAGGTTACTCATGATTAATATACTGTAGCTAATAGAATGATCAACATTTTATATTTTTGGTGGGTGACAGATGGAAAGCATCAAAATATATTATCCTCATGTAATGAACAAAGCAATTTATCATGGTTAAAAAAGAAGCCATTGGAATTTGTCCACTCCTACAGAATTTTACCTATTGGGTTTATGCATTCATCTTATTATCAACATTTCAGGCGTGCCTGATATCGTTCTCATGCCAACACCAACCTTCTAACCAGGTACAAGAAATCTCGCCAATGTTTAACGTATTTACCTCCCATAGAACCAATGAATGTGTTGCCAGGTGTCACCAACATAAAATCAGTTGCGTTTTTGTCAAACGTTCAGATAAGGGAATAATACAACAACCCAACCCTCTCCCGTCCTTAAAAGTCTTGAGAAAACAAACGCATGGGTATTAACAGCATTAAACATAGGAACAGCTTGTTCCAGCCATTACCTCTGTCCACATTTTCTCTTCTGTCCCACCTACACTGTCCCCACATCTCTCTTAATCTCTCATCTAGATATAAATACATCCATCCTGTAGGAATTTGACAGTTGGGCCAAAAAGGTCTGCTCTGTTGTTATCAAAGAAGAAGCATATAAAGAAGAAATAATCACCAGACCAAAAGAAGGCGACAAATAAAGACAGGATTATTTTAAAAGTGACGGTTTCATCCGTTGCTGACACAAGCTATGGAAATGGTTCGCGTATTTGCTGCTATTTTTGGGGGCATACTGCTAATGACCTCAATGACAGTATCATTCGGGCAGACCAAAACAAAAAGGTAGCTATAGAATTCTTTTTATATATTTATAGAAATAAACATTTCCTTTATTTATTGCAGATTCATTTCACAATCCATAAACTGTCAATAGTTTGTTATAATATATCAATATATTTTAACTACATACTGTATTTTTGAGTATTTTTGATGAAATTTAAATTCTCTTCTTAAATATCCAGGATTTTTTCATTCAGATACACAAACCTACTGAGAGAGAGAGAGAGAGAGAGAGAGAGAGAGAGAGAGAGAGAGAGAGAGAGAGTAAAAGAAGTTTTTTTCGAGGAGCGAGTGGGTGAAGAAAGAACGTTTTCTTTGTTAATCCGAATATTGAATAAGGTGCGTACGGAAACAAACAAGATTCGAAATTACGATATGAAATTTGAAAGAAACAAGCATTTATTACTATGACATAAAAACAATATAAAAGAATAGAAATTTCACAAATAGGTTTGTACAAAATTTCCCTTTCGTGCACCTTAAGAAATAGAAATATGGCCGATGAAAAACAGGTAAATAATTGAAAAAAACTTTCAATAGCCGAAAAGTTTTGAGAAGATACAATATAATTCCTTTCAAAATACAAATTCTTTCAAAAAAGACACACTTACTTAACTGAGAGTCGAAAACAGAACGCTAGAACTTTAATAAATTTCTTCTTTTCCTTGAACATAGTTCGATTATTATTATTCGAAATATTTCACTTCACGGGTTTCACTTTTGTTATGCTTCTTTGTCTATTTCTTTCTTCGTTTGCTTCTTACTTCTTTCGTAAGAAACAGCCTAGTTCATCCATTGATGACAACCAAAATTGGTTTTTCCTTCTGCTATCTCCTTCTAACTTCTTATACCTTCAGGTAGCTTCCTATGTCTTCTGGTACCTTCTGTACCTTTTGCACCATCAGAAATTTTCTGCTAATTTGTATTCTTATATACCTCCAAACTTAACTTATAAATTTGCGTGATTGGAGGTCAGCCTTTTGAGTGGTCAAAAAATCCAATATTTTTGAAATTTGAAAATGAAAGCACAAACCGCCTGTCTTTGACCAACTTATTTTCGGCAGTTCTTTTTTGAGTCATTCTATTTTTATAAAATTTAACGAGCAAATGTTTAACATCAAATTAGTTTTTTTTATTAACTGTTTATTTAACATCAAGTTAGTTTTATTTTATTTTATTAACCGTTTCGTTTTCTTTTAATTATATTTATAGACACCTTCTCTTAAAGAAAGTGAAATAAATAAATATAGAGTGTTATATTTATTTATTTGCACTTTTATTAATCATTTATTGAATTTACATTTTTATATACATTTTATATTCTCCCCTGAAGAGAAAGAGCAATAAACAAACTTAGCGTATTGTATTCGCTTTAATTATTTTATATTAA
>OZ010584.1:43137978-43700478 GCA_963932145.1 Acanthosepion lycidas
ATAATACATCAATGTACAGCGAGAAAATCTATTAATTCAGTACTTGCGAAATATATATAAGGAAGTATTCATTAACTTTATTTTCGAAAATGGCGCTGTTTTCATGATATTGCCTGAAATAATGAACCTATTTTTTCAATAAACCACTATATTATAGCATAAGTTAAAAGATAAACCTTGGGAAGCAAATATACTAATGACATGACATCACTCTTTCTTCTAGCCATTTATTTAATATAAATTTATTGGTTTTAGTGCATTTTTCTTGAGATTACAACTTGAAGCAATTGAAGAAATTACTCATGACAAAACCTAAAAGTCGCCTATTATTTTCAAATTTTCGACTTTAAATTATTTTTTGTTTGTAAAACAAGAAGATTAGTAATAACGGAGTTATACCAATTTCCTTTACACTTTAATAGATATACTTATAATTTAGCATATGAATATCATAACAAAGTAGTTCGTTTCTGATATTTTAATAATAGCGAGTTATCATTTAACTTGATATTTTCAGAGATAGGTTATAAAATTCATGATAAAAATATGACTTTATTATGTGACACTACTTGGCGCTGGTAAATGGAAAGAAAAGGGTTAATGAATAGAACGATGGACAGACCGAGAGAAAGAAATGAAGATTTCTCTTTTCAAAAAAAAAAAAAAAAGACTTAATTTTCTAAAACCAGAAGAATTGCTTAAGGAAAGGCGATATTACCACAAGAAGCCATGTGACGATTATTAAGCTGATACCTGATTAATGACCTAGCTCCAAAGTACTGGTTACGTAAACACAAAAAAATAAGACGGATAAATCTGTAACTAAAACTCGAGAATAGAGTTTCATTGTGGTTGGAGCGCAATGATCTTGACAGAGTTGGCGGAATGGTTGGCTATTTGGTAAATATCTGATTTTGAGCAAGGTTAGGATGGGAAAATTTTGCGTAAGCAAAATTTGAAATGATAATTTCTTTTTAATTAATGATAATTTCTTTTTAATTAATTTCTTTTTAATTAATTAAGCAGTCGAGGGCCAGATTGGTCAAAAGGTAGCCAAGGTGGCAGGCGCAGGTGAAATACCGAAGGAGCTGGAGGAATTGTCCGCGCTCATTGGGAAATATTGGTGTTAGATGTTAATAAGAGAAGGAAGAAGTTATCGGGGCGGATACCCCCCGATAATGTGACTGCTACCCATAGTAAAAGGGGATCTCCCCATTTAGTAATGTAATTAATTTTCAAGATCGAGACAACAAAAAGGCTCTTGTTGGAAGATAGGAGAATCACCCGAGACCCCCCCCCCCACCTGATCGCGTCATGTCAAATGCCAGTTTTAGGTGAATGTCAATAACTGCAAGGAATCGAAGCAGCCAAAAGCAGTTGTTGTAGACACTGAGACAAGAGACGACCGCATTGCCTGATATTACGTGACTGCCTGCCTGAAAGGAACATCCGACATAAGCCTTGTGCCAGACTTAACCAAACCAGCTGAAGTATCAGTTCAACTTAAGAAGCGGTTTGGGTCAATAATTGTCTGCATGAGAAATTGATAAATTCTAACGTCAAGACTAACCAAGCACTGTACAAAAGAATGTATATAAAAGCATTTAATTTTATTCAAGTTATTTTTTTTTCACTTGCATCTTCATTCTGCCTGGATCAACCCAATACGAAGATTCCCAACGACGATTCGATTTTTGCCAGCAAAACTAAACACAACGTGGGATAAGGCAAGGTTTGGATCGAAGCGATCATCACATTGATCAGCCGCTGAAGTTGGACGTTCGGACGGCTGGCCGGCCAGCTGAGTAGGAGGCGATAATTGGTTGCCGTAGACCAGAATAGACTCTGAAGGCGACAATTATCTTTTAAAATATAAAAGGTTTGCGAAAAATTTCCTTTGAAATAACAATTTGTTTTTCAGTAAGAAAGGCATATACATTTTTAGCTATTAAGATTAAGAGAAAGGAAAGTAAATCTGAAATCATACCTTTTCTGATATTTGGTGATATAACAAAAGGTATGATTATACAGCTTTTGGCACTTAAGAGCCGTCTGCATTTTGGCTTTCCTTTTAAGTAGATACCTCCAATAAAAGAGATACCTAAAGTTGAAAATGCATTTTAAAATGAAAAATCTTTCTTGATGCATTTATTTTAGTTTTAATTCCAAGCTAATGGATTAAATTTAATATTTCTTATGAGCAAAATACTTTGCATTACAAACCGAATATAAACTGATTGGAATGATATTTTTGAAATCGCTAAAATCAGCCATATTGACAAATATGTCAACACAAAATAATTCTATTTATTAAAAGATCTTTCAAAAATAAAATATCATTTTCTGAAACTTTGAGAAAGATTAACTGATTTAAATTTAATTAATCAGAATTAAAACGAATATTACTTTAATTTAAAATATCACTGAACACGGAGGTGGGTGTTTTATGAGGTTTTGACAGTTTTATCGATAGTTTAATGTTTGGTATATTTAAATAAAGGGAACATAACTGTAAAAATACTTGAATAAAACGTGAACGCATTTTTATATAATAGTTAATTACCCAGTAAGCTTTAAAATTTAGGAAAATTTTCTAAGTAATCTAATATTTTATTGAATTTTAAGTAATTTAGCTTGATTGACTTACGAACACGCTTCTTGAGGAAATGTTAGCAAATTACCAATAATTTTTTAGTTTACTATAGTTACCACTCTTATATGGATGCCCGTATTTACAATAACGACACGCTTATACACGCGCAAAAAACTTTAAAATCCTTTTTTAAGTTACTGGGGGTTGCTAAATTGTCGTGAACTTCTTCATTTAGGATTAGTAAATTAGAGTTTTTAATTAATAAAATATCACCTAAACGCTACAAATTAATACAGAATTTTAAAAAATTTATAAATTAATACATTTAAAATTTTAAAAAAGTGAAAACAATTCTTGTAAAAATTCATTATTCGAATAAATAAAATTTCTTCTGAAGTCAATAGTGTCCATAATATTCCTAAACTAAATTAAACCCTTTTCTAATAAAGTAACGTCTTAGTTTTATTACACTTTTATTTTAGATTTTCTGTAACTGAAGGTATTGCTCTACAAAAAATATTTCATAATTTAAATTCTTTGTCCTTATCACTATTACAAACATTAAGCGCTAAAAAAAGTCAATTTCTCGAAATTAATAATTAAAAAAATAACCTTTCTTTGAAATTGCCTTGCCCTTATTAAAGGCTGATAATGTATCAGCGTGTAATTTGACAGCGGCGTTATTCAGACGCGTGGTTCTCTGGATTTTTCTGTCTCCTGCTTCTTTCTACTTTTTCTCTTTCTCTGCCTTGATTCAACTTTCTCTGCCTATTTATATCAAAAAACGATTTCACTTCGTTTCGTTACTCTTTTCTCAGTCTATAAGCCGCTCCCTTTTCCACTGGCCAAAATAATTTTTTCCATAGTTCGTTAAACTTTGCCTTGGTCTTTTCTTCAGTCCGGAGCTGATCCCTTTTTCCACTGGGAAAATAAATTTTCGCGAATTTGAAAACAGTGGAGAAAAGAGAGTAATTTTTTAATTTCGTATTAACTTCCCTTCCCAGATGAGTTGGAGTTTTATTTTAGTACATAAATAAGTTGATAATTCAATAGTAGTGGTATATATTGTCGTCTTTCCAAGTAAGCGATCTTCCAGATTTAGTTTTTGTTTTGCTTTGCTGTTTTGTTTGTAATATCTTGTCGATCACCGATGAGGTATCTCTTTGTGCTGACATTGCATTATCAATATCAATCATTTTCGCCGTTTCTGAGACAACCGCTGGTTTTAATCTGTCTATGGAAACATTACTATTTACATCTTCTGCGGCTGTAATAGTGAAGTACTTATTATTACAGCTAATTAATTTATATGGACCTGTGTAGGGTGTTTCCAGAGATTTCCGGACTCTGACAATCCTAAATTTACAGTCGTTTCGGTCCTTTGGTATATAAGGTTTTTGTGACGAATGTAAGTGTCCGGAGGAGTGATTATCCATGTCAAACTTATGCATTTCCTTCACCAGGTCTTTTATTTCCAGCTTTGATACCTCATCATTATCCTTGTCAAATGGATCAATTAATATTCTTGGAACTTGTGCATGACACCACGATAGTTCTGTATATGGCGAGTAAATTGTTCGTTGGGTGTGATTTTGATAACTAAAAATACAATAGGTAGGACTGATAGCCATGATTCCTTCCTTGCAATAATTGCTGTTTTAAAGTCCTGTGTACACGTTCAATTAATCCGTTCGCCTGAGGATGGTACGAAGTCGTTCTCAGTCTGTGAAAGCCTAGGATCTTTGACAACTATGAAAACAATTCTGACTCAAACTGGCTACCTCTATCGGTGATTATATATAAGGGTACTCCGAATCTAGCTACCCATGTGTTAATGAAAGCAGTAGCGACATTTTGTTAGAGGAACCGCCTCCACCCATCTAGTAGTTCTATCAATCATGGTTAATAGATACCGATATGGCGGAAAATAGGGGTCTGTTTGTTTTCTTAGTGGCAGTAATGGACCCACTATGTCTAAATGCACTGTTTGAAAGCGTTCAGAAGGTAGTTCGAATGGTTGTACTTCATTCTTCGTATGTTTAATAATTTTTACTTGCTGGCAATTTTGGGACTCTTTGCAGAACTCTTTGACTGACTTGTCCATCCGTGGCCCCTAAGACCTTGATTTTAATAAGCGTAATGTGGCTGATATTTCTGGGTGTGACAATGCGTGCAGACTATCAAATACAGATTTCCTAAGCTCTTGCCGTACAAAAGGCCTTGGTAACGGTAACGATATGCCGAACATTATAACTTGGTTTTTATCTGTGTAGTAAGGTTTCAACCTGTCTTTTACTTGCTTAAATTCCTTATCCGAATGGTTATGACTGAAAATTTCCAGTAAATCACAAAGATCTATTGTTATAGCGTTAGCCGGCCTTAATAAGCAGTCTGTAACGATATTTTCTTGTCCTATTATAAGAGAAATGTATATAATACATTCACTTATAAAGCTCAGATGACTCTGTTGACTGTCCGACTTTAAAGTCAAATGGCGAGTAAAAGCACGGCACAAAGGTTTATGATCTGTTAACAAAAGAGTATCCCTACCTTATATGAAGTGTTTAAAGTGCAACACTGCTAGAACTCACGATCGAAGGTGGAATATCTTTGTTGGGTCTAACTTTCTAATGAAGAAACCATGGGATCAGGCTGATCGTTTATCATTTGATGTAGAGCGGCATGTTTCGAACTATCTGTGACAAGTTGATAAGTTTTAATGTTTGAATGTGGGAAGGCTAATGCCATTATATTGATAATGACTTCTTCACCGCATGGAAAGAAGCTAATTCTTCCCCGGTTAAAATCAGTTGTTTTGCATTAGGATTCAAACGGATACATTCTGTGAGTGGGAAGATTAAGTCACTAAAATTTGGTATTAATTTTCTGTAAAAATATACCATTCCAGTAAATCGTCGCAATGTTTCTGAATCATTGGGAGGAGGAAAATTGTTCAGGTACCGAAGCTTATTAACGTTAGATTTAATTCCTTTATTCGAAATATCAGTTTATCTATTGGTATACTGGAGAAACAATCCGCTCTCTTAAGGTAAGCCTGAAAGAATATCGTAAAGCGGTAACACAAGAGGAAATAGAAAAATCAGGCGTAGCTGACATTATTTGGAGGGAAAAGGAGATCACCGCCCCTCTCCCCGTGGGATAAGGTAGAAATAATACACAGAGAGCATCACTGGAAAATACGAAAACTTAAGGAATATGCCAGACCACAAAAATCTCCTGAGCCGATCAAGCATACATATGAATATAATATGGGAACCAGTAATAAGGAGCGCTAGAGAAAAGCAATGAATAACAAAAATTTCAGTATAAGTTCTGGTAAAAAAATTGAAATAATAATAACGGAAAAATTGCAATATGAGCACAAAAAAAGAAGATTAGGTTTATAAGTCCCCAAAATTTATCCACAGATGCTCTCAAGGGCACATGGCCCAGTGGATAAAGACATTGGTTAGATCCAGTGACTAGACCCAAAGAGTTGTGAGTTCCATACCAAAACTTGGAGAGTTGAGTTAAACTGAGACATCCAGAAGAAGCATGGCACGTGGATCTAGAACCATCTACCCCGGTTGACGAAATAATGGGTTCGGTTCGAAATTCCAATCACCAGAAGAAGGCTGGAGCATATAACGGCCGAAACATTGTAAATATGGCAATGAAGATGAGGATAACAGTCCGAATAATGTAAATAATGTAAGTAATCATAATACCACATCTCAGAGATATAGACGAAGAAACTGTTAGCATAGAACTTTCGGTTACGTGTAGCCATTTCAAATGTAAAATTGTGATTTTGCAACCAAACTATTACTGTGTTTAAATTCATAGAGTCTAGGTACCATATAGGAAAGTTCATCAGAACAATTGCAATTGAATGTATAAAAAAAAAAAATAGGGAAGCTACATTACGGCGGTGGCAAAGTGACTGAAGCCGAGATACCAGCTCAGGATAAATAGCATAGCAGATTCTTCGTTGGATTTTTATAGTAGGAGCACCAGATCATATGTGGCAGCAATATTCAAAGCATGTACGAATGGCAGACATAAATATGTAAGATAGATTCTGGAGAGAAAAATTGTTTAGTATGACAAAGAGAATCAACTTTCTTAGCAGCAGACCAATCAACTGATTCAATATAATGTTTCCATTTCATGTCGGCAGGATTAGGGTTAGCCGAAAAAGGCGCAATGAGTTACTCCCCTCGAGGTTAGCATCAGCCATACTGATGGAAGGTAGAAAAGGTTCTCCCAGACAATTAATAGCAAGCAGTTTCGGTTTGGAGGCGTTAAAATTAAAAAGCCATTTATTGCTAAATTTAATAACATAATGTAGGTTATTTTTGAGATCTGCAGTGAATTTGATTTTATCGAAACGATCAGATATACTATTAATATTGGAGTAAATAATTGTGTCATCATCATAGATACCGAGTCCAGAACTGATGATATCAGGAAGGTTGTCGATGAAAAAGGATAGAGCCCTGGGGGACACTTACATTACTGCAGAAAGATCTACAAGAATGGAAGTTCAAATGGCCATTCAAGACAACTTTCATTTCACGATTCGATAAGACTGAATTAGTTCAAAAGTTCGTCCTGAAATGCCATAACCTCTCAACTTATGAAGAAGACCACTATACTAAACCCTGTCAAATGCATTCGAGATATCCAAAGCGACACCTCGAGCTTCACCATTATGGTGAAGGAATATGGTTTTCGCTTCTCTAGATCAATTGCTGATGTATTAACGGTTATTGCTGGAAGAATCTATCAAGCTCTAGATAAGCTAAATCTTAATAGACTCTTTCAGTAATAACCGTTAATACCGTTGACCTAGAGAAGAGAAAGCCATATTGCTTATCTGAAAGAAGACCTTGTGAGATGAGATTCTTAACCAGTTCAGAGTTGATTAGAGACTCTAGTTGCCAAAAAGATGTAGAAGGCTAATAGTTAAACGGATCAGGCGGTTCATCTGAGTTCTTAAAGACTGGTACTACAGAAGATGATTTTCAGCGAGCATGAAGGCAGGAAGCAGTAAGGCATTTATTGTAGAGTTTAGAGAGACAGGAGCCAGTTCAGGAGTACATTCAGTTTAGAGATAATAGCACAGACACCAGTGACGAATTTATATGCATATTATGCAATAGGGACTTGGTCCTATATCGAAAATCAAGCAAAGATACTTCATATGACTCAAGGGGAGAATCCGAAGAATTACAAACAAGAAATTCTACTTTATTAGTAAAAGATGCTAACACCTCAAATTGAGTGAAGGGAGGAGGGATATAAAATTTACACTAATTTAAAAGTTATTCCTTTGGGCTATAGCAGCTGAATAGGCCGGTGTGAACCAAAGAGTAGATTGTGGTATTTCCTGGTATTTCCGACAAGGTACAAAAGCATCGATGCTGACTTTAACCAAAGAAAAACCTCTATGGCATACTTCAAGGAAAGAAGAAAACTATGTGGAACAATTCTCAGTAGGAAGGTTAACCTATCAATCCAAGGGGTATCTCAAAGAAAGTTACGAATGAAACCCAGTCAATACGCTGGAAGCAGAAAGATGTCTTTTGAATAGGAAGTTCCTCAAAAGAAATGTCAACCTATACTACTCCGTGATCCGAATTGCCAATAATATAGATGTAATGCGTGATATCACAAAGAGGAAAGGAGGTAAAGAACAAATCAATTAAAGAAGCATATTGATCAGATCTATTAGAAAAACGAGTATGGAAATTCACTATTTGACTAAGCCATTGAGCAACGAAAAAATAAGTCTGAATACCAGCAACATCAGTAACATCAGAATGCTTAAGTCATTTGACGTGATGAGCAAAAATCACCAAACGCAAAAATGTCCGTACAGTAGATCTTACTTCCTTTCCTTGTCAAATTTTGGAAGAAAAATCCAAATTCAAATTGGGGCGATTGCACGGCTCAAACAGTAAAAATATACAGCTCAAAATTAATTGTTCAGTCAAATTGGTAAGTCAATGTACAAATTGAAAAACCTGTAAATTTTTTTGTTGTAAGAAATAGATAACTTGTCAATGCTTGCCCCGCCCACGTAATTTTGTTTCACTGATATTAAATGAAATGGAGGTGGGGGTAGGTGATGCATACGCACCCCCGATCAATCTTCGATATTCTCTTCTCCCAATGGGTCTTTTAGTCCTCATATATATAAGCGCACTTGTCATGGTAGCCTAGGTCTCTGGCTGGTACGTTGTTTCTGACCAAAGGAGTTCTGTTGTCTTGATTTCTGGGTAGACGAGACATATATCACGTACAGGGTATCACACCTATATCTTAATTACTGGATTATTTGTCCCTTCATTAAAGGTAGACGTTTTCTGGGTTTTGGTGCTATCCTCTTGAGACTCAGGGATCCGAAACTTTGGGTAATTTCGAAGGAGGCTATGCTATCAGCAGGTGTATAATATCAGGGCTATAGTACTGCCATTTTGCTAATGGGTTCTGTGCAGTAGTCTCTGATAGGGCCTTCCGGTGAAGTGTTCTGTTATAGCTGTATCTCCTGACAATCCAATCCAGGTTATTTATGCATGAATCTCCTGTGGGCTTACCTGTTTCACTACTTAGTCTTCTACCTAAGATGCTACTATCCACACATGAACTCAACTAAAGTGACAAAATCAGCAAACTCAACTTCAAAAGAAAGTAGACCCCGGGTATACCATCTCCTACACCAATGTCTATGGTCTATGTTTCAACTTTCCATATTCGCGAGGATAATACCGACCTCCTATTTGTTTCGAAAAGGGGTATTAATAACTCACTCCCACTGCTTCAGCTCACGATCCCGGGCTACTCAGAGACAAACACGACTACCTTAATGCTATCTCCAAAAATGTTACCCCCCACCCTCAAATTCCAACAAAATGTGAACAGCCAGCCTCGGTTCACCCTTGAATGCACTGTAGTCATAGCGTGCCATAACCACTACTTCAATATCTATCGCAATGAGCGATGTAATTTGACTCTTATTGTATTCAGAACCGCTTACAATCTCTGCAAGAAAATTCTGAAAAATGCAAAGTGTAGCTATACATAAGCGGTCTAGGCCAAATTTTCTAGCAAATAAATTGGATTCCGAGAGTTCTGGAAGATCAGCCAAATTATGTCTAGAGAAAAAGCCTCCGTTCTCTCTATTATAAATTGTCCCGAGGTCATGTCTTACTCATCAGATAAGGCGAAGATCTTTGCCTCAATCTTCGCCTTTAGCTCAACTTTAGAAGACATTACGACTTCGCCCATCTCACTGAGCCAAATTTCATTAGAGTTATTACAGCTCAGGCGGTCTCAAGACTTATCAAAAGTCTTGACCCTAAAAGAGCCACTCGCCCAGACAAAATCCCAGTGGTTTTCATTAAGAATATCAACCCGGAACTATTCCCGATCTTAGTGAAATTATTTAACCGATGCTTGAAGGAGAAATCCTTTCCAAGTTTGTGTATGCCCGGTTTTCAAGAACGCGTGCGAGTGTTCATCCTCCTCTCAGTATAGTCTCATCAGTCTCTTCAGTGTCATTATCAAACTTTTTAAAGCTATAATCAACAAGAATAGGAAAAACCTCTTGAGAGACAATCAGTACGCGTTTCGTTGATCCACAGCTGATGTCCTAACTACCATTACTCACAGAATCAATGAGGCGCTCGACAATAACTACATATCAAGGACAATGGCAGTAGATATTTCAAAGGCCTTTGACAAGGTGTGGTACAAAAGATTGTTTCTCAAGATCTCTAGCTATTGAATCACTGGAAGTGTTTTCACAATAATAAAGTCCTTTCTAACGGGAGGTGGTTGTTAACGGCCAGTCCTCCGAGACCATAGCAATCAACGCAGGCGTCCGCCAGAGGTCACTTTTTGGACAAATCCTCTTTTTTACTTTACATAAATCTAAGAGTCTACTTTTATTATTTGTGAATATCTATGCTGATGGTACAATGGTATATGGTTGCACCTCCAAAAGTCGTGAAGAACAGAGATTGGTAGATGATCTCGCCTCCGATGTAGCTCTAACATCTCAGTGTGTGTGTGTGTGTGGTGGGGGGAAACTGGCTGGTTACATTCAACGCGTCGAAAACCAAACTAGTTAGTTCCATCGCTTTTTAGCGACCCCAACCCTCATTCCCAGTCCATATTCCATTGGTGAGAAGTAAGTCCCACTCGAGTAGCTTCTTCCCGGGAATCAATGCTCTGTGGAACCGACTCTCAAGAAAAGTGTTTCCTGATCACTACAATCTTAACCTATTCAAGTCTAGGGTTAACCTTTCCCACATATCGGCATAAACAGTGACTTATTCTGTAACCTTCTACCTTGAGTGACTCCCGGGACTTCTACAGGGTTAATCTCACTGTAAAATAAATAAATAAATAAGATGCATATGTATCATGGAATCTTTTCGACAAATGGCAGATAGCCTGGAACAGACAATTCATTGCTAGTGATAGAACAATTTACATATATCTGAAGAACGTTTAATGAGAAAATATTCTACACTAAAGAAATTAGAACGTTATTTCACGAATATTTGAGAAGGAAAGTTTGAGGGGTTAGACAATTTTTTGTTTACCTATTTAAACGTATTTCTTTTCATTGTATTTGTCATAAGAATATTTTGTTTTAAGAAGAAATAAGCCCAAATCATTATCACTATCTATCGTCTATGGCAATACAAAAGTGGACAGAAGGTGGCTATGGCAAAAGCATAATGTGACCTCAAGGTTGCCCACCGGAAATGCATGCAGGGACACCTCTACCTATGCGCGATATGGCACTACAAATACTCCGATATGCCAGTGGATATCACAGCAGTCTCTCTAAGCGCTACGAAAGGGTTCGGGCTGCTTACCAGTCGGATGAAGCAAGCAGAAAACTGACAACCTGGTACACTCATGATGAAAAGTCTCAGCCACAGTCATCTCACCAAAAAGCTAAGAAAGTTAAATCATTATGATTGTGAAAGAAAGAAGCGGTAAACCGTATCGTAAACAGGAAACAAGTGATAAAACTCTACTGCAGTTCAATAAATATAGAAGGAGTTATGGGCCGAGAAATAGGCGAACCTATCTACTCCTATTAACCTGGACGCTTTTATCGAGACACCATCTCTAAAAAGAATCACCGAATAAAGGCCCCCCTATACCCCCTTTATGGGCCAAGGTGGAATTACGAGACTATTAAAACCTCTCTGAAGGTTATCTCTCGGCGAATATTAACATTAAATTTAATAACGTAATCAAGTATAAATTAATAAAAATTAAAGTTTAAGCACAAACATTTGTGCGCGCACAGAAATATTTTACACTGGACATCGGAATAAAGACTTAGTTATCAAATGGACCGCATATTCTTACTATTTTCATTATTTCTTTTTAAATGTAGAATAATGGAAGTCAATAAATATGAAAAGAGTATATATATATATATATATATATATATATATATATATATATATATATATATATATATATATATATATATATATAGATAGATAGATATATGCATACATACTTATATATATATATATATATATATATATATATATATATATATATATATATATATATATTATTTAAAGTTATACTATTAAATATAATAGACAATGAGTGAATATTATGTCTGAACATGAGCCGTTCTAAAGTTCGTATATAAAGAAGACCAGCATGCCAAACCCTGTCAAATGCCTTCAAGATATCTAAAGCAACTGCACGAGAATCGCTATTCTTATCTAATGCTTGGTTGACTATTTCAGTAATAACCGTAAGCACATTGGCAGTTGAGCTAGAAAGCCATATTGTTTGTGTGAAAGAAGATCGTGTGTAATGAGATTTTTTTATTAATTTGGATTTGATTAGAGTAACTCTCGTACTTAAGCTCTTAAAATCCAAGTTCTTAAAATCAAGAACTACTTTGTGTTGCAGCATTTAATTTGGATATGATAATGGAAACCATGGACAGTGCTATATGTATATCACACAGAAGAGACACGGTTCTAGGTGGAAAATCAGGTATAGATACTCCTGATGAGTCGAGAGAGGCATTGGAAGATAATTTATGAGCAAAGCATTTTGTTTTATCAGCAGTACATGACAACATTTCAAACTGATGAAAGAGAGAACTGACTGAGTATTTATCCTTGTTTAACACACGCTTACATAGTTTTCAATACCTAGCAGAACCAAACTCGTGAGAAGCTATATGGCGCATCTCTCTTTCAACGAGCAGCGATTTAGCATAATTGAGGACACGCTTACAATTATTATGAGCAGACACATATAAACGTCTGTTACAATCCCAGCTACCATGTTTGCTTGCAGGGACACCCATTCTTGAGCGACATGTCACTGCAAGAACCTCGATATAATACGACATTTGACTAGATAAGTCTTTTTAAGCACTTACCAAAGAGTTCAGGCTCATAGCTATCAGTTGGGATGTAGCAATCAGAAAAATACCAACTCAGTATGAAGAGTTGTAGCATCCAGCCAGTTATATCGCCAAAAAGTCATGCCAGCCACTCTTATTAAGGCCTCAGAAGAGGGAATCGGAAACCCCATCCTAAATTGGAAATAAGGGATAAACCTTTACCCCGAACCGATCTACATTCTACTGGAAAAAAATAACGAAAACAAAGTAATAGGAAATAAAATCTATGCATGTAAGCGGAGGCGTCGAAGTAAAGATTCGTGGGATTCGAGTTTATGTATTTAGTTAGGGTTAGTTAGAGAACAGTCGGTACATAATTATTAAGTTATTTTAACAGTATAAGTTGCGTTACCTCATATCAAATTAAAAAAGGTGGATGAAAACTAAACTATTCTTAATAACGGTATTTTTCAACTCTTATAAGTGGGGTGAGATTCTCACCAGTCCAGTTCAAGATTATTAACAAGAGAATTTTTCCTACTTTTAAAGAATGAACTTGACACAAAGCCCCAAACATTCCTATAAATAAAATAACTAAATAATAAACTTTTCTGTTAAGTTTCGTCGCTTTGACTTTTGGCTAGCAAGCAAGGAGAGAATTGAAATTAGAATAGAATAAATTATGTATGAATGCAAATAAATGAGTTCGAACAAGAAGAAAGCAAAAAAATATATAAAATAAAACAGAAATTAAGAATTATAAAAATGACTACGCACTAGATTTCTATTAGGTTATGTCGGGCAAGAATTGTATGCTGTCGCGACAGTGCTGATGAAAAGTAGTTACTTTCAAGACTTTATGACTTTTTCGTATTAACCACTTGGTACGGGTATGTGTGTGTGTGGTGAAGGTTACGCCAATCCGATTCACGATTATTAACAAAGTCTAGATAGGATCTTAATCTCTAAATAATGTTAAAATGAAGGTCAAGCGTTCTTATGTTTATATTGAAAAAGGACAAGTTTCTATGGTTTTCATATGACTGTAGTGTTTTAGTGTATACATACTTACGAGCACACGAACACACACGCACATATACACACATTTATTGTGGTTTTATCTTTAAGTAAAGTTTTATACTCATTTTCAAGATGACAAAACATTTGGAAAACATTTGTCGCCATTTGTGTAAACAAATGGCGACAAATGTTTTCTAACTTTACAAAAGCTGTGCATAAATAGTTTAAATATTGACAAAAAATACCGATTTTTATCACATTCTCACACAGTCGCACATTAAAGGGATCTCATTTTGAATCCTACCAGTATCCCAGAAATCTCAGTGCGTCTGTAGTTTTCTGACATTTAAGTAGTTATCATCAGTCAATCTGCTTGTCGCCTCGATTGTTATTCATCTGGAAGACGACGACGGCTCGGTCGATAGATAGTCATGATAGTCAATGACACATTCATTATGCAAGAAGTAAACAACTAAAGCATTTTCGATTGAAAAAGTATTATATAATGACATGTGTTATAAAGTTGATATACGCACAATTATAGTAATCGTCACAAGTGATTTTCTTCTCCACAGTCTATCTCGAGTTCTGCCTAGTATCTTCAGTTTCTGAGTTTTCATGGTTTTGGCACAATCTTAGTTGGTCAGCATGCGCCAATAGACCTCTACCATTCTTGGAAACCAACGCTGTATTCCGTCCCTTCTGCATTACAAATCTTACTTTTTCTGCACCCTCTTCTCCGTTTCTCTTGTGCCATATCTTCTCATTCGTTGTTAATGGTGTTCTAATTTGTTTTTCCATTAACGTGGATGGACTTTGTAATCTTCCGGCATGAGATATTGTCAGATAACTTTATAACAATCTTGGTAGAAAATTTTCGATTCTCTCGTGCTGTGGGGAGAAGGCTTTTAAACTCATTTTTATGGTTTGCACCATTCGTTCCACTATTCCATTTGATTGCGGATGACAAGGTGTTTATACGGTATGCATCCAGTTTTTCTTAACCATGAACACAAGTTTTCGTCGCAAAACTCTGGAGCATTATTTCTTACTAACGTCCTTGGTATGTCATTCCTGGTAAAGACTGTTCGTAAAATTTGTTGCAATGTATCTGATTTTCTATTTTGAACCCTAAAAACTTCGGGCCATGATGAAAACGCATCCACCAATATCAGGTTACGTTTCCTGTATTATGTTTCCTATACCATTCACATATGCATGGTCCATGTGAACCCTGGACCAGGGTTCAGTTTCCTTTGGCCACGAATGTGTCTTGTTCTGTCAAAATTTTTTTTATCTCCGCACATTTAGGACATTTATTTATGTACATTTCCACGTCACAAGTGTGACCAGACCACCAGGCTTCCAATTTTACATGTTTTTGTGTAGCAGTTATCTCGCAATGCACATCATACACGCTTTTGATTACCTGTCTTCTACAACTTTCTGGTGGTACCATTGCAAACTACGCCATTCTCTATTGTCAATTTATGTCTGATCTCTTTGTACGGTCTTTCCACATTAGAACAATTACTCTATTTGTTGTTCCTTATTCTCTCTACGATCCTATTCAATACTGGATCTTTTAAAGTCTCCATCACAAGTCTATTAACGGGCAATACATCGGTCTCAACCCAATGTAAAATTTCATCTTGCACTTTCTCATTTTTCTCGTGTTGTCCCTCCTCAAACTGTAGTCGTGATAGTGCATCTACGTGTGGGATCATGTTTCCTTTCACATATTCTATTTCATAGTTAAAGGCCATCAACTTCATTGCCCATCTTAGTATCCTTGACGATATGACCTTCGGCAATTCTTTTTCTGGGATGGAATATAAATTCTAGCGGGTTATGATCCGATCCGAGCAAAACCTTTTTCCCTAACAAAAATTCTCTTGCTCTGGTCATGCTCCATACTATAGCCAACGCTTCCTTTTCAATATTTGAATAGTTCTTTTCGGCTGGCATTAATTTCCTGGAAAGATACATCACCGGTCGTCCTTCCTGTGACAAAATTGATGATGCAGACTGTTTCCTCGCATCTGTTGTTAAGGTGACTTCTTTTTTAGTGTCAAAAATCTTGACAACCCGTTTCTTAGATAATGCTAACTTCAATTTCAAAGACTTTTGGTGAATATTAGTCCACTGAAACTCCTTATTTTTATTTCGTAAATCAGCAAAAGGCTCAATTCTTTCTTAATATTTTGATAAGAACTTGCTACAGAAATTAGCTAATCCAAGAAATGATTCCAACTCTTTATTATTACTTGGAGGCGAAACATTCAATATTTGTTGTATCAACCTTGAGTCCAGTGAAGTACCCTCCTCTGAGATTTGATAACCCAAAAACGTTAATTTTTGGTACTTATACATTTATCCTCGTTTAATGTCATTCCTGCATCTCTGAGTATACTCATTACCGTTTTAGTTTTTTTTTATTCTTTCAGGATGACATTGGGCGCCCGGCCCAATGTCATCATGGTATATTATTATATTTTTTACTTTTCATTCTAGTAGATTTTCCATGGCTCTCTGAAAAATCCAACTGACTGTCTTAACTCCAAATGGTAAGCGAGTCCACCTCAATAAGCCTATGGGCGAGTTTATTGTTGTAATTTTTTTGAATTCGTCGTCTATTTGGATTTGGTTGTATGCATTTTTTAAAAGGAATGCAATATGTTTTCTACATTTGGAATAGGATATGAATCTGAACAGATTTTGGGATTCACGCCTACCTTGTAATCGCCACAAACCCTAACATCACCATTAGGTTTCTTTATGACGACAATAGCGGATGCCCATTTACTGCCTCCTGGTTCAACATGTTGAAGTATTCCTTCTTCTAACATTTTGTTCAGCTTCTCAATCACCATCGGCTTTATATATAAGGGAAGCCTATGACTTTGAAAATATGACGGCGTAACATTTCTTTTTAGCTTAATGCTTGATTTATAATTTTTTTTAATATTCCTGTTTCAAAACTTCTAATATTGACAGCATTCAGTAATTATGTACTATCACTAAGTCAGTACCTATTAGGCCATGGCTTTATATACAATCCACTACTATGATGGTGATTGTTTCAAATCTTTTTGCTGTTTCAAATCTCTTTGCTGTTTCAAATGTCCCTTGAAAAGAACCTAACGTTTTGATACAGGTTGCATCGAATTGTTTTAGTTTACTAGGTTACTTCTTAACTTCAGTCTCCTTAATTTTCATCAAAATTTCTAGGAATGAGAGTTACCTCCCTTCCTGTGTCGATTTGCATCTTTAAATTTATAGTATTCAACTTTATACTATTGAACGTATTCCTTTTGTTTTTCTTTTCTATCCTAAAAACATTCGTTTGATTTTTTTCTTCCGTCCTGTACTATTTCCTCATTTTTTACATTGTTGCTTTACCATTTACACACGGCTTTAAAATGATTTTTTTTTTATAATTATCTCATATCTTTCTCCATGCGGGACATTTTTCTCTTTTTTGGCTCATGTTCATACCTGCAATACTTGCATTATTATTTTGTTTTTTTCTTAATGGCACTTATTTCCATCATTTCTTCTTGCTTTTTTTTTATATTTTTCAATCAACTCGTCCTGCTGTATAAATTCAATACTCGCTTCCAAATTCATATTATTGGATTGCAACATCTCCAAAGTTTTAAGCCTTTGGGTAGTACCGTATAATTCTTCCACCAGTCGAAGCTGAATCAACCCCTCCTTCATTGTCATTCCATTACGTTCAAGTTCATTAAAGTCGCAATACCTACTAGTATCTCTTAGTCTACTGAGATATTTCCTAATAGGTTCTCCAGACTCTTGTCTTAACGCTAGAAATTTGGTCCTTTCAACAATGACCAATCATTTTTTGGTTGGATACTCTTTAAAATTATGCCCTTAATGTCTTTAAAGTTTAAAGTTTCAATTTCCTCCGGGTAAGTCATTAAGGACACATGCTTAATGGCTTTACATCACGCGGTGGTCATAAATAAATCCGTGATTTGTTTCTGCTTTTCGTCATCTGCTAATTTCTTCATTCTGGCCATTGCATCAAAACACTTTAACCAGATAATAACCTCTTCAGGGTTTTCCAAATCCAACATAGTTGCGTTCGGCGGCGCTATTTTCTTATGAAGTTGATATACACACAATTTTGGCACTAGGCCGAAAAGAGGGAATGGGTTGAGGGTGGTCTTCACTGACAATCTTATACCTAGCTAATCAGATTCGTGACCCATTCACTCATTACAATTTGCGCATTCACCATAAAAACTCATCCGTCACCAATCAATCCTCTATACACCATAATGCCACATCCTCTCAGGGGGGTCTAAAAAACGCACCCCGTGACATAAAAATTTGATGATAATAAATATTTCATGCATAAAAATCTAATGATTTAAAATGAGAAGAGATGGGATGAGCCCTAAAACAAACTAAATAGCAAAACAAATCAAAATAAATATAACTGATGTTAGTAGGACCCGTCCCCTCAAAAAGGAGATGCCACTGTATTCTGCTCTACGATAGAATCAAGAGGCTCTCTCGCTAAGGGAGAGGGAAAGGAGAAAGTACATACGGGCATGGGAAATATATAAGACTGACCCAGTCGAGATGAAAGGGGGTCAAAACAAACTGGGGAGATTGGGAATCTCAACTTGGACCATAAACAAAGTAGCCGGGAGCAGGCCAGGAACAACACTTACTCACATTAAATAGGTACACAAAGCTTGTCTAGCCTAACCAGGAGAGGACTTCACAGGAAACCACCCCGATGTGATATACGTTGACCTAAAAGAGAAAATCAAGGCTCGTCCAAGCTCGCCTCAGTCATCTACCTTTTGCTAAAGTCTGTTGACAGTAAGCGTTTCCAATCAGTTCTAATCTTCTTCTTGAGCTGATGCTCAAAGAATCGGATCAGATACTGATGCCTCGAAAGACTTCTTCCTGTCGCGTCGTCCAAATCACCATTCGGGCCGTGGCCAGCAGCGTAAGAAACACTATTCATTTCACCTCAGAATATCAATTAGCACAAGCTTTTCGGGAGCGAGACAAGCCGACATGGTCCCATAAGGGGCGAGCCCGAAGCCGTTTCTTCTAAGTCAAGGTCACATCGTTCACAGTTTGGCAAATCCGCCAAGCCCCATATGAATGCCTTGTCATTGAGAGGTAGCCTATTCCGAACTAATCACCAGGTAAGCGAAAACTCAGGGTTACTGAGATAATCCGACGCAGGCGCCCAAAACCAGAAAGAGCGAATCTTCCCCTCCGACAAGTCGAGCCGCTCACATAGATAATCCTTCGCAACCCTCTCCACTAAATAACGATAGAAGACCTTCCTAGGCCGTGAAAGGTCACTGGACCGAGGAATAATTGTCAATTAGTATCGACACTCGCGAAGGAAATCCGATTGAGACACCTATATATATATATATATATATATTGTAGTGCCACGCCTACATTTTCTCCAATTCTAATTGGTCAATAAATACATACTAAAAACAACAGGACAATTTATCTATCTCATTCTACCATAGTAAATTTGTTCCTACACTTTGTTCAAAAACAAGCTTTGCTACAAAATCGCTGATTGGTCCATTTTCCGTCCAATCGGATATTTTTCATGTATATTCAAAAAAGTACTCCACCGTCTCTGCTGGGAGCCACCCTAGGTAGTATAAATATGGATGCATTCCAAAAAACAGTTAGTAGTAGTTCCAGAACCACAGTCGAGTGTACCTGGAGACAATAGTTCTCACTTACTCACTCGTGTATTTCATCCTACTCACTCCTCACGTACATACATACAATACAGAATTTTGTTTGATACACTAACAGTTCTCAGTGGACACACCAAGTTAAATCAACTCTGTAAGTTGCAACAACTGAACAATTTTCTGAAAGAAATATTCTATTTTCAACACTGAATTCATTTTACTCAGACAAATCTTCTTTAATACCTTTCCTTACAGTCAAGGGGAAGTTACTTTTTTCTCCCTTTTTCACTCATATTACAACTACTTGTATTATTGTTGAATTTTAATATACATATATTTCTTCGTTAAACAAAATTGGTTCTCATTGTTTTTCCTTGATGTTTTAAATATTATGTATGAATGTTTATTACCTTCCCAACACACAGCTACATTATCTATTTAACCCATTCAACATTGGTGACCACAACACTCAAGAAGTAATACATTCTACAATTGGTCAACCCGACGTTCTAATCAACATTCTACAATATGGTTACTTCCACTGGTTCGCTAAAAAACTGAGCATATTATGAAAAAATGCCCCAAATTCAATAAAGTTTTATCGTCAAATTCCTTATGTTTTAAACTGAAAGGCTAAAACATTTTTGATTATTAAATTATATTTTCTGGTCCTTTTTAGAACCTTCGAAATTTTGGTTAAAAATCTTGTTTTTCTTGCATCAGCAGGGGAGGGGCCCAAAGATTTGTATTGGAAAATTTAGCGTCATTTTTGCGGTGATTGATTTGGAAAAATAAAATTTCAATGTAATTTTCAGGATTTATTTACAAATGGATGATATTGTTTTAAAAGTGTTTCTTTTTTAGAAAATCTTGGTAAAAGTATCTGTTACCCCGGCTTCATTAATTTTATGAAATTTTGAGAAATTCATTTTCGTAGCACTTAATGTTTATATCAGTTATATACGCCTTTAACTCCTAAATTCTTTTTGTAAAATAGGACTCCTAGTTACCTAAAATCTGCTCAGAATCGTAAAATAAAACTAAGACATTTAATTAGAATAGATTTTAATTGTTTTATAAATGTGATATATAATTATGGACACTGTCTTAAGAATTTTTTTCGATGAATAATTAATTGTTTTGATTTGTTTTTAGATGAATAATGAATTATTTTAATTTAAAACAATTTAATTAGAATAATTCATAAAGTATTATATCTTTTAAATTTCTGTATATTAATACATAAATTGTACCGGTTAGGTGATGTTGTTATTAAGTATAAACTATATTTACTAATCATAAATTACCTCCAAAATTTTAAAAAGAATTTAAAAAAAATTTGTGTACATAAAAACTTTGGAAAGATTTTTTAATAAAATGAATTACATTGTGATGGCAGATGACCAAAAATAGTGCTGATTATTAGCGATTAAAAAAAAACTCCTTCCAGTCAATTTAAATTCGTTTTGAAATACAGTCAACTTAACTCTATTTCATATTTTTACTGTATTTATTTTAAATTTAATATTCCCAATAAGCAAAATACTTTAATGAGTAAAGTATTTTGCTTATTAGAAATATTAAATTTAATCTATTAGCTTGAAATTACAATTAAAATAAAAACTTTGTTATGGGGCTGTGTGTTCTTTGGCCTGTGTATTCTTTGGCCTGTGTATAACTTTTGTATAATAAATGATTCAAGATAAAAACGAAACTCCAAATGTGAATCAACAAATGTATATTGAAATAACATACATGAATGAAATATACAATAATATTGTGTGCAATGTATAGATTAAAGGAAAATAAATTGCTTCCCTTTTACCATATTTTGATTAGTATTTGATTGCTCGAAGGAAAGTTCTCGTGAGAGGAAAATGTTCAGGAATCAATATTAGGACAAAGGACTGTTTGTTAGAATAGATAACACAAGAATACAATTGATCAGAAAGTGTGTTGTGTCAGAGAAATTAACAGAGTCCTGGTTGATTGAACTTGGCTGAGTTCACAGAGAGATATGTATATATATATTACAAAATTTTGTGTCTGTGTGTGCGTTTGAAACGTTGTGAGTAAAGTCATAGGCTTGTGTTGACAAGCAAAATTTGGCAGCAAGGAAAAAGATGAATGAAGAGAACGAGAGAAGCTTATTCGTGTTTTGTTTGTATCTCACGTGACAGGCTCCTAGCCTTGTGCGCGGGAATATTATTCCTCGCGTGCTAACGATTTGATTGGTCGGAATTGACCAATCATAGAGCTAATTTTGAGGAGATTAGCAAATGAATGCTTGTCGTATATGTATGTTTGTATGTGTGTGAAAGCGGTGATGATCGCTACAACTTCAAGAATGATTTTTCATTTTTAAAAATTAATTTTCCGCGTATCGCGTTTTTGTGGAGATACCAATATATATATATATATATATATATATATATATATATATATATATATATATATATATAGTGTGTGTGTGTGTGTGTGTGTGTGTGTTGTGTGTAATGTTATAAGCTTATTGAATTTAGTGGTTGACAAAGATTTATCTGAGGCAAGTATGTGAATAGGCGATTTTTGTTTAGTTTTTTTTTTTACTTATTTTGATGTGTTGAATTCAAATTTTTGAACAGTTTTGCTCTATCATTTCTAGTTTTTTCTTTAACATATCACATTTTTATTATATTGCATATAAATTCAAAATATAATGTATTTATTTTATCTTTTGCAAAAACATATGGCAAAAACAGCATAGATACAGAGCATTAACGGAACCGGATTACTTGGATAATACCCATGCATACATGTCGTAATAGAGCAGATCATCGGAATTGAGTTTTTGGGACGATGTACCTTGCATCAGGTATGCGGCATAGGAACATCCAGTAGAAGTTCTCCATCATGGTGGGGTCTCATTTGCATTTACAGTTTCTATCCATCTTAGTAATATCTTGATGGAACCTTTCTCCATGCTCAAAACTCACTGCTCTGTGGATCAAAGGGAAGTAAAATATGGAAGTGGAGAAAGTGAATTTTGAGTGACATTCGACATCACTTATCCTCATAAGACTGTAACTTCTCCATATACTCTTGGTAATCTGGTCCCTGTATATTACCAAGGAAGTCAGGGCAGACTGGCTTAAATGCTTCGCATGCTCTCAGTTCATTTAAGATACGTAGCTCTGCAGTAGCATAACCTATTTTCTATGGCTAAGTCCTTGTTTCGTGTTCAGAAACTGGTAATCCTTACATCTGCTGCAACCAGCTTCCACTGCTTAAGCTGGGATGTCAGGAGCCCTGACTGCTGCTTAGATAGGTAAAAATCACGGAGATGGGCATTCAGGTTTTCCTGGGTGATCCAACGGGCTCATTGCCATTTGCTCCTGAATAAACAGGGACATTGTCTCCAGAAGAGACCAGCTTGGCAGCTTCCTCTGAAGGCAATTTTTCATATGATGAAGGAATAAGATCTTTATGTCCTGGGAGTGCAGGAACAAGGAGATCATCTGAGTGAGAAGCAGGTCTCATATCTGAAGGAACCTTGGAATATTTGATTTTGTTTTGGAAGATACATTGAAACCAGTTGTATCTGTTAGACAAAAATAACAATCATTTGCATGGCTTCGTTGCTCTCTCTCCAGACCATAGGGACAGCAAAGTTAAAGACTGCTTTCTTGTCATGAAACTATGCAATTAGCCCATTGTAACAGTGCTTACAAAAAATATGTGGGGCCCAGGATTAGCCCTGATCTCGAAATTTACTGTTAAAATAATGAAAGTAAGCAGTTATCAGGAGAGTAGTAATTTTTCGTTGCTATGCAACTGTCGTTAAATTCCGCACACACGTAACAGAATTAATTTGTCTTGCTGATGCATCGTCGGTGCTTTAAAGTGAATGAAGCTATGACAGAGAGAGTTTTTAGCTCATAAAAATATGGAAACCAACATAAACATTGATCATATATATATGGTTACGTTCGTGTGTAATGGGCATTCCAAATTTGAAGACGATTTCATTTCGCCGCGATGAAACTTTACCGGACGGAGCGTAAAGCCGTCAAAGGCGGCCATTATATCATTTTTTTTTAAAAAAGAATATGATATAATGGAATATGCGTACACCTGTGTTTCACCTCACTAGAATATGATTGGCTGACGTCCGTCATACATATTGACGGACGTGTAGGAGAGTCAAGGCTACGTCAGAGAGCTAAGTCTATAACGACGCCCATTGAACTAAGCCATTGATCTACACTTCTTACCTGCGACTACGATGCATACCAGTCGATTACTGCTACCGTATTCTACTTGGTTATAGTAGCCAAAACCACTTAGCTACTTTGTTCAAATATATCCCTTTCCGGGACATATCAGTTGGCGACGAGATTCATAACGACCTCACAAGTTAAAACAAAAAAAGAAAAAATACAGTCGACAACGTGTACTAACGAAGAACGTTAGAAAAACTTGTTCGACGCTTACAGAGAGTAAGTAATTTTTTCACTCATCTTGTTTTAATGCTTATTGACGAGGAACGTTAGAAAAACTTGTGAAACGCCTGCCCCCCCCTGTTTGGAATAAGAATCTTATTGTTTATTGGAGCATAATTGTTTTCTGTTTAATACGTTGACAAAATGGAACAAATGGCGGAATTAGCTAAGGTGCTACAAGACACTTTGCAGCAACAATTCCAACAACAACAACAACAGTTCCAACAACAACAATTCCAACAACAACTACAAAAACAGCAAAAAGAAAGGTTTGAAAAGTTATTCGAACACGTATTATCTAGCGCAACAAATGAACCGGGTTCTAGATTGTTTTCGGCGGAAGGTATTTCAAATTCACTCTCGGAATTTAAATACGACCCTGACAGTGGTTCAACGTTTCCGGTTTATTTTCGTAGGTTTGAAACAATATTTACGAAAAAGTACAAACAATGGTCCGACAAGGAAAAAATTACTTTATTGTTGCAGAAGTTGGGTACAGAAGAAAATACGAAATACACAAATTTAATCCTCCCAAAGAAGCCAGAAGAAATGACATTCGGCGAAACAGTTGAAATTTTGTCGAAAATTTTCGATAAAAGACATAGCCTATTTCATACTCGATACAAGTGTCTGAATATCGTTAAACAAGATGATGATGATTTTGTTACATACGCAGGTATGGTTAACGCACAGTGTGAGGCATTTAAGTTGAAATAGTTGTCAAGCGACATGTTCAAGTGTCTAATTTTTGTGTAAGGTCTAACGACACCAAGCGACAAAGAAATTAGAGCAAGAATCCTCTCGATCATGGAAAGAGATCCAGAGATTACGTTATAAAAAATAACTGAAGAATGTCAATGAATGATAAAGGTAAAAAAAAGACACTACTCGGATTGAGGAGAAGAACATTTCGCGAGTACAAACTGTACGACAAAAGAAGTGAATACAAAAAGAAAGAAAAATAATATAAAAGTTCACATTGTTGGACAAAACAGTGAAATGAAAAAACAAAGTCTCAGGCAAAAGCGAACGTAGTTTTTTCTAAACATGAAATTCAGGAGGGTCAAAGAAGAAAATACCTCAATGTAAAAATAAATGGGCAGACCGTAAAATTATTACTCGATTCAGGAAGTGATATCTGTGATAAACGCGCTAACATGGAAAAAAATTGATTACCCATCGTTGACGAAAGGAGACAAAATTGCTAGAGGAGTGTCTGGAAAAAGACTCAAATTTCGAGGTGAATTAAAATGTAACATTTCGTTTATGGGAAAAATTCACAAATCGAAAATATATTTCCTCCCTGATTCAGTAAACCTCTTTGGTACAGACTGGATAGTATTATTCAATTTGTGGGAATTACCAGTAAATTCTTTCTGTAACCAAGTGAACGTCAGAGAAAATTATAAGACAAAGCAAACAGAAAAATTTATTACAGAGCTGAAAAACGAATTCCCTCGTGTTTTTTTTTCAGAAGGATTAGGTCTGTGTACAAAAACAGAAGTCAACTTTGAGTTGAAAGAAAATGCGAAACCAATTTTTAAACCGAAAAGAAAAGTTCCATTTTTGGCACTAGACTCAATAAATGAGGAGTTAGAAAGGTTGGAAAAAATTGGCGTAATTTCAAAAGTGGATTACTTGGATTGGGCGTCTCCAACCGTTTATATAAAAAAGAAAAACCGAAAACCAGAGTGTGTGCTGATTTCTCGACAGGCCTGAACGATTGTTTAAAAGATCATGCATACCCTCTACCGTCTTCGGATGATATATTTGCTAAATTGAACGGAGATAGAGTATTTTCAAAGTTGGACTTGTCGGAGTAAAGTCAGTGAAGAATGCTCAAAGTACCTGACAATAAATACTCATAAAGGGATTTTTACATTAAATCGTCTCCCGTTTGGATTGAAGGTAGCTCCAAGCCTATTCCAGTAAATAATGGACACAATGTTGGCTGGTATGGATTATGCGATCTCATACTTAGACGACATTAAAAGTGAAAACGAGGCCAAACACAAAACGCATATTAGACCAGTATTTCAGAGAATTGAGGAATACGGGTTCAAACTGAGTGCTGAAAAATGTGAGTTCTTCCTAAAGAAGATAAAATATTTAGGGCAGATAACTGACAGCAAAGGAAGAAAACCGGATCCAGAAAGAGCTGAGGCTATAAAAAATATGCCAGCACCTGATAATGTGGCTAAACTCCAGGCGTTTTGGGGATTGGTAAGTTATTATAGTATTTATATCCCAAAATGTATGAATGAAAGCCCTTTAAACAATTTGAGGAAAAAGGGCACAAAGTGGATATGGTCGAAAGAATGCGAGGATGCTTTTAAAAATATAAAAAAACTGTTTATTAGCGGACCTATCGCTGACGCATTTCGATCCGAAGAAGAAAATGATTGTAGCAGCAGATGCTAGTAATGACGGACTAGGCGCTGTATTGCTACATAAACTCGAGGACGGATCTACGAAGCCAGAAGCACGTGCCTCGAGAACGTTACTGCGAAATTATAGCCAAATTGGAAAAGAGTTTAGCAATAATCTTCGCTGTAAAGAAATTTCACAGATTCATATATGGAAGACAATTTACTCTGCAAGCAGACCACAAACCGCTGTTAACAATTTTTGGTTCAAAAAAAGGTATACCAACTCACACAGCAAATCGACTACAGCGTTGGGGTATAATTCTATTGAATTACAATTTCAGAATGGAATATGTGCCTTCAAAAAAGCTAGATCACGTCGATGGGTTGTCGAGGTTAATACCGAAATATACGGAACCGCTGGAAGAAACAGTAATAGTGGCGCTGAGAGACGAAAGTGAATTGTCGGGTCTGTTATGCAATACAATTAGAGAACTACCGGTTACTCTAGATGATGTGAAAAAATTCAGCGGAAAACGATGATTTCATTAAGGAAATGAAAAAGCAAGTCTGGCTGAACGAGAAAACAAAAAAAGGAATGAGTGTGTCACCTTTTTCAATATGTGATCAGGTATTACTTTACGCAGAGTTGTAATGCTGTGTACTTTACAGAAAAATATTCTACAAGAATTTCACACTGGCCATCCGGGGATTTCGAGAATGAAATCTCTAATGAGAGGATACACATATTGACTGAGGATGGATCAGGATATAGAAAATGTGGTGAAACAGTGTAAAGGATGTCAACTAGCAGCAAGGGATCCACCTGTAAAGAGTGATCCATGGCCAAAGACAGATATCTCATGGACTCGACTGCATATTGACTATGCAGGACCCATAAATGGATTATATTACCTGGTTGTGGCAGACAGTTTTACTAAGTGTCCAGAAATTTGTTAAGTGCAGACATCCAACTGTGACAAATACAATAAATGCCCTTAGTGAAATTTTTAGTCGTTTCGGACTCCCTAAAACTTTAGTCAGCGACAGCGGAACGCAGTTTACAGGAAGTGAATTCAAGAAATTCTGTACACCAGTTTATCATCCAAGATCGAATGGACAGGCAGAAAAATTCGGGGACACATTTAAACAAACCTTGAAGAAGGCATGGACACGAATGAACAGAGTATTCAGAAATTTTTGGCAGTGTACAGAATCACGCCAAACCAGAATACGACGTCAGGATTATCGCCAGCAGAGTTGATGTTTTCGACAGGCTGTTGCCTAGTCCGTCGAAGAAAACTGCGAAGAAACAAAACTATATGACTAAAGTATATAAGCCAGGAGATAAAGTTTTCTTCAAAAATTTAAGAGCTGGAAAAGCGTATTGGGAAGAAGGTGTAATAACCAAAAGAATTGGTCAAGTCATATACGACATACGACGATAAAAATTCCCTTGTAAAAGACAAAATCAGTTAAGACCCAGACAGACTACAGAGGTCGCGGAAAATACCGAAGAGATTCCAATGGAAGTCTTATATGACACCTTTGATATTCCCGTGCCAGTGAGTCAAGATTCGCCGATGGAGGTATCCCCGATCTCAAGGCCAGTGTCAAACGCTACCACTGCAAGGAGGATTGAGGCGAAAAAGGCTTAGAAAAAAAGTTAATCGTTTATGTCCAGACCCTAAGAAGAGGAAGTATTAAAGCTAAAATTCACGGGAGAATTTAGCTCAGTGGGAGGTGATATAATGGAATATGCGTACACCTGTGTTCCCCCTCACTGGAATATGATTGGCTGATGTCCGTCATAAATACCGACGGATGTGTAGGTACGACAGATTCAAGAGCGTTAGTCTGAGAGCTAAGTCTATAATGACGCCCATTGGACTACGCCATTGATCTACACTTCTTATCTACGAATACGACGCGTACCAGTCGATTACTGCTACCGTATTCTACTTGGTTATAGTAGCCAAGACCACTTAGCTACTTCGTTCAAATATATCCATTTCCGGGAAATATCAGAATATAATTCCTAAAATTTTAAATTGAAAAGACAGCAATACAATGTTCGAAATAAGGCACATCTGGCATCTTTGAATGCATATACATTTTATATATATGTATACATGTATATCTAAAAACTAGAGGTGATAAGTGAAAACCGATTTCATATCTGTAATCAGCACCCCAAAATTAGTTTAGAACAACCATTTTTCTGCATGCCTAAATTTACATAAATTTCTTTGTAAACCAATGTAATGTTAATTGAAAGATAAGTTCTTTCCAGATATTTATATAATACTAAAACATTAATGTTGTATGTATGTATGAGTGTTCGCAGAATACTGCTTAAATGATGCATAATATCCCAACCAAATCTGGAGCATAGTATACCCTAACCCCCTACCGAGGGCAGCGCCAAATTTCATTAAAATTAAACAAGAGGCTCACTAGCTAATCTTGTTTTTCTGTTTTAAGACATTTTTAATAGGAAATTCAGTTTTTGTTTTTGATGCACATTCTTATATCAGTCTACAGCACTACATTAGATCTTTTTGAAAGTTGAAAATTCAAGAATTATATGTCACATGATTTGATGGTAAGTAAATAAATAAACAGATGCACGCTGGTTTGCTAACATTACGTATTTTGAAATAAATGTGAGGTTAAATATAATGTATAATAAAAAATATACTTATCAAAAAAAACAACTACACCTGTTTTATGCAATTACTCCAAATTTCCACATAATGTGTTACCTATGAAGCCCAGTGAAACAATAAAACCTTTTTTACGGTCTTTTACTATTAATTATTAATTTTGTATTCCAAAAATATTTTAAGGAAGAAATTTCTCTTTTAATTTAAAAAAAGTAAAACATATATCGCAAAACAGTTTATTTTCATACTTTAAATCAAGGTATATTTACATTAAAGCGTTTTTGGTGCTTTTCTTTCGTTTTCGGGCCGGAAAAAATTGGCTTATTATTAAATAATAGTAATAATAATAATAATAATAGTAATAAAAATATAATTTTTATTTTTAAAAAGATTACACCTATTTTAAGCTCTTACGTCAAATTTTCCCGTAATATGTTAACTATAAAGGACAGTGGAACAATAAACCTTCTTATAGGTCTTTAAATACAAATTAAAATATGGAATTACTGATAACACTGATAATAATGTTGCATTATCATTGTGTATCATGAACTGTTTATAGCAGAGTTACCATTTAAAATGAATTAGTTTATGATTTAAATGATTTTGTGAATATAGAGTAAATAAAATAAGGTTTTTACTGATTTATTTTTTCCGTGGGATATATTCAAGAAAAAAGACGAAAAGTATTCAGTCAGCATTTCTTCGATTTAAAATGTGTTTCGATATAAAAAATGTTTAAAAATTGTCTATTCATATTTATCTTTGCAGTAATTCTTGCTACAAAAATGTGACTGTTCCGGTCTATAAGAACATCAAGAGACTGTGCTCCGAATTCATTGACTCAGTTCTCCAAGGTTATAATCTGAATGTCTCGGCATCCCACCTGGATAAGCTTGACAAAAATGAATTGCAACGAAATTTGCTTCGATGGCATAGTGATAAAAAATCCAGCCCAAATTGCGTCTTTTCACAGTAAGTATAAAACTAAATGTAGTTAACTTCAAGTCAAGACTTCAGCTTCTATAAACTGTAGCCATTGTCGCCTAGTCAGCAAAGAGTATTATCGAGTTGACAGACGCTTGATGTTATTGTTTTTCCTTTTTTTTTTTTCCTTTTTTTTTATAGTCCTGTGTTCATTTCCTGTCGTACGAAAACGTACGACAGGAAATGAACACAGGAGGATTACTTAATGAATTACCATGATTGTTTCTTCTATCTGCTACTCGTATTATCATGCGAACTGCTTGGACTGACGATATTTAGTCACACCCACCACGAGGGCATCATGTGGCACAAGGCCGGTTTAACGTGGGTTCTCCGAGCCCGTGGGATCGGCCAAAATATCCCCATTGAACCCGTATAAACGGGTTCAGGGTCGGTTTACCTCCCCGAAAGAGAATCCATCCTTCGGCGTAGCCCTCCTTCGGGTTCCTCCCCGCCCGAAGGCAGAGAGTTCAAACGAACAGCCGGTCAAAACTTGAGCGACTGACTTCTTGGACTGACTGACTACTTAATACAGTGTCCTTTTATTTATACCTCACTCGCGAAAATCATAGTAGAGACAAAATGCGCGAGAATGTTTAAGTGAAAATGTTCGGCTTAATTTAAAAGTGTGTTAGATGAAAAGTATAACATTTCTAATAACTTAATCATTATACATGTTTAAAAGCTGAAGCTTTTCAGATTAATATTTGGGTATATGCTTTAAATGTTGTTAATCTTTTATCGTAAATTATAAATTATAAAATCAATTATATTTTATTTTAAGTTGGTATCCAGTCAGTCGGGATAGCATATCTTAATAATTTTCATTAAAAGAACATTTTTTGAGCTGATTAATTACGTAACTCCGTGAGATCGCTAAAAAAGAGCATAGTATGATGAAAAAGACGCCAAACATGACGAAAACAAAATTTTATCGTCTAGATGTTCATGTTATTATTAAGAGGAAAGATCAAAATATTTTTGGGGTATTTTTTTGACATTTTTTAATTGTTCCTAGCACGTCTGAAATTTTCGTTAAAAATCTTGTTTTTTTGAGTTATCAAAATTGACAGATAATCAATCATGGCAATCCTTTTTTTTCCATTTTATAAAAAAAAAAAATGAAAATCTCACTTTGAAATTCTTTTAAAAATCAATTATCATTTTTTCAAAACTTATTTTAAGAAAATCAGAAATTATAATGTTTATTTAAAATATTTTGGACCAAACTTAACTTAGCTTCTGCGCTGAAAAGATGTAATTTGAAAATAAAACAAAGCAGGTCATAACCTTTCGCGTCACTTGATAGGTGACGAAAGACATTTTCATGACGTTTAGATAGCTTACGTGATGATAATTCCATCTACGGATGGAAAGAAGTGAAGTTATTTAGATTTAAGTGAACAAATTATTTACCCCGTTATTTTTAAGGAAAACTTTCAGGGCTCTAATTTTTTTTTGTACTTAGCTTTCACCTTTACGTTTATGATGCTTTATGGAAAATATATTATAAAGAAATTAAAAAATAAGATTGTTAAGAGTGAGATTAAATTTAATAAGAAAAAGGTATCTAATTAATTTATAGGTACCTTTCTTTTGAAATTTTATCAGAAGTGTACATAAAATACTATAATTTTATGTACATTAATTACATTTTATTGTGTTATTTGTATTTCCATTCATTTTATTATTAATTTTGATATTTCATTTATGGAAAAATGTCATAACTGAGATTAATATAAAAATAAGATCATATAAATTTCATAAGATGATACTGATACTTGTAGGTACCCTTCTCAGTTGAAATTGAAAAATCAAATTAACTTCTCCACACGTGTTTCGAAAAGTAAAGGCCTTAACAGCGAAGAACAATGCTTAACTCAAATAACGCAACTTAATTGTATTCTGGTTGATCTTTCGTACTTTATAATTACAGCCCGATTATAAACACAAAATTACATTTCTTAATTACTGCGGATCTTCTAGTTAGTCAAAACGATACAATTTACAACGGTTAAAAAAGATCTATCTTATAAGGACACTTAGGAAACCCGATGCCGATTTTAACTAATTTTATAATATTTTAACAACTTAAATGTAAAAATCTATTATAATTAAAGAAATAACAAATAATTGTATTAAAAATTCATTTTTCATCGAAAATAGTATTTGCTTTCAGACAATATTATCTATATTCATAAAAACAAGTAGAATCAACTAAAAGCATTTGAAATTAAATAATATCTTTGTTTTATTGAGTTTTGTATGTTACAATTGAGAGCTGATTTTCAGGTAGGGGGTCCATTTAAAAAAAAACATGATTTGCATTCCTCAAAGCCTTGTGCTTTTAACTATTGTAATCACTAAACTGGAGTCGATCGAATTTCTAGCGTTTTCATAAAATTAGTTATGGGGGTGGTTTAATAAATATAAAAAAATATTTCTGCCATGACTTTAATAAAAAAAAGTATATTTATAATAATTTCCATCATTTATGAATAATTTCTGAAAGTTTCATTAACATCCGACAATTATTTTTATTTTTGCAAGATTTTCCAAATTAATGTCTGTCATGCAAAAGTTTTTTTAATCAAAATTTAGAATGTTCTAAAAAAAGGAAAATTTTTTAAAAATAATTTAAAAAATCTTTGGTCTTTCCTCTTCATAATAACATAAACATTTAGACGATAAAATTTTGTTTTCGTCAAGTTTGGCGTCTTTTTCATCATACTATGCTCTTTTTTAGCGATTTCACGGAGTTACCTATGAAAAATTAATAGAATGTTTTAATGATGTATTCGCTATAATATTAATCAATAAAATTTGTTTATTTTACCAAATCTTAATTTATATAGATTTTAAAAGTTTTACTTTCACAAACACTCCAAGCTCATTGTAGTCTAATAATAAAGACATGATTACATTGAATAAATTCAGCCCATTGATTCGGTTAGTAGTAGTTCATTTTGCTTGGTCTACAGTCTCTTGCATTCTACTTTCTCGTAAAGTATCCAGTTTTCATTATGCTTGCAAAATAAAAACAGTTTGCTTTCAAAATTAACATTTTCTTTCTTTTCAAGTAAGAAATTTCTCACAGAAATAGAATCCAATCATTGATCTAGTTTATCTTATGTTGAAGCCACACGTTAAAGCTACTAACAGATAATTTGTTGCAAATGAAATTTTTGATTCAGTCATTTCGTTCATTTTGACTATATTCCGCCTTATATAATGTTGGTAATTCTCAATTAATGTTTTAATGATATTTTATCAGCATCAATTAGTTTGTACGACTGTCGAGTATCGTCCATCAAGAAATCTTAAACAAGAAAGTTCACAAACCAACTCTTGTTTTAATCGTTCACATCCATATTGTCTCCACAAACTGCACAAAATCTCTTTTTTACATTTAAATAGTATTTTAATATATCTTTTCTTAAAATAAAAAAAAAATTATATACAAAAGATGTTCTTTATTTTCTTCCATCTTCAATGAGAAAATCAATAAATAAAATTGCAAAGATTTTGAAAATTTAAAAAGTGTAGATTGATATACTGAACTCATGTTTCTGTTTTGCCGTTAAAATAATTAAAGGATAGGAGAAAATGATAAAAAAAACTACGCAGGAATTAAATACATGAAGTTTTCTTATTTAATTCTAGATGTATTTTGTTTTTTTTAATTAGGACTAATTTTCATTCATTTCATTTTTTTTTGCATCTTGTACTTTCTGCCCTTCCTCATGTGTTTGTTATTTCTTACCTTTCCTTCTGTGTACGCCATATTCGGACTTTATGTTTACAAACCGTTCTATCTTGAGCTACATAGTGAAGCCGATGAATTTCCTCAACTTTCCTATTTTTAGTGTCGTGTTTTTGGAATCTCGAATTTATGCTTTTTTTTTCAATCAAGTGGATCCCATAAATAATTGATCTTTATGCTTGTTCTACTGACTGAGTAGTAATACACGCAGATTATTTAAAATCTTATGATTTTTATTTCCTTTCATAGAGTTTAATAAAGTGCTCTGTTCCCTATCCACATATGATCAGCCCTTCTTAAACTTAATGTATCTCCCTGGAGTATAGATTTTTGATATTCCTCAAGTCTTATCTTTAATGAATGTTTGATAGAGCCCTCATACTCACAGTCACAACTACAAGATTAGGGTTATTTTTTCTTTCAGTGGAGCCTGAAGCGTTTTAAATAGATTGGGATAACATCTGAATAATGTGCTAAATGTAGTACTGACCGCATACGCCTGAATTCCCAGATAAATCCCTGACTGTCAATGATCGATTCTCTTTGAATTTTTGAATGGACTGTTTGTTAAAAGCGTATTAAAACATGAATCGCTTTCAATGGACAATTTTGAAGAGTTGATACCAAAGTTTTATCTGGGTTTCTATTGTTGAATAATTTCCAAAACCGATTGATAAAATATTCGAATAATTTCTGAGAAAGAATGACTAAATTATAAATAAAACTTGATGCGTACTTGCTGACGGTCACATAATACGCAAGTTTAGTCACTGGCGTCTCACTGAACAGAGTAAATCTACTGGAGCGTGTTCGACTGATGAATTATCAAGCTACCTAAAGCTGCCAAACAGTTTTTGAGATATTCAAAATATTTTAATACTTTTCAGAGTCACTTTCTATGACAGAATCCGATTGAAATGAGTCGCTATTTTTTGTTAGTTCATCTGTTTGTAGTTTAGGAATTTTCATGAAAGCATCTTCAACTGAAGATATTTTATAGAAGTATGGCAATCGTCTGGTAGTAGTTGCAAAATTGAAACCTTTCTTTATCACTTAAAACATAACAAATCGAGGAAATTAATATAAAAAAGAATTATTACAAAGTTAAAACAAGAATTAACTTTGGTTATTAAATAGATTGAAATCAAGTTTTTAATATAATTATTTTCTTTATCTCAAGCAGAACTTATGCTGTAATTAAACAGCCAGGAGGGGTTATAATATATGACCACGGGTTTCGTCATTTCTTCACCTCTACATTATCAAAACCTGTCTAAGAATTCTACCTACCGTGTAGTTTTCTGAAGCATCTCAGTTTGGATTTTGTTTGTCACAATTCCATTGTGCACACAGCAACAGGGATAACTTCTAAATTCTTTAGCAACTACAAGCTCGCTATCTCATATTTTAAATCTTGATACCTTTCCTCCTTTTCTTTCTCAGTTATCCTTGCGTCCTTTGATATCACTGTATCGATGATACAATTCTGATTATCTCTCTTCATGACAGTAATGATGTCCGGCCTTCAGTTACTTTATCACACATTGCACGTTGAAGTTCCAGAGCATCTTTATACTGGCATTTTCCACGACCGCGGATGGTTTATGCTCATGCAACCTTTTCTGCTCTTTCCAGCACAGTTTACAATACATTCTATATTTTTGTGTCTTCGTGTATTATTATTATTATTATTATTATTATTATTATTATTATTATTATTATTCAGGAAGACTTCTAAAATGTTGAACGTACATGCATGTTGCAATGGCTACACAGGGGACAATTGTGATATAGGTAAGTTAATTTATAATTTAAATAAGGCTTATCCTTGAATAATATTCTTCATGAATATCATCTACATATTTGGTTAACCCTATGATAGATAACATATTAAGAGAGATGGATTATAATTATTGTATTCGCTACTTGATCAAAGTGGTGAGAGAATGAATGAATCCCAGCTAATCAACCCCTCCACCCACGTTGTATATTTATTACCCGAAGAAGTCTCTTGGCAGAAACGTCCGTTGAGCTGAACGTACTTTTTTATAAGGAACTAAAAGTTATTGATTTTTAAATGAGGAAAAACGCATGTTTCAAAGTTAAAGATAAAAAAAACGAAAAAAAAAAGACAAAATCATTACATTTATTAAATCAGGGTTACAGACATTGAATTAAAATTTTCTCAGTTGAAGTGCTATCTCATCTTATACCATAGTCAGTTACTTACTTCTAAGTGGCTGTATTCCTCAAGGTGGAAGAGCGTGTAGCAGCAAAAGAATAGTTAATACCGAGATAGAATTGTGATATCGAGCCTTCAGCTACTTCACCCGGACGGAAATTCTGAAGATAGGATTTTGTCTTCCTCTTGAATATTTCAGTCAAGCGTCTCGTCTTTCAACAGGGTCAAGTTAGTTGGGATGTTCCAAACTGCACGTCGCATGAATTACAACTGTACTGACTCTCGACTATGCCGAAATTCAAACTCGCGCGATGGCTAAAGCCGAAGAGTTTATATTGACTATTTTCAAGGAGACGAGTTTCATGATAATGATCTTGATTTCTAAATCATTTTCCAACCTAAATTTGACTGGCTGCCTTTTTGCTCAATTTTTTCACGTTGCTACTTGGTAATTTTATAGGGCCGATTCTGTTTTACCATCAATTAATAAAAAGTGACTCGCACCTCTTACGTTAACCGAACATCCACTCTTGGTCAATCAGGAATCCAGCGATAGAAAATATTCTTGTGTTTTAATATTTCCCAAATCCACTGCTTTTGCGAAATTTGAAAATGAATAATTCAAATGTGTTATTTCATTATTGGAAACAAAGAAATTGTCTTCTGTTGAAGATGGCCTAGACTTTAAAGTAGCCTTAACATTTCTACGAAAACTTCTAGACCAATGCAAAAACAATATAGAAGCTCAAGCGTCCAGTAATTCATTAGGGTCGTTGGTGCACTATATATGTACTACAACCGTTGTGTATCACTGTTGTTCTGTTATCTAAAGTAAGAGAGGCAAGTATATACAGTTATTTAACTCATAGTTGGAGGAAGACTGATTCATACCTTTTCCAAGCATTCCGAGTATAAGTTCGAATTGAATGAAACAGACTCGGTTAGAGATTGAACTCGGCACGCCAATTCTGTGCGGTGATTCAACTTTACGGGCCGATATCCTATAGGCTAACCACAAATCACCCTTTTTCCTTCTTCATGTAATTATATACTCCAGCCAAGACTACATTCAAACTGCCTATTTGTTTCCGATGAAACCGTTGAGAAACAATAATAATCCATCATTTGTCATAATATCAGTCAGTTTCTGGAATTATCAAAATCTTGTCTTATATTTCAATTCTGGACCTTGGTGCAAGTATTTTTTTCAAGATTTTCTAAAAAGGAAACATTTAAAAAAATAATTTATTCATTTATGAATAAGTGCTGAAAGTTTAATTAAAATCCGACAAGTATATGACTGCCAAATCACTGTGTTGTTTTTCATCGCAAAATATGCTCAGATTTCCCGTATAAATTTAAGGTCTCGTAAAAAAATAAGAAGTTTAGACCAAAATCTCTAAGGTTCTAAAAGAGATAAAAAAAAAATTACTTAAAAATTCCTTGACCTTTCATCTTACTAATAAAACAAATATTTTAACGATAAAATTTTGTTTTTATTATGTCTTGGGTATTTTTTCTTTTTTTATATATTTTTATCTAAATTTATCTCAGGATCAAAACATTTCTCCCATAAACATAAAACTTGGATGATGTCTGTTGATATTTTTATGATCATTAGTGACTCCCGAATGGTGTCCGAAGAACATTCATCCTCTTTAGAGAACAGTGATTTCCAACGACTGAATTAAAATAAGGTTCAACTTTCAATCATTCATATACACAAATCTTTCCTTTTAGTGTCAAACATTATTAAGTATAAATAAAATCTCGTCTATGATATTATAAGATATTAAAAATATTTAATAAATAAACACTTTACATTTATTTAAAAAAAACACAAATAAAAACTGGGTTTTAAAACTTTAGCCGTGTGTAGAAAAAATATAAAGAACATCCGAACGACGACAAAATTTATTTTGCGTTTTCCTTTAAAATGTCCAGTATTTTAAGCCGAAACGGGTCCATTCTTAATTTCTTAGTTATTTCTTCAAACTGTTCTTTGATGGTCTTTTTCTCTCTCACACAGTTTACATCTCTGATATGTTTCCCATATTATTTCAGACACATTATTACATTTTTTTTATTTCAGTTCAATGTATACCTCCTTGTGCCAATGGGGGCAAGTGTACAGGGCCGAATATTTGTTCTTGTCCAAATGAATACACGGGATATCGCTGTGAAGATAAATTCACCGGTGAGTATCGATATAATTGATTATATAATAATAATATTTAATCACCTACTCTATATGGATGATTTCAAACTCTTTGCCAAAGTCGACAATGAGGTGAAGGGTCTCCTCAATGATGTAAAATGCTGCAGTGACGATGTAGGTATGGATATCGGATTGGATAATGTGCAAAAGTTAACATTCAAGAAAGGAAGAATTACCGAAACACACTAAATAGATATAGATTCTTTCACAAAGATTAAGGAACTGGAACATGCAGAAGCCTATAAATGCCGAGGAATCAGCGAAGGAAATCGAATACAGCATGCTCTCAAATGAAGGAGAAAGTAAGAAAAGAATACAACAGGGGCGTGCGTATCTGGTGTTAAATACGAAATCATGAAACAGAATATCAACTATAAACCCCATGTATGTATCTGTGGTGCAATACAGTTTCAACATTCTTAATAAGACCATAGCTGACATTAAGTTAATGGATGCCAAAACGAAAAAGCTTTACACTTGTTATCGCATGCATCATCACAAGGCTAATGTTGATCATCTGTATGTATTCAAATCTGAAGGAAGCAGAGTATTAGTTTAACTAGAACTGTTTTACAAAATTACAACAATCGGTCTTCAAAGATACGTGGAAACTACAAAAGTAGTAAGAAACTGTATTCAGAGCTTAAAAAGAGCTTTAAAAAAAGGCAAAAGCAAATGTAGTGGATCAGGCACAGGAAAGATGGCAAGACTTTTCATGGTCAATATTCTGCTCATACCAAAGAACCCAGTACCCATCAGTTGCTACGTGGTGCAGGATTAAAAGCTGAAACCGAAGGATTTATTCTTCATGCACTGGACCAATATTTTCTAACTAAAAATTACTAAGCACACACACTGAAAAATACAGATTCTGTAATAAGTATACAGAAACAATTGACCATCTTGTATCAGTTTGTCTGATATTGGCACCTACAGAATACAGAGTGGGACAGTATCTGCATTGGAAAATCTGCAACTTTTACGGAAAGGTAACTGCAAGAAATTTGTATGAACACCACCTTGACGCAGGTACTAAGATAGGACCTGTAACAATTTTATGGGACTTTACAATACACACGGACAGAACAATCAAAGGAAGAACAGACATCGTAATAAGAGACCTCCAAAAACAGAATGTACCTTCTTATTGACATGGACTGTAGACTGTAATATATCTTTGACGATACATTGCATCAAAATATAAGAAATCTCTAAAATGTGGAACATGAAGACATCAATAATTTCAGATTTAGTTGAAATCCTCGGTTTGATTGGAAAAGGTTCCGATAGACTCATTGAAGGGATCCCTGTGAGCCCATGCCTTAAAGAAATACAAAAAGTTATGTTCACAAGTACAGCTCACACTTTGCAAAGGACTTTATCTACGTAAAATGTATGTGATATTAGGTTTTCTTTTTTACAAAAATGAATTGAAAATGTCATGATGCCATTTCTGACCTTAGGTCTCTGGTTGGGTCGCGGAAGGAAATGAATATACACCAGAAATCAAAGGAAATAATAATAATAATAATAATAATAATAATAATAATAATAATAATAATAATAATAATAATTGTTATATTTTATGACGATCGTTTAATCCAACGTCCATCAGCCAAAATAAATCAAATCAAATCAATGCCTCTGACACCGAATAATGTAGACAATTCCATATGTAGTGGTTTCGAGACTCTCACTCGTGGTGAGTTCAGCAGAAAAACAATAACTCCAGTGAGTTTCGACCGACTTCAGGCTAAATCTGCATATGGGAGTGAAGTAATTGTAGTATATCCAGGGGGAGGGAGCGATGATGAGGGAGCATTGCTATGTGGATTTTTTCTGGTCAAGAAACAAGATGAATAGGTCCCTCCAATAGAATCAACGGTCATCTTTTCAAGTGGAATAAAACGGCTGTCGTCGGACCTGGGGACGGATAGGCTCCGCCAGATATTCTTTGTTCAAGACACTACCGATAAATGAATATCTACTGAGAAATGAGGAGAGAGTTGGTCCCGTACATAGCTGCGCTGTGACCCTACGACCACACCTGTTCATGGGGATGATAATATCGATGATCTTTCTATTTGCTGTCCTTGTATTGGAAATCTCTCCTGACATTTGATTAATTATCATGACAGAAGAATGAAAATGAAAGACCAGAAGTTTCATCTAAGATGTTAGTTGGTGAAACAAGGAAATGTTTAAATTATCAATTTAAGCACATATATTCTTAATCTGATCAGTCAGATCAATACTTAAAAAATTGCGATACCTTCAGGAAATATATATAAAAAATAATTTAGATTATATTCGAAGTGATCGGGTGTCGAATTAAAAGTAACTGAGATACTATGAATTTTACTCTGTCTGTTCATCATGCTGAAATCGTCTGTATATTTAATGGAAATAAAATCATTAAAAGTTTGCTTGCTGAGGATATTTATAATATTAAAATAACCAAATATTTCTATCATAAAACTTATGCAAGAATAATGAAATTTGTTAGTGGAAGAAGTAATTTTTAAATAGTGAAAATATTTAGAAATGCATTTACTATTATTTGATGATTTACCAGATGAAAATGGCCGCTTTATTATTTTTAGTTTTTTTTGAAATTATTTTGTTTCAGTGCTCACATGGTTGAGTATTCACTTGGTTGTGTACTTGACAAAATAATCAACTGTTCAAGTATAACACAATTTAGTTAAGCGTCATTTCTCATTGCTACGAGAAAAGCTTTAAAATTTAAATATAGACAGAGACAGCAACGAAATATCACTAAAAACCTATATTAAAATGTGTTTTCTATGAAAAGTTCTTAATTTGAAGGGAACATTTTCATAAGATTTTATAACAATATTACTCTGTTTTGTTATTTAGAATTAAAATTATGATACTTTTATTGCGTGTAGGTGTTATTTGTCTCACAAACAAATAATAATAATTTTAAAACGGTGCTAATTCTAGAAAAACGACCCATGGCGAATTCATTTCTTTTTTTACGAGATCAACAGTACGGTAAGTTGTAGTTTGAAGAGTCACTATATGTGAGGTGTTTGATTAAATGTGTGATACTAATTTTCAGTTTCAAAGAAAAACATATGAAAAAGAAAGAAATGAAAAACAAATATGCCTTTAGATAACAAAATATATTTAATAATAACAATTAAGAGAGAAAGCGATCACACGAAAGAGAATGCATATCAAAATTACATTCTACTTTTCAATTCAACAGTTTCAATGCAAATAAAGACTTGATTATAAATATTGACGCATACTGTATGTTATATAATCCACAATTTTGTTTATATGTACCTTGTCCCTTCATGGCATGAAAGAGATAATTAAAGCACTTACTATTATTATGCATAAAGTTTTCTAATGCATCGTACAGAAAGAAAATGACTAGGAAAAATATATTTTACAAATGATAAAATTGCTATGTAGAAGTTTAACAGGCAAAAAAGGAAAATTAAAAAGTAAATACGAAAAAATATGCATATATACCTGGTGGCGCCAGATATACATCCATCTGTTTGTTTTTATTTTTTCTTATAAGCGACGCAATTACGTCAGAGTAGACACTTCCGGTTCGGTAGAATTTTGCAAAAATGTATTATTTTTTAAATTTTATTTTAACTCGTATTGGCTAATTTTAGAATCTGTAACGTTCGATTCTCTAGGTGAACAGTCGATGTGTTGATGGTTATTGGTAAAAGAGTTTGTCAAGCTTTGATAAAAATGGCGAGGCTCGGGCTTTAGATATTTTCCTCTAGACCATTTTGCATTAATATGGGCGTCCGACACCCCAAAACCGCTCACGACCTTATTTTCATAAAAAACGAACTTAATGTCATCAGTTCCCGATTATTTACTCCCCTGTTAATCAACTTAAAGAACCATTTTTTCTTTCTATCAGCTTGGCTTGTACTAACCCCCAGGAGAGTAACTCAGTGCACTTCCTTGGTCCCATGTTTCCCACTGACGTGAAGTGGAATGATTATATTGAATAAATTACTAAGTCTGTTGATGGGAAATTTGTTCATTATGTCGGGCTATGCTAGACAATTTTTCTCGCCAGAGTCTCATATTATGTTACATATTTTAAGACAACCAAATATGGTCTGATGATTCTGCTATGCATCCAGAGCTTCTTGACAAAATCCAAAGAATCGGCATGATTATAGGCCTCGATTTGGCATCTCGGTGTTAGTCACTTTCTCACCGCCGTAATGTAACTTCCCTGTGCCTTTTCTATAAATATTTTTACGGTAATTGTCCTGATGATATTTCCTTGTTACCTGGACTTCAGAAATTTAAGCGCAGTACTAGATTGGTAACTAGGTCGCATAATTTCACTGTTGAAATTGTTAGTTTTAACCATAAGTTCTATGCTAATAGTTACTTCTCTTGCACTTCTAGCTTGTAGAACTTTCTTCCTGCTTCCTGCTTTCCTGCCAACTACAATTTTCACAAATTTAAATGCAATGTGTCTTCTCATTTAGTGTCTACTTGAGTCATGATTTTTTTCTTGTCCTATCCCATTTTCTTTCACTCTCAGCAAACCCTTTTATTGCCTTGTTTGGAGTGAAATTATTTAAAAATATGAATTGGACAAAGAAACATTTCACTAGACTTTGTAAACTGCAAATCTGTTGCTTTATATGATGTGGTCAGTAGAAATTACTGAAAAAGAGTAAAAATACAAAAAGACATAATAAGTTATTAGACTTTTAAGACGTCTGTAAAAATGAATATTTCACGGTGTATTAATTTCAGAATCATTTTGACTTCGCTCCATGTAACATTTATCTGATAATACCAGAGATTCAATGTTTTTTTCTTAAAAGACATCTTGAATTAATTGCTATAATGATGAAGCTATTATACAAAATCTTCTGAACTAAAATGTACATGCTTTGTTAATTGATTTTACTTTCTGTATACAGATTAAAAGTATCGTTTAAACAGATGTATAACCCCACTCAGAGCGTACGCAAACAATGTACATATACTGATGTACATATACTGATGTACATATACTGATGTGCTTCGTGTGAAAAGCTAGATCTTAACTAAGAAACATCTGCATTTTATCTCACTGAAAATGTCATGTATTTGTCAACATTTTCAAGAGAAGACTACGTAAACTCTGCGGAGGTAGCCATGGTGATGCATTTTTTTAATCGTTTCAACCCAAGCAAGGCAGTAAGTAAAGCCACACAAACCCAAGGGGTTACTGAGTAAGAAAAAGAAAAACATTACTAAGAAGCGAGGACAATAAAAGAAGAGGAATCTAGAAGACAGTAAATAACAACTGACATTGCATTTAAAGTTTTGAAGATCAAAGTTGGCCAGAAATCATGGAACCAGAAAAGAGTTCCACAAGCAAGTTCAGGACTAATAAAATTACAGATGCTTCTTTGAACTTCATCAAAAATCTCTAAATGTATAGGATGAGTACATGGCCATATGTGACAGCAATATTCAAAACATGGATGAATATCAGCAGAGAATGTTAGCCAGAGAAGGTGCAACAAGTCACTCTCCTGGAGGTTAGCATCAGCCATATTGATAGAAGGTAGAAAGAGACTCTCAGAGAAGTTTCGTTTTGGAGGTGTTAAAAATAATAAGTGATTCATTGCTCCAGTTAACCAATTGATGACCATTTTTTTAGATCAGCCGCTAATTTAACCTTATCGAACTGATCAGACTTACTATTGAGACAGAAGTAAATAGTTGTGTCATCGGCATAGATGCCGAGTTGGGAACTAATGACATCAGGAATGTCATTGATGAAAATAAAGAACTACTTTGGTCCAAGCATATAACCCTGCGGGCGGGCGGGCGGGGGGGGGGGGTGGGGGGGACATCTGCATTAATACGAAGAGTTGACCGTTCAAGCAACTTTCATTTAGCGTTTTCATAAGAAAGACAGAATCAGTTAAAAAATTCGTTCAGAAATACCATAACCTGTCGAATGTTTTCAAGATGTTTAAAGCAACAGCACGGGCTTCACCATTCTTATCTAAAGCTGAATAGACTCTTTCAGTAATAATCGTTAACACATCGGCAGTTGACCTAGAGAGTCGAAAACCATATTGCTCGTTTGAAAGGAGCCCATGCTATGTGCGATGCTTAACCAATTTAGAATTGATTAGGGCCTCTACTACGATAGATAGAAGTAATCAAACAGTTCACGTGAGTTCTTAAAGAGTGGAACTACAGAATAGAATTTCAAACAAGTAGGACAGCTAGAGGCAGCCATTTATTTATTCTAGCGTTTAGCGGGATCAGGAATCTGTTCAGGAATACCGTTCTTAAGGACTATTGCAGGGATACCATCGAGCTCACATGCTTTATGGGGATCCAAATAAGAGATGATAGCAGAAAACATGAAAGGGGTTATAGTCATATCACTCAACATAGACTCAATTCAAACTGGATACAAAGTTAAAGCTGTGTGTGATGGTCTTGGACGTGGTTAAGATCGAAAACTTCTTTCCGCAGAGATTCAGGGTTAATACCATCACGTATACGGTCAGCCGTTACGTATCATTCGTGATACATGCTTAGGCGATCATGTATCTTTCGATACATGACTGACGAGGCAGATTTTTTCCCATAGTAGGTAGCCATTTCTTTCTGCGGTAGACCAGTTGCCATTCAAGGCTATAGAACCCGGTTTGTCCTGCTATTTACTCATAGCTGGGGGGAAAGTAGAAGATTCATACATTTCCCAAGGGTATTAGTACGTATGTGAATGTAATAGATTCGACTGGAATTCGAACTCGGCTCTCCAATTACTTGCTATCCATTACTCCACCGTGCCTCCAATACGTATAAGGTAATAAACCATGAATCATAGAAGTATCCATACGTGTTCTATCACGATCCTTTCCCCTTCTGTTTAGACAACATCACACTATAATAGATATTCGAGAATTTTCTATCTTCCTAGTCATCCTGATCTGAATCCCTGGAGCAATGTCGAGAGTAAGATCAATTATTGTTCATTTAAGATTCGTCAAAGGTCACCATCATGAATAAGATGATCAATATAAAACATTTGATTCGAGTAGGCAGTCGCTTCCAAGGCTACACTGAGGTTGTCCTAGAAACTTAGCTTTTTTTATAAAATATCACGCTCAACTAGTATCCGACGTCTATTTCGTCTTTTCGGCAGAAACTTGCTTTTCTGTTAGTCTTTCTAAATTATAATTTTTTCGTGGTTCTCACACAACACATATACCCTCGATATCAAGAGCGCACAACATTTGTCTTCCGTTATATTTATCTTTCACAAAACGTACATAATCTTTTTCTTTCATGTATGTGTGCTTTATTTACAGATAGAGATATAGTAAAATCGAACAGCCAACTGCCGTTTGCTACATGTCGTAATTTTGGCCCTTATAGTTACCGTACATTTGATGGTCTTCTCTATGACTTTGCTGGCAACTGCAAATACACGTTGGCCATGAATGGCAGACAATGGAATATTGATATTACAATGCACAACTGTAGCAAACTGGTAACCTGCAGAAAGGTAACATCCTGTTTCTATATAACATCAAAATATTGATTTTCATTTCTTGTCCATTCGTTAAACCAGTTACTAAGCTTCGAGCTGAAATTAAGTTAATACTGTTGATGTCTATAATTTCTCTCTGTTTTACTCGTCGACGAAAGGAGATGAATTCATGTCATTCCTGTAAGTGCATCAATTCATTCATATATGAATTATTACCAATAATTTAATTCTTCAGCAAGAGAATGTAACTAACAATTATTTACCGAAAGATGTCCTTAGTTCATATAATTCGTACTAGCAATGATATCGGCAAAATTCAATAAATAATTGCTTCTTTGAGAGATTTGCCTATGCTGTAAGTATTAATGAAATCATAATTAAATAGTATGTTTAAAAACATTTCAGTAGACGTTTATTTCACATGCAACATGTAGGCGTCACCTTAAGAAAGGTAACATGACCAAAAATTCGTTTTAACGATAAAAGTTTTGCGTTTGTCTTTAAAAAAATCCAATAAATATAAAATATTATGCAAGACAAAGCGAGTATCAAATTGTATTTTTTATCAAAACGAAAAAATCTAAATATTTATGTAACTTTAGATTTGTTGGATTTATACTATAACAACACTGCTTAATGTATCGCTTACTTTTGTTCATTACCAAGATATGACGTAAATGCCAAGGTCGTTAACAGTTTCGGCTTTATTTGAATAATAAAGTAACATTAACCATAAAACATCAACAAAATTACAAAATATCAGATGAAAAATATAAAACAAAACAGTCATTTTTCTCATAATTTTTAAAGCTGAAAGTGCAAACCACTTATGTGGACAAAACATATCCAGGTATGGAAATTTTAGCGTCTTTTTTTCCTGCTTTGATTTGGAAATTCTCGCAATTTTTGTCGGATTTTAATTAACTTATCAAGACTTATTTACTAATGAATGAAATTATTTTAGAAATGATTTTTTTTAAAGAAAATCTTTGTAAAAATACAATTCTTTTACATCTGTTATCCCTACTTATTTAATTTTATGAAATCTCAAGAAATTAAATTTTGTAGAGCTTAATGTTTATATTAGTTAAAAGCAGAACTCCGGGAAGAATTTAAATCATCAATTTCGTATTGTAAAACAGGATCACCAGTTACCGAAAATCAGTTCTGAATCGTAAAATAAAAATGCAATAAAATTAAGACATTATTTAAATAGAAAAACTTCTAATTGCTTATATGAATAAGATATATTATGGGCATTATTGTCTTCAGAATTTTTTTTCCATGAGTAATGAATTTTTACAAGAATAGCTTTTATTTTTTTATTTTTAAAAATAATTATAATAATTTATAAAGGTTTAAATCTTTTAAAACCCTGTAGAGGTGTGATAGTGTCATTAAGCAAAAGCTATATTTACTAATCATAAATGTAAAAGTTCAGTACAACTCATCGACCCCCAATATTTAAAAAAATGATAAACATTGTATATATAAACGTGTCAATTTTTGTAAATACGGAGATTCATACACAACATTATCAGAAAATAAGAGCGATAGTTATAGTAAATTTAAAGCCAAAGTACCTAAAATTCAATAAAACATTAAATTATGGTGAATATTTTCCTAAATTTTTAAGCTTACTCGGTAGTTAAAAATTATATAAAAAACGCTCACGTTATATTCCTCAAATAAATTTTACAGTTATGTCCACCGTAGAAAACAATTAGATAAAGTTTTTTCTGTCAATCAAGTTGTTAACCTCTCAACACTTTAAATAAACAGCGACCACCTTGTTAAAAATGTATTTCTGCGATATTTTAAACTTAAAAATCAGATTAATTAAACTTTCACTCAGCTAATATTCCTCAAATAAAGTTTGGGAGAAGTATATCTTATTTTTGAAAGATTTTTTAATAAAGCGAATGATGAAACTGATAAAAATGGCGCTAAAATCAGCGGTTTAGCAATTTCAAAACGAAAACGCCATCCATTCAATGTAAATTAGTTTTGAAATACAGCAAAGGATTTTGCTTATTGGAAATATTAAATTTAATCTATTAGCTTGATATTAAAACAGAAATAAAAGCTTCAAGAAAAATTTTCAATTTTTTAAACTTCATTTTAAACATTCGGTATCGTGTTTCTGCGGAGGTATCTAGAATAAAGTCAACAATTTTTACTTAAAAATACACTTCTAATGATCAGGAGATTAGTTCGAAAAATTGTCCTTTTAGATTAATACCTTAATGTCAGAAGAGAAACGTACTTTTTATAAAATCATTTCATTTTCTCTCCTTTTCAGAGTTTGGATATTAAAATGATGGAAACCGAGATTCATGCTCAGGGATACAACATTTCTATGGGCAATATAAAAAATGTTAATCTTTCTTGTGGACAATATTATAATGGTAAGTCTTCTATTAAATTCTGTGAAAGTTTATAAAAATTAAAATTGCAACAGCCTGAATGACGACGATGCCCGGTTTTCCCCTGACATGTATGTTAGTGTATAGTAAATATTTTGATAAAATCTTCAAAGTCACTCAATGAAATAGTAACACTCATAAGAGCGCATTGAGCTTTAAAATTGAGCTTTAAAATGTGATGGATACAGAGCTAAGGTTTGCTACATTTCATCAATTACCGCTTACTAAGAGGGTTGGATTGTGAACTTTCACATTGGCTGGATGGTCATTTTATATTGGACGTGACGTACTTCGAAGCTGGCAAACGTAATCAGTGAACATTCCAACAACTTTAGACTAGGTTCTGGATGGCCTACTGCATTTCGTTAAAAAAAAGAACACATTTTAAAAATAGCATTATCAGACTCCACGACGTACACAGCAATACAATAGGTTTACTTGAAGCAGGATTATAGACATGCGTGTCTTTAGACAGATATCCACTTATGCCCTACCCCATTCGTGGTATGTAGCATTCAATGATGAGACCAAGTTTTGTCTTAATGCAAGTGATAGACGTTTGCGTAATGCGACGTAGACCTGGAGAGAAACATATTTGAATATATTCGCCTATGCATACAGCCTTTTGGTATCCTATTTGCGCTGGGAAAGTTGAACGGCACCACATATGCTCAGAGCATTTTTTATCTATTTTTACTGCCATTCCTGCAAGAAGGCAATGCACTGATCCGACAAATTTTCTGACCAGTACCTGTCTCATAACACGACGGAACCATATCTGACTTGTTAATTTAGCCCACCTACAATTCTTGCTGTAAGTCTAAAATGCGTAGAATAATGCATTGTAGTATGCTAGTCGTCATCTGTACGATTATATGCATGGAAGAATACAGGTCTGTTTTAACACCCAAAAAGAATATACGTTAACATATCAAAAGTCATGGAACAGCAGTATGTAAAAGTGATGATAGGTGTCGACATGGTTGTACTATGACGTCATGAAAATACTCAGACCTATATCAGTTGTACTCTGATATCTAGTTTATCAGTGTGAACATTGGCTAAACTTTTCATAGCAAAGTATCGGAGTTTGAACGGAACATTTCAGTAGTCAGAAGGGTGGGATCAGACAGATAGAACATTGCATTTTTGAAATTGCAAGGCTATTTCACATTCTTCCCTCTATGGTGTCAAGTGTATACAAGGAATATCTAATGGAACAGAGCAGAAGCCAACTACGTGTCGTTAATGATCGTGACCAGAGACGTCTGGATCGAATTGTGTGTGATAAGAAACAAGTGAAACGTCATTTAATGCAGGAGGGTATCAAACGCATTTTCAGCGGGTCATTTCAGCGTTATTTATCTTTATGATATAGCAGAAAATCCACTCTGATGCATTTGTTAACACTACGACACTGGACGCAGTGCCTCACCTGGGCTCATGGTGTCGTTAATTGAACCCTGGAAGGCTGGCAACATGTGACATTATCTGATGAATCAAAAGTTGGGATAGGCTGATGGAAGGGATGATTGTGGCACAGATACAATCAGGCCATGCACCTTAATTGTTAATAAGGCAACGTGTGTGCTGATGCTAGCTTCATAATGGTGACGAATGTGTTCACGTAACATAAATTGTGCCCGCTGGTCGACTTAAACACATCATTGACCGATGACCACTGACCGTTAGATTTCACTGTTTCGTGACCACTTACGCTCATTCATGAACTCTCTATATAACATTATTTAAGCAGGATAATGCAACATGTCATCAAACCCAAATTGCCCAGACAGAATTTCAGGAGTATTCTGGAGATATCCGATGAATGTTTGTCCGATATAAGCCACATCAAACATTTATGGAATGTAGTGTAGATGTCTCTCCTCACGCAAGACCCACACGCCAAATATAAGCAAATTATGGACAGCTATCGAGGTGACAAGGCTCAGTATCAGTTCTTCCGGTCACGTGTGAAATCAATGCCACGTCGATTTGCTACATTTCACCGGGCGTGGACACACACACACACACACACACACACACACACACACACATATTAATATCTTACATAAATCAAGTTCTTCGCGAGTGCTTGGAAACTCAATAGTTCATAATTTAAATGACTTTTTCTATTTTGTTGCAGGTATAAGTATAAATAAGAGAGGTCCATTTGTTTATATCGAAAACAGTGCGTTGGGCGTGAAAATCAAGTTTGATGCGGAGTCGACAGTTTATGTCACGTTAATGAAATCGCAGAAAGGAAAGCATATTAAAGGCTTGTGTGGTTCTTATAACGGAGACCCGAATGGTAAAATGAATTTCTGTATCTTTCAATACAGCATGTGTTTAAATATAACACATGCTTAGTTTTCTTATTTTTGATTGTACGAAGAAAATAAACAGTAAACGAACTGAAGTAAATAAATATAAAGTCAAATGTAACTGATAAAATGAATAATAATAATAATAATAATAATAATAATAATCATCCTTACCCAGTATGTTTTTTTGACTTGGACACAACCAGAAATGATATCCCTGTTAATATTTTATTCATTATTTCCAAGGATGGATTTTTAGGATTTTTTTTTTGTTCCGGTGTTCATATGTCTTAGTTGTGGTACGAAAAATTGGATACAAGCGACGATTTTGTTATCATTTGGTAATTTTACTTGATAGCTTTGTTATATTTACCATTTTTCTCTTCTTTTTAACTGACCATATTTCAAATACATTACAATCATCTTTTTGTATTGACGTTAAACGATCATCATCATCATCATCATTATTATTATTGTAGATGATTTTGTGACACGTGAAAATGATAATGCCACAAGTGCCGAACAATTTGGAAGTTCCTATTTCATTCCTGATAGTCTTAAACCAGTAAGTTAATTTTCAACAGTTATTTCAGCGAAATACGCTCTTCTTTGAATGTTACCATTTAGAGTAACCCACTTGTACATGCCCAGCATCTCAGCCTATTTTTTCTAATTTACTAGTGAGTTCAATCCTCAATGAATTATAATTTTGCGACCCTCAGTCAGACAAAGCCTACATCCAGTTCCCTTATCCAATAATTAAAAAAAAATATAGTTTGATGGGTGATATATTCAATTATTAGAACGACCTTCATTTATTATTACTACAAACATTATATTTAGTGAGTATACGTATTTTATTATACATTCCTGCCTTCAAACAGTGAAGTTAAAGTTAACAATGTATATCGGGAAGAATTAACTAAAGAAAATATGCCTCTCGACAGAAATCGCATCTGTATTCGCTTTTTTCATCAAGGAAGCCACTTTTAACTCAATCCGTTAATTTCACTTTTATAATAATAATAATAATAATAATAATAATAATAACAAATTGGAAAAAGGGCTACAGAAGTCAAAAAGCCGCCATTTATTGAAGTGCAAAAATTTTGGGAGAATATTTAGGGCAACCCAAAGGTATATAATCCCAATGTCGAGTGGATCAAACGAGAACAAGAAAGAATGGAGGATATACCTGTGCAAGAATGGCAAAATATAATCATAATAATGTTAGGCAAGCTCTAACAAAATCCCACTAATGGAAATTCCCAGAAAATGACAAAGAACCGAACTTTTGCCTCTATCATCTGTCATCAATCCATAAAATGTTTGCACAAACTTTATCAGTGCTAATTAATAACCCTAATGAAATTCCAGAAAGGATCACTGAAGGTATTACATATTTCCTACGAGAACCGTGTGAAACAGATGATCCAAACATTATAGGCCAATAACATGTCTGCCCACCACATATCAATTTATCACGTCTGTCCTGACGAACTGTACTTAATCTTTTCTTGATGAAAACAACATTTTCCCCTGGAACAAAAGGGATTTCGAAGAGGTTCATATGGTTTCAAAGATCAACTACTAATAAATAATATGATCCTAGAAGATTGCAGGAAAAAGGTAGAAATCTCAGCAAAGCTTGGATAGATTACTATAAAGCCTTTGATAGTGTGCAACACTCTTGGATCTCTTAGTCTTTGAAAATGTCGTCTCGGTGATAGTAAATTTTCTTAAATGCAGCCTGAAACTATGGAAACCCACATTATACCTTAATCACAGTACTGCTACTTACAATCACCTGAATATCCGACGAGGAATCTTTCAAAGAGACTTTTTGTCGCTCCTTCTGTTTTGTCTGTTCTTAATAGCCCTTTCGCATGAACTAAACAGTTGTAATTGTTGATACAAAGTAAAAAAGAAAGTGTTTAATCACCTATTCTACATAGATTATATCAAACTCTTTGCCAAAGGCGACAATACTGTAAAATGTTTCAGTGATGACATTGGTATGGATTTTGGGTTAGATAAATGTGCAAAAGTAATATTTAAGACAGTGAGAATTACAGAAGCATACTCAGTAGATGTAGATTTTGCCACATAGATTAGGGAACTGGAACATGAAGAAGCCTATAACCGAAGGAGATCGAATATAGCATGCTCAAATGAAGGAGAAAGTAAGAAAAGAATACTACAGGCGTGTGCGTATCTGGTGTTAAATACTGAGTTGAATTCACAAAAGTCTCAGTGGTGAAATACAGTCACACATTGACTGTCTTTTTGGTGAAATACAGTCTCAATATCTTTAATTGGATCATAACTGACATTAAGCGAATGGATGTCAAAACGAGAAAGCTTCTCACTTACTTCTCATGCATCATACTGAGGCTGATATTCATCGTCTGTATGTGCCCAGATCCGAAGGAGACAGAGTATGATTTCAACTAGAACTGTCTTACAAAACTATAACAACCGGTCTTCAAATACAACTGGAAACTACAGAAGACTGGGTGATGATCTGTGTCAAAGAACATGAAAGAAATAAGAAACTTTATTCAGTAATAAAGGAAGCCAACAAATTGAAAAGGGAATTTCAAGTGGGTGAAGAATTGCAGATAAACCATAATAAACCTACTGCAGCGGTAAAGAACTTAAAAGAAAAACAAATGCAATGTAAAAAAGGCAGAAACGATGGCAAATTAAGCCTCTTCATGATCTGCCCGTACCAAACAAACCCCGTACCCATCAGTGGTTACGCAATACTGGGTTAAAAGCTGAAATCGAAAACTGCAAGAAACTGGTATGAACATCACTCAGAACCTGTTACAGAGATAGGACCTGTAACAAACTGATGGGCACTTACAATACAAACAAACAGAACTATCAAAGCTAATTACCCAGACATCATGAACAAAGACTATAAAAACAGAACGTGCTTTCTTTTTAACATGGCAGTCCTTGCAGATTGTAATTTTCAAGATTTTCAAATACATGGACCTTGAAATGGAAATGGAAAAAATGTGGCACACGAGAACATCAATAATTCCAGTTGTCGTTGGAGTCCTCGGATTGATCGGAAAAAGATTAACTGACTGGATTCCAGGTAACCCTTGCCTTAATGAAATAAAAAATTGTACACAGAAGTACAGCTCACACATTACGAAGAGCTTTATGTAAAATGTTTATGATCATAGTTATTTTTTCAAAAATGATCAGTGGAAATGTCATGAAGCCATTTCTGACCTTAGGTCTCTGGTTGGGACCCGGAAGGAAATGTGTATACAACAGAAATAAAAAGAAATAATAATAATAATAATAATAATAATAATAACAAATCAGAGAAGTCTATTCAAATAGATGTAACCACTAAACACTAAAGTGATAAGAAATAGTGTTGGATTAAAAAATATATTAATTGCCTTAAAATTATGACATGACTAAACATGAGCTTAATTATACCTTATTAGTTAACCAAATATCTATCACAAAGCAGATTTATATATATATATATATATATATATATATATATATATATATATATATATATATATATATATATGTGTGTGTGTGTGTTTGTTTTTACGAATTTGCAACATACAGAACAGAAATCCAGGTTAAAAAAAAGAAGAAAGGATAGGTTTGTTCAGATAGGACTACACAACATATAACAAAAGCAATAGAATACAGAAAGAGTTAGGGGAACAGACGTAAAATCGATAAAAGACTATTATCTGATAGTGAGTGTTCAGCTCACTATCAGATAATAGTCTTTTATTATTAGTCTTTTATTTTATTAGTGATTCATGAATTTGTAAATTCAAGTCTTCATAATGGCAAACAGACAGAATTTCTTTAAAATGTCCAAATAAAAGTCGGTAGTTCTTCTTTCCGCAATACAAAATACAACATACCGGAATAGTACTTGTATTTCGTTTCCCCTCTGGTAATCAAATTACATCCAATATGAAATCGTGATGATTTCTCCGGGTATAATATTCTCTTATACTCTACACATCAAGTAGTCGAATAAATCCACGGTCTTCTTGAATATCTTCTTATTCACTGCACATCGAGGATAAGTCTAGGATCTTCGGGAATAATATTTCCTTATTTCTGACACAACAAGTAATAGAATAAAGTTTATAGGAGCATTTCTAATGTGTGCACGATGAGCGTCGATTTACTTGTGACCTGACGTGGTCGGAGATCATTAGGAAACTAAAAATACAATTCAAAATTCCACTTGATAGCGCATGTCACATGGGCTTGAATGACCGATTTTTACCTACTCACTTAGGAGGGTAATCTGTCTAGTTGTCAGCGACACAGATTCTTTCCCGCCATTTCTCGGTCTAGACAGGAAATACAGAAAGAAAAGAAGGAAGAACAGAGGAAATACAGAGAAAGCGCCTCCTTTAATAAATTTATCATATGTCTGATTTAACATTCAACATTGAGGGCCATGTCACAGTGTGTGTGTGTGTGTGTGTTTGTTTATTATTGAATTATCTTGGTCTGCATGGATCTGCGCCTGGGGAGTTTTGATTACTATTACTTTCGTAGTAGCACTAATTACCATAATTAAGCATTATCAAGTTTTATCAATATTTATGTTTTTATGGCAATTAATGAAGAAAAATATTCTTTTCTCTTAGACTTTAATTTCTCTCTTAACAGTGCGTTCCAAATTTAGGTCTTTCAATTGAATGTCATCGAAAAGAAAGAGAGGATTCTGCCATTAAACAGTGCAATTATCTGAAGAGTTTCAAGTTCAGCGCCTGTCATGCAAAGGTAATCTATTAGTTAAGAAATTGTTATTTTCCTCCTTTCTAAACTATCAATAATGCATATCGTCTTAACGTTAGATTGTACAAATTTCATTTAGGCATTTACAATCGATATTGATCATGGTTATTCTCATAGAATTTAGAATAAAAAAATGAATAATTTTAATTACACCTGTTTCCATATTGATGGTGGTATATTTTCTTATCTGTATTGAATACATATTTGCCTTTTGGGATTTAAGTTTCGAATATAATATATTTTCAGTCATCATTGTTTTATAAGAATTAAATTATGTATAAGCCATTTATCGTACATCCATTGTGTAAACATAAATATTAAAACGTTAAAAAGAAAAGTAAAATTTTACCCCAATTTCCTTATTGCATTTTTATCGGGAATATTTTCATTTTATTGCTAATAAAGGTCTCTCCCACTCGTTGGTTTAATTTGTGTGTAAACCAGCTTTGTGAACTCGATAATGATACTGAAACTGAAACAAGCTGTAAGATATTCACCGCTTACGCTCAGGAATGCTCTGACGTAGGGGCAATTATCGAATGGCGGACTAGCACACTTTGTCGTAAGTAATCCTATTTATAAGAAAATTTAAATTTTTTTATTTTTTATTTTACAGTCATACAATTATTTTGCAGTATTTATTGAAAGTCATATGCTTTGATTTATGTATATGTTTTTGTATATTTATGTATATGTGTATAGGTGTGCAGGTGTGTATGTGTATATGTATATATATATGTATGTATATATGCATATATATGTATGTGCGCATCTGTGTATGTGTGTATGTATGTGTATATATGTATATGTATGTGTGGGTGTATTTTATATGGATGTATATATGCTTATTGTGTATGCATGCATATATAGTTGCATATAATGGGATGTGTATGTGTGTGTGTATATATATATATATATATATTGTATGGGTGTTTATGTGTGGGTATGTTTATGTTGTGTATTTAAGTGTTTATATGTATGCATATGTGTACATGTATATATATGTGTATATATGTATACATGTGTCCATGTGTGTATGTGTATGTGTTAGTGCATGAATTGTATATGTGTTTACTTGTGCGTTCGTATAGATGAGTATATTTACATATGTTTTTATATGGATATGCCAAACGGACACACACACACATATATATATATATATATTATGATGTATTTTATAATTATGAAGAAGAATTAGATATATTGAATTTAAGTTTTTTTTTTTTTTTATATATTCTATTATTTTTCGCTCCTTTATTATATATATGATAATTGTTATATTGACGTAAATTAGATGATGATGATGATATCAATTTTGATTTAATTTCAATGTATTTCACTGCTGTCATTTTGTACTCCCCCCAACACCTGTTCATTGTGTTAACACGTTGCCTCTCCTTTTTCTTTCCCCCCACTCCAATCTTCACTCCCCAGAAAAATTTTCCTGGGTCAAGTAATTTAAACTTTACTTACCGTTCTTTTGTGATTTATTTTTAAAATAATTTTTAATATTGTCTGGATAAATTTAAACCATTTTCTAATTTCGGTCTGATGAAGCAGTTACCTGCTGAAATGAATTTATTACCGGATTTTTCGATGATGTGTTAAATTATTTTTCTTCTGATGTATAGCATATTGATCTATATACAATACATTGAGCTCTCTTCATAGATCTATCTTTTTAATATTTTACATATATTTATTTTAGTGTATGTGCTTGTGCGTGTATCCAAGAAACTATCCGATTTCAATGATTCATAATTCATTCAAAAGCTCTAGAAAAGTTACGCGCAGGGAACAATTTTAGGCTCAGATTCAGGGTTGCCAGATTATGCGAGATTAAAATATATATTAATATATTATTACTAGCTATTATCGTTGCTTTCGTGGTTCAATGGGAGTAAGTCTTATTTTCCTTTTGTATCCCAAATTGCAGCGCACGTTTCATTATAAACTAGTTTAAAAGCAGCCTTATCGGGCAGCATTTAAGCTAGCTCCTGTGGAGGACTTTGTTTGGCCATCATCACAATAGCTAGGGAGGAATAGATGTGATAGACTACAGAAGAACTGAAAATTTATCGCTGCATTTATTATTGAATTAATGTTTAAGCTTACCTTTTAAAAGTTCAACGATAATTCTTCTGCTGCCACTTAATTTAAAGATGATTTGATGTATGTAGATCCTTATTTTCCGTAGGAACAATTATTTTTATTTCATGGATGACAGAAGAGTGAACAATTTATAAGATAAAATTAATATAGTGTAAAGATGGAAAAATAGAAATTAGAATTAGTTATACGTAATAAAACGTAATAGCTAATTAATTAAGACCTAGATTATGGAATCTGTTGCGGGGCCGATAAGGATGTCGCCCCCGAAAGCTTTTACGAAGAAAGGTGTGAACAGCTAAGACAATGAGGAACAAAGGCAGAGGTTTAGAATAACAAACGTCGGACATTTGTCGATCTGGACAAATGTAGGTACAGGAATTGTTTGGTGCAGTTCGATCGTTAAGTCAGGGAGTGTCACTCGAAGGATCGTTGTTAGGGTTCAAGGCGGCAGCTCGGAGGCAGGCAGATGGAACAGCGGTATTCGAGGTCCAGTTGATCCCCGGATGTTCCCCACTTTGTAAAGAACCGTGTCGTCGTTTTTGAAGAGAGAGGATCGGCGTAGACAGTGCTGGGGTAGCCTGTTCGTCCTTAGAATGACAGTTGTGTAAGAACGCAGCTTGATAGTCCTTAAAAGGACTATCGCATGTAAGACGGTTAGTTAGTCCTTAAAAGGACTATCGCATATAATGTAGCCAGGTAGTCCTTAAAAGGATTATCGCATATAACGTGGCCAGGTAGTCCTAAAAAGGACTATCGCATATCATGTGGCCGGGTAGTCCGAAAAAGGACTATCGCATCATCGCATGTAATGTTCGGCTGCTGCTGTTAGGTCAGCCTGCTGCTGCTGCTGCTGAGGTTGGCTGCTTCGTGCGGTCAGCGACGAGGGTCGGCCAGGTGATGGTGAGAGGTAGAGCACGTCGCTCTACCCCGGGGCCAATTGGCCTAGTTATTTGGTGGAAGAAATCGGCTGTGTTTATGTCGGCTGCGGTCAGCATCGTAGCCGGTTGGCAATGTCTTTTGGTTGATGACTAAAAATTACCTACCATGTGTATATAAAGTAGTTTCTGGTCATTAGGAGGACTTGTGTATGTTTATGTTTCATTTATTTTGCTTTTTTGTGTATCGTTCTCTGAAAAACGCTGAGTTACCGGAAATTAACGGCATTCGTTCTGTTTTCCGCAGTGACGCTTTCAGACGTTTGTGTAGCCGGCAGTAACTTCCGGGCGGGTGCGATAAATCTATATGAATAAATGCGAAATTGGAGCTCAATTCCTCCATGAATTTTTAGATTAAAAAGCCCCAGCTCTACTTTATAGCAATTTACAATAAAAACAAAAAAATTCAATATCTGTATTATATATTATCTACTTCTAGTCAATATCACTCTTCAGGCTTAACTAATTTGCATATTGGTTTTAAAAAAAGTTTATTTTATTAATTAACTATCCATTACTCTTCTTTTATTCGAGAATTGCTTTGATTTTCATATAAAAAATTGTTCTGTTTAGGAATATCGTCTTATATAGCGCTGAAAAATGTTTGAAATTTACATTTTACTTGGCCTTCAACAAGTTGGTATCTATTTGTAAAACTTTCTTTGACTATAACAAGTCAATTTATGAATGAAATGTTCATTTAAAATTTTGGTTTCAAAGATTTCAAGTAGTGAATATATCTTACTCTGCGAAGCGATAGGGAGCGGGCGGAGCCAGCTAGTATTCTCTCTCTCTCTCTCTCTCTCTATATATATATATATATATATATATATATATATATATATATATATATATATAGTTTATGAAAAACTAGGTAATCCATACTTAATTACCTTATTATATCTATATTCTACCATATTATATATATGAACACACAACTACTTATATTTATACATACATACACTATCTATGGAACGATATACATGTACCCATCTATATATACACACCCACACTCACACATATATAGAAATGATAAAAAATTGTATACATACACATCCACACATATACATGTACCCACATACCCACACATACACATATATACACCCATATATAGATATAACTACATATTAAAAAAAAAACAGCTCACCTATATACATACAAGTATATATACATACATAACCATACTCACCCACTCCAAAAATGTGCCCACAATACACAAAAATAAGACATGCATGACTATCTTTCCATATAAACGCATATACATATCAAAAGACGTATCAATATTCAAGTTCAATTACATAGTTATATACATACAGTTATGTGTTCGCACTTATGTATGCATAGCAACATTTCCAAAAACAAAAAACTATTTACTATTATGTGAGCTAATAATTTTTTCAATATTGTTCATGCAATAATAGCTAATCTTTAAATTCATTTTGTTGAATATCTTTTTTAAAAGATCATTTTAACTAAAGATGATCCTCAGTCCTTTAAAAGGGCCGTGTTGAAATAATTTATTACATGGAACCTTAAAGTGGTCTGTTTTTATTTAATATATATATATATATATATATATATATATATATATATATATATATATATATATATAGGTTGGTGCAAAATAATGTCGTTTTCTCACATATGTTACTATGTGAGAAAACGACATTATTTTTGCAACAACCTAATATATATATATATATATATATATATATATATATATATATATAAGGAAATGGATCAAATGCGACAGATTTTTAATTTTATTTCGTTAAACGTTATTTTTTAAATAGATAGCCTTATTTGAGTAGATGCTCTGTTTTAATTTATTTATTAAATAGTATATTTATTTATTTACATTTAACGGGGGGGCGCATAGTTTTCTATCGAGATTTCTCGAATATTGAGGTCGGTAGATGTAGATGTAAATAAATTTAAAACAGAGCATTTACACAAATATGACTTTACATTTTAAAAAAATAACGTTTAAACAAATATATATATATATATATATATATATATATATATATATATATATTTGAATAAAAACAGACCACTTTCAGGTTCCATGTAATAAGTTATTTCACCACAACCCCTTTAACAGGGCTCTGGATCATCAGACTTTACTTCCAAAGGTTGAAATGAAAAATGAAAAAAAATTCACACGTTTTTGACGGACCTCATCAAGCATATGTAAAATTAACGAAGTGAGGAAGTAAGGTGGGAGAGAAGATAAGATATGAGTGGGTTAGGTGTACCATTTCAATTCCTTATTCTTAACCCCACTGTGTGTCGGCTAGACGTTGCTTAAGCCTAACGCGTCTTGTCTCTAGATATAGATGGGTAAGGGGTGAAAACCGACATTAAAGGAAGAAGCTACAGCAACCCTAATCGTAAATACGATCCAATTCATCAGACTGATGAATTGGATCGTACTTACGATTCCAATGGAATAAATTATGACCATGGAATATTAGTGTTTTTATCATATCCTTTACTCTGTCCTGGACATTGAGTTCTACCTGGATTCTTTCCTCTTGGAATTTTTTTATACAGATATATATGTATTTATATATATTTATCTATATATTTATATATTTATTTATATATTTATATATTTTGCATATGTATGTGTATATTTACCACTAATATTATCTATCTATCTATCTATCTATCTATCTATCTATCTATCTATCTATCTATCTATCTATCTATCTATATGCATGTACATCGAAGAGGTATCCCAAAATGATTTTAATAATCGATATAGAACGGGAGAAAAAATATTTATTCTATATGAGGGGAATAAAATAATAATGGACTGACTGTAGAAAATGTACGCCTTTCGTTAACAACAGAGTTCGAGTCAGAATGTTTAGAGCCCTTCTCGTTAGGTTTGTAACCCTACGCATAGGCGAAGGAAAAGAAAACGTTTCATCTCGAAGGCGTGGGTTTTTAAAACACCAGTCAGCTGCTGGTGCTACAACATATATTAATTGCAGCCAATCCTACTGCTATCATGGCTGAACTCATTACAATGAAATTCATTTTTGTAATTAAGGAATCAAGAGTTAGAATAAGGAGTTTTTGGTAGTTCTGTAGAGTGGTATTAAAATTATAATTATTAATGTCTATAAGGACGTCAATGCAAGCTATTTTTAAAATTAATATTAGGGCAGATAAGCAAGTTTTTTTTTTTTAAATCAATATTTAGTTTTATGTAAAGTATGAAAATAGAATTAAGTGGACATATTTATTTGGGATTTTAAATATCATTAATATCTTTACATAAAATAAAAAATATCATCAGTGTATCGACATATATTATGGGTTTCGTCATTTTGTTGAATATTTTATTTTCTATGTGAATCATATAATAGTTTGATATCGAAGACTATGAATAAATGCTGCTAAGGTGATCATAAAATGTAAATTCTGTACAATTGATCTTTAACAAAAACTAACATGAACATGAACTAATATATATATATATATATATATATATATATATATATAGGTATGGTTTTTAGTTTCTTTCAGGCCGTAATAATTATTTTTCTCCAACAATGTTTACAGCACTGAATCTGAATATCAACTGAGTTTGAGGTTATCTATCTATCTATCTATCTATCTATCTATCTATCTATCTATCTATCTATCTATCTATCTAGAGAGAGAGAGAGAGAGAGAGAGAGAGAGAGAGAGAGATGTGTATCAAATGTTTCTCTCTCTCTCTCTTTCTCTCTCTCTCTCTCTCTCTCTCTATATATATATATATATATATATATATATATATATATATATATATATATATATATAAATTTCTTAAACATTATTAAAAAGAACTGAGAATAAAACTACTTAAAAATGGGCTTATTAATTTTTGTCTTGATAATTCTTCTGTACACAATTCCTTTTCAGCAAATGAAAGCCTAATATGTTTCATTCATCATTATTTATTCAGTTAGCGCATTTTGGGTTGCTGTAGTCATCTCACAATTTTGGTTTACGGTGACATTCAAGGCAGATTCCTATCACCCCGTCTCCCCTTCTCAGAAGGTATAGAGAAAGGAGCTACAAGGTAGCAGGTGGTTTGAATTCAGAATGTTCCTTCTCCTAAACTGGTTGCCAACCAAGGCTACAGAGCCCAGTCTGTCCTACTATTTACCATAGCTTGAAGGAAGAGATGGATTCGTGCCTTTTCCAAGGATATTAGCACTTAAATGAATGCAAAGAAATCAATTGAAATTCGAACTCAGCTATCTGATTCTTCAAGCCGCTAGTCATTACTCAACCGTTCCCATTAAATATGTTAAGTGTAGCTAATAATTCTTTATGGTTTTCGGGACGTGATATTTGCGCGCAACACAATTTTACACTGGCAATGCAGAACATGGGAAATTTAGCATCAGAAATAATTGAGGATGGACACAAAAAGTTTGCATACCATGTTATGCATGAAAGGCATAATTAAAAGTTAATACAAATATATACACACATATTATATTTTGGTAAAATAGGTAAAATAATAGGATTGTTTTGCGTCCATCTTCTAAACGTTTGTACAACATTTTATAATTTGTTGATATCTTATGAACCGTAAATGAAAAAGAATATATGAAGCAATCACTTTGTTACCATTAAGATTAGTTCTCAGTCAATGTAATACATATTTTCTAGCTTTAATAAAGTCGATTTCGCGTTTAACCTGTTACAAAAAACTCTTGTTAAAAAATGTCGCCACTTATTGTCACTGACTCAAAATTATTCGCTGTTTCATCTAACGTTTGTCCAACGTAAACGTTTTCGGATAGTCGTAATGATTGAAACAAATTCTTTTTAGTAATTTTAGCAAATGTCATAACTGCGTCCTTTTGCCATTTAGCAGTTTGTTAAATATCAAAAAAATAATTATTTCCGTCTTAGGGACATTATTTGCCCTTATTTCATAGACAATAATTCATTTAATTAGATTAGGTTTTATTTAAATTATTGAACTTGCTTGGCATTAGAAATTAAATAATAGCCATCAAAATCGAATTTTAATGCACTAAAACATTAATTACCACCTAGTATTTGCGTCGGGTAAAGAGAAAAGCTACAAGATTGGAAGGAGACTGAACATCCTTGAGGCAATAATTGTTGACGATTACATTTTGTGTAATTAAAAATTTAATTTATCAAGTGCCAGAAAGGTTCCACTGAAACCTTAATTATAAGATATTAACATAGCTAGATTTAAAACAAAAAATAAATTCCTTGTTTCGGTAAAAAGACTTTGAGCTGAAATTAGATCCCGAGATCTAATGTAATCTTATCTTAATTCATTCTTAAGTTTCGTAAAATATAATGTTTTCCTTAATCTTTTCATTTAAAAAATTGAATGAATTCAAAAATTAATGATTATTTTTACAGCAATAACCTGTCCAAATGGTTTTGTATACACTGAATGTGCGCCTAGCTGCAGTAGAACTTGCCAAAACCTGTACAATGTTCAACCAGATACTTGCTATAACCAATGCTCACCAGGTTGCCAATGTGCACAAGGTACCATCCTTGACAACGATGAGTGTGTACGACCAGAGAACTGTACTTGTACGTATCAAGATAAGCGGTATAATGCACAAGATGTTGTCAAAGTCAACTGCAATCATTGGTGAGTGACAAATGAAAAATGTCCTTTCACTGGAAAGTTTATTCCAACTTTATACTTCCTAATTTATATCGTTTTGATTTGTGAATGAAATACCTGATATAAGACAGAATCTTGAACAATATATGCACATGTGTGTATATGTACACACAAGTAAGGGGAGATCTTGGTTCTTTTCTCACATATGCAAGCTTATTTTTTATATAAAATGTGTTACTTGGCATACTGGTGTTCAAGATACTTGAAAGTAATGCAACGAAACTGAAAAGAAAATTGATAATTTTCCCTCGACAATCAATTGTTAAAGGGAAAGTTGGAATATCCGTATTCTCTGTTAGTATCCTATTTCAATTTTAAGGATGCGAGGGGAAAAGTTATTTTTACTCTAATGAACAATTTTTAAATGCATTTTAATTATATTATAAATTGAAGTGTATGAGATGAAACAAAGCTATATATATATATATATATATATATATATATATATATATATAAGATCTTCGTATAAATAATGTCCAAATTTAGGACCATAAAATATCAAAATTTGAAAAACAAAAGAAAATGCTAAAATAGTTAATAATAAGATCGTGCAAAATCTGAAGGATAAAATTTATAGAATTTTTCCGAGCACAAATCTACAATATTTTCAATTCCTATATATATGGAAACGTACATTAGCGTGATGAGGGCCCACACGTTTGATCAAATCGGGTCTCTTCTCTCCCCCCAAAAGTTTTAATACTAAGAATGAATATCCACTATTATCGTAAAATTAATTGGTAGCAACTGAAAGTTGACCACGCAAACACAATCCCACCAAAAATTTACGAAATCTGTTCTGTAATTCCACTTGTGTGGTATTTTAACTTGCTCGACTCCATTAAACCAATAAGTACATATTTTGTATCTATTCATTTTAATAACTAGTTACCTATTTCCTTCAAATAATAAGATGATATCAGGTTGAAGAGAAATACGTGTATAGCATTGTTTCTAAATTATGAGAAACACATTTTTCTAGTTTAGATACCTTTCCAAGTTGTCTCAGATGGCGGGGAACCGTTGAATAACTTGTATTCAGTTTTTGAGTTAATTCTTAAACCATAAAAGTACTATTATATATATCTTATGTGCTACGTAGACGCGTCTATCTTTTGTAGGATCAACTTTATAAGTTAGTTGAATCGTACTGTGATGATGTAACTTACTCGTATGAAACTAGACGAACACGAACGAGAATGTATTGTTAGTAGAACAGCAAAAATTTCATTATAACTATCATTATCACATAATTATTGGGTAATTTGATGGAAAGAAAAAGAAAGACTTTTTCTGGTCGTGGTTTTTGAAGCGTATGCTTTAAAGTGTCTGAAAAATTACAAGATAGAAATTTAATAAGGTGATATTTGTATTATTTCTTTTATAGTAAATGTGAAAAAGGCCGATGGCAATGCACAGAAAATAAATGTGCGGCTACGTGCCGAATTCTTTCACGAGCCTACATCAATACATTTGATGGGGAAGATTACAACTTCGAACCAGCAGCATGCCAGTACACCTTGGTTCAGGTATGTGGGTTTTAGTCACAAATATTCCATTTCAAATTGAATTTCATTAGCAAAAACTATTTCATTGCATCTGTTTTCTGGTTAAACAAGGAAATAAAAATATAGTTACACAAATATAAAATATCGAATGGATTTTACTTTATATTGAAATGGTGACAAACGGGAAAGAGAGTGTGTAAAAATAGGCATGACAAACATCAAGACTATAGTTTCAACCCAAATATACAGGGTGCGATGGATAAATTGTTGTCTAAATTACGCAAAAATTAAAATAACACTGACATCTCATTTTAACACATATATTTACCAAAATGATACAAAATATTTTGAAATACTAAAGAGCAAATTTATTCAATGAAATTGACATTGGCTTAAAACACGATCTCCAAACGATTTCGGAATCTCCTGCAACTCTTTTGGACGGTCTCCTTGTTTAATTTGTGAATGCTGCCATAATCCTTGCCTTCATCTTTGGTGTTACAAAGAGTTTTGTTGGTCTCTCACTCAACTGTGTCCCACACATAATAATCAGTTGCAGTCTGGGAAGTTAGGTGGTCAGATGTAAGGGGTGATGTGGTACAGAAATTGTCTGGCAGCCATTTCTGGGTTCCCCTGCTTGTGTTGAATGGTGCAGGTGCTATTGCTAGACATAGGATCTTCCAGCAGCCACCCTCTTGATCTAGGGCAGCACTACCTCCTCAAGGCACTTGATGTAGGCCTCCGTGTTGAGTCTCAGGCCATCACCAACAAATTTGGGAATTCTTATATCATGAGAATGATCAGACTGAGTTTTCTGAGCTGCCGTACCTTTGTAATCACCATTAGACTTATCCTATCCGAATTTTCTGCACTGTTCTCAGATTGACACCCAAACATTCCGAAATGTTCGTATTGGAGCTTCTGGCGCGAATGCCAAGCAGAACAGCATGCCATTTCCAAATTTCTGGCGGAGTTAATTACGTTATGTTACTCTTTTTCTTATAGACGGTGCTTAACTGACCATACTATACTGTGCAGTAGGCAAAATCAAAAACAAACAACGTGCATGTGTGAAATTAAAAATATAAGATGGCGACAGTTTACCCATCGCACCCTGTTTGTAGTAAAAGTAAAATGTAGCGGAATTGAAAACGATTCAATTGATCTGGGAAAAAAATATAAAGCGCACTTTTAAAACTATTCTGAAATGTCGCCCATCACAAAAGACAAAGGAGAGAAAATAACTGAAGATAAATGAAGGTCATACTAGAAGAACAGAAAAATATAAAAGAGGATCTAAACGACCTGCTTGATACGAACCATGAAAGAAGAAAGGTCACTCCAAAAAGGTCACTCTAAAAAAGGAATTAATTGAAAGAAAAAAGGTTGATTTTGCTGATATTTTGTTACACTCATTTGTCATTAATAATCCATTATTAATTACCTGCTAGCATTTTTCTCCTTTTCAGCCTATTATACAACAAAACGATGAGAGAGCAAACCTCAAGATCACGTTGACCTATGGAGCATGTACAGCTGGATGGAAAACTAATTTTAATTGCATTTTGGGATTGACCATCATTGCGCACGGCGTGACAGTTCAAATTAATGGCAAGCAAGTGAGTGTTAATGGAGAAATTAACCCAGACTTACCTTACCGGTCCCGCTACATCTACATTAAAAGAGCCACGTTACAATTCACCATGATTGAAGGATTTGGTTTCCGAGTACTTTTCAACCCTAATCATCAATTTTACCTAAAACTGTACCCTTTCTTTGAAAATAAGGTACGTGAATTCTTTCAATTCGTGGATTTTAAAAATGTTTCATTGGTAATATTTGTTAGCATTCGTTGTGGTACTGTGCATGTGTCGACCTTTTTAAGAAACAACTTATGACTTGTGTTCGTAGAAAATGTTTTTCCTGTTAATGACGAGTAATGACTCTGAAGACAACAATGTGTTCAACAGGTTTATTACCAGGTAAGACTGACACCAAAGAAAAATAATTATAAAACAATATAATAAACACTTTACTACAAAGGAAATAATAAAAAAGAAGCTGTCAGGTAGAAAATTGCAAGGTAACAAAATACATATCATTAATGCTTGCAGTTCAGATCATGAACGTCCATTAGATAAAGCAACACACCTGAGACACAGAATGCAAGTAAATATTTCTCCGAATCACTTATGTCAACCCAAAATTTATGTCTACTTCTTGTACTTTTGTCAACAAATGTATATTGCACTAGTGGAACGAGAGTAAATGGATTGTAGGAACACAAAGATCAGGGTGGTGCTAAGTGAATAATATGCCTTTTTGCGGTAACTTATTGAAGTAAAATATTTAAAGGTGAATGCAGGTTGACTTTGCATTTCAGCGACAGGAAGTTACCATCTAATCAAGAAGTATTTTTGCTAATGTTTTATAGTTTCTAGTTATCGGAAAATTCTGTTAAATTCAGGGTTACTAATATTTTATGTCTTTGTTGAGGCGGGTAATGTAATGTTAATGATTGCGGTGGAAGTTTGCTGAAAAGTAAAAAGCATATATGTCAAGACTGTAAGTGTCGGTTAGCAGAGAGATCAGTTTGTTTCTATCATTCACTATCTGGTGTAGATTTTGATATTCTTTTAAAATAGTCTGTTAGATCTCAAATCCAACTCAGCCCTGCGAAAATTATTTGTGAGAAAATAGAGGGTTTCTTCTGTTTTGAGATTTAGTTGTTCAGATCGACGGTGTGCTTAAAGCAATAAAACTCATGGGAGGAACTCAGTTGGCTTCTGAAGAGCTCTTGAAATTCCCGAAAGTGTTTCTATTGATTTGTACAACCGAATACATTTAGGAATGTTGTAATAAGTTTTAGCTTATTTCTTCAACTATATTTTTCTCTGGCGCAAAAATGCCTTGATCGTATAGACATTGTTAGTTTCGTTCGCTTTACGCTGTTGCAGAATTTATGCTAAGTAAGATGTGTCAGAAGGTGAAATTGTGTGAAGGCCTAAAATGTGCATGTACATTATGCATTTATCCACAACAAATAAATTAAACGAACATATGAAGACAATACAACTTGAGGAAATCAAGGAAAAACAACGTAGTTATAGATTTCAACAATAAAATGAATTTATATACATATATTTCACATACAGAAAGTGATGATAGGGTTCTTGTTAAATGTTGCAAGTGAGAAAAGATTGCAAAGAGTATACATGCAGAGATTTGGTGAATGAATGTTGATGGTTTAAGTTTGTTTGTGAAATTAAAATAGTTTGATTTCTGCAAGGTAAAATGTCAATTGAGTAAGTTCAAATAATAGTGTGTATGTTTATGACAATTGTAAGTGTTGATTCAAGTTATGAAGAGTTGTGTCTTTGGCTGATATGCTAAAAGTTGTTTAAATGTACAATTACTATTTCGTAGGGATAATGTCTCTTTTTAGTAAATTGTAAGTTAAGTTTCTTCACGCGGCAATAGTAGTGCGAGTTGTGTTGAGTTGATGAGAGGTTGGTAGTATTATTGAGTCAGTGTGTTAGCACACATGGAGTCTGCTGGCATCTTTCGAAGCTGAGTGTCTGACTGACTTGAATCAAGTCGAGCGATTCTTTTTTTTTTTTTTTTTTTTATAGATTTTTGGGTTTCCAAATAGGCTCCAGACAGCTACACGGGAAAAAGGGATTTGTCTCAACTTGCTATATTTTTGTGTCCTTTTAACCAATGGGAAGTTGAGTTTGGAAAAGTGAAGTGAAGTGATGATTGGTTAAAGGTTAATTTGGGGAAGAGTGCATCTTCCCGTAGGCAAGTATGGACGATTCCATAACGCCTTCATAGAAAAAAAAGGGAAAAATTAAGTCATACTCATTGCTCATTATAATTATTTGTTGACAATTTTATTAACTATTGACGTCAAAATATTTCATTGCACTCAACAAGTTCTTTTTAATTTTTTTCTTATGAAGATTTACTAAAAGAAAAATAAACTATAAAAAATTATTGAATTGATTGTTAATTTACATTTACTTTTTAAGATTCCGTTTCATTAGTAATATCATAAAATATTTGTGACACCACCAAATATCATGTACACTTTAATATGAAAACCCTGCCCCCAGATTAAAAAAATAACAAAAATGCGGAATTATCCGATTTTTATGAAACTTTCAGCATATTAATCATTAATGAATTAATTATGTTTTTATTGAAATGGTTATTGAAAAACTTTATGGAAATATTTTTCCAGGTCACTTAAAGCCTTTAAAACCTTTACTGCATTTCTATCATAATGACATCAAAAACAGACAAAAATACTAGCAGTTTATTTTCCATAATAATCTTTGGTGGCCATGAAAACGGCTGTAAACGGATATAATTTAGAATTATTTTTATTTTTGTTTTTTATAATCTGTAGAAAAAAATTAAACATTAGTAAAATAAAAGAAAATATTACTTAAAAAATATTCATACACAAAAATAGCATTAAACTTTTTCGATTCTTCAAACACATCTTTTCAAGTTTATCAGAAAATATCGAAAAATATGCATCAGCTAAAAAGTGCGTACTCTAAATTCCAAGGAAACTGTAGAATTAGATTCCTACATTTTTTTTAAATCTTAAATTTTGTGCAAGTTAAACACATAGAGGCTCCCAACCAAATATAACAACTGATGTATTTTGATTGGTTTTAAAATATTAATTAGGTGTCGTCAACTACGTCCGAAGGTACCGACCCAAATTTTGACCTCTAGTTGACGCTATAAAATGTAAACATGTTCACGTGACCAAGAGAACTAATAAAAACGAAACTTCGACGCAACTTGGTCAGTGGGCACTTAAAATATTGAACCAATTCACTTGACTTCATTGGAAATCAACACAGCAAAGGAGCCGAACTTTATCTTCAATACAACAACAAACCTTGTCAACCATTTCCAGGCTTAACGCTCACTCCCACAAAATATTCTATTCCACAAGAAGAATCTCTGGTTAAAGAGCGATAACACTATAACAATCAGTGAGTCAAGAACAATACTTTTTTCTATTTAATACAAAAACAAAAACAACTGTTTAATTTTCCTATAAAAACAATTATAACTACACCTTCTCATTTTCACACATACAGTACAGTAACTCAAATTCTTTCAGTAACACACACCAAAGAACTCTATTGTGTTTATCAACTTTTGCACAATATATTATGTATTTGTTGTGTTTATAAAAAAATATTTATTGTTGAACAAATTCATAATTTCTTCTACTTGATTATTTCTCTTGTTGTTGTCTTTGTTACATTTGATATTGTAAAAACTGTAGAGGGTCAGTTTTTATTTCTATTCATAACCAATACAAATTGGCTGACCCACTATAGAAATCAAACATCTTTTTTTAATAAAATTTATTTTTTCACTTTGAAAGTTTTCTGAATTTAAGTTATACTTTGCCTTAATGCTTCCAGGTCGGAATTCAAGTCACTGTAGAGTCGTAACAATATTATTATGTATTGTTATTGTCTTTTTTGTAACATTTTTAACAGCTCTTTGTCACCCTTAGCACTTATTCTGAACTGACAAATGTGTTTGTCATATATGCTTTGCCTGAAAATGCTCTTTTGCTCTATCATATTCAGGATATCGTATTGAGATAATACAACTTGTCATTTCAGAAGTTCTATGTGTGGTGGTAGTTGTTAGGGGGGGGGGTCAAAGACACCAATAACAAAACAATGTGTGGGTGACGATATCAATAACAAGTGAAGCGTACCAATAACAAAGCAATTTTTTCTTTATGAAATGATTAAAAGGAAATACTTTTCTGTTTAGATTCAAGGGCTTTGTGGAAAATTTAACTACAGACGGGACGATGAACTTCAAGGACTATATGGCATTCCAGAATCTGTGAAAGAGTTTATTGAAAATTTTAAAGATAAAACCTGCACAGATAAATCACGTGATGTTGGCGATATTCATTCAGAACATTATTATGTAAGTTTAAATTAGTTTATATTATTTACAAAGCATAAACTTTATTTAAATAAGAACTTCCGTCAAACAATCTATCATCATTATCTTTTGCTTTTTCTTCATTACACTCTTTGAGGGCTCATTTACCCGAGACCTGGGGTAAGGCAAGTTAATAAATATATTCATTCTGTTGGCACAAATTCTGATGGTGAATGTTACTCAAATATACTGTATTTATATATTTTTTATATTGATAATACTCTCCTGTAAACATTAATAATCTCCTGTAATACTCTGTTAACATTCTATAATACATATATTTTTAACTGATGGCTGTGATGTATATTATTATTATTATTATTATTATTATTATTGTTGTTGTTGTTCATTGTGCTGATATGAATAAAATGATAAGATGTTCTGTTTGCAAAAATGCGTGTGAGCGCTTGTTTTCGCCATAATATCGCCCCACCAGCCTCCTTAATGTCATCATCAACCTTTTTGAAGCGATTATCAACAAGAACGTTGTTGATCACCTCAAAAGAAATAACCACAGGAGCGATTAACAATATGGTTTTTGCTTTAAGTCCACTTATGTGTTTTCTTAACTATAATCACACATAGAATCAGTTAAACGCTTGAGAGCGATTGCCTTTGAAAAGGTTTGGGATGGGGGGTTGACATGCCAACTATGGAATCTCTCGAAGTGTCTTCTCAGTTATCAAATCTATGAAGGTTTTTTATTATATTATATATGGTATTTGTTAGTGTCCAGTCCTCTGAAGTGCTGACGTCGCAAAGGACAATGTCTGTTTTACCATCTATCTACTTTATATTAATGATCTGCATAAGAGCATTCTCAGATCTTTAGTAAATACATATGCCAATAATACCACAGTTTATGTGTGTACCTCTAAGACTGGGTGACTAGAGTCTGTCAGTTGACCTCTCCGATGACATACCTCACACCGTTCAATGGGGCAAAGGCTGGCTTATATCATTCAATCCCTTCTAAACAAAGCTAGTAACGTTTCATCACCACCAAGGGGACCCTATATTTACTCCAGTCCTGATGTGCGGTTTTATTTTCAATGACGCATCTTAACTTGAACATCTATTGGGCCTAAAGCTCATTCCAGACCTCAAATGGAACTCCCGTACAGACAAATCACGTGATGTTGTCATGTTAGTACCATCGCTAAAGATGTTTGAGGAATGGTTGGTTCCATATATCGCTCCAACAAATATCTAACTCATACTTCCATGCTCTATCTATGCTGTTGTCATAACTATGTTGGTGTTGTCGAGTCCTCACTTATCTAGTCTTGACAGAAATCGAAAGCGATTATATGGCCTTGTGGGTGATTAATTATTTTTTACTTTGCAATCCTTATTCCACAGACGAAACGTTGCTAGCCTTTCACAACTCTATTGTTATCATGACAAATGTTCAAACGAGCTACATTCCTAAGTTACACCAGTTCAAACCTTCACAGTTAGGACCCGCCATGCTACGTACATTACATCAAATAATTCTCATTCTTTTCATATTCTTTTGGCAAGGAGTTTTTAGTTCCACTCGAAAATCTTCTTCCTCGGTTCTGTCGCTTTGTGGAACAGACTAATGAGGGGATACTTCCGACCACTACAATCTTAGATTCTTCAAGTCTAGAGTCAATCAATAGAAAGAGGTGTATACTATGGGTATTCATAGTATGCACTGCTTTCTACTTCCTCCTCTTTTGCCCCCTTATAACAATCTAATCCAGTACACCTCTACCTTGTGTGCCTCTTAGGCCTAGTTTTGGGTGAATAATAGTAAAAAATATTGATAAATCACAAATAATGTTTCAGGATTATCTTTTTACTTAAAATCTGCCAGATAAGGATAATTTGATGAAGAGAAAGCCTGGGAGGAGGTTGTAGTGGATATTCTGTAGAATATACGTATTTAATGAAAATAACTTCACAAAAAATACAGGTAAGATAAATTAGATTAACAAATAATGACGTTTTGATTTTGTTAATAATTTTATGTTTTATCACACAATTACTACCGTATTAATGACAATCAGCAAAAGTTAATAATAAATAAATACAAATAAAATAAACAAAAATAGTATTTTCTTCTTTCTTTATTAAGCGGTTCAATGTTCTTCAAATTAACTTAATATCCTAGAATAACAGAGAACATTTTCTTTAAAACTGTCAAAATTAATTCTTATTTCTTTTATTTCTTCAAAACAAAATCAATTTTATGACGCGAAATGCCTTTACTGAATTTCATTTTTTTACATAGCTTTAGAAATTGTTCATTTTCACAGCTGGATACAAAACAAAGAAATCTATTCTAATGATGAAGAAGAATTGAATTTTTAGATAGAAATTGATCCTGCTGGATAATAGGGAAGGTTGTTTTAATAATCAAATAGAAATCCAACAAAAAATGCCAGTGAGTGAAACAAAAACAATTTTTTTTAGGCTATGGAGAATGCCAAAAAAACCTGCGAATATATTCGAGATGGTATACTCTTCGCTGACTGCTATGGCTTAGTGAACTTCGATTACTTTTACGACATGTGCAAGTTTGAGATGTGTCTGTCAAGCGAACCTTTTCCAATGTGTATTGCCTTAGAGTCCTACTCAAGAGAATGTGCGCAGCATGGCAAAATCATCAATTGGAGGCAAAATAACACCTTGGCTAAAATTTGTGGTTAGTGATCAACTTTCCTTTTTCTACATTTCAGTTGGATTGAACTTGACACAAGTCTTTTTGTAAAATCATATAATCTCACTTATGTCAGCATTTGTTTCATGCTTTACATCATTCTTCTCACAGTTTCGTTGTATATTCACATCGGTGTATATTTCTGGACAGTGTTGGAGAAAAAGTAAACCAGATTGACTACAGTGTCTCCTGTAGCATACCCGTGCGTGCGTGCGTCTGTGTGTGTTTGTGTGCGTGTGTGTCTGTGTGCGTGTGTGTTTGTGGGCGTGTGTGTTTGTGTGTGTGTGCTCATGCATGTTGAAAGAACGATTGGTTCATTCTCCTCTCTTTGCCAAATTAATTATTATCATCAGCAGAGAAAAGTAAACTATTTTTGAAAGTTCAGAAAGATACAACAATCATTACATGAATGCTCTTCTTCGTTTAAAATACAGTGACTGTGAGACAATCAGTAAATTGCGTAGGTTAGAATGCTTTTTATTGTAACTGAATATTTTTAATGTGATATTTTAAACAATTTAATGCCAGGATATGGTTGTGCCTCGGACTCTGGTTTAGAATACCATGAATGTTCATCAGCTTGTTCAGGCAACTGTCGTGATGCAGAAATATCTCAAATTACATGTGAAGAAGAGTGCATTCCAGGATGTCATTGCCCACAAGAACATGATAAACTCAATAACCAAATGAAATGTGTCAAACCTGACTCTTGTCCCTGTTATGACAAATACAATAACAAGAAGATACACCCGTCCGGTTCTGTCATTAGAAAAAGGTGCTCTGACTGGTAAGTATACAATTAGTAAAAATTTGTCAATCTGTGTCCAGATAAACCAATTTGAAATATTAGACTGATACTGGCTTGATTAGATTCAATTTTACTAAATTATTTGTAAACTGAGGCACAATTTAAAAAGGAAATTAGAAACAAGAAATATTGAATATTCTTAAAATTATCATATATTCCCCCCCCCAGTTTTTTTTGTAAAAAAATCGCAATTTTCAAAATCTTTAAAAATGATAGAAGATTTGATGTATATAATTTTAAAGGCACTCACATCAACGCCGTGCTAGTTTATTTTATTCTGGAATTTGCTACCGAAATAAATTCACATATTCATGTCTCATTACGTTTTCTATTTCTAGTACTTGTGTCAGAGGGAAATGGAATTGTACCAAAGAATGCAAAGAGGAAGTTATATGCCCCAAGAATCAAAGATGGCTTACTGACATCACAAAATGCCAATCTACCTGTGCTAATTTAGATGCACACAACACATGTCCGAAACATGTGTTATTTGAAGGATGTGGTTGTGAGGCAAATATGACTCTTGCTCCAGATGTAAGTTCATTAAATACTTTTAAATTACTCCTCTGATCACCACTAGAAGCTCCTCATAAAAAGGTTTTCGCACTTTCCGTTAATTATCATTAATTTTGCATTACACCTTTTTTAAATTAAAATCTGTTTTCGATTGACTCTTTTTTACCAAATCATAATTAAGAATAAAAATAATATGCTATGTCCTGAATAATTGGTTTTCAGTTTGCAGTAATGAACACTGAAATTAATTCAGGGCATTCAAAATATAATATAGGTAAAGATAATATTCTATATTTATTTTTTAAGTTGAATATTTACAGACAAATTACTTGTCTTCTAATATTCCCCAAGGGTACAGACAAACTCACGTATTACTCATACGAAAGAATAGCATAGAGTTTAATAGGTTTAATAGAGAAAAGGTAAAATTGTGGAGATGCACCAGAGGGTCTTCATAATATTTATCGGAAAATTCGGAACACTTCGAAATAAAGGAACAGAATCAAAGATATAAATAAATAATATAAGTTTATTTATTTGACTTCATCTATCATCTGGCACGAACTTCTTTCATATCTATTAAACAAAAGTGGCGGTTCATCTCTTGTTTCCTATTCAGGATATGGTTTACCGGTTCTATTTCTTTTCTTTTTTTTTTTTTGATTGGCCAAAATTCATTTATTTTCCGGTGTTCCTTTATTTTTCTTTTTTTTATAGCAGAAGTTATGCGTTGAGCCTCTCTTGTTTTGATCGATTACTAGTCACAATATCTATCACAATATTTGTGGACGAAAGTCAATATTAGTTCACGAAAACACGTTTTCCAGGCAGGACTTCCTTTGGGTCAAGAATTTGCACCAACGTCTGCGACAAAAAATTCATTATTTTTGCCACAACTCATACGCACGTATGGAGCTCCACATTAAACTGATTTTGTATTATATTTTCCCTCTATGCGAATACATACCATAGTTGATAGACTATTAACTACTGAAATTACACCATGCATTGTTTAAGCATACGAGACATTTGTTATGAATTAAATTTTAAAAACGGTTTGAGTCAGTATATTGTCATTATTGAAATCGTCTTTCCAGAAATGTAACTAGAAAAATTACACTTTTCTTTAATCTTTTTAAAGCGTAAAACTGTATTTTATTGCTAATCGAAATCAGCAGACACTTCATTCTGAAAATCTGGTCGTCCATAAAATTTTCCATACGGCATGAAAACATATGATCTCAGTTATTTTATGATACAAGTAATAACGATATATTTGGAATAAATATTTCCTTTTTTATTATCTGCGAGTTTTATAAATGATTTTATGTATAATATCAGTGGTACCACTATTGTGTGAAAAATCATGAAATTAAAAATATTGTATTGACACATAAAAATGATAATGGTAATATTAGATGTTACCTTACAATATAGAAACATTCGGCATACATTGATTAAGCAGCCAGTGCCAAGGACGGTAGAAAATTTATAAAGACTTTCTCTTAAAATAATTTTTCAGCAAAATAGGTTTCTCAAGTCCAGTAACTGTTATCGCTCTTCCCAGCATTGATAGGATTTTCCTTCCTAGTTTTTTCTTTGAAGTCGTATGGAATTTATTTTGATCATGTCATTATTTTCTCTCTGAGTTACATGTGCTGTCCATTTTAGTCGTTGATGTTGTTGAAACTTCTTGTGATATCATTTCTATTATTTGGTACAGTTCTTTGAGATTTTGTAGCGCCAGTCAGCGAGGTTTGAAGATAGATGGTCTTCGTTAAGACCTACAGGTTTCATTCACACAAAGCCATTTTAATCATTGAACTGAGAAAACGGTTGTATACCAGTTTAGATATCTCCGAACGAGTTTGGCAACATGCATGACATTCATATGAAAGTTTCGATTTGACAAGGCTATTTAAGGATTAACTCAAGGTTAATGTTGCGAAACAATTTGTTGTGTTGGGTGAAACTACCCCTTGTACAGCTTATTTTATTTCAATTTTCTTATCTACTGTAAATTTGTTATAATTGATTCATACACCGAGGTATTTGAAGTGTTTAGTATTTACTAATTCCACATTCTAAATTTCATAGTAGGTAACATCATTGCTTTCCTTACAATTCTAGATCATAATTTTATCATAGTTTTATTTTGAGTCTTGTTTGTTGGAACACTTGGGAGAAGATGTGGTCGTTTTGATCAAAATTATTCTTATCACATCTATAAATACCTATGTTGACATTTCCAGTCATTATTAAGGAAAGCAGTATTACTTTTTTCTATTAGTATATTCGTTTGGGATATTGTATGGTTATTCTATATACCGCGTTTCTTCAGGACACAAACGATCATGTCAGTTCAATACAACCTATAGCCCTTGTGGTCATTAGAAGTTTTTTCTCCTTTTTAAGTCTCTCACCCGCCGCCATCCATTCACACAAGCTCGTCAGCTTGGTAGCTCGCCGCCTTCCCCTAGCTGTCCTGCCCTAAATATGCCCTGTGACGGATTACTTTTTCAAGCCTTCTTTATTCGTTATATGTTTAAGAAATTTCAGCTGTCTCTTTTTGATTCTCAATATAAGTGTATTTTTTGTCAATATTATCTTTAAGATTTTCTCGTGGCTTACTTGTTCTATCGATGGAAATCTCAGTATCCGCCTGTAGAATCAAATTTCTTACTCTGGTGTGAAATTTGAAATAAATTATACACTTATTAAAGTTAAAAAAAATAATAATATTGAAAACAAAATTTATAAAACAAGATTGCGCAAATTTTTCTTTGTGCACCAAATACTTAGGCAAAATAGCAATTCTAAATACAATTCTGTTAGGCTCATAAAAACAATTATCAGAAAAATATACACTTACTTCGATACATTCGACTTATCCGCATGCGTCACTGTATTCCTAGTCTGTTTTTCTTTTACACAATAGTTCAGTTTTACAAACTGAGATTCAAAAATGAGATAAATCTCATTGTTTTAGAATAAGTTTAAAATCAGGTATAGAGAGTTATCAGTTATAGTGAAGTGTATAAGTGTTGAAACACATTAGTTTGATTCGGCCTTGTTAGATAGCCCACCATAAGAGGAGTATACAACTAGAAAATCAAATTGTAAAATGAAACAACAAATTTTTATACATATAAATCAATTAAGGTCTCTACAAATAAAATTAATGTATTTTGGTTGATACAAGGTCGTCAAATGTTCGTAGTAGTCCTTGCAAGAATGAGTTTATGTGTACGTAGGCAGGAACTTATGTGTGGATGTATGTATGTATGATTGTTAACGTATGGTAGGAATGTCCTTGAAGTAATCGCTCAGTCTTAAAATTTTCCGTTCGTTTAGCAAGTATAAAAGAGGTAAGAGAGAAAGGTAGAGATAATAACGATCGCTTGACGTTTGTTAAGGGACGTGTTAATACACTCGTTTCCTTGTCTCTGGTGACAGGCGAACTTGCCAGTCTTTTATTTTATTGATGGGGCTTGAAAAGGTCATTTGAGAATTCACTCCTGGATATGATACGGGCCATTCCATTGGACGATGAACAAACTTCGCGTCGGCTCGCAAAAAGTTCCGTAAAAGAATTTGTTTCTGAGGATTAAAGATTATTTCAATTTTGTTTTTAAATGTTTCCTAGTTTTCTATTGGCCGAAAAATTTCGCATCAAGGAGTATGTGTTAAGCAAAGTTTGTAAATTCGAGTCTTTTTAATTTTTAACAAAATCAATGAGTCAGTGTTTAGCATTTGAATTTTAAATCTAGATCATGTTTTGTTCACTACACGGGATCAATAACTCAAATTTTAGTGACAAACTTTTACAAATTTGCACAACTATAAAAATTTGTATATCCCTCTAAAGTTGTAAAATATTCTCTTTTGTTTCTTTCCGTTTTTTCTATTTCTTCGTCGTTATCATTTAGTTCAGCTTTGTTTAGATCTCAGAAACAGCTAACGTCATTTGCCTCTGAAAGCCAAAACCTTAGACTAACCAGATTCTAATTTATATCATTAAAATCGGCTCCAAATTGAATAAAAAAATTCTATTCTTATTCATTTTTTTTATTTATTTGATAACAGTGGGTTTTCCGCTTTTTAATGTTATACATCACACTTTTTGACGTAAATCTTTTCAAACACAAATGTTTCCATTTTGACTATCACGCTAATTTTTTAATTTTTTCTAAATAATGGCACAAATATAATAATGATCAAATTAGATTTGTTTCATTTTTCCCTGCGTGTCACTTTATTTCAAGCGTGTTCATTGTTATCCTTCCATTTTAGGCTTTAACGGATCAATATATTTAAAGAAAACTGAATATCTGTTATTTTTTACACATATTTCGTTATTAGGTATAAAGTTCATCTTTTTATCACCAAGTTTTAGACGATTTTTTCTCCAGTAGTAAAAATAGAATACAAGAAGAGAGAGTAGCACCCCCCCCAAAAAAAAACAACAAACAAACAAACAAACAAAAACAAAACGAAACGAAACAAAACAAAAAACAACATAAAACACATATGTGATCCTAGTGAAGCAATTGTTATTTTCTCTTTGGGATATCCATCAATGATATTTATTTAATCAGAAAAAACTTTATCTTTAAAAAGAACTTTAAAACATTTAACCATGACGATTACATGGATTTCCCATATAGAAAAAAAATTAAATAACTCATTATCAACAAAAAGGAATTTTATTGATTGAGAAAATGAATCCGAAACAATTTGTTTATTTACACTAAGACGGGTGTAAAAGGTATGTAAAAGGTAATTTAAGACGGGTGTAAAAGGTATGCCCCAAATATTCTTCTGAACGCCTAATAAAAATTAAGCTAAGTAGGGAAAATATTCATATAAAAGTGGAGTTATATATCAGTTGATATATTTTAAAAATATCCTTGGTAGATAGAGATGTTGTTAATGTTTTGATCTGTCATTAGTTGATAGGTCAACGTAGTAGTGAAACCGACTGTTGTTGAATGAAGAGTATCGAATGAGAGTCGGTGTGGTAAACTTGTTTAGTGATTAGTCACTCCAATAATTAAATACGTAAAATTTCTGTGGTGAAAAAGAATACGTACAAAAAACAATAGACAGGTTGATTTGCAATGCAAGATAACATTTATTAGACAAATTAACAAAAGAAAAGTTTAAGACAAGAATTTTTTTGTTAGACTTAAATTGTATACACAACGAAATGCTCATTAATATGTTTGAGTGAGAACTTATTTTATTGGTGTGTTTTATGGGTGTAGTCTTCAAAGCCTTTTTAGCTTCAGCGTGTAAAGTTCATGACATCATTTTCTGAGTTTTTCTTCTTTTAAACAAAAGAGAAAAAATTCAGAAAAGAGAGGGTTCACGTGTTTTATATTCGAGAGCTACTTCTGATATGCATTTTATTTAAAGATGCTACTGCTATTATGTTTAAGGGCACTACACTTATTGAAGCTCATACAGCTTTGAAAAATCATGATAGTAGTATGCATCATCGAGTTTAACTTATTGGGTTGGTTTCACATATCCAAAATTGTCTGCATTGCTTTGTATGTTGCATGGAATCGTTGGTCGACCACGTGGTATCTTGAAGTCTGAAATTCTCTTTTATTGCTGAAAATGGTAATTGATCTGGTTGTACCAATCTTTGGCATATTGAAAATGTATAGGAATTCAACTAATACCTTGCTTATATTTACTTATTTAAAGGGAACCTGTGTACTACCATCGGCTTGCCCATGTCTGTATAGAGGCCAGTGGTATAAACCAAATGAATCAATCAGAATTGGATGCACAGAACTGTAAGAACTTTTGTCTTTTTTACAAATTTTTAGTATAGGATTGAAATGATTTAAGAAACTACCATTCTTTTTATAAAATGTTTTTTCTGTAAAATGAAGATTTGAAATCATTAAATTAAATACAAATTCCAATGGAAAAATTTTGAGAATCATGACATTATTGATAAAAGTGAATACTGAAATCCAAAATATTGATAGATAGACAGAAATAAATATAAAAACAGATTTTTACATAGTCATTTGAGAATGAAATAGGAAAAATAATGAAGGTCCATATGTTTTATGACTATCAGACAATCTTCAATTTATTGACAATAAACAAATATGCAGAGAGGATTATTAGTTGTAGAATTGATCACATTGCATTATTTTTGCTAATTTTCGAAAGCATCTGATTTACTTTTTTAGATTTAATACTGGAACCTGAAAATTTATATAATTACAACTTGAATTACAATTAAATCTTTCATAATTAAAAGTTACTTATTAATTTGAGATTTTCCCTACAGGATCTGGTGACTCAGACTTTGATGGATTTGAGGACATTTAAATTGTTTCATTTTTATATTTTGAAACTATTATTATTAAATACTGATGTCTGTTTTTTGTTTATATTTTACTCCATTGAAACATATTTTGTAAAGTAGTTTTAATTTAATCAAAAATTTGAACATGAAAGTTTTGATTGAACTAAAGATAGTGACAGTCTATTGTAATTATAAGCTATTCCTACATTTTGGAAAAAATATCACTTTATTTATTTCAGTGCCTGCACCAATCGAAAATGGATTAAAAAGAAAGAATTTGATTGCCCAGGTGAGTTAGCAAGAATAATTAGGATATTAAATTTAATGATGTATTACAACCATATACATTGTGGAGAGATAGACCAGGTTACCAGGATATGTTTCTCTGAGAAGTGTTTTGTGTCCATTAAGAAACTTTTAGAAAGTCTCTTCTAAGTCATCAGTGAGAAAGATGGGGACTGAAAATATTCTGAAGTTTCTTATAAATATAATAAAATAATAATTGTGATAGAACAATAGAAAAAGTTTCATTTTAAGCTTGGTATTTTAATAATGTAGTATGTCTTTTGAGGACAAAATACTAATTAGTGTAGACAGTATATTAATTTTGATATATTTGCATGTCATTCTCTAATGGTCACCACTTGACATGGTTGAGGGCTTACATGGTCCAATGACTCAGTGATGCTGTTCTAAACTTCTGGTAGTGTCACACTTGATGACAAAGCCAAAAATGAGGACCCAGACTAAGCACAACCAACCCTAAATATCCCGATAGTGGAACAAGCAGATGATAATTATAACAGATCTCAATGTTTGAAACAGCAGATGAAGTGGCTACACCTGATGGACATGTTACAGAAGGTGCCACTCAGAATGTTAACAGTTAGAGGGTCTGTTGCAGTTTTATAACTAGATTCTACATGTCTTATTCCATATGTGCCACAGAGAAAGGTTATGAAATCAAGTGTGTGCATCACTTCCTGGTGAATTGAGGGTCACCTTCAACAAATTCATGCCATCAGCAGTTTTTCTACACTGATTTTCCTTCAGCCTCCAGTCAACCCTTGCAAAAGCTTCATTAAATCTTGAACATCAAGCAGAATTACTGTGATCAATGGCAAAGTACTGGAAAGAGCCAAAAGTCAAAGCATTAAATCACTGATCATTAAACATTGCCTTTGATGGTCAGGACATGTAGCAAGAATGGAAGAGACAAAATTTCCACATCAAGTCGTATTCACTTCAGGGAAAAGACTAAGGGGTTGCCCTCTTTGAAGATAAAAGGACCAACTCAAAATAACACTGAAAGCCACTGAACTTGAGCATAATCGTTTGAAAAACAAGCACAAGACCGTACCAACTGGCAATGTTCCATCAACCATCAGAACCAAAAACTTTGATGAAAGAAATAAGTCAAATGACAACAGAGAAAGGCTTGACAAAATCAACCTCATCCTCTAGTAATATTACTATGTAGTCAATGTCATCAGCTCATCTTCCATTGTAATAAGTGGTCTACTTAGTCATCAATGCCATCATCATATAGGAAGTGATCAGCAAAGAAGAAATGAAATTCTTGGATACAAGATAATTTTGTGAGATTGGATTCCTTTTGGCTACTTTTAGTCCATTTAAACATGAAAAAATTACTCATTTCTCAGAAAACAGAATGAATTGTAAAGATGTACTGGTAAACAATTGGAAAAAATAACAGTTTTATGCCTCAATATAATCTAAAAACAATAATAAATTAATATTTATTGGTAAATTAGTATGTTGACATTTGATATGAAAATTGTCCTGTAAAAATTGTATCTATGTAAAATTTTGATTTTCTTTAAAAGTTCAGACATCATTCTGTTTATATAAATTCAGCTGTTTAACTGATTGCATAACAAGGGATAGTTTTGTATTTATTGCCATTCATTTTAGTAAAGGATTATTAAATTTTGATTTGGATTTCAATAACAGAAAAGATATCAATAATAATTACTTATTAAATAAGAGTAAACTTTAAGACAGATTAAAAATAATAATTGGTTTTTAAAACATATTAGAATATGTAAAATATATGAAGATATTTTTATATGAATTTAAAAATGTTTCTTTTTATTGTTTAGCAATTTGTTGGGCATCAGGTGACCCACACTACATGACATTCGATGGAAAGCACTATACATTTATGGGCGCTTGTGGCTATGTTCTGACTAAATCCAAAGACTTCAATGTTACAGCAGAGAACATCAAATGTGGAACATCAGGAGTAACTTGCACAAAATCAGTTGATGTTAAAATAAAACAGAACAGAATCACTTTAATCCATGGTGGAAATGTTACTGTAAATGGAATCAATTTACCCAACTACCAATTCAAAAGTGGAGATATTGATGTATTTAAAGCTGGAAATTTCCTCCATATCATAACTCATATAGGATTGAAAGTTCAATGGGATTTTCGTAAGTTTGTTTTTAATAGAACTTTGAAATTTTTTTAAAAGCTTCTGTCATGGTATTAGCTGTTTCCTTACAAGGAAAAATTTTGTATTCATTGACTGAGTAAACATCGAGTTTAACTTATTGGGTTGGTTTCACATATCCAAAATTGTCTGCATTGTTTCATATGTTGTATGGAATTGTTGGCCAGCGACATGGTATTTTGAAGTCTGAAATCCACTTTTTATTGCTGAAAATGATAATTGATCTGCTTGTACCAATGTGTTCAGACTATCCACTTTGATATCTTGAGAAGCTTTCTCTTAAAACAATTTCTTAGGTAAACAGGTCTCTCAAGTTTAGTAGCTGTTATTGCTCTTATTTTCAGTATTTATGGGGGTTTCCTTTCTAACCTTTTATTTTAAATGGTGTGGAATGTTAACATCTTGATTATGTCCTTATTTTCTCTTCTAGTTATATATGATATCCATTTTAGTTGCTTCTGCTGTTGATAATCCTCAAATGATGTGGTTTCTGTTATTTAGTAGCAGTTCTTTGTGATTCTGTAGTGCCATTCCACAATGTTCAAAGAAGTATGATCTTTGCCAAGACCCTCAGGCTTCATTCACTCAAAGCATTTTACACCATTGATCTTAGGAAGCAGTTGTATACAACAGATAGTTTAGATACTTCTCAATAGGTGTGATACCATATGTGACATCCATATGAAAATCTCAAACTGATGAGTTTTCAGGTTGATGTTTTTTTTTTTTAGAAATTTGTAGTATTGGGCAAAGCTATTTCTAGCACAGTCCATTCTATGTTCAATTTCTGTTATCCTATACTTAATTTCTTATGGCTGATCCATATACTGAGTTATCTGAAGTGTTTAGTATTTACTAATTCCAGATCCTGAATTTTTATGATGGATTCAAGGGATGTACCATTCCTACTTTCATTCCAACTCCAGATCATAGTTTCTGTTTTGGAAAGGTTTATCTTGTGTCCCATTTCTTGGAATACTGATTTGGGGATTTTTGCAATGCCTGATAGAGCATTTTGATTTTAAGACTATTCTTATCTTAGCTATGAATACCTATATCATTAGCTTAGCATCACCCTCATCATCAGTATGTTGGTCACAAGAAGGAAAATAGTATTGTTCTCTTCTCTTCTATTGGTAGAAGAGATTGAGGTATTGAGATGTGGTATGGAATACTTAAATGATCAGTCCCTACCTCATTACATATGTGCTTATAAGAGATTAAATAGACTGGGCTCGACATACTCCTGATGAGGTCTGAAATGTTTTCTTATTAGAGTTCTTACCAGACATTTAAGATTCTATTGATTGATACAGTTCTTGTATTAGATTGATGCATTCAGTTGATTCAGAACTTGGATGGTGGTTTGTATGGATGAGAAGAGGAAGTCTCTATTGATGTGATCTTATGCTGCTGTGAAGTCGACATAGGAGTTTCCTATTATAGAGGTAGGCAATTTCTTGAAGTTGTTTGATAACATATATGCCATCATTGCATCCCTTACCAGGATGAAAACCAAACTGGATTGTGATGAGTTGACTTTCATAAAATAATTAGTCTAGTTAATTTCACCATGATGGATTCAATTTAAAATTTGTTCTTATCAACTTAATTAAATTTTAGATAGCTTTCTTTGCTTCCATTGCACAAAATCTGTATTAAAAAACACTGGTTCAAAGTTAAGCAGCATCGAGCCCAGTCAGTACTTAGATGTGGGAGCCACTTGTGAACACTGGGCATGGTAAGCAACCTCCTACAATCTGAAATATGTTTCAGCTTTAAATAAGCCACAAAGGGGGTTGATAAGTTGTAAAAAAAAAAAAAAAAAAAATCAAATCAATCAATACTTAAATAGAGGGAGTTTTATTGAAATTTCATCTATGAATCTCAAGGTATAAAAATAAAAAAATAAAAATTTACTAATTATTTTGATGATTTTATTAGTTTTATTTTTAATCATTTATTTAATTCATTAGTGGCTAATGAAACATCTCATGCCTTTGGCATTACTCCTTATACTTGATACAAGCAAGTCCATAGACAAATAGAAAATTAATTCCATTTTAATATTATATTCCACTATGGTCACACAATCAAATTTTATGACGCCAATCAATGTTTTCATAATAAAATTAGTATTCACCTACTGATATTAGTAAGATTAGTAAGAACTACTGATATTAGTAAATTAGTATTCACTTACTTATATCAGTAAGATTTTCAGGGTATACTTATTTATAAAAGCAATATATTGTGTAGGTGCCAGCTTATTCATCTTTATTATTCATAATAACTAATCTATGCAAACAAAGTGTAATATAAATTTTTGTTTATATTGGATTTCATTAACAAAATCTATCATAGACGTGAAGAAATTTTTAATTTATTATTGTACATGTTTATATAGGCTCATTAACATTATATAAATGCAATTTATATATTATATAATATTTATATATCATATATTACACATGCAGGGTGTTCCAAAATTAACTATCTATTTCAATGAAATTGTGTTATTTTTTAAAAACCCTGGCACAATTTTATGTCTATTACTTAATCATGATATAAAACAAATACATTTATAAATCTGAAGTGAAAATTTTTTTTAAATTTTCAACTTGCTTTCCGTCTGCATCCCTGTAAATTTCAGAGCATTTCAGGAATTTCTCTTGCACTGCTAACTGAATGTGTTCTTTAAGCTAACCTAAACTATTGATCTTTTGATAAACCTTTATTTTTATGAAACACCATGCAAAGAAATGTGGTGTGTGGTTGGGTCAACAAAGATGTATTCTTGTGTATTCATTATTAATAGGATTCTGTATTTTTTTTAAATTTTTTCCAAATTGAAATTCTGGGGTATCCTGTATTATAAATTATATAAAAATCTATCTGGCACATTTTTAAGTCTACCATTCTTCCATAGATTGTATATTGCTGCCACATATGGTCTGGTGCTTCTGCCATGTATCTAGAGATTCTTGATCAAATCTAAAGAAGAATATGCAATTTTATTGGTCCTGATATGATATCTCTGTTTCAGTCCCTTTTCCCACAACCATAATGTAGCTTCTCTGTACATTTTCTATAAGTATTTTCATAGTAACTGTTCTGATGAGCTTTCCTTTTCAGTATCTAGACTTTACAAGTTTAAGTACAAGATTGGCAGCTAGGTCTCATCATTTTACAGTTGAAATCTTTGATGAAGAATATACGTTAAAATTTTCTTCACTCAAACTTCTAGTTTGTAGAAATCTCTTCTGGCTTCTTGCTTTCCAATTTGATCTTCAAAATGTAAATTGTCATCATCTGTCTCCTTGAATCGTGTACTTTCATTGTCCACTCTCCTTAATAATGATTTTTTTCAGGTTATTTCAAATTCAGTATCTTGTATCTTAGTGGCTTTATCACCTTGCTTGGTGTGAAATGATAAAAAAAGACATTCATTAGTCTTTCAACCACTGACCTTGTTAACATTTCTCCTCTTTTGATTTTAACATTGCTTGCAGCAGTTTTATTGCTTCCCAGAAATCTTTGCTTGAATATTTTTTTTCATACATCTATACACCTATACATCTCTTTTAATTATGGATCACTAGTTTTTATGGATTAGTATCTATACTGGCTTTCCTTCAAATTAATATATATCAAATTTTTTTGGTAAGGTACATCAGCTCTATAAGAATATAAAGGAGAATTATTATGAATGAATACTCTCTCTCTTTCTCTCTCTCTCTATATATATATATATATATAAATATATATATATATATATATGTATATATATATATATATATATATATATATAATATAAAAGGCTCGACACTAATATTTAGAATTATTTCAAATTATTTGTAGCTCTTTCTGTGCTCCACACATATTTTGGACATTGAGCTTGTTTAAGAATATTCAATAATTCTTTGCATTTACATTGACATAATCAAATTCGAAAAGACTTATAATTTTGCTTCCTTCAATACTAGGCTCAGACATTATTAGATTGCCTACGGTCTTCTAAATTGTGTTTGTTGACTATTTCCATGAAGGAGACAACCTCTAGTCTAAAAATTACCATAAAAAAAATTCACTTTTCATGTACATCTTTGCCTGGCTTACATGATTTCTTTTGGGATGTGTTATGATAGGTATTCTCTCTGACAGATGTACATAAGATAACTCTCCCATAGGTATAGCGATAATGCCTCTTATACAGTACCTAATTTATAAATCACTACACCTCCATGAACCTAAAACTTTTAGTTGACCTTTCACTTCTAAGAATCATCCTGGGAGACATAATCCATTTCTCAGAGTGAGTTGCTTTATTTCTTTTTATAGGAGATCTAGGTCTTAACTGATTCTCCTCATTCAAATCATCAAGATATCTCTGGTCACTCTCATCACTAGATTGTTCTTCACTACTACTGGATACAATCATTCTCTTCTCCCGAGCTGTTCTTCACTGTTGTATCTCTGGTAGTCTTCTTGATCACTCTCAATACTGAATTAATTCTTCCTTTCTTGCATTGTCTGTTCTTCTGCTTCCTCTTCCTCCTTTTTATCCATAATTTCATGCTCTCTTGTGCTTCTAAATTGGTCTTCGTAAACCAGTATGCCTTGTCTCTTCTTTGTTAACATGACAGTGTTAAATCCCTTTTGTACCACAAAATTCACCTTTTCAGAAGTTGAATTCCTGTCCTTTCTGTAGTGCACACTTTCATTTGTTGTAAATAACATGATAATCAGAGCTCTTATTTGTCTTCCCATCAATGTGGATGGGCTTTGTCTTCTGCCTGCATACAGAATAGCTTTATAACTTAGGAATAGTCTGGATAAATAACTCTCTATATCAAAATCCACTGGAGAGAATCCCATTTTTACCATTTGAACCATTTTCTCTGCAATTCCATTTGACTGTGGGTGGTAAGGTCGTGTTTTGTATGGAATGCAACCAATATGTTTTAACCATGCACATAAACTTTCTTCACAAAACTCAGGTGCATTGTCAGAGACCAAGGTTTTTGGAAATCCATTTCTTGGAAATACTATTTTTAACATCCACCTCACAGTATTGCCTTTTCTATCCACAGCTTTAGTAACTTCAGATCAACCTGAATACAAGTCAACTAATATCAGAAATAGTTCTATACCTTTAATGCAGGCATGATACCTATGTACTTGTGTCCAGGGTTCCATTTCCTTTGGTCATGAGTGAATTTTATTTTGTCTAAATTTTTTTTTATTTGTGCACACTTTGGGCATTTTCTAACAAACACTTCCATGTCCCTCAAATAGCCTGACCACCATACTTGCAATTTTAACCCCATTTGTGTAGACAATATTTCTCCATGTTTATCATCATGCACTACTTTAATTACTTTTTTTCTCGGAGACTGTGAAAGTACTATGATATCTTTATTATATATAAATCTTTTTCTATTGTTAATTTGTATCTTGACTTTTTTTAAGGTCTCTCAGCCATAGAGCAATTACTCAGTGTATTTCTCTTTATTCTCTCCATAATTCTATTCAACACTGGATCCTGCCTAGTTCCCAACCTAAGCTGATAAAAGGGTAAAAGAGTAATGCATCCATTTCTATCCAATGCAAAACCCTATCCTCACAATCCTCACTTGCTTTAACATTTTTACTCTTAAAATTTAACCCAGATAATGTATCCACATGTGGATTAGTATTTCCTTTAATATATACAATGTCAAAGTCAAACACCTTAAGCTTAATTGCCTATCTTAATATCCTGGCATATGTGAACCTTGGCAACTCTCTTCTAGGGTTGAATATAAATTCCAGAGGTTTTAATAGAATTTCCTTCCCAGCAAATTATTTGTAGCTCTTTCTGTGCTCCACACAATTGCCAATGCTTCCTTCTCAATATTCAAATATTTTGCTTCCGCTGATGTTAGTTTTCTAGATAAATACATTAGAGTGTAATCTTCCTGCTACAATATTGTGGCTATAAAAAAATCACTGGCATCCGTAGTTAATGTCATTTCTTTTGCTGGGTTGAAGATTTTAGCAACTAGTTTGTTTATGAGTGACTTTTTTAATTTCTAGAAAGCGATCTGCTGTTATTTCATCCATTGAAACTTGGTATTATTCTTCCTCATTTTGTTAAATTGTTCCACAAGGTCACTATATCGCTGTACATATATCTGCTATAGAAATTGGTTAATCCAATAAAAGATTCAAATTTTTATTTTATTTCTGGGTGCAGTGTCTCTGTTATCTTATTAATGAGTATATCATCTGGCAATATAAAGTCTTTGGATATTGATACCCTAGGTACAAACTTTTTTCCCAATTAAACATGCATTTATCACAGTTAATTGTCATACTTGTGATATTTAATTTTCTCAATACTTGCTCTGTTTTACTTTTGAGCTCTTCTTTATTTCATGAACCAATTCTAATCTCTTCCTGAGATACAATTATATTTTTAATCCCATCTAAAACTTTTTCAATAGCATTTTGGAAAATGTGACATGATGTTTTTATTCCAGAGTGCAGTAATCCAATAGCGGTGTTCATTGTGGTGAATTCTTGGATCTTGCTATCAATTTTTATCTGATTATATGCTGTCTTAAGGTCAACTTTAGCAAAGTATTTCATACCAGCAAACTCATGGCATGCTGTTTCAATGTTTGGCAATGGGAATGTATCTGAACAGATCTCGTTATTCATGGCCACAAATTCTTAAATTGGGCTTGCATATGTTTCAATATTTGGCAATGGGAATGAATTCGAACAGATCTGGTGATTCATGGTCACAAATTCTTAAATCTCTATTGGGATTACATATTGCCACAATTGGTGAAGCCCAATTACTACCCTGTCTGACTTTTTGTACAATATTTACATTATTTGGACTATTGTCCTCATTTTTGTTGCCATATTTTTCACAATGTTTTGGTAATTGTATGCTCCAGCCTTCTTCAGGTGGTTGGAATGTCAAACTGAACCCTTTATTTCGCTCACTGGCATAAACTGTTCTAGTTCCACGTGCCATGTCTAATGGATGTCAGTTATCAGTTATCTCTTGTTAATTCCCCTCTCCAAGTTCTCCACCGCCTTAACCAGGTATTGAACTCACACTATTTGCGTCCTGTCACTGGATCTAACTAACGCCTTTATCCTTGAGGACATCTGTGTATGAATTTCTGGGTATTATAAACCTAATGTCTTCAGCAACTATTTTTCACCAGTGCTCGTATTGCCATTTTTGCTGTTATCATTAAATGTTTTTACCAGAGCTCATATTGCAATTTTGTTGTTATTATCGCTTTTCTCTGGCACTCCTTATTACTGGTTCCCATATTGTTTTCATTTCTATGCTTGGTTGGCTGTATACTGTAAACTGACATTCACTGGACAGTACCTCAATTTCAACTCCCACCATTCATACAGCGTAAAGAAAGGGATTTTCCACTGCTTACAACACCGAGCAAAAGTCATAAGTGGTAACCCAGAGACATTAGATAAAGAATTGGTCAGTATAAGTAGTACCCTACAATGTAACAACTACCTTGGGTACTTAGCAGCAGCCCCAATAAACTGGGATAGGTGGGTACAAGAGGAGGACAACAACTCTCAGAAAACAGTCTGCCTCCCTTATGTGGAGGGGTCATCGGAGAAAATAGAAAGGATCTGCGGTCCATATAACATCAGGACAACCTTCAAAAGCTGGACAACACTTCGCAGATATCTCACTCGAGTAAGACCCCCATAGAGGAGAACATGACTAAAGACTGTGTATACGCTATCCCATGCAGCTGCAGAAAGGGAGACAGACTGCCCCCTTAAGGTAAGACTTCAAGAACACCATGAGCGGAAGTGGAAAAATCAGGCTTGGCTGACCTCATATGGAGAAAAAAAAGCGATCAGGTTGAGATCTTAGACAAAGAACATCATTGGAAAATTTGTAAACTTAAGGAATCAGCACATATGCTAGGCCACAAAAATCTCCTGAGCCAACCAAGAATAGAAATAAATACAATATAAGGAGTGCCAGAGAAAAGTGATAATAACAATAAAACATGCAATATGAGCTCTGGTAAAAAATGATTGCTGAAGACATTAGGTTTATAATACACAGAAATCCATGCCATGAATTGATGTGGGGACAATGATCTCTGACTTGTTCAGTAGTGTGCATTATGCAATTAATGTATGCTCCAACTGAGCAAGGCATGGAATATGTCTTTGCTCATTTGAGCTTGGACTGAAGAAATTTGTCAGTGCTTTCATAAGATGCCAACTTCAAATGAATTATATACATCTTAGATTTGAATTATGGGAAGTGTTAGAGTATGGTCATTCCAGGTTTAAGTAGGGGTATTAGCATATGAACCCATATGTGGTTGGTCATTGCCAGTGAAGTTTGTATGCGTATGTATGGCCGCAAATATAAATGTTTAATGCAAACAGCTTTGTAAAATTATGGTAGCAATGAATGAGTTGTCTTGTATCATAAAGGAAAACTTGTTAGGCTTGTTTCACATGTCCAAAATATCTCCATAAATTTTCATATGCTGCTTGGAATCAATGGTTGGCCATGCACTACTTGTAGTCTAACATTCTCTTCTTATTGCTGAAAATGTTAATTGATCAGATTGGACTAATCTGTTCAGACTATCCACACTGATGTTTTGGGAATGAATAGTGATTCAACCAGTCAATGACTATGCTTATATTTGCATCAGCAGGTTCACAATGCTAACTTTTCAAATTATTACAGCTTTCAAACTCTGTTCTTCTGATAGGTTGAAAATAATCCAAAGAATGTTTTTTTTCTCAGTTCTTTTTCCATACTTTTTTTATTTCCCTAAACCAGATGTACTCTTGCTACAATCAAGCTTATCACAAAAAACACATCTGAACAATTTATTGGTTGATAATATATTCATTCCAAAGGAGCAGATGATTTTATTTTTTCACATAAATTTTTAAAAGACAATCCGATCTATAAACAGTGTCTCAAGATCATGGTCAAAAGTTAACATGGTTAAAAGTTGAAAATTACTAATTCTATTCTTATGATGTTGTTTTCATGTAATAACTTAATTACAACAATAGTGGAGTGTTGTGAATGTTTTCTGTACCAACCAGTTGTTTGTGAATGTCTTCTATGAATCTGATATTTTATAAAAATTAATCCATTACTTAAGAGTTTAGAGCTGTCATTCTTTTTATTTATATTCATTTCTATTATTCTTAGATTTTGTGAAGCTTGCTTTTTTTCTTTTCCACCTCCAACCTAATATACTGGAAGGTAATTTTGTAATGAGAAAAGATCCAAGTTTAATATAAAAGTCATCACCTGTTGTGAGGGAAACTTAGTGTTCTACTTATAGTGACATTGTTAATTTGTCATAGTTGCAATTAATATAGTAAATAAGTGGTAAAATTTAAGACTTCATTTATATAAGAATGTTTTCCCATATAATGGTGTAAGTTTATTTTTATAACTTTTTGCAGCAAACAATTGTATTATTTGAAATTTTCATAGAAACCGACGTATTTTTGATATAGTGTTTTTCTCCATTACAATTTTGTAATATCATTGCACGCATTTTGAGGAGAAAAGGGAATATAAATAAACCGACTTCAATAAAGTGGTATGTATTTTCAATTGCTTGTGAGTCTATTGGTCTTTAACTACTTCACTTAACTCTTTGAAGAAAGAAATTGGCATTTTTAAATCGACTGACTATCTTCTGTTACAAAGTCTTGTATATATTCAAGGAAAACAAATAAAAAAATCAGTTTATTCAAAGCAACAGCAATTGGTTAAAAATCTTTTAATAATTCATAATCCGTTTTCTGCTATATTCACAAATGTATAAACACATTTAGTTTTTATTTATGGCTGTTTTTAAAATATAATATGGTGACCCTGTTTTCTGTATCTCTTAATGTGCCTCTGAAATCTTTACATGTTAGCTATTTTAATTATTAGATTTTGGATATTGCTACATATTAATGAAAACTTTGCTTACAATTTGTGCTTAATATAAAATAATTAACAAATATAGAAAGCATATGAATGCATTTTGACTAACATAAAAATATTGTATAATTTTTCGTAAATGAATTTTTTTCTCAGGCACTCGAGTTTATTTGCACTTAAATAAAACCTGGAAACAAAAAGTGGAGGGATTATGTGGTAATTACAATGATGATACAGAAGATGATTTTCGGACACCTGATGGAATGCATGTTAGCAAAGAATCTGCATTTGGTCACAGCTGGAGAGTCAATGACTGTCCACAAATTGATCAAGATAAGCCAAATGATAAATTTGAACCATGTGAAGTAAGATTTTGTTTCTTGTTTTTATCTTCCACATTAATGTAGAAATCAATTTGGGCATTATTTTTAATTGTTTTAATGCATGTGCAGAACTTGTTATTTCAATGATTTTAAATTGTTTGAATTCATTGGATCATTAATGAACCATCAAGTATCAATGACATAAATCTTGCCAACATGTTTGGTGCTTGCTTAATGTAAGTTATAGATAATAAGTTGCCATAATATAATTAGATTTGTTCAGTCAGAAGTTCCCAAAATTTGTGTTGAATATTATTAAAATATATCTTGAAAACAAAACATAAGTACTTTAGGGGATACAAATATTTTAACTACATTAGCGTATTTATATGATATTCTTGAAAAGTTGAAAGTGTTAAATATCTCCTTGCATGGAAACAACAAACACATTTTGAAACTGGTAAAGATTTTAGACATTTAAACACAATTATTACTATGGAAAAGAAAAACAAATGATGAGAGTTTCCTATTCTTTTGGCAGTTTGACTCCAAGTGAAATATAAGATATAAAATTTTAGTAACATCTAAGTCATCTTACTATTAGGTTGGTGCAAAAATAATGATGTAATAATGTCGTTTTTGATGTTAAAAAATACGTCGAAAAACGACATTATTACGTCATTATTTTTGCATCAACCTAATAGTTTTAAAAGTATTTTCATGAAGATATCATGGAGAAGTTCACATGCATTCAAAACTCATAAGTATTGGAACTGTTTTTTTTTCTAGAAATATTTATTTTTTGAGAAAAGGAAACTTTTATAAGAGAAGAAAGTCAAAAGTGAGAAATCAGTTTACAACATAATTATTAGTTTGGTGCAAAAATAATGTCGTTTTCTCACATATGTGACTATGTGAGAAAACGACATTATTTTTGCACCAACCTAATATAATGCAAACCTGAACTCTTACTCTGTGTCTGTATTTGCAGTATCCTGTGTTAAATTTAAATTACTAGGACCTTTTAAATTATAAATTGATTGTCCATTTACAACTAATTTGCTTACTTTACTTATAAAATTGACTTTTATCAAAAACGAAAAATTTCTCCCCAAATAGGGGATTCAGTTAAAAGTAGTTCAAAGTATATTATGAAAAATATTTTTCCTATTTTCTTTTTACTTATATTATTTATTTTTACTAACTTAACTACATGAACATAAAAGCAGTCTTTTCAGACTTTGGGTACTTTGAATAATTCTTTATATACTAAGGGTGCTGTGACTGCAAAAACTTTGTTCTTGTCAATTCATGATGTTTTATACTAAAAGCTTATTCATGGTGCATTTAAGGGCCAGAACTGGAGGCCTATTTCAAACGAGAAGCATTTCAGTTTCACTTTGGGTTTGTAGAATATTCTTCTGAAGACTTTGATTTTGTTAATTTATAATTCCAATGTAGTTTTTGTTTTATTAAAACAGTTTTAATGTGAATATTTAATTCAAAGATTGAATTGCATATAATGAAGAACCAGCTCTAAAACTTTGAAACTTTCACAGACTTGCATAATGTATATAAAAAGTTATGTTTTTGTTTAAAAAAAATTCAATATTATGTGGATCTTTCTATCAAATATTTTTTTTGTCTTCTCTCATATTTTTCACAGCCCAATGCTAAAAATACATATTTTCATTTATTTAACTTTCAAAACGTGATTATCCACAAGAATGGATCAAAATGCCTTTACAAGTATTTTCAAAAAGAGCTAAATTTTAACTTTTTCCACAAAATTTAAACATTTTGAAACAAATCTCGAGTTCTGGCTGCGTTATTTGCACTATGAGTAGGCCTATACACATATTTACCATATGTAAATCACTTAATAAATAAATTAACAAATTTGGAATTATTTAAAAATAATAATTTTTATAGGGAAATAAGCGACGCTTTTGGGCTGAAGAATCTTGTTCTATTATTTTGGGGCCCATCTTCAAAAAATGCAGAGAAGCAATATCTGAAGAGAAAGCACGTGTTTATTACAAAGATTGCATGGATGATGCTTGTGGGTAAGTAAAATAGCTTCTTCCAATTTGTGGGTGGAATCTGCTAACCAATAACCAAGATATTATATTTTAATGGTTTTAATTGATGATCTACAAATTAAGATATTCATAAAGTTGAACAAATAATGTGAAAGAAGTTACTAATTATTTTCTTGATACAGAATAAAATATTTTTACAATAATGGCTGATTAAAATTTCTTTAATGCTCTATAGCTTGACATTGTATCAAGTGAGAATATACTAGGGGGCTATAATAGAAGATGATTGAATGTAATGTTATATGGCATATGCTAAATTTAAACATTTTCATTTCTCTTGAAATGAAAATCATCTTGTGATTATGACATCAGCTGCCAACCCCAAGAAGCTGGAGAGAGCTTCTTAAAAATAACCTGCTCCTTTTTTTATTGAATATCTTTATATTTTCTGTTTGTATTATAATTGTTATTACCTGGTTCATTAGAATATATGCCAAAATAATGCATATTTTTTCTGGACTGATGCTGTCTTAAAGTACAGGGATCCGAATCCCCTAAGCATAATGTCGGGGTTAATGAATTGCTATTTTGTGAATGAGATCTGGACTGTGCAATAGTTTCTGTTAGGATCTCTTGATGCTATGATGAAGTTATGGCTTTACTTTCTGACAATCCACATAGTTTATATAAACTACTTGTTGTTGCTGTTTTGCTTTCTCCATTCTTTGCTAAAACATGACAATACTTAATATAAATAGCAAATTAAACCCAGTTCTTTCAAAACAAAAGAGATCACTTTTTCCCTATTTCTTACACCAGTATAAGGGGTTTACATTTCAACTTTTCAGAAGTTGAACTCAAACTTTAAGAGATCAAACCTTACTTCCTTTCTGAAACTGATTTCAGTCAATCTATTTCATTGCCATCTTGTGATCCATGGCTACTTGCTGCTAATCATCTAATAAGACCCTTTAAATTGCCATGGGCATGCACTTGGTGCCTATATCAAAAATAGTTTCCCATGTGACAGAGATCCTATGACTTCCTAGTCATGTGCTTTCACGTGGCCCTTGTTCATAATATGTTGTTTATCTTTAATATCATCTTCAGGATAATGGAGTTGTGATGTCTGACCAAATAGCTAAGAAGATTGACATTATCTTGTCTGATCTTCTCTCATCTAGCATTTTATATGCAGTGATTTGAACTTTTCAACTTAAACAATGGTATGTTCATTCAAACAAAACAGATAAAGAATGTGGATATTGCTATGACTTCTTCATCACCTAAGAGCTGATTCAGATCATGGCTTACTCTGTGTCTTCAATATAGAAGCTTTCTTTTAGACCTCTTTCTTGTTACTTGTCTTGACAAATATTCCCCTGTAGTATCACCTTCCTTGGGCTGTTCAGACCACTCACTAATTCATTTTAAGATTGATGCCAAACAAAAGACATCTTCTGATGTCCCATTTCACAGGACAATTTTTCAATTCAGAACTGCTTACAATCGTTCAACAATGTTCTGGAGAATGTTAAAATTAGCTATGCACACTGCACACAGTCAATTCAAGCCAAAGTTGAAAACAAAAAGACTTTGTTCCGATGAGTTTTAGAAAATTTCTAACATGATTTTTAATAGAGGCAAACCATCTGTGCCTACTATTATTAATGTCCCTGATGTTATCCCATTCTCATTGGACAAGGCAAAGATCTTTACAATGAACTTTGCCTCTGCAGTAGATGACTAGGGCTGTTAACTACCTAACTTCACTCCACACTACGAGGCACAAATTTTGTGACTTAAAATTTTCAGCTCAGGAAGTTTTCAGACTCATGAAAACCCTTAACTTTTTGAAGGCTACTGGTCTGGACAAAATCCTTGTTGTTGTTCTTAAGAAACTTAGCCCTGAGCTTTCTACAATCTTAGCAAAGTTGTTTAACCATTGGCTGAAGGAGAAATATTTCCCAAGTCTGGAAAGTGTGAGCTCCTTTCTCTGTTTTCAAGAATGCTGATGAGCATTCATCCCTGTTGCAATATTGCCTCCAATAATCTTCTTAGTGTCATCAGTAAATTCCTTGGTCTATTATCAACAAGAAGGTTGAGAAAGTAGTTGACTCATTCTGACATGCTTTATCTTTACAAAAGTCAGAAATATTGCTGCCAAATTTGGGATAGAGCTGCCTAATCCTCAGCTTTCAGTGTTCAAAGTAATTTTTGCAGCCTTGTAGGGATCATATATATAGCCATTTTCCTACAGATGCAGCATTGCATATCTATTAATACTCTATTGCTATTACTCTATTGCTATTAGAGCCCCATTCTTTAATTCTAACAGTTCATACCTTTGCAGCTATGAGCCACCATATTCCATTGAACCTGCCTCATTCCCTTCATATTTCAGTTGTAAGGAAGACATTCCACTTAGACAGGTTTTTCATAAGAATCCCTGCTTTGTAGAATACACACCTATGTGGATGTTTCCTAAAAAGCAGTCTTAACTTATTCAAGTCAAGGATCAACTGTTGCCTATCTTCCTTTTCCTCATAATCTTCACTTTAATTTCTTACATTCATACCATGCATTGAGTGGCTCTTGAGATGTTTACTGAGTAAAGACAAAATTACAAAACATTTCCTTATTCAGATCTCTGCCAATGATTAGATAAGGGAATGTATTAAAGAGAAAACAAAATTTGTTTATTTTGTTAAGTTAGTTAACAATGTGTTAATTAAGTTATGAACAAATTCTTGTGAAATTGTTAAATTAATGGTTGCTATGAGTCTCACTGAAAGTAAAGGAAAAATGTTCAGATTAAGATTGAAGATTTGGGCACAATATACACAATATATTTATATTTTCGTTGTGATTTGTAGCTCTGTAATCTTTTTGTAGCTGTGACACTGGAGGTGATTGTGAATGCTTGTGTACAAGTATTGCCAATTTTGTTGAGGAATGTAATAAAAATGGATACCATGTAAGATGGAGAACCCAACATCTTTGTCGTGAGTTAAAAACACTCTTTACAAAAAATTTTTAACAGGCCATTTTCTCAAAATTCAATATTTTAAACTTTTACTATATGTTTAAATATCTTCATACATTTTACAATAAAGTTATTTTACTGGTTCATATCAACACATGAGTTTCATTTATTACTTAAATAATTCTTTTTGTAAAATTTAGTAAAGTTTGCCAGAAAAGTTTTAAAAAAGAAGCAAATATTTGATTATTGATTATATCATGTAGATTGATTTTGAGCAATTTTATGCTGTCATGTTTGTAAAATATCAAGTTGTTATTAATAATTGAATTATTTTTTATTACAGCAATGCAATGTGAAAACAATTTTAAATATATCGAATGTGGTTCTCCATGTCAATCAACATGTCGTAACATTGGTGATGAACCAGAATCTTATTGTCACTCAACGCATTGTGTTGAAGGTTGTTTTTGTGATACTGGTTATGTGCAAGATGGTGAGTCAGCTAATTTTCAAATAATACTATCAAACTATTTTTAATGTCACTTTAAGTTGATAAATGATCAATACTGAAACAGTAACATTTTAATTCACTCAGCTAAGGAGTTATCTTATTTTACTCAACACAAAAATTGCTATACAATTATTTGAGCATTGTATATTCAGACATTAGGTTTTATTATATAAAATATAAATTGTTATGATATGTATTCTCTCTGACAGATGTAGATAAGATAATTCTCCCATAGGTATAGCGATAATGCCACTTATACAGTACCTAATTTATAAATCACTACACCTCCATGAACCTAAAACTTTTAGTTGACCTTTCACTTCTAAGAATCATCCTGGGAGACATAATCCATTTCTCAGAGTGAGTTGCTTTATTTCTTTTTATAGGAGATCTAGGTCTTAACTGATTCTCCTCATTCAAATCATCAAGATATCTCTGGTCACTCTCATCACTAGATTGTTCTTCACTACTACTGGATACAATCATTCTCTTCTCCCGAGCTGTTCTTCACTGTTGTATCTCTGGTAGTCTTCTTGATCACTCTCAATACTGAATTAATTCTTCCTTTCTTGCATTGTCTGTTCTTCTGCTTCCTCTTCCTCCTTTTTATCCATAATTTCATGCTCTCTTGTGCTTCTAAATTGGTCTTCGTAAACCAGTATGCCTTGTCTCTTCTTTGTTAACATGACAGTGTTAAATCCCTTTTGTACCACAAAATTCACCTTTTCAGAAGTTGAATTCCTGTCCTTTCTGTAGTGCACACTTTCATTTGTTGTAAATAACATGATAATCAGAGCTCTTATTTGTCTTCCCATCAATGTGGATGGGCTTTGTCTTCTGCCTGCATACAGAATAGCTTTATAACTTAGGAATAGTCTGGATAAATAACTCTCTATATCAAAATCCACTGGAGAGAATCCCATTTTTACCATTTGAACCATTTTCTCTGCAATTCCATTTGACTGTGGGTGGTAAGGTCGTGTTTTGTATGGAATGCAACCAATATGTTTTAACCATGCACATAAACTTTCTTCACAAAACTCAGGTGCATTGTCAGAGACCAAGGTTTTTGGAAATCCATTTCTTGGAAATACTATTTTTAACATCCACCTCACAGTATTGCCTTTTCTATCCACAGCTTTAGTAACTTCAGATCAACCTGAATACAAGTCAACTAATATCAGAAATAGTTCTATACCTTTAATGCAGGCATGATACCTATGTACTTGTGTCCAGGGTTCCATTTCCTTTGGTCATGAGTGAATTTTATTTTGTCTAAATTTTTTTTTATTTGTGCACACTTTGGGCATTTTCTAACAAACACTTCCATGTCCCTCAAATAGCCTGACCACCATACTTGCAATTTTAACCCCATTTGTGTAGACAATATTTCTCCATGTTTATCATCATGCACTACTTTAATTACTTTTTTTCTCGGAGACTGTGAAAGTACTATGATATCTTTATTATATATAAATCTTTTTCTATTGTTAATTTGTATCTTGACTTTTTTTAAGGTCTCTCAGCCATAGAGCAATTACTCAGTGTATTTCTCTTTATTCTCTCCATAATTCTATTCAACACTGGATCCTGCCTAGTTCCCAACCTAAGCTGATAAAAGGGTAAAAGAGTAATGCATCCATTTCTATCCAATGCAAAACCCTATCCTCACAATCCTCACTTGCTTTAACATTTTTACTCTTAAAATTTAACCCAGATAATGTATCCACATGTGGATTAGTATTTCCTTTAATATATACAATGTCAAAGTCAAACACCTTAAGCTTAATTGCCTATCTTAATATCCTGGCATATGTGAACCTTGGCAACTCTCTTCTAGGGTTGAATATAAATTCCAGAGGTTTTAATAGAATTTCCTTCCCAGCAAATTATTTGTAGCTCTTTCTGTGCTCCACACAATTGCCAATGCTTCCTTCTCAATATTCAAATATTTTGCTTCCGCTGATGTTAGTTTTCTAGATAAATACATTAGAGTGTAATCTTCCTGCTACAATATTGTGGCTATAAAAAAATCACTGGCATCCGTAGTTAATGTCATTTCTTTTGCTGGGTTGAAGATTTTAGCAACTAGTTTGTTTATGAGTGACTTTTTTAATTTCTAGAAAGCGATCTGCTGTTATTTCATCCATTGAAACTTGGTATTATTCTTCCTCATTTTGTTAAATTGTTCCACAAGGTCACTATATCGCTGTACATATATCTGCTATAGAAATTGGTTAATCCAATAAAAGATTCAAATTTTTATTTTATTTCTGGGTGCAGTGTCTCTGTTATCTTATTAATGAGTATATCATCTGGCAATATAAAGTCTTTGGATATTGATACCCTAGGTACAAACTTTTTTCCCAATTAAACATGCATTTATCACAGTTAATTGTCATACTTGTGATATTTAATTTTCTCAATACTTGCTCTGTTTTACTTTTGAGCTCTTCTTTATTTCATGAACCAATTCTAATCTCTTCCTGAGATACAATTATATTTTTAATCCCATCTAAAACTTTTTCAATAGCATTTTGGAAAATGTGACATGATGTTTTTATTCCAGAGTGCAGTAATCCAATAGCGGTGTTCATTGTGGTGAATTCTTGGATCTTGCTATCAATTTTTATCTGTCTTAAGGTCAACTTTAGCAAAGTATTTCATACCAGCAAACTCATGGCATGCTGTTTCAATGTTTGGCAATGGGAATGTATCTGAACAGATCTCGTTATTCACGCCTACCTTATAATCACCACAAATTCTTAAATCTTTATTGGGCTTGCGTATCACCACAATGGGTGAAGCCCAGTTGCTACCACCCTGTCTGACTTTTTCTAATATTCCTTTTTCCACCATTTTCATTTAAGCTGAGTACTTGCCTTGTCTCCCTTAACAATTCAATATCTGGTTCTACAGTCATCATGGAATTTACCACCTTCAATGTATCCACTCTTAACACATCAATTACAAAAAGACTGTGGCTTTTGATGTTTTCCACCACTATGATGGGTATTAACTTGAATCTGTTTTTTGTGCCAAACATACCTTGAAAGCATCATAAAATTTTGATGATTGACCCATCAAACAGTTATAACTGAAGATTACATTTCGTTAACTTTCGTTTACCCATTCTGTTCATATGTGCATACTGCCTGGAAATGATTCCTCTTTTTACATTTAAAACACCATTTTCCACTTTTGCTCTTTTCATGTTCCTTATTGCAATAACTGCAAGTAAACTTTAGTAGGACTGTAAGTCTCCAAACTGCCTTCAAAGTTATAAAATTTTTAATCAATTTCAATTGTTGTAAAAATGCCAATTTTTTTTTCGTCATACATTTGCTTTTATGATGGTAGTAATTTCTTCATACGCTAAATCTTCCAACAGTTCGAGATAGACCATGACAGGAATTTTTTATGGCTTCACACCTGGTGGAAGCTAAAAAACAAATCCATAACTTCATTTTCTCCTCTACTATTTTTGATATCCTTTAACTTCTTTACTCTCACCGATGCTGGGAAAAACCTAAGCCAGGATCCTCCATCATGGTTAAGTAAGTGATTGGCAATGCCATATTGTTATGATAGGTATTCTCTCTGACAGATGTAGTCTTGTCAAGAGAAGATAACTCTCCCATAGGTATAGTGATACTGCCTTTTATACAGTACCTAATTTACATACCACTGCATAATCTTACTTTAAGAAATTAATTCCATGACATTTAAGTTAAACATCAAAACAAATATTTGTATTTTTGAATAAGCCTAGGAAAATAAATCTAAAAAGATTGCTGCTTAAGAAAAAATGATAAAGATTAAAGACATTCTGACAGAATTAAATGATCTCAAGAGATGGATCATTTCATTTAAAATCATTTTGTCTGATATGAATGTGGACACAAAGATATTAAAGAAATTGAATGACAGAAGATGATGCGAAATGTTTTCTATTTAAATTTTAATCACAGATAAAATGAAGTGTTTGTTTTAAACTGTTTTTATTTGAAGTCAGTTATTACATGGAAAATCCATTTTAAACATTTTGAGACAGAAACAGCTGCTGAAAAAAGTTATAGAAAAGAACTAGTTGCATCAAAATTATAAAATTAAATGAAATTAAAAAAACTCAAAACTTTTGATTTTATATATCAAATGTAAAATTATTTAAAAATATTTCTTTAGCATTTATTATGCCCACTTGAATGCAATTAATATTAAAATTTCTTTGCTAGCATAACAAAGAAAATAATTTTTAAATGAATGAAATCAGAACAAAGTATGTGATACTTCTTTTGTATGAAAAATAACTTATCACAAATTCTGTTAAAGAAAATTAATATAATGATATATTTTTAATATTTCTGAATATTACTTATCAATTTTAATAGCAATATTCCACATTTTATTTTTATGATGAGAAATTACTGAAGATGAAAATTTCTGATGGTTGTAAATAAATATTCTATCTAGTAAAATTTTTAGTGAATATTATTTCTATATAAAGATTGAAGAAACTTGTATTTCTTTAATATATACTTATATATTTTGAATTTTACAAATTTAAAGGTGACAAATGCATTCCAGCTTCTGAATGTAAATGTTATGAGAATGGAATGGAGTATTCTCCAGGTGCTATAATAAAATATGATTGTAAATCTTGGTAAGTAATATTGTTATAATCTTTGAAGAATATGATATCTAGAAGAAAATAAATATCTATACAAATGAATTTACTTAATTTCTTTTAAAGTGTTCATAAGATAAAAAAATCAATTTTCTAAACTATTCATTCTTACCTTGAATATGTTATAAGACAGAATTAAATTACAATAATTCTTTTTTATTCCTGTCTTGTTAATGCTGTACTGAATACTGAAAAATCTGCACAGTAAATAAAAATAGAAAACACTAAAGACAGGATGTTATATACATAAATAAAATATAATCATCAACAGCTGATTAAATTTAGGACCAAAAGCCACTCTTTCTGCTTATAGAGGGAAGTCTGGAAGGACAAAATATTAGGTTGGTGCAAAAATAATCACGTTTTTTGACATATTTTTTAACGTCAAAAAACGTGATTATTTTTGCACCAACCTAATATATAGTCTCTAAGCCCTTTAAGTGATAATCGAAATGACCCTTCCTCAATACCAAGAACATATCTTGACTATAGGACCAGGCACAATGATGGGTATTTAATAAACAGCCTAAATGTATTGATGTATCTATGTAAGAAGAATTATAGTCAAAACCAGAAGTGAATTATCTTTATTTTGTTTGCCACTGCTAAGTTTCTTAAAAATGGTACTTTGGGATGTATATTCTCTTTCATTCTATCAGCAAATCACAACTTGCCTCATTGAGAACATGCTTACATTCATCATGTATGGATGCAAAGAGTTGTCTGTTATGATTGGAACTGTCATGCTGATATAGCTGGAAGAAGTTATTCCTGTTAGCTATAGCAGCTGAACAGGTAACCAAGGAGGTGATTGTGGTTTTACTTGGTATTTCTGTGCTGACCTGAAAGCTTTGATGCAGGCTTTTTTTTTTTTTCTCAGGAAGAGACCTCAGTGGCACAATTCTCAATTGGAAGATAAAAAATATCATTCCAAAGGGCATTGCAGAGAAAATCACAGAATGGGTCTCAATCAGTGTGTTAGTAACAAAAAGATGTCCTATTAATATGTTGTTTTTGCCTAATAGATGAGCGGAAAGAAATATCTAAATATTGCATGATCAAAGTTGTCAAGAGGACAGAGCTGCAGAGCATGACATGCATGTAGGGAGAAGGTAAGAAACAGATCAAGTAGAGAAATGTGTCTGTCAGAATTACCAAGGGAATGAATAACAATCTACTATTTGAATGAGAGATTGACCAATTGAGAAGTTCAATGTTTGGATACCAGCAAGATCAGTAGTATTAGAGTGATGAAGACATTTGACATGATGGCCATTGAAGTCATCCAACACAGATATTTGCAGTTTTATCCCTCAAACTAGATAGCAGAAAATGCAGTGATGTTAAATTATTCTTAATGGCTAAGCTATGCAGTGACATTATTCTTGAACATCATTTTTTTACAGTAGCATTCTTCTGTAAAATACCATTTGGTGGTCTTCTTCCACTTCTAACCCTATACAGACTGTCTACTATAAAAAATGTACCTTACTTAATCCTGCTTTTCAATTTAACTTCTGACTGCCACTTGTACTGTGAAATGTAGAAGCATAGGATACCTGATGATAAATTCATTCAGTTGGAAATTACTTGCATGTTGAAGGAAGGCATTATAGAAACATCTTGAACACTTTGGTGACATCTAGTGTTAGTGGTTACTCCTGAGAATCACAAAAACATGACTTGTTATTGACTATTCTCAGATTCACTCTCTTGGATGCATATTCTTTTTCTTAGATTGAAGATATAGTGAATGTCAGCAATACTTCTCATGAGCAAATACTCAATATTAGCTTCAGGAGATACTATAACAACATAATAGCATAACCACATAGCTGACAGAATCTAAATTAGCTCAGTTGAAATGTTTAATTGAGCAGTAGGTGAGAGTTGACAGTAGCTCTGTACAATTTGATTCCAATGAGTAATGAAAGAAATAATTTGTTAATTGAGAAAGTGTTCTAAAATCTGATGAAGTTACTGCAGCAACAGGCTTACCATTGCCAGTTGTAAAATCTTTTCAAAATCTGATAAACCTACACAATGTGTAGTAACACATTTACCATTTCCAGTTGAGAAAGCAATCTAAAATCTGATGAAGCTTCCTTAACTGTAGCAATATACCTACTACTACTAGTTGTGAAATTTCTCTGAAATCCCAGACATCAACAACCTGATTTTGGCCTATCTTCTCAACACTTTAATAATCCTACATATATTGATTATCCTAACCTGATGTCTTCTCAGTACTTGGGCAAATATGAGTAAAATGTTTGTCAAATTAAATAAGAATACTAACTTTCATGGTATGCATAACATATTTAAAGTTTGCTAGTAGCCTCATTGCTTAACTTAAAATTATAAGCTTTGAACTTTTTCTAAACTAGTGGTGAATGAGAAGCATTATAGTAATAATAGGCAGTGAATTATCTTCCCTTTATTTATTTTGTTTAGTTTTTAAATATAGCATACCATTAGATTCACAATGATTTCTCTCTCTTTTTCTCTCTCTCTCTCTCTCACTTTTAAGCTGTCATTTTAAGTTGAATAAAACTTCCATAGTTATTTAATTGATATATAATTATTCAATCAATTTTGTTTTTCATTACACTCTATAAATTATCATAATTTCCTTTACAAATATTATCTGTTACATGTTGATTTATTCCTAATTCTAACCCCTGAACCCTTCTCCATATATATTGAAGTGTAACACTGACATTTCAAATTGTAAATTACAGAATTAATATGAAAAAATGGTAGAGCATCTTTATGAATTGATCTTTTCAATTATAATTTAAAAAATATTATCTTGAAGAAAATTACCTTTATATCAAAAGAAATATCTACATCAGATATACTGTGTATAATAATAATAATATCTTTTAATATTTTAATTGATATTTATTTCTCTTATGAACCTGTGATCACAATTGATTTCCCAAAGAAATCCATTATATAAAAATGAATACAAAATCAATTTGTATTAGGTTGGTGCAAAAATAATATCGTTTTTTGACGTATTTTTAACGTCAAAAAACGATATTATTTTTGCACCAACCTAATACATACATTATTTTGTAGACTATTAAAACAAAATACCTGAACATTTAAAATTACTTTTCTAGGTTCATTGATTTAAAAATCATATCTATTCTCAAGTTCATACAATTTTCTTTTTCTTTAAATATACATATTTATCTAACTTGCACTCATATATTCTGCCAATTCATATCCCTTTTTTCTTTTTGTGCTGAGTTTGGTTCTTACTCAAAATCCATCAAAATAGTGTTGTGTACAAGCCATTGATAAAATACTAAAATTGATATTGTTTTAAACATATAAGTCATCTTTTGCATGAAACTTAACTATTCAATTTACATAGCTCTTGCATCAATGGAAAGTTTGAATGCTCAGAGAGTAACTGTACAGGAATTTGCCTGCAGAACGAAACTAGATGTGATAATGGTGATTGCATTGATTCTGGGTATAAATGTGATGGTCATTTGGATTGTCAAGATGGATCAGATGAGAAGAATTGCAGTATGTAATCTTATTTTATTTCTTGCTTTTATAGACTAAATTATATGATGTAATTTGCTATTTATAATATATGAGAATATCATCAAGATAAATCCATGATCACAAAATATATTGACATTACGCTTGTTAATTTATCTGTCTCTGATAAAATTTCATTGAATTCATTAGTATATATACTATATTTTAATAATAAATTATCTGGATGAAAAAAGTAATTGAAAAAAAATTGTGTAAAATTATAAATATTTATATAATATTTCTGTAATATACTTAATATTAGACTGAATGCATGTAATTTTTATAATTAAAAATGATACATTTCCAAAAGATGTCAGTATGTAAATGTTGCATTTAGATTTCACAAGAAAAGTAAAGAATGTTAAAGATTTTCTCTCTTTTGGTGCTTTACATTTTTTCAACTACTTTTCAATTACAATGCAATGTCTATAAAATGTATATATAAAAAAGAAACAGAAAAATGGTAAAAGTCTGTTAAAAGGATTATTTTCTCTTGGTACCTCTTTTACTGTATAAACCTTTGATAATTTTGTTTGTTTTAAAAATAGTGAACTATAAAAATATTTTTATAATCGCATAAATAAATATCTTATTGTTATAGTTCATAAATTAAATTCTGTACTTTTGTAAAAAAATGTTACTCTTACATATTTTTTATAATTTTGTAAATAAACAACTGAATAATAAGTAGTGTTTAATATTCTTTATCAATTCTTGAGAAACACATATAAATGTAGTTTCTTATGTTATAGTCTTAATGAAATTTTAAAAATAGATTTTAAAACAATAAAAATTACTGAGGAAGTAAATGGTAATAGTTGTGTCAAGGAAAAAATGTCCTTTTGACAGACTGTTTTTTGCCGGGACCTAAATTAAATTTTACTGAAATATAGATGATGCATATTTTACAAGAATATTCATTCCATTTTTAGGTGAACCATTATTTATATTTACATAGAATTTGGGACTCAAAAATAAATTACAATACTTTATTGGGCATTAAAAGTATAACTCTCTCCAGAATGTAGGTGATCATGGCTCTCCACATATTCCTTTTTTTATTATCTGTGACTTGAAATGGATTCTTGGAAAGGATAGTGGAATGGTTTGCCATTGTATTTCCTATGTTTTTGAATTCAGAGTTATCCTTCTCCTAAAAGGATTACCACCAATGACTAGGGAATTTTCCCTGCTATATGCTGAGGAAAAAGAGAAAATATGATGCAAGCCTTACCCTAAGGAATTTGATTCAATAATTCCACTTTCTGTGCCATGCATTCACTGAAACATATAACACCAAACTAACTTAAATAATTTCATTAAGAAAATAATAAAATCAAAATCTTGTATAATGTGTATGGTAAAGAACCTAATAAAAAAATAAATAAAAATTAGAAGATATTAATTATGAGAATATTAATCTCATAATAAATATCTTCTAATTTTATTTATTTTTTAATATATCATAAACCATTAAGAAAATGATGAAACATGTTTCATAGTAATGAACTTTTATTTTTTTACCCAAAATAAAAACATTCTTTGTGAAAGTCATTGAGACTTTGTTATTTACATTATTGTACTTAGTTATTGTTTTCTTTTCAGCTTACACCTGTAGTCCTAACCAGTTTCTATGTGAAGATGGCAAATGTATATCAAAGGAATATGTATGTGATGGAATGTTTGATTGTCCAAGCCAAATAGATGAAATTCTTTGTTGTAAGTATTTTTCATAGAAATACAAAATATTTTTTAATCATTTCCCCCACTCTAAAGCAAGACAATAAAGTCACTAAGATGAAAAATATGAGAAAAATACATTATTAAGGACAGAGAAAAATAAAATAACAGGAATTAAAAAGAAAAATATAACAATTGACATTGCATTTAAATTTTTGAATATCAAAATTGAGTAGAAAGCAAGAAGTGGGAAGATTGTGTGAGAGAAGAAATTGTTAGCATAGTTATATCTAGGTATTTCAACTGTAACATGATGAGACTCTGACACTAATCTAGTACTGCACATAAATTCATAAAGCTTAGATATCATAAAGGAAAGTTCATCAGAAAAATTGCCATAAAGATATTTATAGAAAAGGTATAAGAAGTAATGTTATGATGGTAGGAAAGTGACTGAAGCTGAGATGCCAGGTATGAAACAATAACATTCCAGATTCTTCTTTGTATTTTACAATGATCTCTAAATACAAAGCAGAGACACTAGACTAGATATTCAATGTATGGACAAGTGTTAGACTTATCAATGTGTAAGTTACATTCTGATGAGAAAAATTGTCTTGCATGACTAAGTGAAACAACATTGCTAGCAGCAGTCCTAGCAGTTGCTTTAATATAATCTTCCCATTTCATGTTAATGGAAAACATTAGCACAAGAAGGTGTAATGAGTCACCTGCTCTCTTAGATGATTTTTAAAAATATGTTTTATTTTGAGTGCATTTAAAATGAATAAATCATTCCTTGTCCGTGTTAACATCTGATTGGAGGTCATGTGTGCGGTTATCAATTATCTCCCTTGAATTATTTCTATAAAAATGAACTCTTCATCGAAGAAACAGTTCTTACGTGAGTTAACAAAGCAGTCTGAGACCCAGTAATCTTGTGGTATATTTTATGTTGTTTTGTGTTGTACACATTGTCACTTCTACTGCATCTGAAGATGACAACTCAATACTAGGCTTTAAAATCGTTGACGACCGAAGAGAATTAGGTCGAAGAAAAAAACGATTTAAAAATATGGCATATGTAGACGGACTTAAATGTAAACAAGGTCCGGCAGTTTTCCTCATTTTCACTGGACAAGCAAGAGAGATTGTGACTTGCAGCCCCATGAAATTGGTCAGGAAAATGGAGTCAAGAAAATAATAGATAAACTGGACACATTGTTTTTAAAAGATGAAAACTTAAAAGTTGAAAATTTAAAAGTTGAATTGAGCCTTTCTTAAGGTTATTATCGTCTCGTCGTCCTGCTGTTTTGAATTGCTTTTAAATTCATAACAATTTATTGAAGAAAATAAACTGAGCAAAACGACACTATCGGTATCGCTCCACATAACCCCCCTCCTCAAAATACAACAGAATTTATAAAAATGTTTGTTCATTTGCATACAAGAAATTTACATAGAAAACACAAAAGAAGAGTTCATTTCATAACACTCTAACTTCCTACAGGAAGGATAAGAATGTTTTACTCACAATTTATTCAACAAAAGAAGAGAAAAAAATTTAACATTTCCAAAATACTCAAACCATATCTACTGGACCTAGATCACAATGCCTCTAACATTTCTAAGAAGTTTCCAGGGTTAGTAGCTGGTTTTGGTTCAGATAAGGGCCCCACAGCTGTAGCCCTGTCAAAAGTGTTTTACGAAAAGAGTACCAATTTTGTGGTAACGCAACTCATAATCGGAAAGTCTGTCCTACTTGTAGCGTAACACATTTTAATTGTGGGAAAAACGGACACTTTTCGAAGGTTTGCCGATCTAAGACCGAGAAAACTGGGACGACAGCCATGATGTTGAATTTTAAACCAAGTTTGTGTAATCCCAGATATCTATTCCCCAAATCTCTCTCCTGCAACTACAACGATCACAATTAGTTTTACTGCTCTATAGTCTATAGTCTCTTGTTGCTCTGAAAGCTTTATAGGAGAAGACGCATTCAACCTATTAAGCTGAAATGTCACCCCTATAAAAACGTTCTATGGCACTTAAAACTATGGAAGCCAAATATACCGGTGTTTGAATTACCGATATAGAAGTAGGCGACAGCAAATACGCAAAAGTGAAATTTGTGATTTTGGATAACCTATGTGTGGCGGTGATTTTCAGAAGTTACACTTATGGTGGGAAAAATGACGACTGAAGAAATGCACACTGTGTTCTTGCTACGGCTAAAGTAAATATACCCTCATTATTTTACATTATACATGTGAATGTCCGCCCCCCGTTGCTACCAAATCCCGACATTTTAGTAGAGACGATCAGGCGTTCATTGAGAGGAAAATTTCCCAGTTACTTTTAAATAATATCATTGAACCCTGTTACTCATCATGGAGAGCAAAGTTAGTTGTTGCTTACCAATAAGCAAAATAAAATGGCTCTGTGTGTTATTCCCAAACAGTTAATATATATAATATATATATATATATATATATATATATATATATATATATATATATATATATATATATAGTTGGATACCTACCCTATGCTTCGGATTGATGAAATGATAAATAGCCAGGCAAGGTACAAAGTATTTTCTGCTTTTAACCTGAAGAACGCTTACCATCAGATCCCGATAATTGAGGCGGATAAAAAGTTTACTGCCTTTGAGGCCAATAGGAAGCTATGCCAATTTTGAAGGTCGTCCTTTGGTGTAACCAATGAGATTTTTATATTTCAAAGGGCAATGGACGAATTTGTTGAAAAAGAGAACATATATCCTTATGTAGACAACATAACCAATGGTGGTTATGATCAAAATCACCATGACCAAAATTGTCTGAGATTCCAACAAGCAGTACAAAAATGGGGTCTTATACTAAATGAATCAAAGTAGGTAATACCTTCATTGTCTACTAAAATACTCGGGTATGCAAGCCATGATTCTATTTGACGAGATCTTGCCCGTCTGCGCCCACTCCAGATTTTGCCACACCCATCGGATACTGTCTCTCTGAGGCGGACCTTGGGTATGTTTTCATATTCCAACGGGATTCCTTCGTTTTCAAGTAAAACTGTCCATTGATCAATACTAAATCTTTTCCGATAAATAAAGAAGCTTTGGGGACTTTTAATGAGTTGAAAGGGGAATTGTGTTCTGCACCACGCTTTGCTCTATTGATGAAAGTGTTCTTTTTTTGGTAAAATGCCTCCGATGTTCAGTGGAAAAAAGAGAGACTACAGCTAATCATTGAAGCTGTTAGAAAATCACTTTACTCTAATAACTGATAAACATTCCATTGCATTCATGTTCGACAATAGAAAGTGAACAAAGATTAAGAACACCCAAATTCAGATTTGTAGAGTAGAGATGGCTGAATTTAGTTATTCAATCGTATATAGACCTGGGCCTGACAAGATGCCGTAAAACAAGTTCACTGTGCAGTCATAACAACTTCATCTAAAAATGAACTTCATAGTAGTTTATTTCACCCAGTTTATTTCACAGATGTTGCATTCCGTTAAATGCAAAAACCTTCCATATTCAACAGAAGATGTGAAAAATGTTTGCTCTCAGTGTCAAATTTGCTCCGAACTGAAGCCAAATTTCTTCAAACCTTTTGTCCGGGGAGAGTTAATAAGGGCATTGGGCCCCATGGACCGGTTAAGCTTAGATTTTAAAGGGCCCTTAGCATCTAATACTCGTAATAAATATTTTTTAACGGCTATAAATGAATATTCCCGTTTCCCGTTTGCCTTTTCATGTCCGGATGTCAGTTCAGCGACGGCGATAAAATGCCTTGACTAATCTTTTCGGGTTCCCATCTTTGATAGCAGTGCATCTTTTTTTAGCCAATAATTAAAGTCCTACCTAACTCAGAAAGGAATAGCCACATACCACCCAACAGGCAATTCAAAAGTTGAACGGTACAATGGACTTATTTGGAGCCTGGCGTTAAGAACATACAATGTGGACATAAAACATTGGGAAATAATTCTACCAAGTGCTCTCCATTCTCTTCGTTCCCTACTTTCAACATCTACTAACACTACACCACATGAAAGGTTCGTCAATTTCCACCGGTGATCTTCAGCTGGCTCATCTTTAACATCGTGCTTTTTCACGAACCTGTACTTCTGAGGAGCATTGCACAGTCAAGTAAAAATGATAATTTTGTCAATAGGACAGAATTCCTAGACGTAAAATATTAGGTAAGCTGATGGAGGACGAGTTCACAGTATCTTTTCAAGACCTGACACCTCTTCCATCCACTGAATTAAATAAGAGGAGAATAAGTATCCCGAATATCTAACATGTTCCTCGGGACCCAAGCAGTCTCGACTTACTCATTTCAAATGTGCCCCCTAGCTGGATAATTCAGCGAAAGTCTCTAATGATGTTATACCAATCAATCAATTTGAGGCTAGTCCCGAAGGTGATATTGTTCTACGAATGCTTTTAAATTCATAACAGTATTGTTGTTTTTGTTCAATGCGAAAACAAGAAAGTAATACCAATTAACTGGCAATCTAAAAGGTTGGACAGAGTAACAAAGAGTCCATTAGCATCTGAAACTTTAGCATTAAGTGAGGCAGTAGCTGCAAGATTCTTTGTCTCTTCTTTGTTGCAAGAAACTTTGGTATGGCTGTATTGTCACCAGTACAATGCCATAAAATCAATAGATCGCTGACTAGTGCTTTGGAAACTACAAACATTAGTAGTGACAGAAGATTAAGAGTGGACATGGCAAGATTGAAAGAAATAGTGTCAGAGGAGGAAATAAAGGTATTTTGGGTGGATAGGAAATTATAATTGGCAGATTCCTTGACAAAAGAAAATTTCTATACTTAAATTGTTAGAAGTACTTCGTACATCTCAACTTAAGAAAAAGAAAAAAAAGTGTACTAAATGAAGGAAGCTGCAATGCGGATTATCAGTTATTTCCCTTGAAGTATTTCTATAAAAGGAACTCTTCGGTGAGGAAACAGCGCTTAGGTTGTTTGTCGCCTAAGCAAGTTAAAAATTTTGAGATCAGCTGCTAATTTGAACTTATCAAACCAATCAGACATACCAGTCTTATGACAGGAATAAATAGTTGTGTCATGTAGATGGGAATAGGAGGTTCCTGTCTAATAAACGAATCAAATGAAATATCAACAGGTACTACAGCATGATCCAAATCGCCAAGATGGCAAAAATTGCGATGCTCGACTAGCACGGGAAGAGGAGGTAAAGACCAATTATATTAAGAAGTATATTTATCATAATTATTAGGGAAACGAGTAGGGAAATCCACTATTTAATTGAGAGACTGAGTAATAGAAAAATTGAATGTCTGAATACCATCTGAAAACCTTAGTATACTTAAGCTACTTGATGATCATTAAAGTCACCAAACGAAAAAAAATTTACGTAGAGAGAGAGAGAGAGAGAGAGAGAGATCCGTTTCTATATTGTCAGCTATTTTGTCTAAGTTTAGAGAAGATGGAGAGCATTAAAGGAGAAAGAAATACCGAATAGGGTGCAATAATTATCACTAATCATCATTTCTGGAAATACAATTTATCCAAAAGGTGGCTAAGACAAAAGCCTTATGTGGCCTCAGGATTGGCCTCCGGGAATACATGCAGGGATACCTATCCATGTACGACATGGCATGGCAAATACCCTGATATTTTGCAGGTACAGATAAGCGCAGCCTCTCTAAGTGCTACCAAAGAGTTCAGTCTCTTTACTACCAGTCGTATGCAGCAACCAAAAAAATGTCCACCTAATACCCTCTAAATGAAAAGTCGCAGATCACCAAAAAGTTAAGTTAAATCATTAAGCCCATTATTTATTTTACTTTTATAAAAATCTTCTAGCTAAGACGTTACTTGTCAACAGAAAGCACTTAGAATAATTTCAGATAACTAGCCTTTATATAATTCTTGTATAAGCTAAAAATATATGATGAACTGAGATCTGTATTAAAAATGATCCATTTTTCAAATAAAAATTCAATTCCATGCAAAAGAATTGCAGCTCATTCATTGAAGATGTTATTTAAATGTCATCTCATTAATAATTTATTTATTATACGAAAATTATAAGAAAACAAAAGCTTAGGTGTCTGTAAATTTATATATCATATTGTATTAGGTGTAAACAAGAATATAGTAGTGATGTTATCATATTAAGAAGAATTTAGCTATATAACTAAATTTAAACTTAATCTAGTAATAAGTCTCCATGGTCAAATCGATAAGGTTCTCAAAAATATAAGGATGTAAATTCAAATCTTGTTGCAGGTTCCTTCTTTGTTTTCCAATCTATTCTGCTTACTTAAAGATCATAGAATGTAAGAAAAACTAATCAGTAATCAATAAATACAAAGTATGTTTACAAAAATATAACATTTAGAATTAATGATCTTGTCAATTTCATTCATTGTAAAAATAGTAAAAAACATTATGAGAAAATTATTTCAAAAGATTTAAGTAAAATCTTTCTTATGATCTCTTTAGCAAAAGTTACTTGTGCTAGCAATGAATTCCAGTGTGATAATGGACGTTGCATTCCTGCTATCTTCCACTGTGATGGAAAATTTGACTGTATGACAGCAGATAGTTCTGATGAAATTAATTGTACTGGTATGTAAAGTTTTTCTTCTTTTTCTACTAACAAGAATGTTATTATGTATATAAATATATATCCAAGTATTAAATATTGTAATTGGCTACTTTTAAAAAATATATGATATTTTATATGAAACTTAACTTCATTGACAAATATTTACTGTAAAACATCCATATTTATGTTATTTGTATGTAACCTATATTTGTCTGTGTGGATGCAGATATGATTGTTCTGCTGTATTTTGAAATTCGCTTAAAATTATGGATTTCATTTTTATATATTTCAAAAGTGCATTTCCTCTTTATGTCTTTTTCACGTTTCTTCAGAGTATTTTAATTTTTATAATTTTTTTAAAAACCCATGATTTGTATAATTCTGAGATTTAAGTAAATAGACACTTTCTATTATTTAAATAATGATATTTCAGAGTTAATTTCATCTTTTGTTTTAAAATTTTCTGATGATTTGGAATTTCAGTGAACCTATTTTGTTGTTTTACCATAAACTGAAAAATTCCCAAGTTATTAGACCAATATTTTAACATGCATTCAATTTCTTACATTTTGATTTGGGTTTTATGAATATTTTGTAATTGCAGTTTTCATTTATGTTTAACATTTCACATGAACAATTTATAATTTGAAGATGTAATGCAGTGTTACTGACTCATGGGAAGTAGTATGCACCCAGATGCCTGATGGGTAATAGCTGGAGCTATTTATAGTCATTGTGACTTCATATGTAAATGAGTCACCTCATCTCCCTGTACCGAAGAGGTTTTATCCCCTTATTTTCCCTGGTACTTCTGGGAGCTTTTGTTTCTTCATTATCTTCCTCCCTTTCCCTAAGAGATTGTCTAGATATGGGAGATCTCAACCTTTTTCTTTTTTCATAGGAGTGTTTCTCCAATGGTTGTTCATCTTCAGAGTCTATATCACTCTCGATTTCACTGTCATGTCTGTCTTGCCTTAACATGACACTTTCGCTTTCATTATATTCAGGCTCGCAATGCATTTCTTCATCGCTATCGTGTGTTACAATTTAACTTGGTCTGCATGCGCTAATATCCTATTTGCATTTTTTTTTCTATTATCATAGTGTTCTGTCCACGAGGGCATTATGAATCTTACCTCGTGTAGATTAGATCCACTATTCTTTTTATACGAAAGTTTTTCGTTGGTAGCATCTAATTTGTCTACCCATGCAGGCGGACGGGCTCTTCGAACGTTCAGCATGTAGTATTGTCCTATAGCATAGCAATAATCTTGAAAGAAATGTTTTTATCTTTCCTTTCCGTTGGAGACATATTTTCAATCCATTCTTTATAGTTTACACCATCCTTTCTGTTAATCCATTTGATTGCGGATGGTATGCCGAGGTTTTATGTTTTGCATCAATTTTGTTCAATTATTGGCGTAGTTCCTCGTCACAGAACTCTGAGGCTTTGTCAGATATTAGCATTTTCGGAATTCCATTTCTTGAAAATATGAACCTAACGCTTGTTTCACGGTCAAACTTCTTTTATTGGAAACCTGTATTACTTCTGGCCAGCCTGAATACGAATTTACCAGTATTAGTAATAATCCCATTCCATTAACATGGGCATGATCCATGTGTACTCTGTCCCAAGGTTGGAACTCTTTAGGCCATGCATGTGTTTTTGTCTGCCTAAATCTTCTTTCGTTGCAGCTATTAATGCATTCTTCTACATCCTCTAGCCACCATGCCTTTAGCCTTAATCTCCTTTGCGTAGACGTTATTCTGCAATGAGCATCGTCATGTATGCTTTTTATAATTTTGCTCTTTTGCATTGCTGGCGGAACCCCTACATCTCCATTACAAATTACTTTTTCTATGGATAACTTGTGTTTAAACTCTTTAAAACGCCTTTCTGTCCGTGAGCAATTATTCCATTTATTATTTTTTATCCTGAACAATATACTGTTCAATATGAGATCTCGCTTGGTATCCTCACTAATTTGTCTATCAGCAAAAATCAGTTTCAACCCATTGTAAGAAAGTATCTTCGAATTTTTACTCCTCATTTTCACTTTCAGAAGTAAAGAACCTCAATCTCGACAAAGCCTCTACATGCGGAATAGTATTGCCTTTCACGTACTCAATATCAAAGTCAAAAAACATTAAGGTCCATTTTAGAATTCTAGAAGTTACCTTAGGAATTTCCTTTTTAGGTTTAAATATGAATTCTAAAGGTCTCTGGTAGGACCTTAATAGGAATTTATTTTCAATCAAAAACTGACGAGCTCTATTATGGATAACGTTGTTTTCTCGCTATTTGAGTAGTTCAAATCGGCTTTTGACAATTTTCTCGAAAGATACATAATAGGATGACCATCCCGAGCTAATACTCCCGAAATTGAGTATTCATTAGTGTCAGTTGTTACTAATATTTCCTTTCTAGGGTCGAATATTTTTACCACTGCCTTCTTTGACAGAACAGCTTTTTCAATTGTCACTTGTTGCTGAATAAATTCGACACATTGTTCTAGTGACAACATTTCCAGTTGTAAATGCATTAGAGTCATTTGCCGATACACCTCATTTTTACTAATTTAATTTTAGATCAAATCCTCTTCGATTGACTGGTTTTCCGATCCCAGTTTCTCAAATTCACAATATTTAGCGGCCTGTTTTAAACGAAGAACATATTCATTAACTGGTTCTTTCATTTTTTGATAAATATCCATGAATTTAGCTCTCTTTGCATTCACTAGTATTTTCTTGTGTGCTGTTTTTCACTATTAGTTGACATATCGTCAGGCGTCATTTCTTCCAACTACCTTGGGTGTGCAATTGCTGATAATTGTATAATGGCATCACACCCATCACACCCATCACACCACGGTTGTGTGTATTCATAATTATCCAATGTTAATTGTCCGTGTGGTTCTTTAGTTATCGGCCTCGACATTGTAGTGTTACTGATTCGAAGGGAAGTAGTATGCATTCAACTGACTCATAGGGAGCTATTTATAGTTTTTGTGATTTCATATGTAAATGAGTCACTCCAGAAGACATAAAGAAAAACACTTTTGACATATTACCAAAAAAAATTAATGTTAGATTTATGATAATAGTTATTATTCTTTTAGTATTCAATTAAAAATACCAGTATTCTAAAAGTGAATGTACTATTTTACAGTTACTGAATGTCACGTGCCACGACACTATAGATGTGGAACTGGAAAATGTCTACCTGTAGTATTAAAATGTGATGGCCATGATGATTGTGGAGAGGGTTCTGATGAAATTAATTGTAAAGGTTAGTAATTTTGATTATATATATATATATATATATATATATATATATATATATATATATATATATATATATATATATATATTGTTTTTAAGCATGTCACCCTAAGCAAGGCAGGAGTGCCACTAGCACGCAGAGTTACAGAGTAAAGAGATCAAGATCAAGACATCAGATGTCGATTGACATTACATTTAATTTTTTGAAAATTATAGTTATCAGGGAAGCAAATAAAAGGAAGGCAGTTATACAGATAGGAAGTGCGCGAGAAGAAGCTGTTGGGATAGAAGAAGCGGTTGCATTTAACTGTTTCAACAGTAAAAGGGTGGGACCGAGATGCCAACGTTGTAGCACGCTTAAATTCATGTAGTCGGGACACCAGGGAAAAAAGCTCATCAGAACAATTGTCATGAAAATATTTGTAGAAAAGACAGAGGAGAGTGACATCACGTCTGTGAGAAAGTGACTGGAGTCGAGAGTAAGATTGCATATCCTTTGGATTTTTTCGAGAACCTCGGTATGAATATCGGGGGCACCAGACCATATATGGCAACAGTATTCAATGCAAGAACGAATGGTAGATTTGTAGATTTGACTAGGATGGCCTCAGACGAGAAAAATCTTCTGGCGCGACACAGAGAACCAACTTTCCTTGCAGTAAATGTCGCTATTGATTCAGTGTAATTGTTCCACCTCAGGCCAGTGGAAAACGTGAGACCAAGTAGGCGCAAACAGAAAGGTGAAGTTGAGCATCAGCCATGTTGATAGGAGGCAGGGAGGTTTCTCTATGGTGGGTAAATGAGAACAGTTTCGTTTTGGAGGCATTAAAATTTACAAGCAATTTCCAGCCCTAGTCACAGATTAGAGGTCCTTTTCTAGACGAGCGGGCAGGTTAACTTTGTCATCAATCCGGATTTACTATAGAGACAAGAGTAAATAGTAATTTCGTCTGCGTAGATGCCTACTTGATAACTGATGACATCAGGAAGATCGTTGATGAAGATCAGAAACAGTGCAGGGCCCAGGATAGGGCCTTGGGGAACACTAGCGTTCGTATGAAAGGAACTGGAGGAGAACCCGTTTAGGACGACCTTCATTTCATGGTTTGACAGGAATGATCGTCCTGTAATACCGTATCCCTGAAGCTTACGTAGAAGGCCAAACCCTATCAAACGACTTTAGAGATATTCGCCGTTATTATCAAGAGCTTGGTATACAAATTCAGTTATGGCCATAAGCAGGTCAGCGGTAGATCGGGAAAAGTAGAAAACATATTGTTTGTCAGAGAGTAGATCATGGGAGGTAATATGCTTAACGACTTCGGCATTGATTAAAGCCTCGAAGAGTTTGCCGAAGAGGTGTAGGAGACTGATAAGACGGTAGTTAGACGGGTCAGAAATGTCTCCAGGGACAACAGATGCGGATTTCCAACAGGCTGGAAAGCAAGAGTCAGCGTGGAATTGTTATATAGTTTGGAGAGAACTGTATATGTGTGTGTATATATATGTATATATGACTGATTTTTAAGCGAATATTGTTTCATAGGATATAAAAACTTGTCACGGCGACAAGTAGAAATTACCTGTTCTTTGTTCCAATTTTGACAGTGGTGTTCATCAACTGGTTCTGGCAATGCTCCATCCCCAACCGGATCTCCAGGGGTGTGATCACGCTGTTGAAAAAAGAGCAAGGATGTTAGGTGGGAATTAGATTACAATAGGTCTATAACTCTTCTAAACACAGAGTTAAAGATTTGGGCCATGATCCCCACGGAGCATTTGCATTCAGGTGTCACGAGCTTGTTAGGATCTGAGCAGACTTGTGCTGTGAAGGGACGAACACTTCAAAGCAACCTGCATGTGGTCCGCACGATCATAGAGGATGCAGAAGACGACGAGCAAACCGCGCCGATCAATTTAGATCAGTCCAAGGATAGGGTTGACCATCGGTATCTGGCTGTTGTCCTGCAGGCTGCCGGATTCGAATCCGATTTCTGCAAGTGAATAAGCCTACTGTATCACTCACCCAGTACTGTGATACAGGTGAACGGGAATCGGTCGAGTGTTTTGCGCTGTCTCGGTCGGTTCGTCAGGGTTGTCCGCTGTCGCCATTACTTTACGCTTTGGCGTTGGAGCCCCTGCTTCGACAGCTAAGAGACAGAAGGTTCAGTCTGGCCCTACGTAGAATCGCTGTCCCTGGTAGGGGTCGAGTCATAGTTTCTGCGTACGCCGATGATCCATTTTCATGTCGAGCCGCAGCGACATTGAGGATTTACATAAGACGCTTGAATAGTACGAAAATGTCACCGGGGCCAAGATTAACCGCAACAAGGCTTGCAGTTAGGTGCCTGGAAGGGGGTCATTCTTCCGGGGAACTTTGGCTGGACTAATGTACCCGTCCGCATCTTTGGAATTTGGTTCGGACCCGGACTCCAGGTAGAGAAGAATTGGTCAGAAGTACAGGACTTGATTTTGGTCGGGAGTGTTAGCGAGGCCTTTCACACATATTTTTGAGTTAAGCGCCATCGTAGGCCCAGTAAGCTGTTCAGTTTCCTCAGTGAATGTTGAGCGGCATTGAGGGTTGTTCCTTTCACGTAGGCTACTGTATAGTGAATTAGTGGAGTGGTCGCGAAAGTCCTGCTTTGTGGCCGGCTCGGCTTTTCGGCATCAGAGTCGCGCTCTTTCTGGTCTTGGGCGCCAGAAGCATTGATTTTTTGCTTACCTGGCGATTGGTTCGGAAGTGCTATCTCTCAACGACGTAGCCTTCAGATAAGGTAGGGCGGATTTGCTCGATTGTCATCGGTATGACTTTGGCTTAGAAGAAACGGCAGCGCACGCCTTCTACCATTGTCCTCAGGCGCGCCCTTTCTGAGACTATGTCGACGAGTTGACGGCTCGTATCGCTCCCGATCAGCCCGTGTCCATCGATCATGTGTTCGCGTGTGACAATGTGTCGCCCCCGTTCTCCGGGATAAAACGGTTGCTATCCGTGGCAATAATGGTGGTGTGGACGTCGCGAATGGAGGGGATCTTGCGATATGAGCGTTATTCTCATCAGGATCTGGTTGGATTCTTTGGACATCAGCTCAGGATGAAGATTAGATCTGATATAAAGCGTTTGATATTGACAGATTTTAGGAAAAGGTGGATATCTGTGGCGAGCCTGGTTTGCGTGATTTTCTCTTTTAGGTCACCTTAATGCAACGGGGCGGTTTCCTGGGAACCCTCCCCTGGTTCAGTTAGACACTATTTGTTTTTCCTAGTTAATGTACCTGTTCCCGGCACTCTCTTTTGTTATTATCTATGTCGAAATTCCCAGCCCCCCAGTTTATTTTTGTCCTCTTTTTTAATCTTAGCTGGGTCAGGCTTTGATTTTTCCCACTCTGCTATTTAATTTTTCCTTCCCATTCTATTATTTCGTGTTCCGCTTGATTCTGTTGCACGGCTGAATATAGTGCCCCTTATTATTATGAGGGGTGGGCAGGTCCTAATAACATCTCTTTTATTTTAGTTTGTTTTTGTTGCATTCTTCAGTTTTGTTTTGGGGTTCATTCCCTCCCCCATCATTTTCATTATTATGTAAATTTTTATATGTTTTTGTAGAAAAAAATTCCAAAAAGAGACTTTGAACATTTCTAGATTTTTATGTCATGGGGTGTTTTTTGTAGCTCCCCTATGAAGATGTGGTATTGTGGTATATGTAGGATTGAGAGGTGATCTACACGTTCATGTGGTGATCGAGTATATTGCATTGAATGAATGGGTCAGACATTCCCCACTTCCACAGGGCATCAATTGATCTGATCAGGTCACAAATGCCAAAGTTCTCACCATATTTGAACTGTAAATATTTATCCCACCATGGCAGCCTTTCATTAAAATCCTTTGTAAAGAATCCTTCATTAAAAGAACTGATAAAAGCATTTCTGATTATTATACAAAATTCATTGTATCATCACAAGTGATAATACATTACTAAACCAGATCAATTTCTTACGGTTCAACATTATTACTGTAGGTCACCAATTGTATTAGTTTTGTCCTAATTTTTGTCAAATGAAATCCATTTATTTAGTATTTTTCTTCTTACCAATTGTTTGTAAGTTATATAAAATAGTTCAAATTGATGCTTTGAAATTTGCTGCAAGTTCTATAAATACTTTTAAATTGTATGGTTTTTCCCAATTCTCTCAAATGAAATAAATAAATAAATAAAATTACATTGAATAGGCACAAAAATATACATGACAGAGATATTTTACCTTTTATAATCAACCTGAAAACTTGACTTTGATTTTACAAAAGACAATGTTTTGGTAAAAAAAATGGTAAAAAGGTCAAACTTCAAACAAAATTGGCAATTGCTGATTGGTCTGATTCTGTTAACAATGCCGTTGTTCTCACCCATGCTCAGTTACTTAGTCTATATGACCTTTCCCAACAGTACGTGTTCTGCTGGCTTGGACATGTACACCATATGCTGGATAGAAGGATTCCAAAGATCTTTTTGTACAGGGAACTGGCCACCAGGAAGAGGGCATGAGTACAACCACATCTATGCTTCAAGAATATCTGTAATAAGGACATTGAGATATCACCAATGTTTGATCATGCTGGAGACATAATTTACACCCAGAGCTGGAGCAAGTAGAGAAGAAATGGAGGCTTGCTACTGGGAGAAGCATGCTTGATGTAAAGAAAACAACATTGCAACATCAGCAGAGAGTGTCTTCACATGCCTTCATTGCATTTGAGATAGGCACTCCTATATGGGCCTTTACAGCCATAAAAGTATGCCACATAATAATAACATATATATATATATATATATATATATATATATATAATATACTCTGAAAGTAATAATTTGTGTTGTAAAAGTTTTCAACTACACAACAATAGAGTTTTATTTCTCCACACAGTTGGCTTCACTGGTTATGCATTTTTAAGGTGCTTTTCATTTGTTGCAGTGACAGAAGTACAGGGATAACTTGAACATGTCTTTGTCATACACATCACAATCACTACTAATGGAATGCATTAGCCACAACCAAATTCTGCTAACATTTACTGTTTGGTCTTTTTAAACTTTCAGTAAGCATTAATGAATATCAATGAGTACAATAGTTGAAGACTTTGTGTAGTAACCCTCTGTACACAATTTGTCAAAGGCTTTCGAAATATCTGAGATGATTGTTCCCAAGTGTTTCACTGGTTCTATACATGATGATAGTTAAGGCATCAGCCAGCAGTGGACCTAGAGGAGTAAAATACATGCTGTTATAAATTTAAGTTTTTATTAAATATTTATACTTTTAATTATGCTTATAATGTCAAAATGTCCATTTGGTGTAATAAAATATGCTTAATATTAATAAAAATATCTTGTTTAATGATATTCAGACAAGAAAAATAATGTTGTTTTTCTCTTTTCATATGAAAACATGTCAAAATATTTTAAAAATAAGAATAAATTATCAAAATATATATAAATTGATAAAAACCTTATATATGAAGTTCATAAATTTATTTTACAAAGTAAAATTTAAACCAAATTAATTAGATGAAATTTAATACATACTAACATTAAGTAATCAAACTTTTAATTATTATTTTATTCTTATTTAACAACTTTTAAAAATATATATAATTTATATATTAGGTTGGTGCAAAAATAATGACGTAATAATGTCGTTTTTTGAAGCATTTTTTAATGTCAAAAAACGACATCATCACGTCATTATTTTTGCACCAACCTAATATAAGGAACATTTTTATGAAATCATAAATTTTAAATATTAAATCATATTATTTTTTTTTCTAGATTGTATTTGCCCTAGTAACCAGTTCACATGTTCATCTTGTGAATGTATTCCTGAGAAGAAGATATGTGATGGAATTCTTGACTGCCTTGATGGAAGTGATGAAAATTGCAGTAAGTATTATTTATTTGAGACATTACTAAATAGCAATATATGTTATATTAGAAATAATGAATAACTTTTTAGCTTAAATCTTTTACAGGTTAACTTTAGATTGAATCATATTATCAATGAATAAGTTTAGTGATAAACTTTATTATATTTGTTCAAAAATTTAGGCAATCACATACTTAATTGTATATTTTCAGTTATTTTTACAGTGTAAATGAAAATGACATTTACAAAAGTGCAATGATTACTTAAAAATTACTTTAAATTAAAATTCACAATGAAAATATTTACTGATTTGTATATTTAAAAAAAATTAATTTACATTTTTATGTTTTTGTAATGACTGTTCTTAACAGTATTTATGTATTTTAAGATTTGTTCATTTAATCTGAAGTCCTATCAATTAAAATACTTTACAAGAGATTGCCTGTTGTCATTGAATGACGGTTTTACTCTGTAGGAACTGAATATTTTAATATATCAACATAAAATTGCAAAATTATTGAAACAAAATAAATTTTTAAAAACTGCAATAAAGTTATTCATTCAATCCAAATACACCATATTTGAACTGTAAATATTTATCCCACCATGGCAGCCTTTCATTAAAATCCTTTGTAAAGAATCCTTCATTGAAAGAACTGATAAAAGCATTTCTGATTATTATACAAAATTCATTGTATCATCACAAGTGATAATACATTACTAAACCAGATCAATTTCTTACGGTTCAACATTATTACTGTAGGTCACCAATTGTATTAGTTTTGTCCTAATTTTTGTCAAATGAAATCCATTTATTTAGTATTTTTCTTCTTACCAATTGTTTGTAAATTATATAAAATAGTTCAAATTGATGCTTTGAAATTTGCTGCAAGTTCTATAAATACTTTTAAATTGTATGGTTTTTCCCAATTCTCTCAAATGAAATAAATAAATAAAGAAAATTACATTGAATAGGCACAAAAATATACATGACAGAGATATTTTACCTTTTATAATCAACCTGAAAACTTGACTTTACTTTGATTTTACAAAAGAATGTTTTGGTAAAAAAAAATGGTAAAAATGTCAAACTTTAAACAAAATTGGCAATTTCATGTAAACTACCCAAATCTTATTTACACTATTTACGTTGTTCAGACTGCTGTCTTCATCTTTTCATATTCAAGCTTTGGCCTTCTTCATGTGATTGGAATTTTGAACTGAAACATTTATTTCATCCATCAGGGTAGTTTGTTTTAATTTGACATACTTTGCTTCTTCCAGATATCTCAGTTATCTCCCTTTAGCTTAACTCTCCAAGTTTTTGCTCTCCAAGTTTTTGCTCTCCACTGCAATTAAAGGGTTCAGTTTGAAATTCCAATCACCTGAGGAAGGCTGGAGTGTACAATGGCTGAAACACCATGAATATGGCAACCTAGATGAGGACAACAGTCTAAAAAATGTAAATAATTAATTATTGCAAATACCACATCTCAGAAATATTGACAAACACCCAGTACTTATGAAAAACTTTTGAAAATGCTTGAAGTGTAAGATAATTTAAAAAAATGTTTCCTTAGCTTTAATGCTATTTTTATGTGTCTATTCTTTCTTGAATAATTTCTGAAAAATATATGTTTTTTCTTTTCATTTTCTTTTCAGAATGTAAGGAATTTGAGTTTACATGTCATAATGGTGAATGTGTACCTACAGATGCAATATGTGATGGAATTGCAAACTGTAATGACTCATCTGATGAATTGAATTGTACCTCTACAGGTATGTTGTCGAAGAAATAACTTGAATAGTTCATTTTCATAAGTTTTTAGGAAGATTTGATTGCTAAATTTCCTAAAAAAATATCTCATACTTTAGCTAAACTTATATTTTCTTGCTGATATTTTGTTGTTATTATGATTATATTCTTAAAAGGCACAATTTATAAAATATATGAATATGTAGTTGGCAAATATGTGCTATATTCACAAAATAATCTTTTCAAGGGTAAACATTACCTTTGAAAAGTTTATATATCATAATCCCAATCAAATAAAATAGTTTAAAAAAGTTTTGATACCTCTTTAATATGTAAATGCAAATATTTTAGCATTTGTAAATTGTTTTGCTTTAGCAGCAAATCGTGAAAATGTCAGCACAAATTTTGTGAATTTTGGTATATATACATTTTGTTGGTACATCTTATGAAAAATCCATAATTTGTTTTATAAGTTGATAGTCTGCTGCTTATGGAGATAAAAACTGAACAGATAAAATGGAATTAAAATTAAATTGAAAATTAAGTAATAATATATCTGTTTAAGTTTTATGTATTTATGTTCCAGCATGTTTGCATGTTATATATATATATATATATATATATATATATATATATATGTTGTGTGTGTGTGTGTGTGACATTATATCACTATTTTTGGAAGATTTTCTGTTGTCAAAATGTGATATAGTCAGGGACAAATGTGATGGAGAGAAATAGAAAAAGAATATCAATGAAATATATATATATATATCAAGCCATGGTAAAATCACCAGATAAGGAAGAAAAAGTATATATAGGAGTAACTGAAGGACCCTGGAAACCATCGATAATCAGATACCAAAATCGATTAACTGCAGGCTCTCTGACAATTCTTGCAATAAATCCATATTTAACAAAGCTAAGAAAGACTATGAAACAGCCCTAAAAGATAGTGGATTCCCAGCAATACTCACATACTCACCACAGAGCACAAGAAAGGCCAACAGGAAAAGAAATATCATATGGTTCAACCCACTGTACAGCAAAAATGTAAAAACAAATATAGGTAAAATATTCTTCAAACTCCTAAACAAACACTTCCCAGAATCAAGCACTCTACACAAAATATTCAATAAAAACACTGTAAAAATCATCTACAGTTGTGTTGAGAACATGGCACAAATAATAAAAATCACAACAGGAAAACTATCAACAAAGCACCCAAACAAATTAAACCCACATGTAACTGTAGAATAAAGAATGAATGTCCCTTAAATGGTAATTGCTTACAAAACAACATAATATACCAAGCCACAGTAAAATCACCAGGTAATGAAGAAAAAGTATACAGAGGAGTAACTGAAGGACCTTGGAAACAAAGAAAATATGCACACAAAACATCTTTCACAAATAGTAAATATGTAAACAGTACAATGCTTTCCAAGTACATCTGGGAAATTAAAAACAAAACACAAATCACACCAAAAATAACATGGAAAATAAGGAAAAGATCATCAGTCTACAACAATCAATCAAAAACCTGCAAACTTTGCTTGGAGGAAAAAAATAGCTATTATTACCTTCCCAGATCAAAATAAATTACTAAATAAATGATCTGAGCTCATCTCAAAATTCAGACATGAAACAAATTTTTACTACGTTACTTAAAAATTCAAAAACTGAAATGAATAAACACAAATAAACAAAATAATATATAAAACAAGTAAAATAAATGAACCCAAACAAATAATAAACAAATTAACAAACCACTCCTGTTAAAATAGAAGAAATAGAATAAATAAAAATAAAAAATAAAATACATAAAAACAAGTAAAAATAATCAACCCAAATAAGTAAATAATAATAAACAAATTAACAAACCAATCCCACCAAAATAACCATCAGAATAGACTACAACCAATCCAAAAATTGTACGTAAAAATAACTATAACTGCTATATATTGATAAAAAAACAAACAAAAAAACATCCCTACATTACTCAAAAATCGAAAACCAAATAGAATAAATATAAATATACAAAATAAAAAATAAGTAGATAAATAAAAAAACTAATAAAAATTAATCCAAATAAATGAACCAATTAACAAATTGTCCCCACTAAAATAACCATTAAAACCAATAAAAATAAGCATAAATAAGCAAAAACCAATAAAAATAATCAATCCAAATAAATAAATGAAAAATTGTCCCCCTGCCAAAATAACAGAATAGTCTATGGCAAGAAATCTAAACATTGAACGAATAAATAGCTTTAATTAACTATTAAATAAGTGACAAATCCCTCCCCCAAATTTTTAACTTCATTAATAAAACATCAAAAATGAAAAGAATAAATAATACAAAATTAAAATGAAAAACAAGTAAAATAAATTAACCCAAACAAATAAATAAATAAGTAAACAAACAAGCCACTCCTGACAAAATAACTGCCAGAATAGATTACCCACAATGTACCACTGACCCATATATATAAATAGCTGAGGAAATATCCAGCATTCGCAGCTTGATGATTGCGTGCAGCATGAAACAGCCTGTTGCCTCTGAGTGTTAATTTTAATGTTCACTTTATATATATATATATATATATATATATATATATATATATATATATATATCTATTGTTAGTAAATATCCACATATAATCCTGATATAAAGCATAATGACAAAGATATTCTTTGTATATGATTTATATCTTTTAATTAGTTGACATGTAAAAATTTGGTAGTTATTCAATGAATTTATTAACAGATACCAAATTTTGCTTAAAAGTCATCACATAAAAAATTATTTTTGACATCAACTTATTTTAAATTAGTTAAAAATATATAAAATAGAAACTAGTGTATATAATAATAAATTATTTAATGAGGAGGATGCAAAATTTTATAGATAACAAACAATTAAATGAAAATGAACATAAACAAAGAAACTAAAAACAGAACAAACTTAAATTAGTTAATAGTTTGAAATACTTAGCAAAAATAGAACCTTTCATTAAATTAAAGGATCATGAAGATAATGTTATAAATAAACTTACAAAAATCCCACTAAAAATAACTGATGAAAAATAAATAGTTATATATTGAAACAATAAATAGTTATATATTGAAACATTAAGAAATATATTAAACTTTTTTCTAAGCACAGCAACAGAGCCACTAACACATGACTGTGAAAGAATATAAGAAAAACATTATTAAGGAATGAGAATGTGGACAGAAGATAATGACTGACATTGATTTAAATTTTTGAAGATCAAACTTGATTGGAAAGCAAGAAACAAAAAGAAACTTTCACAAGTGAGAAGTACGAGAAAAGAAAATGTTAGCATAGAACATATGGTTACATCAAGCAACCATTCAAGTGTAAATTGATGAGATCTTGCCACTGATCTACTAATGTGTTTAAGTTCATAGGGTCTAGATATTGTAGAGGAGAGTTCGTCATAATAATTACCATGAAAGTATTTATAGATAAGGCACAGGGAAGCTACATTACAGTGGTAGGAAAATTGACTGAAGTTGAGATGCTAATTCAGGACCAATAACATTGGAGATTCTTCTTTGGATTTTACGAAGAATCTCTAAATAAATGAGAATGGGGACAGAACATAATGACTGACATTGATTTAAATGGAGCAGCACACAATATGTGGTATCAATATTCTAAGCATGTAAATATGTAAAATAGATTCTGGTGATAAATTATTGTCTAATACAACATAGCACCTCAACATTCCAAGCATCAGATCTCAAACTTACTATTAAGACAGAAAAAAACTTTGAAGAGATCCAGTTTAGAGATGATAGCAGAAACCTTGGATAGACTCAAACCATGCATATCACTCAATAGGAACTCAGTTCCAAGTGGAAAGTCAAGCAAAGATACTCCAGATGAGTCAAGAAAATTTATGAACAAAACATTCTGCTTTATCATTAGAATTTAACACCTTAAAATGAGTGAAGAGAAGAGGAATAGAAGACTTACACTTATTTAAGACACTATTACAGAACTGCCAGTAGTCATGAGAGCCAAACATGTTAGAATCTATGAGGTACCTCATTCTATCTGTAAACAAAAACTTAGCCTTTTTTGAGGACATGTTTACAATTGTTATGAGCAGGCACAAATAGGCTTCTGCTGTGATCGAAACTATCATGCTGAAACATCCAAAAGAAGTAATTGATGTAGGCTATAGTGGCCAAACAGACCAGTGTGAGCCAAGGAGAGTATTGTGATTTCACCTGATATTTCTAAGAAGGAACAAAAGCTGTGATACTGGCTTTAACCCAAGAAGAAACTACCGTGGAACAATTTTCTATTTGGTTAGCATCTCATGCCATAGGGCATTCTTTCGGAAAAGGAATGTGGTTTTATTTTCTCTAGGTCAACTGGTGATAATTGCAGAAAGGGTCTATCAAGCTCTAGATAAGAATGTTGTTTAGACATCTTGAAAGCCTTCAACAAAGTTTGGCATGCAGGTCTTCTTCATGAATGGAAAAAAATTTTTGATCTGATTTGGTCTTTCTTATCAAATTGTGAAATGAAAGTTATCCTGAACAGCCACTCTTCTGGATCCTTTTTGTACTAATGCAGGTGTCCTTCACCAGGGCTCCATCCTTGGTCCTACTTTGTTTTTAATTTTCATTAATGACTTTGATGACATCAGCTCTCAACTTTGTATCTATGCTAACGACACAACCATTTACTCCTGTCATGATACTAAGTCTGATAAAGTCAAATTGGCAGCTAATGTCAAAACAACCTTCAGTTTGTTGTTAACTGGAGCAAAGGATGGCCTGTTAATATTAATGCCTCTAAACTAAACTGCTCTTTATTAATCATCTAAGAACCCCTTTTCAACATGGCTGATGCTAACCTCCAGGAGAGTAACTCATTGCATCTTTTTGGGTTAATGTTCTTGGCTGACATGAAGTGGAAAAACTATATTGAATCCATTGCCTACTTTAATTTTATATATTTAAATGCAGTGTCAATCGCTTTCTACTTTCCTCCTGATTAATCTTTTTTGGTCTTGCTTCTTAGTAAGTTTTTGTTTTCTAATTCTTCTACATCCAGTAAGTCCTTTTGTCTTTGTGGCATTATTGCCTTGCTTGGGGTGAACATGATTAAAAAAAAGAAAAGTAAAGGAAGGTTAAGAATCTCAGTCCAGAGGGCACATCTCAAAGCAAATCATGAAATACACCACATTCAGTATACTGGTAGCAGAAAATAGTCTTGGGAATAGGAGGTGCTTTTCTAATAAACAACACAAAAAATATCAACAGAAACTATGTGATCCAAAGTGCCAAGAGGGCATAGTTGTGATGCTTGACAAGAGCTAGAATAAGAGGTGTGGAAGCAACAATATAACAAAGAGTTTAATAATATTAACAATATGAAAAATTGTATATTTATACAAATTGTAAAATATTTTTATTCCCTTGTTAAAAAGAATATACTATGTGAAGTACTAGATTTAGTTAAGCAAAAATTTGTAAATTAGTTGGAATTTATATGATCAATAAACTAGCTACAATAATAAATAAAAATGATATGGAATTATATGTAGATGGTGGCATATTAATTTTAAGATATTGTACATGTTGCACATGATGATTAATAGATAATAATCATAAGAATTCTAAAAATGTAGGATTTACAATTGATATAAAAAAATTTTTCTTTCATTTTTAGTTTCCATATATCTTTTGACAACATAGTATTATTTTTATATCATTCATATTTGTATTATAGAAAATAGTTTGCATATTTTCTCTTAAATGTTTTTCAAGTTACTTCAATGTAAACGTCCTCTCATGAGTTTTAATTTGTGGTCACTTTGTCTGGACATGCAGTCTATCTGATCTCATTCAGTTTCTCTATGCTTTTGTTTTTGTTTTTATCATTTTTGTTATAAAGTATCCAACATTGTAATAACAGAACATCTGCCAAAAAAGGAGAAATGTTGGAAGAACTTGGATGCAACTTTACTGTGGATGATCTAGAATCAGAGCACTTTCTATACATTTTGGCTTCTTCTAAAGTGCTTCTTCCATTAGTAAAAGCAGAATTTTTAAAATTGAATTTATAGTCAGACTTATTATGGTGAGCAACTAATGCATTGAGTGTGTTGCATTTATAAAAGACCCCTATTATTTTCATATAATCTTTTATTTAAATTCCTAAAGGTTTCTCTTATGCATTCTTTGTGGCAATCATTAAAAGTTTTAGAATAGATGCCTGTTTCCAGTTTTAACTTATTATTTTATTTAGTATAAATTAAGTCTCTTATTATTAGCCTCTTATTATTATTAATTAGTTACAACTACTTTTAACATAGTTGTAACTAATTTTATTTTATGCTTAGATAAATTCTTTTTAATTGAAGTTGTGATAGAATTGGTGTCTAGAGTAATGCATCATTTTGCTAGAATTGTTTGATTTATTCTTTTATTCCAAAATATTTGATTGAATATGAAATAATTAGTGTATTGTATGAGCTTAAAAATATTTTCAATGTTTTTTCCTCACTCTGTAAATATTGAGGTCTATGAATTCTGAATAATTTTAAATAGAATTCTGTGTTTAATTTGTAGCAAGAATAAAATTTATCAGATCATTTTTAATATTTTATTTATGATAGACATTTATTTCTAGGTCATTAACAATATGGTTTCAAATGATATTGAGAAAAATTAATATATATCATATTTGTTTCTGTTTTGTGAGTAAATTCTATCATATGCTTAACTTTATTTAGTTGATCTACAAGATCGAGTAATGTTGTTTTGTGGTGATATATTAATAAAGCATCATCATTATATAAGAAATCTATTGATTGTTTAGGAAAAATACTTTTGAAAGGACCTGATTCAAGAGACCCTAAGTGCAGACAAGATGAAATTTCCCTAGGAAAGCAAACCCATTAGTAATCTGAATATTTCTTTACAAAAATCATTATTAAAAGTTAGATAGCACTGAATTGTGATGAGTCAGCAAATTTTTATGATTTTATCTGTTGATAAAGAGAGATTTATTTTTGTTTATGTTAGATTTTATTTTATTTTTTTCAGTGACCTGTATAAAGGGTTTTGATATCTAAACGAAGCTTGAGTTTATCTGTCATATTTATTTTATTAGTTTTTTGATGAGGTTGCTGAATTATTAATATTTGATGGTTTGATTTTTTCCAAGAAGTGTTAAAATTTTTGTCATGGGATTTTGCCAATTTGTGAGGAGCACTACCAATACTTGATATAATAGGGTGCATTGGAATGTTGCCTGCTTTGTGAATTTTAGGTAGACCATAATGTTTTGGCATTTTAGAGTGACTAAGGTTTTCATTACTAATTTTTTAATTTGCTTTGTTAAATTTTTAACTCTGTACTTATTTTATGTTAATCTATTTTTTCATATGTGCTTGTATCTTTGCAGAGTAATTTGATTTTATCATTGTATGTGTTCCTATTCATAATAACAATTCCACTTTGTCATTCATGTGCATATATAAAAATTTAATTAACATATTCTCACATGTATGTATGTTACACATAATAATTTCCGTCAAATAATATTTTACAATACACAAACAAACCTAATTTGCAAGAAATTTTATTTTTTATTTTAAGCTTTAACATTTCAATAGCATCTACTTTGTCTTTATTTCTATTCAGAAACTACTTTGCTTGTTTCAGAAACCACACCAGTATGGACAATTGGATCCACTTTTACTTCTACACCAAGTACGAATCTGTTATTTCTTTCCTTTTTTACAAGAAAATCAATATATTTTTTATATGTTGAATTCATCTACTAAATACAACTAGAAAACACTAACACAAAGTAATTAAATCTAATCAGTTGATAACTTGTTTAGCATCTTTATGAATTATGCATAATTATTGTAAATTTGAATACTATTTCAATGTTTGGTCTATGTAATAATTTAATTTATTTTGACAGAATTGTGTAATCTGCAGAAATTTTCCAGACTTTCTCCAAATTTACTTGTCAACGATTCTTCTATAAAGAGTAGTCTGACTTCTGAAGATGTCTTAGATTCTGAAAGAAACACTTCTAGAGAATTTCTATCCATAGAATTTCTTGGAAATGAAGCAACAAGAATATTTGAAATATCATTTTTTCTTGAACATGTGTCTTTGGTCTCCATCATATACTTAGACAAAGATGCAAAAATTATTGAAAAGAAAGTAAGTCATTATTTTTGTTATTAAAATTTCTTTTATACACAATCAATTTTAATTATTTCTCATATTTAAAATATTTGCTTTAAATTTGAATGATTATATATTTTGAAGAGTATTTTAAATATTCACTTTGCTCACTTTTTCACCTGATTGTTATTTTAAATATTTTGTTATTTCATATTTTGCATATTTGATGCTAATTATCATGTTATCATACTTATTACAAAACCCAGGTTGAGTGTGTGTGTGTGTGTGTGTGTGTGTCTGCAAGTTTATATATTGGATCGGATTTCCTACATTTTTCAACCGATTTCAAGAAAACTTCACAGGACTACGTAAAATTACCTTTCGGTGGTTCTGACAGTGCCAAAAATGGGAAAAACACAATTGTTTTTGCACAAAATCAATTTGAAAACATTTGAGGCATCGCGAGAATGAAAGGGGGACAACTCATATCGAGTTATACTTATTATAAAACCCAGGTTTTTTTTTTGTGTGTGTATGTGTGTTCGTTTATATATGGGATCGGATTTCCTAAATCTTTCAACAAAACTTCACTTCTTTTTGGCAGGTAGTGTTTCTTATTGTCTTGTACACTTTTTTCTTTATTTTTACATTCAGAATGCTTTAAAAATTCCATTTACAAGACAATTGTTTGTAATAAAATTTTATTCAATCGGTAGACTCATAACGATTGAAAACAATGTTTTTATTTGAGTTTGGGTTTGACCAATTCGTAAAAAAAAAAAAAAAAAAACTAATTAAGACATGAGTGTCCGTCAACCTTAAACAATAATCTTTGTCAATTTTATTTTTCAGTCTTTATGATGGTCAATACTTGATCTATCTCTTACTGTTACATCCCCGGGCAACGCCGGGCTCTACTGCTAGTACTTTATAAATTTTGATTTTCTTATTTAAATTTTTCTATCAACTATTCCAGTTTTTTCAGTAGAAAGTCTTAATATTCCCCAGCCTTTAAATATGTCCTATTGCTGCCATATGACATGAGAGAAAAACCACTTGTCTGATTTTATAAGCTAATTCCTTGATATTATAAATTGCTTTATAAATATTATTTAATTAATTATGCTGTTTATATTTTTTTCACAGAAGAATTATTATTTGGCATATGGTTTACTATATTTAACTTTAATCACTGCTTTAGGTACGATCAGTTCAGGACTCAGTGAACAAAAAAATTTCTTTTTTTACTCCTCATGGGATTTTGGTAAAGTTTATAAAAATTGATATTATTCCTGAACATGAACAACCGAAAGTGAGAGGATTGTACATCACTGGATGCAGCAACTACACAGGTATGTGTTGATAAATTGTCAAAATTTTGGGGGGCTTTGAACAATAATAATCATTATTAAATCAAAATATTTCATTATATTTAATGTTTATCCAAATATTAGGAATATATATTTGATTGGATCAAAAATTTGTAACATTCTTTAAATGAATATGAAAGACAATATTTATATATTTGTACATAGAATTATTTAACTACATTGCCATTTTGTCCTCCTACTTTTTGACATCTTTGAGGCAACTTCATGATTTCCTCCTTCCAGAATTTGGTATCTTTCTGAATGATGAACTGGTTTAAATAGTTTTTACAATGTTTAAGGCAGTGGTGTCCACCTTTTTTTAATTTTTAATTTTAATGTTTTTAATTTTTGGATGAGAAAGGTTTATATTTATTTTTCATACTTTGCCACACTAAATTTAGTAAATAAATTTAAATAAAGATACTCCAACATTTAATGCTTTTAAAAGATTTATTACAACTCAATGTTGTTATGACATTTTTTTTACTGGTCTTGTGATGCAGCACAATGTATTTTGTAAGTCACATTATAAGATTTTGATTCATTCAGCAATATGACATAACCTGTCACTGGATCACATGAGCTCTAAAAAATGTTAATTTTTCTATAGTGCAAAATTTTAGCACATATTTAAAAATATAAATTGAAAATATTTTAAAAAAAGAAAGAAAGTTATCACATAACACTGGGCCAAATCTAAGGAAGTGCGAGGAAAATTATCAGAGACAAATCCCGAGTTTTCTGACTGAAAAATCCATAAAACCTAACCATTACTCTGTTTTATTACATTGAGAGGTCGAATGTGAGAACCTTGACAAGCAACATAAAGAAGGGTTGTCAATGTTATAGTTCAAAAGAACCACTCCTTGTGATAACCACTCCTTGTGCATAACGTTTACTTTTGACAAGAGTTACCTTCCTTGAAGTGTGTTAGTGTGGATAAAAACAACCTAAATATTAAGAAGTGTACTTTTTTTTTCTTTTTTGACAAAGCCAATTACAGAGATACATCTAAAAATATTCAGAGTTAAAATGGCACAAAAGTTACTTCTTCCTTTTGGTAAGAACATGAAAAAAAGTTGAGTCACCTGAGAAATGTGGCAACTCTTCTCAGTTACATACGCATATCATATTCCAGAGACATATTGGTAGTTAAGCAATAAATATATTCAAAATATCTTTGAAAATATTTGTCACTCAAACAAGAATGTTACTTACTGTTATTTATGTTCCCAGCAGAGAAGGTCTATTTACAAATGTATATATTTCCAAAAATGCTGAACAAATTCCATCACAAGTTGAATGCTTCTTCTTATCCAGACTTGTGCAAAAAATCGTGTAGGCTGTGTTCTCTATGTTTTGTTTTAAGAATCTTGAAGTTCATCCATCCCAAAATGGAATTCTGTAGACGCTTCGTCAGGTTCGACAGAAAAGTGATCCTCAACTTGCATGACATTTTCTTTTACTAACGTTCATCCAATACAAAACTCAAGAGCCACTTGAAGTAGAGTGTTACTGAAGGAGGTTGTTGTATGAGCGTTAAGAGCAAGAGGTAAGAAGTGCAGTTTATGAGTATATGTTGGAAATACAATGGTTAACTCTAGACTTGAAGAGGTTGAGATTATAGTGGTCTGGAAAGCATCTTCTTAGGAGTTCATTCCACAAAGTCGTGGTTCGTGGGAAGAAGCTGTCTGAATGGAACTTCCTTCTTAATAAAGGAATATGAAGAGAATGAAGATGGTTCAACTAAGTGCACGTAGTATGGCGGGTCTTAGCTGGGAGGGTTAAAGTTATTTGAACTAAGGAATATTGGACTTCAGAACAATTTCCGTGGAATTAGCGATAGAGTAGCGAGAGGTCTGTGACGTCTCGTTTGGGGGGAAAGGAGCTGTAGGGTGGAAAGTAATCACTCACTCAAGGCCGTGTCGACTCTTTTGAACTCTATCAAGCAAGTGAAGAGTGGGTAGCTCCAGCCCAAATATGGCATCATTAATGCTTTTTCGGCCTGATCTGGTTTATACAAATGTAATGCATAATAGGAAGAATCGGATATTACTGGAGCAGAACAAGGGATCGACCATTTTCCTAGCATCTAGTATATACGAGTTCCACATGGGGTCATGGGTAAAGTCCCAATAGACGTTCAAGATAAAAGGTCTCTTTGAGAAAACATCCGTTCATCGCCATGGTCGAAAATTTAGGGTCTTCTCGGTGATGAAGTAATATTTCTAGTTTGTTTATTAAGGTACTGAATGTAACCTCCAAGTTTCTCCACCCCACTAAGCTGTGAGAGGGGGGAGATCAGTTGCAAGGCTCTGGTCATCTAGCTTTTTGGAGGTGCACTCATATACCGTTGTATCATCTGTAGAGATATTCACTAAAGATCGTGCGCTGCTCTTAGATCATTAATATAAAGCAAAAAGAGGGTTGAACTGAGAAGCAATGCTTCATTAAACTCATGGGCTTCGGAGGACTGGCCATTAACTACGGCCTTCATGAATGTTGTGGATTCCGAGATGAATTCGGTCTCCAAGGAATGACAAACGCAATAATTAAATATAAGAAATAAAATGTATTTACACAATCATACAAAGAGTAATACTGTTAGTAAGTCCAGGAACGTGGTTAGTAGCAAATACAGATAGATATATACAGTCTCGAAGTAGGACTTCCTTAGAATCTACGTGCTTGTAACTGACTTCTACAAGAGGTTACCTCACACTATCTCCGTTCGTATATTCTCTCACTCTCCGTATATCCTCTCTCTATCCGACTACCGACTTCCGACTGTAACTCTGGGTATTTAATGGCAGCAGTCCAGGTGCACTTGGTAGAGTCCACATATAGAAAAAGGGGTTGAACCCATAACATATCCTTAGATCCCTTTTTGGAGGGAGTTAATATTTTTGTCTCTTGTGGCTGATGATCAGGGGTTCGACGAATTTTCTTTTCCTGTTTGACCTTCCCAATACTGTATTTTCCTGCGGTCTTTGTATCTCAAACGCTTCAAAGATTGTATCCATGGCATCGTCATCTTCTGCGGTTGACGAGCTTGGCTCCTCAATTCGACTTTTCTGTAGCTGGTCGATATGTCTTCTGTGTGAAAACCTTTCGCCTTTTATGGTGTACATTAGATTCCCGATTCTATTGATTACTGTGCCAGGCTCCCAGTAAGCCATATTATTTCTAAAATTTTTGAAATAAACCCGTTCTCCAGGTTTGAATGATCTCTATGGCACCATCGGTGTATATTGATTTTTGCACTTGCTTGGCAATAATTTGTCAAACACCGACCTTATTTTCCGCGCAAACATCAATTCTGTTGGAGAAAGGCCCGATGGCGTGTTTACGTTGGGTGTTATCCTGTATACTTGTAGAAATTGCTGTAGAGCTTTTGTCGTCGGTACGTCCTCAGCTTTTTTTAGTGCTTTTTTCAATGTGTCGACAAATCTCTCGGCTTGTCCGTTAGACCTCGGGTGGTATGGCGCTATCTTAATATGTTTTACTTGGTACGTGTCGTAAAATTCTTTAAAGTCGTTGGAGGTAAACTGTGTACCGTTATCGCTTACCACGCAATCCGCGACACCAAATCTCGCGAATTGTTCGATTAAAGAATTTATGGTGTTTTCCGTTGTTGGGTGTTTAAATCTGGCAACCTCTGGCCATTTACTAAAACTATCTATTGTTATTAGATAATAGTAACCTTCAATGGGTCCTGCGTAATCCACGTGTATTCTGGACCACGGTCTGTCTACTTTAGGCCATGGCCTTTGTCGCAGAAGCACAGCCTTTGCAACTTTCCACCATTTGCGTGATATCATCGTCCATGTTCGGCCAGTATACAAAACTTCTCATGAGTGCTTTCATCCGGGTTTACCGGGATGTCCCAAGTGAAAATCTTTTAAGATCCTTCTTCGTAGTGACTTTGGTATTACTACTCTCTCGTTATACAACAATATGTTGTCACAGATTGAGAAACTGTCTGCTAAATTCTTCACTTTCTCTTCTATTTTTTTCTTGGTCTCCTGAATAAACTCGTCTCTTTCTGCTTCTCGTCTTATCTCTAGCAGCGTTACAGGTAGTTCCTTTATTGTATTGCATAGTACCTTACTGATTTCATCTTCCGCTTGTAATGCAGCAATTACCGACTCTTCTAACGGTTCGCTTTTCGCAGGTATTAATCGCGATAGTCCATCAGCGTGTCCTATTTTCTTTGATGGTAAGAATTCCAGTTTAAAATTATAGTTCAGTAACACAGTTCCCCATCTTAAAAGTCTGTTCGCTGTATAGACTGGTAGGCCTTTTTTTGAACCAAAAATCGTAAGAAGTGGTTTGTGGTCCGTTTGCAGTGTGAACTCTCTCCCATAAATATATCTGTGAAAACGAGTTACTGCAAAAATTATGCCTAATTCCTCCTTTTCGATCTGTGAATAGTTTCTTTCCGCCGGTAATAATGATCTAGATGCGTGTGCAACGCGTTTGTTTGTACCGTTCCGCATCTTGTGTGAAATACACGCACCTACCCCGTCACTTGCAATAATGATTTCGAGTTCAGGATCGAAATGTGTCAATACTAACTCCGAATTTTTGAATTATTTCCTTAACAGGTATTATTTTTTACAGTCCTCTGTCCAATTCCAATTATTTTCCTTTTTTAGTAACTCATTTAGTGGAGCCCTAAGTTTATGCATATTATCAATAAATTCGCCATAGTAGTTATCTAGGCCCAGGAAACTTTGCAGTTCTGCAATATTTTTTGGTTCCGGCATATTTTTAATTGCCGATGCCCTCTCTGGGCCCGGTTTCCTGCCATTTTCATTTATTATCTGACCTAAATATTTAATTTCATTTAGGAAAAAATCACACTTTTCTCCTTTTACTTTGAACCCAAAGTCCTGAAGTCTTCTGAAAACTTCCTTTATGTGTGATGTGTGCTCTTCAACATTGTCGCTCTTAATTAGAATATCATCCAGATAAGCGGTCGCGAAATTCTGGCCCGTGAGCAGTGTGTCCATCGTTTGCTGAAAAATTGCAGGTGAAACTTTTATTCCGAATGGTAGTCTGTTGAACTTGTACAACCCTTTGTGCGTATTAAAGCAAAGGATTTTCGTACTCTCTTCTTGTACTGGGATTTGTAGATAAGCCTTACTAAGATCTATTTTTGAAAATATCTTACCAACGTTGAACTTTGTAAATACCTCCTCTGGGCTCGGTAGTGGGTAATGGTGATCTTTTATTGCCTTGTTGAGTCTCGTCGAAAAATCTGCGCATACGCGAATTTTTCCTGACTTCTTTTATACGTAAACCACCACCCCTGCCCACTCACTAAACTCTGTTTTTGATAGAATCCCAGTTTGTTCAAGTCTCTCCAATTCTTTGTCTATTTTTCTATACGGTACATTTCGCTTCTTTCTAAAAATTGGTTGGAAGTTTTCTTTTAATTCTATTTTGGCCTTAAATTTGTTGCATCGTCCCAACCCGCTTGAAAATACTTCAGGAAATTGCTTATATAACTCCTCCTTCAATTTTATAGTATCTGATGGTTCAACCTCTAACTTTTTGCAAAACGAGTTGATAGGTAGGTCCCAAACGTTAAATTTCTGCATCCAGTCGATACCTACTAAATTTTCAGTATCTTTCATGACGTATATCTTAAGTTTTTTTGTTTTGCCGTGAAATTTAACATTCACTATTATTTCTCCCTCAAATTTTATTCGTTTGCCTGTAACCGACTTGGCAATTTTTTTTGTGTGTAACATGGTAGATCTGTTGAGTTTTTTCCATGTCTGTAAGTTGATTATCGTGAGGTCGGAACCCGAATCCAGTTGTAATTTAATCTTTTTGTTTAAAATTTCCAGTTCCACATATTTCCTTACATTGGTGTTGTCATCGTTATCCATCCTTGTAGCCCTTATTCTATTAGTATCTTTTCTATTTCTACATTGGGATGCCTTGTGGCCTTTTTTTCCACATTCAAGGCAGTTTTTATATCTGTAATCCTTGTTCCAATGTAATCCTCCACATCGATAACATGCTGATATATTTGTTCCGATAGTCGTCATAATTTGTCCTGTATGTTGTACTTTTTCTCTTATAAAATGTTTATTTTTCTTTCCGGGGAGGGTGAGAATCTTTTTTCATTGTCGTAAAATTTTAGTTTTCTTTCCGGGGAGGGTGAAGAACGTAGACTTTTGTTTAACTTTCGTATATGAGAAACAGCTGATTCCTCAATATCCTTTGCGTCTTTCTTTATACTTAAACATCTCTGGCAATCTTCCGATAATTTCTGTAATGTTAGACCCGGTTCATTTTGTAATTTTGCAAGCATTCTTCTACGCATTTCGCTATCTTTTGTAGAAACTAGTCCTTGAACAAAGATGAGACATTTGAAATTGTCCGGGGTTAATTCCGCTAGTTTGAAGTAGTCACAATGTTTATTTACGATTGCGGCAAACGTGGAATAATACTCATTATCGCCCTTTACCAGGTTAAGGCATTTCCACCTCTTATGGAAGAGCGATGTTTTGGGGCTGAAGTGTTCTTTAAGACATGTCACTGCTTCGTCAAATTTTAATTCGTTCGTCTTTTTTGGCAAGATATAATCCACGAACTTTGTTTATTCTTCAGTTCCTAATTTTCTAAGCAATAGATGTAGCTTTTTTGCTTATGTCCAATTTTGACAGTCTATGTTAAAGATGTCTTCATGTCTTCTGAAGTAATCTCCAAAATTTTTGTCTTCATCTAGAGAATATTTGAAAATCTCTATGGTATTCCACACTGCGTCTTGCGAAAATGTTGCTTCTTTTTCTATAATTGTTTGTTGCCCGCTACTTTCAATATTAGTTCCCGGAGCTCTGTTTGTCTATCTTGAATTACCTTTTGCTTTTGCCATTTTTCTTGTAGCTGTAACTGTTGATCATTTTGGTATTTCTGCATTTGTAATTGTTGCTCATTTTGGTGTTTTATCCGTTCTACCAACATATTTTTAAAATCTTCCATGACAACTCAATTTTATGTATTTTTACTCCTCGAAATTGTTTGTCGCTAATTTGTTGTGGACGACGAGGGAAGGATTTTCCTATTTTTTTTTCGTGTGAGTTCGAATCACTCGAAGCCAATTTGTTTGTTGGACGACGAGGGAATATTTTTCTTTTGTTGATTTTTTCTTTTCCGCTTGGGTTCGAATCTTCGTCGCCAGTTTGTTTGTTGGACGACGAGGGAATATTTTTCTTCTGTTGTTTTCCGCGTGTGTTCGAATCTTCGTCGCCAAGTTGTTGTGGATTCCGAGATGAATTCGGTCTCCAAGGAATGACAAACGCAATAATTAAATATCAGAAATAAAATGTATTTACACAATCATACAAAGAGTAATACTGTTAGTAAGTCCGGGAACGTGGTTAGTAGCAAATACAGATAGATATATACAGTCTCGAAGTAGGACTTCCTTAGAATCTACGTGCTTGTAACTGACTTCTACAAGAGGTTACCTCACACTATCTTCGTTCGTATATTCTCTCACTCTCCGTGTTTCCTCTCACTATCAGACTACCGACTATTAACTACTGGCTACCGACTACCGACTGTAACTCTGGGTATTTAACGGCAGCATTCCAGGTACACTTGGTAGAGTCCACTTATATAGAAAAAGGGGTGGACCCCATAACAATGAACCTACCTGTCAAGAAGGACTTGTTAACTGAAAAAAATCTCTTCCAGTTATTTCATAGTGGGAGATCTTGTGTAGCAATCTTCCTATGCTACACCTTGTCAAAGACATTCGATATATCTTTGCGATGTATTTATTGTCTAATGCGTCACTGATTTTGTGAAGAATAACAGTTAGAAATCTGTATAATTTGTCGTTCAAGAAGTCGCCCTTGTTAAGTTGATCAACAAAGCTTCTTATTGATGATATCCTCAAAGTGTTTGTTTGATGACATTGAGAAAGTTGATGGGCCGATGTTGAGACGTGGATGAGCGCTCACCCAAATTCTTGAAAACAAGGCATACACTTGACACCTTCCATAGACTTGGGAAGAATTTTCCTTCAGGCAGCTGTTAAACAATTTTGCCAAGATCGGAGACAACTTATGGCTAATGTTCTTAAGGACAACCATCGGGATTTTATCTGAACCGATAGCTTTCTTAGGGTCAAGGCTTTTGATAAGTTTGGAGACTTCCTGGGCCGTGATACAGATATTACTAAGTTTGTGTTCCGTTAGAAAATGGAGTCAGGAAGCGGGTGGCCCTTGTTATCCAACGTGGAGTTAGTAGCAAAGCCCATTTTGAATAGTTTAGCCTTATCTGATGAGGATGTAATAAATTCAGGCACTGATGTTTTACCGCTATTGAGAATTTTGTTAGAGATTTTCCAAAACTCACGGGATTCAAGTCTTTTACTTTCGACCTTGGATTGAACTACTTATGCATAGTTGCACTTTGCATTTTTTAGAATTTTTTTGCGATGGCTGCAGGCAGGTCTGATTGCAACAAAGGTTCTACTACACTGTTACCTCTGATAGATACAGTTGTATAGTTACGTAGTAATTACGTTGAGCTATGGCTGCAGCAAATTCTGGCGTGAACCAGAGCTGGCTATTCTGTTTTTGTTGGTAAAAAAATTTAATGACAGAAAGTACCTTTCAGAGATGAGCGCAGCAGTTATGGAAGCTATATACGTGAAGAATGCTGACCGGAAACTTCCGTCATATATGATCTAATTCTATCCCAGTCAGCTTATATGATCGTCCTATGAAATGGCATGTGAGGAGATGACTTTGGTTTGGTATCAACGTTGACTCTGAAGTGCCTAAGAGAGTTAACATTTCAGTGGAGCATTTTTCACGACAGGATGTGAGGAAGCGTTCAAGGAGATTTGCGCAAGAACACGCGTGGGCTTGTTAGCAATCTGTGTCAGTTTGTAAGCGACAGAAAAGTTTCAGCAGTACCTACCATCTTCATCAGTTTTGTTTGAGCGGATTAATCACCCTTTGTAGTGAATACTAAAGTTTCCAATATATGAATACAATTTGAGGGATGTTCAGAGAGGATATCACAATTCTTCTAAGCTATTCTGTCAATCATTACAGTTCCATCATCCTGTAGACGTTAGAGAGTGAAGATGAAGGAGGAACCGTAAACAAGGGCCACTTGAAAGCACGTGGACAGGAAATCAGTCATCATTTTTGGGACTTGTGCCACACGCGAACCCGTCCTTTATGTAGACAACGAGTTCATATCTGTGGTGATTTCAAGGGTCATGTTTCATTATTAGCTATTATTGTAGCACAGGATTCCAAGTTCCTGCACTGGGATCAGTTTTAAACAGGAACAAGAAGTCGGGTTTGACCTTGTGAATAGGTAATTTAAATTTTGGAAAGTTGGAACATAGACCCCCACCTCACATTGGTGTAGGGGATGGAAAATCTGGAGTCTACTTTTGTTTTTATGGATTTAGTTTTGTTTCTTTTGTCTGATTTTGTTGTAGTGATGCAGGTGAAGACGAAGTAGCAAAACAGCCACGCACATAAGAGGTGCGTGCATCAATAACCTGGAAGGAATTGTCCGGAAGTACTGTCGTAACTCTACACTTCATCATGACATCGAGACGCCCCACCGTAGACTGTAGTAGTCTCCGATACTATTCACAGATACTATTCACAAAATGACAGTGCAAAAAAATATTTTTTTCTATCAAATTCTGAGAGAAGAATTGCAATTTGCTATGTTATGCTCCTCATTCAGCATACTTACTGTGAATGTGTTGCGATCAAGCAGGAAACTGACACATTTCTCTTTTCATCAGCTGACTTTTAAAAATGTTTCAGTTTCATTTTGATAGCGTTTGTTGCTATTACTGACCGGAAAATTTGATGATTTCCCACCTCTGAATATTAAAATCATTCAGACAGTTTGTATAATGGAGGTGAGATGAAAATTCCAACCTTCATTTGCAAGAAACTGAGATATTTCCTTTTTCTGAGTTACAAAATTTTGTAACACCTTTTCTCAGCTCAACCATCTTTTACTTTTGTAGGGTGTATAATAAGTTACTGTATTCAGTACCTACTTTTTCAAGAAAAGCTTGGAATAGCTTGCGTTTAAGCTTTCGAGAATTAAACTAGTTTACTGTGGAATCTACAACAGACATAGCAAAAATGAATTGAATAAATTTTTCCGCACAAAATCTGATATATGATCACATTCTGTTTTTCTCTTCTTTCAGTATATTTCGGTGATGAACCCAACCGATTCTTTCGATATTTCGAATCATGTAAGCGCAACTGCTAATGAAAGAATTGGTTGGTTAACATTAAATATTGGACACCTTGCCTGTTCTACTTACGGCAGCAACTAACAGGGTGACGTGGGAAAAGATGACTGCTTTCTGAGTTTTAACAGATGTCGGGAAATGTGACACCGAAATCCGAAGGCGAATTGGAATAACATAAAATGCCTTACAAAAACTAAACAAAGAATTAAGAAACGGGAAAATTTCGTTAGAAACAAAGAAAAGAGTGCTGAAATGTTAAGTAGCATCGATCCTCTATAGTGCAGTGAATGCAGTACAATTTCTTCACAGATGAAAAGAAGAATAAGAATATATAAGAATGCTGAAAACACAATAAAAGGAACATATAAGCAACGAAAAATGGAAATAAAAAGTAGAGTTGAAATTTCTAGGACACATAATGAAAATAGAAGGCTTGGAAAATTTGACACTCACTGAGCAGATTGAAACAAGCAGGACAGAGAGAAACAGCAAGTAACCAACTTCACAAGTTGGTGTAAATGTAAATGTTGGTGCAAATTTTGGAACTTATGAACCTAATGTCTCAGCAATCATTTTTTACCAATGTTCATATTGCATTTTTTTTTTTTACCAGAACTTGTATTGAAACTTTTTGTTGTTGTTCATTGCTTTTCTCTGGCTCTCCTTATCACTGGTACCCATATTGTATCCATATCTATGCTTGGTCGACTCAAGAGTGCTCATTCCTTAATTTTTTGTATTTTCCAGTGATGCTCTCTGTCTATTATTTAAACCTCATTCTACAGCGGGCGGTGATCACTCTTTTCCCTCTATATGTGGTCAGCTACGCCTAATTATTTTATTTCCCCTTGTGTTACCGCTTTACTATGTTCTTCCAGTTTTACCTTAAGGGGGAGGGGGACTGTTTCTCCTTTGTATTTCCTACCACCGAATGGTGTACACACAGTCCTTAGTCATGTTCTCCTCTATGCGGGGTCTTACTCAGAAGTGTTTAATCAATTTTGGAGATTGTCCTGATGTTATATGGACCACAGATCATTTGTACTTTCTCCAATAACCACTTTACACAGGGTAAGCAGACTGTTTTCTGAGTGCTGTTACCCTCTTGTACCGTTCTATTCTAGTTTGTTGGAGCTGCTACCATGTACTCAGGCTAGATGTTACGTTGTAGGGTACTGCTTATACTAGCCATTTGTTGATCATATGTTTCTGGGTCGCTACTTATGACTTTTGCTCGATGTTGTAGGCAGCGGACGATCCCTTTCTTTACATTGTATGGATGGTGGGAGTCTAAGTTGAGGTATTGTCTGGTGAATGTTGGCTTGCGGTATACGGTTGACTTGAATCCCTGCTCTGATATGAGTACATCCAGGAAGTCGAGTTTGTTGTCGTTTTTTCGCTCCATTGTGAACTGTATCGATGATCTTATTGAGTTCACATGGTCCAGTAGTAGCGTGCATCCTGGCCCTACGTGGAATCGCTGTCCCAGGATTTCCGCGTACGTTGATGACGTATCCGCTTTCGTGTCATCCTACAGCGACATAGGGGTGGTGGTGAAGGCGCTTGAATGGTAGGAAAAGGTCACAGGGGCCAAGATTAATCGTGACAAGTCATCCGCTTTGCGGTTAGGTGCCTGGAAGGGGGTCGATCTTTCAGGGCCTTTTGGTCCTGTCCGCATTCTCGGAATGTGGTTTGGACTCGAGCTCCAACTGGAGAAAAATTGGTCTGAAGTACAGTCAAAGGTTGGCGCATGGCTCGGACTTGGCGCCGAAGGCGGTTGTCTGTGAAGGACAGCACTGAGGCGTGTACTACATAGGCCTTTCCTCTTGTCCTTTACCGTTTCTCTGTACTTTCAGTAAGGAAAATAAGAAGACGATCAAGCGCTTGCTATCATCCGTTTTTTTTTTGGTGGAGGGTGGGGGTAGGAACGTGCATAAAATTGACAGAGATGTCTGTGCCCAACGTCCGTGTCATAGTGCGGCTGGGAATGCCGTACTTGACGAGTCACAAGCTCACCTCGAGGCAGGCTTTCCTACTGATTATTCTGTCGGGGTCCGCGTGGGACGTGTTCCCTTTCCTTACTATCACTCCCCTCATCTCGCGGGCTGAACGCCTTAGTAAGCCCTGGGATCAATCGGATTTCCTTCGCGAATGTAGTTCGACTTTGAAGGTCATTCCTCGGTTCAGTGACCTTTCTCGGCCTAGGAGAGTCTTTTATAGGAAACTAGTGGAGGGAGCCGCAAAGGAACCACTATGTGAGCGGCTCGACTTGTCGAAGGAGGAGTTTCACTGCTCATCTTGGGCGCCAGTGGCGGAATACCTCAGCAACCCTGAGTTTTCACTTACCTGGCGACTGATTCGGAATAGTCTGTCTCTCAATGACAAGGCATCCATATGAGGCTTGGTGGATTTGGCAGACTGAACGATGTGACCTTTGTCTGAAGGAAACCGCTTCTACCATTGTTCTCGATTCCTCCCCTTATGGGACCATGTTGACGAGTTGACGGCTCGTATCGCTCCCGAAAAGCTCGTGCTCATCGATCATGCGTGATAATGTGTCGCCCTGTATTCTGAGGTGAAACGAATAGTGTTTTATCTCTACTGGCCACGGCCCGAATGGCGATTTGGCGATGCGACAGGAGGAAATCTTGCGAAGCAGCTGTCTTTCTCATCAGGATCTGATCCGATTCTTTGAGCATCAGCTCAAGATGAAGATAAGAACTGATAAGAAACGGTTGGTTTCGACAGACTACAGCGAGATGTGGGTGACTGAGGCGAGCTTGGTTCGTGTGACCGGAGCTAGCCATAATTTTCTTTTTTTAGGTCCACCTACTTCACATCAGGGTTGTTTCCTGTGGAGTCCTCTCCTCATTAGGATAGATCCCTTTTGCATACCCAGTTAATATGAGTGAGTGTACTTCCCGGCCTCTTACCGGCCTCTTTGGTTATGATTCTAGTCGAGTTTCCCATTCCACCCGTTTGTTTTTGACCTCACTTTTCATCTCGACTGGATCAGCTTTCTTCTTTCCCCAAAGGCCGTATTTATTTTTCCCTTTCCCACTCCCTTAGCAAGAGAGTCTTTTGATTTTATCCATAGGCAGAATACAACGGCCTTTCTATTTTGAGGTTTGGACAGATCCAACTAACATCTGTTATCTTTAGTTTGTTTTGATATTTCAGTTTGGTTTTTGGTTCATCCCCCCACACTCATCGTCTATCGTGGATAAATTTTTATACTATTGTATAATCATGAAATTTTTAAAGTCACGGAGTGTGTTTTGTAAGACCCACTGAGAGCATGCGGTATTATGATTTATGGAGGATCGATTGGCGATGGATGAGTTCTTGTGGTGAATGTGACAATTGTAAAAAGTGAATGGGTCGTGAATCGAGCTAGGTATAAGATAGTAAGTAAAGACCAGCCTCAAACCATTCCCACTCTTCAGCCTTGTGCCAAAATTGTATATTTTATACAATAAATATCAATAAGATGAAACTAGAATTAAGAACATTATAAAAATGCACATCACCAGTAGACAATAGGAAAAAAAAATTAGACTAATTATTTATTACAAAAAAATTAAAACCGCCAACCCGATAGTTAAAAATAATTCAAATCTTAGAACAAAATTTAACAGAACATATATTATTTATGACTTTATATGTCCATTAAGGAATTGTTTATCTGATCAATTAAAATTCGTAAACAATTATTTAGGCCACACTACAACATGTTTACAAGAAGACTCACGCTACATCTTTCTGATGAGAGCTCAATTAGATCTCATTTAAATATTCATGGAGACCTACTGGACCCTATTCGAAACATACTTATTGATAAAACAAATATAATAGCATCGTCTACATGTAAAAAAAAAAGGCTAAAAATAATGGAAGCCTTATTAATAAAAACAAAAAACAACACTCAATGATATCAACTATGAACATGGACACAATATCTTGACCGTGTTTTGAAAATGAAAGCATTATATAAATACATATATACAACAATCTATTTCTTGTTAATAGTTAATATATTTCAACCTTGAAAATTGCTAAATGTATAGCCAAAAGCGCCTGGAAAGAAAGAATAATTAGACAGTTTTTATATAACTTCTCGACCGAAAAGAAAAAAAAATTATAAGATCACATGAGAAATTGTATAAAAAATAAATCAAAGCACTTCATATTCAATGAAACTTGCATGAAAGAAAGAGTGCTGCCTAAATACACACACACAACCATATAAGTGAATATATATATATACATATATATATATATATATATATATATATATATATATATATTAGAGTGTGCAGCTTATATGCCGCGATGCTAGAGTTTGATTTGATTTGATTTGACAAGAACTTTAGCGTCGCAGCATCGCAAGCTCCAAAACATATATTTAACTGTCAATAAATAGCATAATTTAAAAAAAATCTTTCAGTCTACACATATTTCGTCTTAGTGTTTGCCTGTGTATGGGAAAATATGAAGATGACAATTTTAAATTGTCGAAAGTACTTGTCATGTCACTTCCATCTGACAACTCAAATATGAGGACCTTATTATTCAGGGAATTAATAGTAAGTTAATGTCTTATTAAGTCTTATTAGCGAAGTGATTTCGCCATTAATCACATTAACATTGATAAGTAATTCTTTGTATAAATTATTTCTTTAAATTAAGAAATAAAAAGTTGCCTCCCTTGCATGGTTATACACCGTACTTGTGAATATTAATGCGTATGTCCCAATCCTTGGACACTATTGTAAAGTGGGGTAATATGCTGTCTAAGTAGTCCACCACTAGCAGTGGGGTACCTACATCACGCCGCTGGCGAGTGTTTTATTTTGTAGATGCTATAAAGATTAGCATTTCATTTCCAACCTTCGTTTTGGCTATTGCTCATTCAGTAACCCTTCCTAGGTTACAGCATAAACCTTGTGAATTAGAAATTGATATAGAATGATAAAAAACGAAGTAAAACGAGCAGTAAAAATGTTTTGAATTTACAGAAATATGTATACATATACACAGAAAATTTAACCCCCTGAGGATGGTCTCAGATGAAACTGAAAGTACTTGGAAAAATAAAAATTATTTGAAAGAAAATTTTGGTATTTTTCTTACTCGGTTTTCTACGGCTACCAAGAAACTGGTTCGTGGGCTCGAAAGGATTAAAAGAAAAATAAACAGACATTCTTTAACCAAACCTGTTTGAATATGTGTGTTTGTGTGTGTGTATAGAAAATTGTATATACAAATTTTATATATGAATAATGACAAAATGAAAGAAAATATTATTACACGTTTCGTCTATCAAAAAGACATCTGTAGACTAAATAATGTTTTTATCGGTGAAATCATACAGAGAGGGAAAAATACAAATATTGGTTACAATTCTGCACCAAGAAAATGCTAAATTTAAAATTTTTATAACTTAGCCAGCTTTCTACTAATGTTGTTTTTTGTTTTTATCTCCATCATAACAGTAGTAGTTTATCCCACATCATAACAGTTTCGTTAATATGTTGTTTGATCAGCAGACTGGATTGTAAGAAAATCAATCAAAAGTTTCAGAAAATAAGCAGAGAAAGTAAAATATAATAATAAGTAATCTTATGTAGTACTGATGTAAGTTAAGCCAAAAGCAAGTTTTGATAATAGCCACAAAGAAGCCAGATACTAGTTGCCAGGGATAGTCCTCAAAGAGCAATCATTAACAGAAGATGATCTGAACAGAAGAAAAGTGATTCACGCTTTGATGGTCGTGTTTAGTAAAGCGTATTTTTAGAACCTACGACGTATTGCACTGAAAGATTTGATAATCCATTTGGAGGTGAAAATGTGGTGTTATTGGCTGTGTGTTGTTATTGGCTTGTCTAGTTAGTGTTAATGAAAATTTCACAGTATTTAAGTACCAAGAGACGTTAGAATACAGCTTCACACCAAAGCTACTAAAAAGTAGAGGAGAAAAGTAAATTCTTTCAAAGTGAATTTCCATTCTGCAAAAATAAGTGTTGTGTATATCCCTGAATACTTTTCATCTATAATGAAGAGGCGTGCTTTTTCTCCCGTTGGAAGTGCTTGGAGAATGATGGCGAAAGATGTGTATATTGGCAATATCTAATATATCACAGCTGAGGAACTGAAACCGCCTATCAATGAGGCAGGAGAGAAAATCATTCAATCTATTCTAAATTGGCAAATTCACTTTTGAAGGCAAAAAGTGCAGCCATTGAGTAAGAAAATTATAGTAAATAATGTTTTGATGATAAAACTTATCACTAATTATACTGTTTTTTATTTTTACTGTACATCATTATTTTCACGATTTACAGTCCCTTAAGATGAAGAATAAAAAATACATGTAACAACGGAGAAAAATACATTCATTATTTCTGGATTGAGATAATAGCATAATGCATTCAGTCAGATATTTTCCATAAAATTTGAGTGGGATATACTTGAAATTAAATAAAACGTAATTGGTTTAAAAATAGTGTTCGTTGGTGCATTGGTTCATGCTCTAATACATTTGATAATTGTTAGATGATTTCTTCTACTTTCTAATTTAGATATTGTGCTGATCTCATAATTCTAACATTGAAAAATGTATCATAATTTACATGTTTTAATATGTACAATATATATATAAATATATATATATATATATATATATATATATATATATATATATATATAACTTTTTCACATCAGTAATTTCTTTCCCATGTTAACATGTGGAAATAGATTTCACATGTATACATACGAATGAAATTATTTAGATCATAGATTGGGATTCAAATCATCAAAAATCGACAAAATGCTTCAGTAAATTTGAAGTTTGTTAAATTTTGATTCCAGCCATTTTATTGCAATTCATTAGTATCTATGAAATTCATTATGAGATATTATGTTATTCATCATTGGATGAAATCGTAAGAATCTATTTTAATGAATTCGTTGTAACTAGTCTCTAGTATGGAGTGTCTTGTCAAATATTAGTGTCATCTGCTATATTCGTATTAAATTCATTGGTTTCTTATTGTTGAAATATTTTCCTAACAGCTCCCATTACTCCACCAGTGTCAGCTAGCATTCCTGCCATTGCTTCAACAAAACCACAAGCAATCTCAGGTAATCTAAAAATGTCAATAATATTTGTTTCCATTGTGTCGTTTACGCTGAATAGAAGTGTTAAATACCTACGTAGACCTATAGATCAATGTGCGATAATAATGATGTGGATGTTAGAATACAACATTGAATTTCAATCAGAGATTCTATATAACAAAGATCTTTCCCTGCAATAATATATCAAAAGTTAAAACTTTATTACCTTGATATATTTAAGCAATTTTATAAATATAGTCTTGTCGCTATTTCATTGAAAATTGATATTTTAGGATAAGGCATAGATTTGTGAGTCGACATTTCAAGGCCGAAATGTTTAAAGCAGTCTCATGATGAATTTATACATAGATATTTAAGACTGACGTGAAAGGGGCTTTTTGTCTGTAGAGTTACCGCAGGCCACAACAGAAGAGCAAGGTTGTGTGGACATGAACGGATTAGAAAGCACGGAGATTATTAAAGACGAATGGATAACAACTACCGACAAAAGCGTTTCGTCCAACTCATTAAGACCGTTGAATGCGTTTGGAAGGCATGGGCAAGAAGTGTTCACCAGTTTTTCCAAGTCTCTTATCATCACAGTGAAACTCAGTGAAGACAGCGATGTATCGATTGGCAGTTCTCAAGTGATTTCTAAAAACAGCAATATCAAGCGCATTATCATAATGTATAAGAAACAAGGAGAGAAAATATTCCGGCCATTTGGCAAGGTAATGGCGTCCTCTTTATTGTAATGTAAATTTATCCAAATTGAAAAGAAAAATGTCTTTCAGTCAAAGTCGTTTTCCGAAAAAAATCTGAAATAAAACTTAACCTGTCACGACTACATTTTTGTGAATTTATCGTTATATAAAGTGATTAACACTTTTTCTTGTTAATCAAATACCATTGAAAGTAATGTCATGCTTTTATGCGTAAATAAATAAATATTCATTTAACGTGAAATTGTTTGAAAATTGAAGTTTTCACAATCAAACAGGAATGCATTGTAATTTAGTGATTTTATGAGTATATTCTCTTCGCTGGAATTATATATCACCATTAAGTTGACTGAAAAATATATTAAAAATTGAATATTGACGCCAACGTGTTGATTTTTCAGTTATTTTCTGGTGCATCACTGGTAAAGTTCCCGTCAGATTTTCTTGCACAATTCTTACAAATATTCGTAATTAATAGGATAGATGTGACTCAGCCTGTAAAGATCATTTTGGATATTCGAGGTTGCTTTGAGCCATGGCAAAGTAAGTGATTGGTATAAAGTTGATGTTTTTGTGTCTGGTCTCATCTTTGTTAGTTGTATCGAATACTATTTGTAATTTGTTCATTGTGATTATCAAAAAATTTTCAGGCTGAAAACAGTATGCTCATGTTTCATGTTGTCATGTGCCGTATATGGATATTGTACGATTTCACTAACACGCGGCAATGATGAAACTCATTCGAAATTTGATATTCAATTCTCTTCTGTCGCGACATTTTCATTTATAGATTTACAACAATAATTCTTTTGTATTATTATTTATATTTCAATTTTCCTGAAAATATGATAATTTTTGTTTGGTTTTTGTTTGGTTGGTTCATTTTCATAAATTAATAGACGTGTCTCCGACAAGTTCAATTCAAAATATGTATTCAAAATTGATATTGTCTTTACATGAAATTAATTATCATTGAAATTATGATAGGAAATTCTAAAACGCATTTTTATTTGATGAATATTGAATGAAGTAAACAAAAACTTCCTGACTTGGTGTACCCAGTGATTTCCATATTATTGAAATTTATTATATCATTTTTATAAACTTAAAAATATGCATTTTTGAAATTGACAATAATCTTTTTCTTATTCAGCTGTCACAAATGGCGTTAATACAACTGAAAGAAAAAGGACAACATCAATGCCTAAAACACCCATTATTTCTAAGTCAACTATTGATCATGCAGAAAGTTCAACAGTTTCAGTGAATGTTGGAACTGGCATCCATACTTCGACTTTAGGGAAATATACACCATTAAATGAATGGAAGACAATGTTAGAGACAAAAGTCACAAGTGTGCCTGAAAGAACTAAACACAAAATCAAACCAAGTGTTAATTATCCAGTAACATTTCAGTTCTATACAAGTAGTGAATCAACAGAACAACCAGTTTCAACAATTATTTCAGCTGCAGTTGGATCTACACCCAGTTTATCTTCTGCACAAAGTGCTAATCCTTCTTTGCAAACGCTCTCAACATCCCTTTCAACCGCAACCAGATCTACACTTCATCAATCTTTTCCAGTAACTGCTATGTCAACTCAACCTTCACTTTCAATGCCTGTTTCAACTGCAATTAGAACTGCGCCCAGTTTATCTTCTGCTTTAAATGCTACATTTCCACAACCAGTTTCAACTAAAATGTTAGCTGTTAATAAATCTACACCTCAAATATCAGTAGCAACAACTGTTTTACCTGCAGTTGGAACAGCTACTGTATCTCCTATTATATCATCTATGCTATCAGCTTCAACAAAGATTTCAGCTGCAATTGGATCTTCACCAAGTATATTTCCTGTATCAACTAATCTACCGCAGCAATCAGTTTCACCATTGTTTTCAGCTGCAATCACATCTCTACCCAGTTTAGTTCGTAAAGCAACAACTCATCTATCTCCAAAATCAATTTCAACATCTGTTAATACTGCATTTCGAGTTACACCCAGTGTTTCTTCTGCATTAAATGGTACAGCTACATTTGTATTTACACCTAATATATTTTCTGCAGTCAGTACATCATTACGTCAGCAAACAGCTTCAACATTTCAACCGTTGTTATCATCACATCTATTTCCAAATAAAAGTAAGTTAACTTTTTGTTTATGCAAATTTTGTATCATGATATTTTAAGAAATTCTCCTTTTCGCTTTAACACAATCCATTTTTTTGGTGATGATTTGTTCTGTAGAATGGAGGTCTTAAAATATAACTCTTTTTCAAATTCGTTGCTATTTTATTTTATATTTTCATCACGAAATAACATTTCTGTACATTGAATCACTATTTACACATTGATAGTGCAAATTAAAGTTTATTAACATCTAATAGATTCTTATTCTCTTATTTCCTTAGATAGTCTTAATGTTCGCTAAAACATTTCATTGAATCCATATCGATCAATTGTTTCCTGGTTTTTATGTTATTAGTTTTTCTTTTGTGTATCTTTTTCTCATCAAAGAATATTTTTCCCAAAAGTATACTTTTAAATTTTTAATTTGACTTTTTCCTTACAATTGTATATAAATGATATAACTTAAGCGTGAATTTATATTTTTATGACTTAAATTTTTGTTTTACTTACTAAATGGATATATAAAAAATTGTTGCATAAAGTCCTTAATAAGTTAATTAATGAAACTGATGGTCTGTGTGAGTGTATGCGTGGGTTATAATTTGAATGAAATAACAAAGCTGTAAATTGCTGCCAAATGTACTTAAAATTAATAAATAATCATGTTTCATGATGTCTATTCACAGGAAATGAATATGAACAGTTTATCTGGATGATTATTTTATTTAATGTTTGCATGTCTTCCAAATATTTATTTATTGGCTAACTTTGAAGTTGATTTCTTAATAAACTTGTTATTTCTCCTGAGAGCAGAATACATGAAAAGATTTTTTGTCGTATGGTAATTTGACATATTCTTTTGAGGAGCTAAACAGAGAAAGAATATTATTTTTCTACATTTATATTTTCATAAGATAGTTCTTAGAAAATATAATCAGTAAAATCTAATGAAGGTAGAAATTTTCAATGGGGCTTAGGTTAGGACCTTGTGCGAGGTAGGCAAATACCTTAATTTTGCTGTCATCTAAGTATTTTGTAACAATTCGTGTCGGTGTTTCGGGTCATTGTTATGTTGGAACGTCCAGTGATGCCCCAAAGACAACTTTCATGCACTTTGTTTTATATTATCTTAAAGAATAGCCAAATACTGATCTTTATCCATCATACCCTGTACTCTCACTAGTTCTCCTGGTCCAGAATCACAAAACATCCCCGAAGCAGAATTCCCCGACCATCGTAGAGAAGGTATTTTTTGGTTCGTGAGCTTCACTCACTTTCCTCCATACATAATGTGAGTACATATGACCAAATAATCCTTGTTTGCTTTCATCTGACCATAAAACAGAGTTCCAATATTTACTCCCATGTTTTAGATGGCTTCTAGTATAAGCTAATCTGCATTTTAGGTGTTTAGCTTTAAGCAAGGGTGTTTTCCTTGGCCGTCGAGCGCGAAGTTCTGCTCGGTGAAAACATCTAGTGACTGTGTTCGTCGATACATTCAACTCTGATGTCCTTTGTCATTAAGTGAAGATTCTTCGAGACATCTCTAACAATATTCCTTTCCATTCTATCAGAAATTAACCGTTTTCTACTAGTCTTTAATTTATTCTCAACAGAATGAGTCTCGTTGTACTTCTTGATAATGTTAGGAATTGTCGATTTAGGAAGATTTAAACGCTTGGAAAGTATTGTATATCTATCACCTTGTTTGTATGCATTAACTATCTTCATCCGGAGCTTCTTATCACGTTTAACCGACTTTGTTATGGTGGCAAAATAATTGACTTATCGCGGTACGTAGCACTCACATATTATCTTCTTCATTACATTTTAGAATGTTATAGAATCAGGTCAATACTATTTCATTTTCAGATTGTTTGTATTAAATATCAAATTAAGAAAAAAATAAACAACAATTGCTAGGAGCAATATTATTTCATAATTTTCAGGGGGAGGTATGGGGCAAATAATTTTGGACCATTTTTTAGAAAAATCTATAACTATGAATATAACAGATTGAAAATCAAAAATTTCGCGAATTATTCAAAGCTAAATACGGAATCAACAATTTATAGTAAATTCAATAAGTATTTGCAAATATTTGCATTTTCTTAGAAAATATGCAAATGGGGTGAATAATTCTGTCCACGTATGTACATATGTTAAACATAAATTGAAAAATTTCTTTAAAGATATTGATAAATAAATTGACACATCATTGTTTCTCCAAGACAACTGTAATATATATGTGTATTCTTTTTCTTTTGTGTATTGTGCCCATTCAGGATGTGGGCTACCATGGCTCTCCACAACTTCCTAAAACGCTCTACGTAGAATTTGTCTTCCTACTCCGCTTTCTGCCATTTCTCCTATTACATCTGACATCCACTCCTTTTCCTTTGTCTGGTTTTCCTTGGGCTGATCTCATTTATTGACATCCTTAAAACTTCTTTTAATGTGTTCTACTTATATTTGTTTTTAACGGTATCAGTATACATACATACATACATACATACATACATAGTATACATATATATATAGTATATATATATATAGTATACATACATACATACATATATATATATATATATATATATATATATATATATATATATATATATATATATATATATATATAAGGCTATCAGTATACATATATTTTCAGTTCGGGTCAATCAGGAGTCTGTCGTATTGCAATTCGGGTGCTGCTTTGGCTTTCTTTAATTTACGTAGATTTATTCTGAGATTTCACTGGAAGGTGTTCACACCCACAGTCGGTACTTGGATATCTTTACAGTGTTCGTGAATCTCTTACTGATTGTTATGTAGTCGATCTGTTTTTTTCTTCTTCTCGGCTTCTCCATGTTCATAAGCGTCTTAGGTCTAGGCTACAAACTAGTCGATTGCTATGCCCCATTGGACCCATTTTTCTCCTTGTTCATTATTGGTTCCTAGTTCGAAATTGTCAAGTATTTCACCATATCTGTTCTTCCCTACTTTGGCATTCGGATATCCGATGACGATTGTAATTTCCTGCGATTTTCGTTGAGATCTGGTATTCTTTCGATTATGTCCTCTGACGTCAGAAATAAAATAAATTACTTATGCATGCTTCTTTGCAATTTTCATTTCTCTTGATCCTAAAAAAAATTATCCTAGAGATGTGTTTCAATGTTTATTAGTGAGTTTAAGACGCAATTCATTGGATTTTCTAAAAGTAATGCTTACTTTTTACTGAAAATAGAATGGAAATCAGGTTTTATGTACACTGTGAGGTCAAAAAACAAATAGAAATGCTGTAATTCAATCCCCTGACCGAAAAAGTGCGTGATAAAGTATAAAAAACCCTAAACAAATACGGAAATTCAGCAGTGTAATAATCAAGAATACGAAATGTATGTTTAATAATAAATTTCATTTAACTCATAGTTTAAGAATATACTTTTATCGTTCCATACGTTTTTATTAAACTTAGTATAATTAAACGCATACTTTACGTAGAAAAGTTAGGCGGACGTAGAGTCTTAAATAAAAATTTTAATCGAAATCCCAGAAAAAAAAAAAAAAAAAAAGCAAAGAGCTGAATTCCAAAATAGCACTGAAAAATCATCTACAATGATCTATTTTTTTCGGTTATTCAGGGTTGAAAGGCTCTGCTCGGTTTGAAACATAAATTGTATGGGAGTTATAATTCGGAGTAAATAATTATAAACACTTAAACATATCTATACAAAATACACGTGGAAAAAAGAAAAACATAAGATATGAAAACAACAAAATGAGTATCATTTATTATCTGGTTGTTCTGTGGTGATGGAGATATGAGAGATACTAATACCGAGTAAGATTGTGAGTTGGAATCAAATGTAGATCAAATATGACAAAATGAGAAAATAAAGAATGAGTAAAGTGTATACAGTCTTTCTTGTATACACTTTACTCATTTTTATACATGTCGTAATGAGTGTCCAGATAATTTAGTTGGAAAATAATAGAAATGTCTGGAGTTATCTTTGTGTTGAGTGTTAAGAGATGAATGTTACCATTGTGGCCTGAAAAAGGAAAGGAGTCGAAATATATGTTGACTCACGTATTGACAGCCTGCCCGAAAGAGAGGATATCATGTGCTAGTCTGTGGAGAGGAGAAAAGTGGTGTTGATTCTTATGGGTTTAAAAAGAGTGAATGGATGATAATTATAATTGATATATTTATTTTTGACACTATCATAAATTTTTATTTATTTATTTATTTTTATGGACACGAGAAAGCGACAATATAATTAATTTATTATTTTATGGACACGAAAAATTCCTCGTAAATCGACCCCCAGGAAGTAGCCGACATCTAAAATAGGTATCTAACACTGCTACAGTTACGTATTCAATATATTTCATACGAATCGACTATATATGAATTAAAAAAAGTGTGTTTATAATGTTTCCATCAAAAAAGAACGCAAAACGCAAAAACGTAGATCGCATACTGAGGTAGATTAAACAGAAGGAAGGACATTAAGAATTAAATAACATGAATTAATAAAGATTTATATTTAAATAATTAAAAGGTTAAAATGATGACATTTATATGTTCGTTACCCCGATTTTATAATTTTAACAGCTATATGCGTTTTAAATTACTATATTCGAAGAGATTAAAGGCCTGTAAAGAGCGGCACAAAAATAGGTTTACAGAGAAAATGATATTATAGATATTTAAGATTGGTAAAAATGAGTCTTTTCGTCAGTAGGGCTCCCACAAATCACAAAAGAACACGGAGATGTCAAGGCTAAATATCAACGAATTCACTAACATGTGGTAGTGATGAAATTTATATGAGATACGGAATGCTTTCGATTTTGTCTCGATTTTCGATTATAATAATTATATTAATAGATTCGTTGCATTTCTTGAATTTCTATATTTCCGTGGTGTGTCTTGAAACATTCAGTGACATCAACTACATTCGTATGAGATTCCGCAAATTCTTATTGCTTAAAATGTTTTCCTGAAAGATCTCAGCATTCCAGACTTGAGAATTAGAAATCCTACCATTGCTTCAACAAAAACACAAGCAATCTCATCTAATAAGAAAATGAAAATAATATTTGATTTATTTGCGAGATTTACGCAGAAGAGAAGTGTTGATAAAGTCTAAAGACGTACAGATCAAAAACCAATGATAATGATGTGGATATTAGAATCTATGAATGAATTTGAATCCTAGATTCTAAATAGCAAAGATATTACCCTGAAATTTAAAAGTAAATCATTATTATAACCATATATTTATACAAAATTTGTGAATATAATTATGTCGCTGTATTATTGTAAATTGTTATGGTAGAATTAGACATAGATATATGAATTCACATGACGTAAAGGAAAGATTTTAAGAAGTCGTATTACATATAAAAACATGGATATTTAAGACTGATATGAAGAGCCTTTCTGTCTGTAGAGATAACGCAGGCCACAACAGAAGAGCCAACTTGCGTGGACATGAACGGATTAGAAAGTACGAAGATTATTAAAGACGAATGGATAACAACAACCGACCAAAGCGTTTCGTCCAACTCATTAAGACCGTTGAATGCGTTTGGAAGGCATGGGCAAGAAGTGTTCACCAGTTTTTCCAAGTCTCTTGTTATCACAGTGAAACTCAGTGAAGACAGTGATGTATGGATTGGCAGTTTTCAAGTGATTTCTAAAAACAGCAATGTCAAGAGCATAAACATAATGTATAAGAAAGAAGGAGAGAAAATATTCCGGCCATTTGGGAAGGTAATGACTTCCTCTTTATAATAATGTAATTATATCTGAATTTGAAGTGAGAAAAAAAATCACTAAATATGTCGTTTCCCAAAACCCATCGGAAATACAATGTAACCTGCCACGATTATACTGTGGTGTATTTATCATTATAAAAGAAGATATTTTTTTCCACGTAAATCAAATAACATTAAAAATAATGTCATGGTGAAATAAATAAATGAATAAGTAAATACACATTGATTTGTGAAATTTTTTGCCAATTTAAGGTTTCATAATCGAACAGAAATCAATTGTAATATGGAGATCATATTATGACCTTCGCTTCGCTGATGTCAACGTTATGTTCACTGAAAAAAGTATGAAAAAAGATGTATTGACTTTAGCGTTTTGATTTTTCAGTCATTTTCTGGTGCATCACTAGTAAAGTTCCCGTCAGACTTTCATGCACAATTCTTACAAATAATCGTATCAAACAGGATAGATATGAATCAACCTGTAAGGATCGTTTTGGATATTCGCGGTTGCTTTGAGCCATGGCAAAGTAAGTGATTGGTGTAATATTGTTGTCTTTGTTCCTTATGGTTCATGCTCTATTACTAAATGTATCATATTTGTTACTTGCATTGTCCGTATTTGTAATTTGGACATTGTGATGATCTAATAGTTGTCTCACTTCAAAAATTTCAACGTAAATGATTGGCGTACAAATGATGTTTTTGTTCATGGTGTCATATTTGTTATTGCATTGATCCTATACGTAATTCAATCACTGTGATTATCTCGTAATTTTCACATGGAAAATAGTCAAAGTGATTGGCGTAAAAATGGTGACGTCTGGTTCATGTTTGATACCTAAATGTATCATATTTGTCAAATGTATTGATCCTACTCGTGATAAGTTGATAGTGATGATCTGGTGGATTTTTCACAGAATATTTTATGTTGGCATGTACCGTGTATGAATATTGTAAAACTGCTCATCTACCATTTTGCTATCACGTTGAAAAGAGGAAAATCATTTTAGATGCGGAAGTATTTCGATCTTGACTCGCTTTGAATGTGGTAGAATCATTGGATGAAATCGTAAGAATCTATATTAATGGATACGTCGCATCTAGTCTCTCGTATGGCTTGTCCTGTCAAATGTTCGTGACATCTGCTTTGTTCGTATTAAATTCATTGGTTTCTTGATGCTTGAAATGTTTTCCTAACAGCTCCCATCACAACACCACTGACAGCTAGCATTCCTGCCATTGCTTCAACAAAACCACAAGCAATCTCAGGTAATCTAAAATGTCAATAATATTTGTTTCCTTTGTGTAGTTTGCGCTGTATAGAAGTGTTAAATGTCTCCGTAGGTGTAGAGATCTGAATCCAATGGGCGAAAATAATGATGTGGACGTTAGAATACAACAATGAATTTCAATCCTAGTTCTAAATAACAAAGATCTTTCCCTGCAATAATATATCAAAAGTTAAAACTTTATTACCTTGATATATTTAAGCAATTTTATAAATATAGTCTTGATGCTATTTCATTGAAAATTGATATTTTAAGATTAGGCATATATTTGTGAGTCGACATTTCAATCCCGAATTGTTTTAAGCAGACTCATGATGTATTTATAGATAAATATTTAAGACTGACATGAAAGGGGCTTTTTGTCTGTAGAGTTTCCGAAGGCCACAACAGAAGAGCCAGCTTGCGTGGACATGAACGGATTAGAAAGTACGAAGATTATTAAAGACGAATGGATAACAACAACCGACCAGAGCGTTTCGTCCAACTCATTAAGACCGTTGAATGCGTTTGGAAGGCATGGGCAAGAAGTGTTCACCAGTTTTTCCAAGTCTCTTGTTATCACAGTGAAACTCAGTGAAGACAGTGATGTATGGATTGGCAGTTTTCAAGTGATTTCTAAAAACAGCAATGTCAAGAGCATAAACATAATGTATAAGAAAGAAGGAGAGAAAATATTCCGGCCATTTGGGAAGGTAAAGACTTCCTCTTTATAATAATGTAATTATATCTGAATTTGAAGTGAGAAAAATAATCACTAAATATGTCGTTTCCCAAAACCCATCGGAAATACAATGTAACCTGCCACGATTACACTGTGGTGTATTTATCATTATAAAAGAAGATATTTTTTTCCACGTAAATCAAATAACATTAAAAATAATGTCATGGTGAAATAAATAAATGAATAAGTAAATACATATTGATTTGTGAAATTTTTTGCCAATTTAAGGTTTCATAATCGAACAGAAATCAATTGTAATATGGAGATCATATTATGACCTTCGCTTCGCTGATGTCAACGTTATGTTCACTGAAAAAAGTATGAAAAAAGATGTATTGACTTTAGCGTTTTGATTTTTCAGTCATTTTCTGGTGCATCACTAGTAAAGTTCCCGTCAGACTTTCATGCACAATTCTTACAAATAATCGTATCAAACAGGATAGATATGAATCAACCTGTAAGGATCGTTTTGGATATTCGCGGTTGCTTTGAGCCATGGCAAAGTAAGTGATTGGTGTAATATTGTTGTCTTTGTTCCTTATGGTTCATGCTCTATTACTAAATGTATCATATTTGTTACTTGCATTGTCCGTATTTGTAATTTGGACATTGTGATGATCTAATAGTTGTCTCACTTCAAAAATTTCAACGTAAATGATTGGCGTACAAATGATGTTTTTGTTCATGGTGTCATATTTGTTATTGCATTGATCCTATACGTGATTCAATCACTGTGATTATCTCGTAATTTTCACATGGAAAATAGTCAAAGTGATTGGCGTAAAAATGGTGACGTCTGGTTCATGTTTGATACCTAAATGTATCATATTTGTCAAATGTATTGATCCTACTCGTGATAAGTTGATAGTGATGATCTGGTGGATTTTTCACAGAATATTTTATGTTGGCATGTACCGTGTATGAATATTGTAAAACTGCTCATCTACCATTTTGCTATCACGTTGAAATGAGGAAAATCATTTTAGATGCGGAAGTATTTCGATCTTGACTCGCTTTGAATGTGGTAGAATCATTGGATGAAATCGTAAGAATCTATATTAATGGATACGTTGCATCTAGTCTCTCGTATGGCTTGTCCTGTCAAATGTTCGTGACATCTGCTTTGTTCGTATTAAATTCATTGGTTTCTTGATGCTTGAAATGTTTTCCTAACAGCTCCCATCACAACACCACTGACAGCTAGCATTCCTGCCATTGCTTCAACAAAACCACAAGCAATCTCAGGTAATCTAAAATGTCAATAATATTTGTTTCCTTTGTGTAGTTTGCGCTGTATAGAAGTGTTAAATGTCTCCGTAGGTGTAGAGATCTGAATCCAATGGGCGAAAATAATGATGTGGACGTTAGAATACAACAATGAATTTCAATCCTAGTTCTAAATAACAAAGATCTTTCCCTGCAATAATATATCAAAAGTTAAAACTTTATTACCTTGATATATTTAAGCAATTTTATGAATAGAGTCTTGACGCTACTTCATTGAAAATTGATATTTTAAGATAAGGCATATATTTGTGAGTCGACATTTCAAGCCCGAAATGTTTTAAGCAGTCTCATGATGTATTTATAGATGAATATTTAAGACTGACATGAAAGGGGCTTTTTGTCTGTAGAGTTTCCGAAGGCCACAACAGAAGAGCCAGCTTGCGTGGACATGAACGGATTAGAAAGTACGAAGATTATTAAAGACGAATGGATAACAACAACCGACCAAAGCGTTTCGTCCAACTCATTAAGACCGTTGAATGCGTTTGGAAGGCATGGGCAAGAAGTGTTCACCAGTTTTTCCAAGTCTCTTGTTATCACAGTGAAACTCAGTGAAGACAGTGATGTATGGATTGGCAGTTTTCAAGTGATTTCTAAAAACAGCAATGTCAAGAGCATAAACATAATGTATAAGAAAGAAGGAGAGAAAATATTCCGGCCATTTGGGAAGGTAATGACTTCCTCTTTATAATAATGTAATTATATCTGAATTTGAAGTGAGAAAAATAATCACTAAATATGTCGTTTCCCAAAACCCATCGGAAATACAATGCAACCTGCCACGATTACACTGTGGTGTATTTATCATTATAAAAGAAGATATTTTTTTCCACGTAAATCAAATAACATTAAAAATAATGTCATGGTGAAATAAATAAATGAATAAGTAAATACACATTGATTTGTGAAATTTTTTGCCAATTTAAGGTTTCATAATCGAACAGAAATCAATTGTAATATGGAGATCATATTATGACCTTCGCTTCGCTGATGTCAACGTTATGTTCACTGAAAAAAGTATGAAAAAAGATGTATTGACTTTAGCGTTTTGATTTTTCAGTCATTTTCTGGTGCATCACTAGTAAAGTTCCCGTCAGACTTTCATGCACAATTCTTACAAATAATCGTATCAAACAGGATAGATATGAATCAACCTGTAAGGATCGTTTTGGATATTCGCGGTTGCTTTGAGCCATGGCAAAGTAAGTGATTGGTGTAATATTGTTGTCTTTGTTCCTTATGGTTCATGCTCTATTACTAAATGTATCATATTTGTTACTTGCATTGTCCGTATTTGTAATTTGGACATTGTGATGATCTAATAGTTGTCTCACTTCAAAAATTTCAACGTAAATGATTGGCGTACAAATGATGTTTTTGTTCATGGTGTCATATTTGTTATTGCATTGATCCTATACGTAATTCAATCACTGTGATTATCTCGTAATTTTCACATGGAAAATAGTCAAAGTGATTGGCGTAAAATGGTGACGTCTGGTTCATGTTTGATACCTAAATGTATCATATTTGTCAAATGTATTGATCCTACTCGTGATAAGTTGATAGTGATGATCTGGTGGATTTTTCACAGAATATTTTATGTTGGCATGTACCGTGTATGAATATTGTAAAACTGCTCATCTACCATTTTGCTATCACGTTGAAATGAGGAAAATCATTTTAGATGCGGAAGTATTTCGATCTTGACTCGCTTTGAATGTGGTAGAATCATTGGATGAAATCGTAAGAATCTATATTAATGGATACGTTGCATCTAGTCTCTCGTATGGCTTGTCCTGTCAAATGTTCGTGACATCTGCTTTGTTCGTATTAAATTCATTGGTTTCTTGATGCTTGAAATGTTTTCCTAACAGCTCCCATCACAACACCACTGACAGCTAGCATTCCTGCCATTGCTTCAACAAAACCACAAGCAATCTCAGGTAATCTAAAATGTCAATAATATTTGTTTCCTTTGTGTAGTTTGCGCTGTATAGAAGTGTTAAATGTCTCCGTAGGTGTAGAGATCTGAATCCAATGGGCGAAAATAATGATGTGGACGTTAGAATACAACAATGAATTTCAATCCTAGTTCTAAATAACAAAGATCTTTCCCTGCAATAATATATCAAACGTTAAAACTTTATTACCTTGATATATTTAAGCAATTTTATAAATATAGTCTTGACGCTATTTCATTGAAAATTGATATTTTAAGATAAGGCATATATTTGTGAGTCGACATTTCAATCCCGAATTGTTTTAAGCAGACTCATGATGTATTTATAGATAAATATTTAAGACTGACATGAAAGGGGCTTTTTGTCTGTAGAGTTTCCGAAGGCCACAACAGAAGAGCCAGATTGCGTGGACATGAACGGATTAGAAAGTACGAAGATTATTAAAGACGAATGGATAACAACAACCGACCAAAGCGTTTCGTCCAACTCATTAAGACCGTTGAATGCGTTTGGAAGGCATGGGCAAGAAGTGTTCACCAGTTTTTCCAAGTCTCTTGTTATCACAGTGAAACTCAGTGAAGACAGTGATGTATGGATTGGCAGTTTTCAAGTGATTTCTAAAAACAGCAATGTCAAGAGCATATACATAATGTATAAGAAAGAAGGAGAGAAAATATTCCGGCCATTTGGGAAGGTAATGACTTCCTCTTTATAATAATGTAATTATATCTGAATTTGAAGTAAGAAAAATAATCACTAAATATGTCGTTTCCCAAAACCCATCGGAAATACAATGTAACCTGCCACGATTACACTGTGGTGTATTTATCATTATAAAAGAAGATATTTTTTTCCACGTAAATCAAATAACATTAAAAATAATGTCATGGTGAAATAAATAAATGAATAAGTAAATACACATTGATTTGTGAAATTTTTTGCCAATTTAAGGTTTCATAATCGAACAGAAATCAATTGTAATATGGAGATCATATTATGACCTTCGCTTCGCTGATGTCAACGTTATGTTCACTGAAAAAAGTATGAAAAAAGATGTATTGACTTTAGCGTTTTGATTTTTCAGTCATTTTCTGGTGCATCACTAGTAAAGTTCCCGTCAGACTTTCATGCACAATTCTTACAAATAATCGTATCAAACAGGATAGATATGAATCAACCTGTAAGGATCGTTTTGGATATTCGCGGTTGCTTTGAGCCATGGCAAAGTAAGTGATTGGTGTAATATTGTTGTCTTTGTTCCTTATGGTTCATGCTCTATTACTAAATGTATCATATTTGTTACTTGCATTGTCCGTATTTGTAATTTGGACATTGTGATGATCTAATAGTTGTCTCACTTCAAAAATTTCAACGTAAATGATTGGCGTACAAATGATGTTTTTGTTCGTGGTGTCATATTTGTTATTGCATTGATCCTATACGTAATTCAATCACTGTGATTATCTCGTAATTTTCACATGGAAAATAGTCAAAGTGATTGGCGTAAAATGGTGACGTCTGGTTCATGTTTGATACCTAAATGTATCATATTTGTCAAATGTATTGATCCTACTCGTGATAAGTTGATAGTGATGATCTGGTGGATTTTTCACAGAATATTTTATGTTGGCATGTACCGTGTATGAATATTGTATAACTGCTCATCTACCATTTTGCTATCACGTTGAAATGAGGAAAATCATTTTAGATGCGGAAGTATTTCGATCTTGACTCGCTTTGAATGTGGTAGAATCATTGGATGAAATCGTAAGAATCTATATTAATGGATACGTTGCATCTAGTCTCTCGTATGGCTTGTCCTGTCAAATGTTCGTGACATCTGCTTTGTTCGTATTAAATTCATTGGTTTCTTATTGCTTGAAATGTTTTCCTAACAGCTCCCATCACAACACCACTGACAGCTAGCATTCCTGCCATTGCTTCAACAAAACCACAAGCAATCTCAGGTAATCTAAAATGTCAATAATATTTGTTTCCATTGTGTAGTTTACGCTGTATAAAAGTGTTAAATGTCTCCGTAGGTGTAGAGATCTGAATCCAATGGGCGAAAATAATGATGTGGACTTTAGAATACAACAATGAATTTCAATCCTAGTTCTAAATAACAAAGATATTTCCCTGCAATAATATATCAAAAGTTAAAACCTTATTACCATGATATACTTAAGCAATTTTATAAATAGAGTCTTGACGCTATTTCATTGAAAATTGATATTTTAAGATAAGGCATATATTTGTGAGTCGACATTTCAAGCCCGAAATGTTTTAAGCAGTCTCATGATGTATTTATAGATGAATATTTAAGACTGACATGAAAGGGGCTTTTTGTCTGTAGAGTTTCCGAAGGCCACAACAGAAGAGCCAGCTTGCGTGGACATGAACGGATTAGAAAGTACGAAGATTATTAAAGACGAATGGATAACAACAACCGACCAAAGCGTTTCGTCCAACTCATTAAGACCGTTGAATGCGTTTGGAAGGCATGGGCAAGAAGTGTTCACCAGTTTTTCCAAGTCTCTTGTTATCACAGTGAAACTCAGTGAAGACAGTGATGTATGGATTGGCAGTTTTCAAGTGATTTCTAAAAACAGCAATGTCAAGAGCATAAACATAATGTATAAGAAAGAAGGAGAGAAAATATTCCGGCCATTTGGGAAGGTAATGACTTCCTCTTTATAATAATGTAATTATATCTGAATTTGAAGTGAGAAAAATAATCACTAAATATGTCGTTTCCCAAAACCCATCGGAAATACAATGCAACCTGCCACGATTACACTGTGGTGTATTTATCATTATAAAAGAAGATATTTTTTTCCACGTAAATCAAATAACATTAAAAATAATGTCATGGTGAAATAAATAAATGAATAAGTAAATACATATTGATTTGTGAAATTTTTTGGCAATTTAAGGTTTCATAATCGAACAGAAATCAATTGTAATATGGAGATCATATTATGACCTTCGCTTCGCTGATGTCAACGTTATGTTCACTGAAAAAAGTATGAAAAAAGATGTATTGACTTCAGCGTTTTGATTTTTCAGTCATTTTCTGGTGCATCACTAGTAAAGTTCCCGTCAGACTTTCATGCACAATTCTTACAAATAATCGTATCAAACAGGATAGATATGAATCAACCTGTAAGGATCGTTTTGGATATTCGCGGTTGCTTTGAGCCATGGCAAAGTAAGTGATTGGTGTAATATTGTTGTCTTTGTTCCTTATGGTTCATGCTCTATTACTAAATGTATCATATTTGTTACTTGCATTGTCCGTATTTGTAATTTGGACATTGTGATGATCTAATAGTTGTCTCACTTCAAAAATTTCAACGTAAATGATTGGCGTACAAATGATGTTTTTGTTCATGGTGTCATATTTGGTATTGCATTGATCCTATACGTAATTCAATCACTGTGATTATCTCGTAATTTTCACATGGAAAATAGTCAAAGTGATTGGCGTAAAAATGGTGACGTCTGGTTCATGTTTCATATCTAAATGTATCATATTTGTCAAATGTATTGATCCTACTCGTGATAAGTTGATAGTGATGATCTGGTGGATTTTTCACAGAATATTTTCTGTTGGCATGTACCGTGTATGAATATTGTAAAACTGCTCATCTACCATTTCGCTATCATGTTGAATTGAGGAAAATCATTTTAGATGCGGAAGTATTTCGATCTTGACTCGCTTTGAATGTGGTAGAATCATTGGATGAAATCGTAAGAATCTATATTAATGGATACGTTGCATCTAGTCTCTCGTATGGCTTGTCCTGTCAAATGTTCGTGTCATCTGCTTTGTTCGTATTAAATTCATTGGTTTCTTATTGCTTGAAATGTTTTCCTAACAGCTCCCATCACAACACCACTGACAGCTAGCATTCCTGCCATTGCTTCAACAAAACCACAAGCAATCTCAGGTAATCTAAAATGTCAATAATATTTGTTTCCTTTGTGTAGTTTGCGCTGTATAGAAGTGTTAAATGTCTCCGTAGGTGTAGAGATCTGAATCCAATGGGCGAAAATAATGATGTGGACGTTAGAATACAACAATGAATTTCAATCCTAGTTCTAAATAACAAAGATCTTTCCCTGCAATAATATATCAAAAGTTAAAACTTTATTACCTTGATATATTTAAGCAATTTTATAAATATAGTCTTGACGCTATTTCATTGAAAATTGATATTTTAAGATAAGGCATATATTTGTGAGTCGACATTTCAATCCCGAATTGTTTTAAGCAGACTCATGATGTATTTATAGATAAATATTTAAGACTAACATGAAAGGGGCTTTTTGTCTGTAGCGTTTCCGAAGGCCACAACAGAAGAGCCAGCTTGCGTGGACATGAACGGATTAGAAAGTACGAAGATTATTAAAGACGAATGGATAACAACAACCGACCAAAGCGTTTCGTCCAACTCATTAAGACCGTTGAATGCGTTTGGAAGGCATGGGCAAGAAGTGTTCACCAGTTTTTCCAAGTCTCTTGTTATCACAGTGAAACTCAGTGAAGACAGTGATGTATGGATTGGCAGTTTTCAAGTGATTTCTAAAAACAGCAATGTCAAGAGCATAAACATAATGTATAAGAAAGAAGGAGAGAAAATATTCCGGCCATTTGGGAAGGTAATGACTTCCTCTTTATAATAATGTAATTATATCTGAATTTGAAGTGAGAAAAATAATCACTAAATATGTCGTTTCCCAAAACCCATCGGAAATACAATGTAACCTGCCACGATTACACTGTGGTGTATTTATCATTATAAAAGAAGATATTTCTTTCCACGTAAATCAAATAACATTAAAAATAATGTCATGGTGAAATAAATAAATGAATAAGTAAATACACATTGATTTGTGAAATTTTTTGGCAATTTAAGGTTTCATAATCGAACAGAAATCAATTGTAATATGGAGATCATATTATGACCTTCGCTTCGCTGATGTCAACGTTATGTTCACTGAAAAAAGTATGAAAAAAGATGTATTGACTTTAGCGTTTTGATTTTTCAGTCATTTTCTGGTGCATCACTAGTAAAGTTCCCGTCAGACTTTCATGCACAATTCTTACAAATAATCGTATCAAACAGGATAGATATGAATCAACCTGTAAGGATCGTTTTGGATATTCGCGGTTGCTTTGAGCCATGGCAAAGTAAGTGATTGGTGTAATATTGTTGTCTTTGTTCCTTATGGTTCATGCTCTATTACTAAATGTATCATATTTGTTACTTGCATTGTCCGTATTTGTAATTTGGACATTGTGATGATCTAATAGTTGTCTCACTTCAAAAATTTCAACGTAAATGATTGGCGTACAAATGATGTTTTTGTTCATGGTGTCATATTTATTATTGCATTGATCCTATACGTAATTCAATCACTGTGATTATCTCGTAATTTTCACATGGAAAATAGTCAAAGTGATTGGCGTAAAAATGGTGACGTCTGGTTCATGTTTCATATCTAAATGTATCATATTTGTCAAATGTATTGATCCTACTCGTGATAAGTTGATAGTGATGATCTGGTGGATTTTTCACAGAATATTTTCTGTTGGCATGTACCGTGTATGAATATTGTAAAACTGCTCATCTACCATTTCGCTATCATGTTGAATTGAGGAAAATCATTTTAGATGCGGAAGTATTTCGATCTTGACTCGCTTTGAATGTGGTAGAATCATTGGATGAAATCGTAAGAATCTATATTAATGGATACGTTGCATCTAGTCTCTCGTATGGCTTGTCCTGTCAAATGTTCGTGTCATCTGCTTTGTTCGTATTAAATTCATTGGTTTCTTATTGCTTGAAATGTTTTCCTAACAGCTCCCATCACAACACCACTGACAGCAAGCATTCCTGCCATTGCTTCAACAAAACCACAAGCAATCTCAGGTAATCTAAAATGTCAATAATATTTGTTTCCATTGTGTAGTTTACGCTGTATAAAAGTGTTAAATGTCTCCGTAGGTGTAGAGATCTGAATCCAATGGGCGAAAATAATGATGTGGACTTTAGAATACAACAATGAATTTCAATCCTAGTTCTAAATAACAAAGATCTTTCCCTGCAATGATATATCAAAAGTTAAAACCTTATTACCTTGATATATTTAAGCAATTTTATAAATAGAGTCTTGACGCTATTTCATTGAAAATTGATATTTTAGGATAAGGCATATATTTGTGAGTCGACATTTCAAACCGAAATGTTTTAAGCAGTCTCATGATGTATTTATAGATAAATATTTAAGACTGACATGAAAGGGGCTTTTTGTCTGTAGAGTTTCCGAAGGCCACAACAGAAGAGCCAGCTTGTGTGGACATGAACGGATTAGAAAGTACGAAGATTATTAAAGACGAATGGATAACAACAACCGACCAAAGCGTTTCGTCCAACTCATTAAGACCGTTGAATGCGTTTGGAAGGCATGGGCAAGAAGTGTTCACCAGTTTTTCCAAGTCTCTTGTTATCACAGTGAAACTCAGTGAAGACAGTGATGTATGGATTGGCAGTTTTCAAGTGATTTCTAAAAACAGCAATGTCAAGAGCATAAACATAATGTATAAGAAAGAAGGAGAGAAAATATTCCGGCCATTTGGGAAGGTAATGACTTCCTCTTTATAATAATGTAATTTTATCTGAATTTGAAGAGAGAGAAAAAATCACTAAATATGTCGTTTCCCAAAACCCATCGGAAATACAATGTAACCTGCCACGATTATACTGTGGTGTATTTATCATTATAAAAGAAGATATTTCTTTCCACGTAAATCAAATAACATTAAAAATAATGTCATGGTGAAATAAATAAATGAATAAGTAAATACATATAGATTTGTGAAATTTTTTGCCAATTTAAGGTTTCATAATCGAACAGAAATCAATTGTAATATGGAGATCATATTATGACCTTCGCTTCGCTGATGTCAACGTTATGTTCACTGAAAAAAGTATGAAAAAAGATGTATTGACTTCAGCGTTTTGATTTTTCAGTCATTTTCTGGTGCATCACTAGTAAAGTTCCCGTCAGACTTTCATGCACAATTCTTACAGATAATCGTATCAAACAGGATAGATATGAATCAACCTGTAAGAATCGTTTTGGATATTCGCGGTTGCTTTGAGCCATGGCAAAGTAAGTGATTGGTGTAATATTGTTGTCTTTGTTCCTTATGGTTCATGCTCTATTACTAAATGTATCATATTTGTTACTTGCATTGTCCGTATTTGTAATTTGGACATTTTGATGATCTAATAGTTGTCTCACTTCAAAAATTTCAACGTAAATGATTGGCGTACAAATGATGTTTTTGTTCATGGTGTCATATTATTTATTGCATTGATCCTATACGTAATTCAATCACTGTGATTATCTCGTAATTTTCACATGGAAAATAGTCAAAGTGATTGGCGTAAAAATTGTGACGTCTGGTTCATGTTTCATATCTAAATGTATCATATTTGTCAAATGTATTGATCCTACTCGTGATAAGTTGATAGTGATGATCTGGTGGATTTTTCACAGAATATTTTCTGTTGGCATGTACCGTGTATGAATATTGTAAAACTGCTCATCTACCATTTCGCTATCATGTTGAAATGAGGAAAATCATTTTAGATGCGGAAGTATTTCGATCTTGACTCGCTTTGAATGTGGTAGAATCACTGGATGAAATCGTAAGAATCTATATTAATGGATACGTTGCATCTAGTCTCTCGTATGGCTTGTCCTGTCAAATGTTCGTGTCATCTGCTTTGTTCGTATTAAATTCATTGGTTTCTTATTGCTTGAAATGTTTTCCTAACAGCTCCCATCACAACACCACTGACAGCTAGCATTCCTGCCATTGCTTCAACAAAACCACAAGCAATCTCAGGTAATCTAAAATGTCAATAATATTTGTTTCCTTTGTGTAGTTTACGCTGTATAGAAGTGTTAAATGTCTCCGTAGGTGTAGAGATCTGAATCCAATGGGCGAAAATAATGATGTGGACTTTAGAATACAACAATGAATTTCAATCCTAGTTCTAAATAACAAAGATCTTTCCCTGCAATGATATATCAAAAGTTAAAACCTTATTACCTTGATATATTTAAGCAATTTTATAAATAGAGTCTTGACGCTATTTCATTGAAAATTGATATTTTAGGATAAGGCATATATTTGTGAGTCGACATTTCAAGCCGAAATGTTTTAAGCAGTCTCATGATGTATATATAGATAAATATTTAAGACTGACATGAAAGGGGCTTTTTGTCTGTAGAGTTTCCGAAGGCCACAACAGAAGAGCCAGCTTGTGTGGACATGAACGGATTAGAAAGTACGAAGATTATTAAAGACGAATGGATAACAACAACCGACCAAAGCGTTTCGTCCAACTCATTAAGACCGTTGAATGCGTTTGGAAGGCATGGACAAGAAGTGTTCACCAGTTTTTCCAAGTCTCTTGTTATCACAGTGAAACTCAGTGAAGACAGTGATGTATGGATTGGCAGTTTTCAAGTGATTTCTAAAAACAGCAATGTCAAGAGCATAAACATAATGTATAAGAAAGAAGGAGAGAAAATATTCCGGCCATTTGGGAAGGTAATGACTTCCTCTTTATAATAATGTAATTATATCTGAATTTGAAGTGAGAAAAATAATCACTAAATATGTCGTTTCCCAAAACCCATCGGAAATACAATGTAACCTGCCACGATTATACTGTGGTGTATTTATCATTATAAAAGAAGATATTTTTTTCCACGTAAATCAAATAACATTAAAAATAATGTCATGGTGAAATAAATAAATGAATAAGTAAATACATATTGATTTGTGAAATTTTTTGCCAATTTAAGGTTTCATAATCGAACAGAAATCAATTGTAATATGGAGATCATATTATGACCTTCGCTTCGCTGATGTCAACGTTATGTTCACTGAAAAAAGTATGAAAAAAGATGTATTGACTTCAGCGTTTTGATTTTTCAGTCATTTTCTGGTGCATCACTAGTAAAGTTCCCGTCAGACTTTCATGCACAATTCTTACAAATAATCGTATCAAACAGGATAGATATGAATCAACCTGTAAGAATCGTTTTGGATATTCGCGGTTGCTTTGAGCCATGGCAAAGTAAGTGATTGGTGTAATATTGTTGTCTTTGTTCCTTATGGTTCATGCTCTATTACTAAATGTATCATATTTGTTACTTGCATTGTCCGTATTTGTAATTTGGACATGTTGATGATCTAATAGTTGTCTCACTTCAAAAATTTCAACGTAAATGATTGGCGTACAAATGATGTTTTTGTTCATGGTGTCATATTTGGTATTGCATTGATCATATACGTAATTCAATCACTGTGATTATCTCGTAATTTTCACATGGAAAATAGTCAAAGTGATTGGCGTAAAAATGGTGACGTCTGGTTCATGTTTCATATCTAAATGTATCATATTTGTCAAATGTATTGATCCTACTCGTGACAAGTTGATAGTGATGATCTGGTGGATTTTTCACAGAATATTTTATGTTGGCATGTACCGTGTATGAATATTGTAAAACTGCTCATCTACCATTTTGCTATCACGTTGAAATGAGGAAAACCATTTTAGATGCGGAAGTATTTCGATCTTGACTCGCTTTGAATGTGGTAGAATCATTGGATGAAATCGTAAGAATCTATATTAATGGATACGTTGCATCTAGTCTCTCGTATGGCTTGTCCTGTCAAATGTTCGTGACATCTGCTTTGTTCGTATTAAATTCATTGGTTTCTTATTGCTTGAAATGTTTTCCTAACAGCTCCCATCACAACACCACTGACAGCAAGCATTCCTGCCATTGCTTCAACAAAACCACAAGCAATCTCAGGTAATCTAAAATGTCAATAATATTTGTTTCCATTGTGTAGTTTACGCTGTATAAAAGTGGTAAATGTCTCCGTAGGTGTAGAGATCTGAATCCAATGGGCGAAAATAATGATGTGGACTTTAGAATACAACAATGAATTTCAATCCTAGTTCTAAATAACAAAGATCTTTCCCTGCAATGATATATCAAAAGTTAAAACCTTATTACCTTGATATATTTAAGCAATTTTATAAATAGAGTCTTGACGCTATTTCATTGAAAATTGATATTTTAGGATAAGGCATATATTTGTGAGTCGACATTTCAAGCCGAAATGTTTTAAGCAGTCTCATGATGTATTTATAGATAAATATTTAAGACTGACATGAAAGGGGCTTTTTGTCTGTAGAGTTTCCGAAGTCCACAACAGAAGAGCCAGCTTGTGTGGACATGAACGGATTAGAAAGTACGAAGATTATTAAAGACGAATGGATAACAACAACCGACCAAAGCGTTTCGTCCAACTCATTAAGACCGTTGAATGCGTTTGGAAGGCATGGGCAAGAAGTGTTCACCAGTTTGTCCAAGTCTCTTGTTATCACAGTGAAACTCAGTGAAGACAGTGATGTATGGATTGGCAGTTTTCAAGTGATTTCTAAAAACAGCAATGTCAAGAGCATAAACATAATGTATAAGAAAGAAGGAGAGAAAATATTCCGGCCATTTGGGAAGGTAATGACTTCCTCTTTATAATAATGTAATTTTATCTGAATTTGAAGAGAGAGAAAAAATCACTAAATATGTCGTTTCCCAAAACCCATCGGAAATACAATGTAACCTGCCACGATTATACTGTGGTGTATTTATCATTATAAAAGAAGATATTTTTTTCCACGTAAATCAAATAACATTAAAAATAATGTCATGGTGAAATAAATAAATGAATAAGTAAATACATATAGATTTGTGAAATTTTTTGCCAATTTAAGGTTTCATAATCGAACAGAAATCAATTGTAATATGGAGATCATATTATGACCTTCGCTTCGCTGATGTCAACGTTATGTTCACTGAAAAAAGTATGAAAAAAGATGTATTGACTTCAGCGTTTTGATTTTTCAGTCATTTTCTGGTGCATCACTAGTAAAGTTCCCGTCAGACTTTCATGCACAATTCTTACAAATAATCGTATCAAACAGGATAGATATGAATCAACCTGTAAGAATCGTTTTGGATATTCGCGGTTGCTTTGAGCCATGGCAAAGTAAGTGATTGGTGTAATATTGTTGTCTTTGTTCCTTATGGTTCATGCTCTATTACTAAATGTATCATATTTGTTACTTGCATTGTCCGTATTTGTAATTTGGACATTGTGATGATCTAATAGTTGTCTCACTTCAAAAATTTCAACGTAAATGATTGGCGTACAAATGATGTTTTTGTTCATGGTGTCATATTTGGTATTGCATTGATCCTATACGTAATTCAATCACTGTGATTATCTCGTAATTTTCACATGGAAAATAGTCAAAGTGATTGGCGTAAAAATGGTGACGTCTGGTTCATGTTTCATATCTAAATGTATCATATTTGTCAAATGTATTGATCCTACTCGTGATATGTTGATAGTGATGATCTGGTGGATTTTTCACAGAATATTTTATGTTGGCATGTACCGTGTATGAATATTGTAAAACTGCTCATCTACCATTTTGCTATCACGTTGAAATGAGGAAAACCATTTTAGATGCGGAAGTATTTCGATCTTGACTCGCTTTGAATGTGGTAGAATCATTGGATGAAATCGTAAGAATCTATATTAATGGATACGTTGCATCTAGTCTCTCGTATGGCTTGTCCTGTCAAATGTTCGTGTCATCTGCTTTGTTCGTATTAAATTCATTGGTTTCTTATTGCTTGAAATGTTTTCCTAACAGCTCCCATCACAACACCACTGACAGCTAGCATTCCTGCCATTGCTTCAACAAAACCACAAGCAATCTCAGGTAATCTAAAATGTCAATAATATTTGTTTCCATTGTGTAGTTTACGCTGTATAAAAGTGTTAAATGTCTCCGTAGGTGTAGAGATCTGAATCCAATGGGCGAAAATAATGATGTGGACGTTAGAATACAACAATGAATTTCAATCCTAGTTCTAAATAACAAAGATATTTCCCTGCAATAATATATCAAAAGTTAAAACCTTATTACCATGATATACTTAAGCAATTTTATAAATACAGTCTTGACGCTATTTCATTGAAAATTGATATTTTAAGATAAGGCATATATTTGTGAGTCCACATTTCAAGCCCGAAATGTTTGAAGCAGTCTCATGATGTATTTATAGATGAATATTTAAGACTGACATGAAAGGGGCTTTTTGTCTGTAGAGTTTCCGAAGGCCACAACAGAAGAGCCAGCTTGCGTGGACATGAACGGATTAGAAAGTACGAAGATTATTAAAGACGAATGGATAACAACAACCGACCAAAGCGTTTCGTCCAACTCATTAAGACCGTTGAATGCGTTTGGAAGGCATGGGCAAGAAGTGTTCACCAGTTTTTCCAAGTCTCTTGTTATCACAGTGAAACTCAGTGAAGACAGTGATGTATGGATTGGCAGTTTTCAAGTGATTTCTAAAAACAGCAATGTCAAGAGCATAAACATAATGTATAAGAAAGAAGGAGAGAAAAAATTCCGGCCATTTGGGAAGGTAATGACTTCCTCTTTATAATAATGTAATTTTATCTGAATTTGAAGAGAGAAAAAAAATCAATAAATATGTCGTTTCCCAAAACCCATCGGAAATACAATGTAACCTGCCACGATTATACTGTGGTGTATTTATCATTATAAAAGAAGATATTTTTTCCACGTAAATCAAATAACATTAAAAATAATGTCATGGTGAAATAAATAAATGAATAAGTAAATACATATTGATTTGTGAAATTTTTTGCCAATTTAAGGTTTCATAATCGAACAGAAATCAATTGTAATATGGAGATCATATTATGACCTTCGCTTCGCTGATGTCAACGTTATGTTCACTGAAAAAAGTATGAAAAAAGATGTATTGACTTCAGCGTTTTGATTTTTCAGTCATTTTCTGGTGCATCACTAGTAAAGTTCCCGTCAGACTTTCATGCACAATTCTTACAAATAATCGTATCAAACAGGATAGATATGAATCAACCTGTAAGAATCGTTTTGGATATTCGCGGTTGCTTTGAGCCATGGCAAAGTAAGTGATTGGTGTAATATTGTTGTCTTTGTTCCTTATGGTTCATGCTCTATTACTAAATGTATCATATTTGTTACTTGCATTGTCCGTATTTGTAATTTGGACATTGTGATGATCTAATAGTTGTCTCACTTCAAAAATTTCAACGTAAATGATTGGCGTACAAATGATGTTTTTGTTCATGGTGTCATATTTGTTATTGCATTGATCCTATACGTAATTCAATCACTGTGATTATCTCGTAATTTTCACATGGAAAATAGTCAAAGTGATTGGCGTAAAAATGGTGACGTCTGGTTCATGTTTCATATCTAAATGTATCATATTTGTCAAATGTATTGATCCTACTCGTGATAAGTTGATAGTGATGATCTGGTGGATTTTTCACAGAATATTTTATGTTGGCATGTACCGTGTATGAATATTGTAAAACTGCTCATCTACCATTTTGCTATCATGCTGAAATGAGGAAAATCATTTTAGATGCGGAAGTATTTCGATCTTGACTCGCTTTGAATGTGGTAGAATCACTGGATGAAATCGTAAGAATCTATATTAATGGATACGTTGCATCTAGTCTCTCGTATGGCTTGTCCTGTCAAATGTTCGTGTCATCTGCTTTGTTCGTATTAAATTCATTGGTTTCTTATTGCTTGAAATGTTTTCCTAACAGCTCCCATCACAACACCACTGACAGCTAGCATTCCTGCCATTGCTTCAACAAAACCACAAGCAATCTCAGGTAATCTAAAATGTCAATAATATTTGTTTCCTTTGTGTAGTTTACGCTGTATAGAAGTGTTAAATGTCTCCGTAGGTGTAGAGATCTGAATCCAATGGGCGAAAATAATGATGTGGACTTTAGAATACAACAATGAATTTCAATCCTAGTTCTAAATAACAAAGATCTTTCCCTGCAATGATATATCAAAAGTTAAAACCTTATTACCTTGATATATTTAAGCAATTTTATAAATAGAGTCTTGACGCTATTTCATTGAAAATTGATATTTTAGGATAAGGCATATATTTGTGAGTCGACATTTCAAGCCGAAATGTTTTAAGCAGTCTCATGATGTATTTATAGATAAATATTTAAGACTGACATGAAAGGGGCTTTTTGTCTGTAGAGTTTCCGAAGGCCACAACAGAAGAGCCAGCTTGTGTGGACATGAACGGATTAGAAAGTACGAAGATTATTAAAGACGAATGGATAACAACAACCGACCAAAGCGTTTCGTCCAACTCATTAAGACCGTTGAATGCGTTTGGAAGGCATGGACAAGAAGTGTTCACCAGTTTTTCCAAGTCTCTTGTTATCACAGTGAAACTCAGTGAAGACAGTGATGTATGGATTGGCAGTTTTCAAGTGATTTCTAAAAACAGCAATGTCAAGAGCATAAACATAATGTATAAGAAAGAAGGAGAGAAAATATTCCGGCCATTTGGGAAGGTAATGACTTCCTCTTTATAATAATGTAATTATATCTGAATTTGAAGTGAGAAAAATAATCACTAAATATGTCGTTTCCCAAAACCCATCGGAAATACAATGTAACCTGCCACGATTATACTGTGGTGTATTTATCATTATAAAAGAAGATATTTTTTTCCACGTAAATCAAATAACATTAAAAATAATGTCATGGTGAAATAAATAAATGAATAAGTAAATACATATTGATTTGTGAAATTTTTTGCCAATTTAAGGTTTCATAATCGAACAGAAATCAATTGTAATATGGAGATCATATTATGACCTTCGCTTCGCTGATGTCAACGTTATGTTCACTGAAAAAAGTATGAAAAAAGATGTATTGACTTCAGCGTTTTGATTTTTCAGTCATTTTCTGGTGCATCACTAGTAAAGTTCCCGTCAGACTTTCATGCACAATTCTTACAAATAATCGTATCAAACAGGATAGATATGAATCAACCTGTAAGAATCGTTTTGGATATTCGCGGTTGCTTTGAGCCATGGCAAAGTAAGTGATTGGTGTAATATTGTTGTCTTTGTTCCTTATGGTTCATGCTCTATTACTAAATGTATCATATTTGTTACTTGCATTGTCCGTATTTGTAATTTGGACATTGTGATGATCTAATAGTTGTCTCACTTCAAAAATTTCAACGTAAATGATTGGCGTACAAATGATGTTTTTGTTCATGGTGTCATATTATTTATTGCATTGATCCTATACGTAATTCAATCACTGTGATTATCTCGTAATTTTCACATGGAAAATAGTCAAAGTGATTGGCGTAAAAATGGTGACGTCTGGTTCATGTTTCATATCTAAATGTATCATATTTGTCAAATGTATTGATCCTACTCGTGATATGTTGATAGTGATGATCTGGTGGATTTTTCACAGAATATTTTATGTTGGCATGTACCGTGTATGAATATTGTAAAACTGCTCATCTACCATTTTGCTATCACGTTGAAATGAGGAAAATCATTTTAGATGCGGAAGTATTTCGATCTTGACTCGCTTTGAATGTGGTAGAATCATTGGATGAAATCGTAAGAATCTATATTAATGGATACGTTGCATCTAGTCTCTCGTATGGCTTGTCCTGTCAAATGTTCGTGTCATCTGCTTTGTTCGTATTAAATTCATTGGTTTCTTATTGCTTGAAATGTTTTCCTAACAGCTCCCATCACAACACCACTGACAGCTAGCATTCCTGCCATTGCTTCAACAAAACCACAAGCAATCTCAGGTAATCTAAAATGTCAATAATATTTGTTTCCTTTGTGTAGTTTACGCTGTATAGAAGTGTTAAATGTCTCCGTAGGTGTAGAGATCTGAATCCAATGGGCGAAAATAATGATGTGGACTTTAGAATACAACAATGAATTTCAATCCTAGTTCTAAATAACAAAGATCTTTCCCTGCAATGATATATCAAAAGTTAAAACCTTATTACCTTGATATATTTAAGCAATTTTATAAATAGAGTCTTGACGCTATTTCATTGAAAATTGATATTTTAGGATAAGGCATATATTTGTGAGTCGACATTTCAAGCCGAAATGTTTTAAGCAGTCTCATGATGTATTTATAGATAAATATTTAAGACTGACATGAAAGGGGCTTTTTGTCTGTAGAGTTTCCGAAGGCCACAACAGAAGAGCCAGCTTGTGTGGACATGAACGGATTAGAAAGTACGAAGATTATTAAAGACGAATGGATAACAACAACCGACCAAAGCGTTTCGTCCAACTCATTAAGACCGTTGAATGCGTTTGGAAGGCATGGACAAGAAGTGTTCACCAGTTTTTCCAAGTCTCTTGTTATCACAGTGAAACTCAGTGAAGACAGTGATGTATGGATTGGCAGTTTTCAAGTGATTTCTAAAAACAGCAATGTCAAGAGCATAAACATAATGTATAAGAAAGAAGGAGAGAAAATATTCCGGCCATTTGGGAAGGTAATGACTTCCTCTTTATAATAATGTAATTATATCTGAATTTGAAGTGAGAAAAATAATCACTAAATATGTCGTTTCCCAAAACCCATCGGAAATACAATGTAACCTGCCACGATTATACTGTGGTGTATTTATCATTATAAAAGAAGATATTTTTTTCCACGTAAATCAAATAACATTAAAAATAATGTCATGGTGAAATAAATAAATGAATAAGTAAATACATATTGATTTGTGAAATTTTTTGCCAATTTAAGGTTTCATAATCGAACAGAAATCAATTGTAATATGGAGATCATATTATGACCTTCGCTTCGCTGATGTCAACGTTATGTTCACTGAAAAAAGTATGAAAAAAGATGTATTGACTTCAGCGTTTTGATTTTTCAGTCATTTTCTGGTGCATCACTAGTAAAGTTCCCGTCAGACTTTCATGCACAATTCTTACAAATAATCGTATCAAACAGGATAGATATGAATCAACCTGTAAGAATCGTTTTGGATATTCGCGGTTGCTTTGAGCCATGGCAAAGTAAGTGATTGGTGTAATATTGTTGTCTTTGTTCCTTATGGTTCATGCTCTATTACTAAATGTATCATATTTGTTACTTGCATTGTCCGTATTTGTAATTTGGACATTGTGATGATCTAATAGTTGTCTCACTTCAAAAATTTCAACGTAAATGATTGGCGTACAAATGATGTTTTTGTTCATGGTGTCATATTATTTATTGCATTGATCCTATACGTAATTCAATCACTGTGATTATCTCGTAATTTTCACATGGAAAATAGTCAAAGTGATTGGCGTAAAAATGGTGACGTCTGGTTCATGTTTCATATCTAAATGTATCATATTTGTCAAATGTATTGATCCTACTCGTGATATGTTGATAGTGATGATCTGGTGGATTTTTCACAGAATATTTTATGTTGGCATGTACCGTGTATGAATATTGTAAAACTGCTCATCTACCATTTTGCTATCACGTTGAAATGAGGAAAATCATTTTAGATGCGGAAGTATTTCGATCTTGACTCGCTTTGAATGTGGTAGAATCATTGGATGAAATCGTAAGAATCTATATTAATGGATACGTTGCATCTAGTCTCTCGTATGGCTTGTCCTGTCAAATGTTCGTGTCATCTGCTTTGTTCGTATTAAATTCATTGGTTTCTTATTGCTTGAAATGTTTTCCTAACAGCTCCCATCACAACACCACTGACAGCTAGCATTCCTGCCATTGCTTCAACAAAACCACAAGCAATCTCAGGTAATCTAAAATGTCAATAATATTTGTTTCCTTTGTGTAGTTTACGCTGTATAGAAGTGTTAAATGTCTCCGTAGGTGTAGAGATCTGAATCCAATGGGCGAAAATAATGATGTGGACTTTAGAATACAACAATGAATTTCAATCCTAGTTCTAAATAACAAAGATCTTTCCCTGCAATGATATATCAAAAGTTAAAACCTTATTACCTTGATATATTTAAGCAATTTTATAAATAGAGTCTTGACGCTATTTCATTGAAAATTGATATTTTAGGATAAGGCATATATTTGTGAGTCGACATTTCAAGCCGAAATGTTTTAAGCAGTCTCATGATGTATTTATAGATAAATATTTAAGACTGACATGAAAGGGGCTTTTTGTCTGTAGAGTTTCCGAAGGCCACAACAGAAGAGCCAGCTTGTGTGGACATGAACGGATTAGAAAGTACGAAGATTATTAAAGACGAATGGATAACAACAACCGACCAAAGCGTTTCGTCCAACTCATTAAGACCGTTGAATGCGTTTGGAAGGCATGGACAAGAAGTGTTCACCAGTTTTTCCAAGTCTCTTGTTATCACAGTGAAACTCAGTGAAGACAGTGATGTATGGATTGGCAGTTTTCAAGTGATTTCTAAAAACAGCAATGTCAAGAGCATAAACATAATGTATAAGAAAGAAGGAGAGAAAATATTCCGGCCATTTGGGAAGGTAATGACTTCCTCTTTATAATAATGTAATTATATCTGAATTTGAAGTGAGAAAAATAATCACTAAATATGTCGTTTCCCAAAACCCATCGGAAATACAATGTAACCTGCCACGATTATACTGTGGTGTATTTATCATTATAAAAGAAGATATTTTTTTCCACGTAAATCAAATAACATTAAAAATAATGTCATGGTGAAATAAATAAATGAATAAGTAAATACATATTGATTTGTGAAATTTTTTGCCAATTTAAGGTTTCATAATCGAACAGAAATCAATTGTAATATGGAGATCATATTATGACCTTCGCTTCGCTGATGTCAACGTTATGTTCACTGAAAAAAGTATGAAAAAAGATGTATTGACTTCAGCGTTTTGATTTTTCAGTCATTTTCTGGTGCATCACTAGTAAAGTTCCCGTCAGACTTTCATGCACAATTCTTACAAATAATCGTATCAAACAGGATAGATATGAATCAACCTGTAAGAATCGTTTTGGATATTCGCGGTTGCTTTGAGCCATGGCAAAGTAAGTGATTGGTGTAATATTGTTGTCTTTGTTCCTTATGGTTCATGCTCTATTACTAAATGTATCATATTTGTTACTTGCATTGTCCGTATTTGTAATTTGGACATTGTGATGATCTAATAGTTGTCTCACTTCAAAAATTTCAACGTAAATGATTGGCGTACAAATGATGTTTTTGTTCATGGTGTCATATTATTTATTGCATTGATCCTATACGTAATTCAATCACTGTGATTATCTCGTAATTTTCACATGGAAAATAGTCAAAGTGATTGGCGTAAAAATGGTGACGTCTGGTTCATGTTTCATATCTAAATGTATCATATTTGTCAAATGTATTGATCCTACTCGTGATATGTTGATAGTGATGATCTGGTGGATTTTTCACAGAATATTTTATGTTGGCATGTACCGTGTATGAATATTGTAAAACTGCTCATCTACCATTTTGCTATCACGTTGAAATGAGGAAAATCATTTTAGATGCGGAAGTATTTCGATCTTGACTCGCTTTGAATGTGGTAGAATCATTGGATGAAATCGTAAGAATCTATATTAATGGATACGTTGCATCTAGTCTCTCGTATGGCTTGTCCTGTCAAATGTTCGTGTCATCTGCTTTGTTCGTATTAAATTCATTGGTTTCTTATTGCTTGAAATGTTTTCCTAACAGCTCCCATCACAACACCACTGACAGCTAGCATTCCTGCCATTGCTTCAACAAAACCACAAGCAATCTCAGGTAATCTAAAATGTCAATAATATTTGTTTCCTTTGTGTAGTTTACGCTGTATAGAAGTGTTAAATGTCTCCGTAGGTGTAGATATCTGAATCCAATGGGCGAAAATAATGATGTGGACTTTAGAATACAACAATGAATTTCAATCCTAGTTCTAAATAACAAAAATCTTTCCCTGCAATGATATATCAAAAGTTAAAACCTTATTACCTTGATATATTTAAGCAATTTTATAAATATAGTCTTGACGCTATTTCATTGAAAATTGATATTTTAAGATAAGGCATATATTTGTGAGTCCACATTTCAAGCCCGAAATGTTTAAAGCAGTCTCATGATGAATTTATACATAGATATTTAAGACTGACGTGAAAGGGGCTTTTTGTCTGTAGAGTTTCCGAAGGCCACAACAGAAGAGCCAGCTTGTGTGGACATGAACGGATTAGAAAGTACGAAGATTATTAAAGACGAATGGATAACAACAACCGACCAAAGCGTTTCGTCCAACTCATTAAGACCGTTGAATGCGTTTGGAAGGCATGGGCAAGAAGTGTTCACCAGTTTTTCCAAGTCTCTTGTTATCACAGTGAAACTCAGTGAAGACAGTGATGTATGGATTGGCAGTTTTCAAGTGATTTCTAAAAACAGCAATGTCAAGAGCATAAACATAATGTATAAGAAAGACGGAGAGAAAATATTCCGGCCATTTGGGAAGGTAATGACTTCCTCTTTATAATAATGTAATTTTATCTGAATTTGAAGAGAGAAAAAAAAAGAAATCACTAAATATGTCGTTTTCCAAAACACATCGGAAATACAACGTAAGCTGCCACGATTACACTGTGGAGTATTTATCATTATAAAAGAAGATATTTCTTTCCACGTAAATCAAATAACATTAAAAATAATGTCATGGTGAAATAAATAAATGAATAAGTAAATACATATTGATTTGTGAAATTTTTTGCCAATTTAAGGTTTCATAATCGAACAGAAATCAATTGTAATATGGTGATCATATTATGACCTTCGCTTCGCTGATGTCAACGTTATGTTCACTGAAAAAAGTATGAAAAAAGATGTATTGACTTCAGCGTTTTGATTTTTCAGTCATTTTCTGGTGCATCACTAGTAAAGTTCCCGTCAGACTTTCATGCACAATTCTTACAAATAATCGTATCAAACAGGATAGATATGAATCAACCTGTAAGGATCGTTTTGGATATTCGCGGTTGCTTTGAGCCATGGCAAAGTAAGTGATTGGTGTAATATTGTTGTCTTTGTTCCTTATGGTTCATGCTCTATTACTAAATGTATCATATTTGTTACTTGCATTGTCCGTATTTGTAATTTGGACATTGTGATGATCTAATAGTTGTCTCACTTCAAAAATTTCAACGTAAATGATTGGCGTACAAATGATGTTTTTGTTCATGGTGTCATATTTGTTATTGCATTGATCCTATACATAATTCAATCACTGTGATTATCTCGTAATTTTCACATGGAAAATAGTCAAAGTGATTGGCGTAAAAATCGTGACGTCTGGTTCACGTTTGATACCTAAATATATCATATTTGTCAAATGTATTGATCCTACTCGTGATATGTTGATAGTGATGATCTGGTGGATTTTTCACAGAATATTTTCTGTTGGCATGTACCGTGTATGAATATTTTAAAACTGCTCATCTACCATTTCGCTATAACGTTGAAATGAGGAAAATCATTTTAGATGCGGAAGTATTTCGATCTTGACTCGCTTTGAATGTGGTAGAATCATTGGATGAAATGGTAAGAATTTATAACAATGGATTAGTTGTAACTAGTCTCTAGTATGGCTTGTCTTGTCAAATGTTAGTGTCATCTGCTATGTTCGTATTCAATTCATTGGTTTCATATTGCTCGTAATATTTTCCTAACAGCACCCATCACAACACTAGTCACAGTTAGCTTTCCTGCCATTGCTTCAACAATACCACAAGCAATCACTTGTAATCGGAAAGATCAATAATACTTGTTTCCCTTGTGTAGGTTAAGCTCTATAAATGTTTTATATGTCTACGTAAACCTAGAGATCAGAATCAAATGTGCGATAATAATGATATGGGCGTCAGAACAAACAATGAATTTCAATCCTAGATCTAAATATCAAAGATTTTTCACTGCAATAATATATCAAATGTTCAATCATTATTACCATGATATATTCAAGCAATTTCATAAGTAAAGTCTTGTTGCTATTTCATTGAAATTTTTTATTTTAGGTTAAGGCATTTGTCAGTCTACATTTCAAGCCCGAAATGTTTTAAGCAGTCTCATGATGTTTTTATAGATAAATATTTAAGACTGACATGAAAGGGCCTTTTTGTCTGCAGGGTTTCCGCAGGCCTCAACAGAACAGCAAGGTTCTGTGGACATGAACGGATTAGAAAGTACGAAGATTCTTAAAGACCAATGGATAAGAACTACTGGCAAAATTGTTTTTTCGTACTCATTAAAGCCCTTGAATGCGTTTGGAAGTTATCGGCAAGAAGTGTTTAGCAGTTTAGTTAAGTTTCTTATCATTACTCTTAAACTAAGTGAACACACTGATTGACAGTTTGTAAGTGATTTCTGAAACAGCAATATCAAGAGTATTTTTATAATGTATAAGGACCATGGAGAGTATCTATTCCGGCCATTTGCGATGGTATTGGCATCTCTTTGCAGTAATGTTTTTTTTATCTCTTTTGAATATTAAAAATACTTTCAGATAAAGTATCTGTTTCCAAATCACATCTGAGGGGAATCTTAAATTGTCACTTCTTACTCTTTTGTGAATTTATTATTATATGAAGAGACAACTTCTTTTAAAACATATCCTGTTTAAAATGTTTAAATTCATGTTCTAATTTTAAACGTAAATTTTATAAATATTGATTTGTTGTCAAGTTGTTTGAAAAGTTATCTTTTTACAATTGAACAATTGGTCGTTCATGCTCAACTTCTAGATGTATAATATTTGTAGACATCTCCACTAAGTTGCCGAAAAACTTCATACCATAATGAAAACATCCCGTAACTCGATGAAAAACAATATTTTGCATCATACCATTAAGACCATGGTTTAACCTCGGTGACTTGTTTTAGAGGTATTAACTCAAAGCTAAATCGATGTATTAACGGAATAATTCATGGGAAGTTATCATAATTCTTTAGAAATCTAAGTGAAGTGATTTATCGACACAGTAATTTTTAAAAATTAACAATTTCAACTCTCTTTTATTTTTTTTCTTCGTTTTTCTTTATGTATTTTATTTTTGCAGCTTAAGTTTAAGAATGATTTCTGGAAAAAAAATATTTAAAAAAATAAAATAATTTTAAAATTCCATAACAGAGATAAAATTTTATAAGAGTGGTTCTTTATATTTATGTAGATCTCTTATGAAATTTTATGGTATTATTATTATCTATAATTAATTTTTTATATCCCAATTAGGAAAGATATTCACAGCTGAAATTATATAAAATTTAATAATTAAAAATTATACCATAGCATTTCATAAATAATATAGTTATCGAAGAATTATACGTACCCCTCTCGTGTTAATTTTTAATTATTCTTAGTTTTAATATTGTTTAGTTTCCGCCCCTAGAATTGAAACTAAAAAGGAAAACAATTTATAATTGCCGTATGACTCTCACTGAAAAAAGAATAAATTAATTTTTTTTAAACTTAAATTAAAATATTCATTGAAATAGGACGTAAGAAGAAACCTTTGAAAAGGCGACGATGATGTTCAAAATCAGTCAGATAATTCAACACTTGTTCGCAGAACGAAAAGATTTTTTGAGAGTAGTTTATTCGCGTTACGATCATCCAAAAATTAGGTAAAAAAAGGTTTTATTCACTCTCAAGAATAGTTGGGAATATTATTTGAAAAACATGTGTGTGGCAGATTGTATATAAGCTTTCAAATTTATGATCTATAAAGATAGACATCATTAATAACTGCTTTCCTTAAACTTCATGGATTAAAACTCAGTTTTAAAAAAATTTATCACATTATGCATTTAAAAAAAAGGAAAACAATTCTTGTAAAAATTTATTTTTCATCAGAAAATTATTTTGCCTTCAGAAATATTGTACATAAAATATATTATTCTTAAAAGGGGTGAGAAGATTTTCTAATAAAATAATGTCATATTGCATTTTGTATGTTGCGATACAGAGCTGATTTTTCGGTAAATATTGTCGCGTATGTTACTGTGGGTTATTGCCCTATTTCTAAATGTATCATATTTGTTATGTGCTTGGATCGTAACTAGAATTTGATCATTGAGATGATCTGAGGGGTTTCACACTAAAAACAGTCAAAGAATAAGTATAGTGTAAATTTCATGGCTTTGTGTATTGTGGATCTGTTTTTTAAAGTATACATTTTGTTATATGAAATGATGCTATTTCCAATTTGGTCAATATGATGAACTGTTGGTACTTTCACAGAATGTTTTATGTTGGCATGTACCGTGTATGGATATTGTAAAAATGCTCATCAATGATTTCGCTATCACGTTGAAATGAGGAAAGTCATTTTAGATGCGGAGGTATTTCGATCTTTTCGCGTCGTGGAATCATTGGATCAAATCGTAACAATCTATATTAATGGATTCGTTGTAACTGGTCTCTAGTATGGAGTGACTTGTCAAATTTCAGTGTCATCTACTATATTCGTATGAAGTTGATCGGTTTCTTATTGCTTAAAATATTTTCCTAACAGCTCCCATCACTCCACCAGTGACATCTAGCATTCCTGCCATTGCTTCAACAAAACCAAAAGCATTCTCAGGTAATCTAAAAATGTCAATAATATTTGTTTTCTTTGTGTCGTTTACGCTGTACAGAAGCGTTAAATGTCTACGTAAACCTAGAGATCAGAATCCAATGTGCGATAATAATGATGTGGACGTTAGAATGCAACAAAGAATTTCAATCATAGATTCTAAATAGCAACGATCTTTCCCTGCAATAATATTTCAAAAGTTAAATCATTATTAACCTGATATATTTCAAGCAATAATATCAATTTAGTCTTATCGCTTTTCATTGCAAGTTGAGATTTTATTTTTTGAGGCATAAATTTGTGAGTCCACATTTCAAGCCCGAAATGTTTAAAGCAGTCTCATGATGAATTTATACATAGATATTTAAGACTGACGTGAAAGGGGCTTTTTGTCTGTAGAGTTTCCGCAGGCCACAACAGAAGAGCAAGGTTGTGTGGACATGAACGGATTAGAAAGCACGGAGATTATTAAAGACGAATGGATAACAACTACCGACAAAAGCGTTTCGTCCAACTCATTAAGACCGTTGAATGCGTTTGGAAGGCATGGGCAAGAAGTGTTCACCAGTTTTTCCAAGTCTCTTATCATCACAGTGAAACTCAGTGAAGACAGTGATGCATCGATTGGCAGTTTTCAAGTGATTTCTAAAAACAGCAATATCAAGCGCATTATCATAATGTATAAGAAACAAGGAGAGAAAATATTCCGGCCATTTGGCAAGGTAATGGCGTCCTCTTTATTGTAATGTAAATTTATCCAAATTGAAAAGAAAAATGTCTTTCAGTCAAAGTCGTTTTCCGAAAGAAATCTGAAATAAAACTTAACCTGTCACGACTACATTTTTGTGAATTTATCGTTATATAAAGTGATTAACACTTTTTCTTGTTAATCAAATACCATTGAAAGTAATGTCATGCTTTTATGCGTAAATAAATAAATATTCATTTAACGTGAAATTGTTTGAAAATTGAAGTTTTCACAATCAAACAGGAATGCATTGCAATTTATTGATTTTATGAGTATATTCTCTTCGTTGGAATTATATATCACCGTTAAGTTGACTGAAAAATATATTAAAAATTGAATATTGACGCCTGCGTGTTGATTTTTCAGTCATTTTCTGGTGCATCACTGGTAAAGTTCCCGTCAGATTTTCTTGCACAATTCTTACAAATATTCGTAATTAATAAGATAGATGTGACTCAGCCTGTAAAGATCATTTTGGATATTCGAGGTTGCTTTGAGCCATGGCAAAGTAAGTGAATTGTGGAGAATTTTTGTCTTTGTCTCTTCTGGTTCATGCTATATTACTGAATGTATCATATTGGTTTCTTGCATTGATTCTCGTTGTAATTTGGACATTGTGATGATCTGATAGTTTTCACACTGAAAACTTTCAACGTAAATGATTGGCGTAAAAATGATGTCTTTGTTCCTGGTGTCATTTTTGTTATTGCATTGATCCTATACGTAATCCAGTCATTGTGATGATCTGATAATTTTCACTCGGAAAACAATCAAAGTAAGTGATTGGCGTGGAAATGATGACTGCTGGTTCATGTTCTGTTTCTAAATGTATGATATTTCTAAAATTTATTGTTCCTATTTTTAATTTGGTGATTGTGATATTTTTTCACAGAATGTTTTATGTTGGCATGTACCGTGTATGGATATTGTAAAAATGCTCATCAATGATTTCGCTATCACGTTGAAATGAGGAAAGTCATTTTAGATGCGGAGGTATTTCGATCTTTTCGCGTCGCGGAATCATTGGATCAAATCGTAACAATCTATATTAATGGATTCGTTGTAACTGGTCTCTAGTATGGAGTGACTTGTCAAATTTCAGTGTCATCTACTATATTCGTATGAAGTTGATCGGTTTCTTATTGCTTAAAATATTTTCCTAACAGCTCCCATCACTCCACCAGTGACATCTAGCATTCCTGCCATTGCTTCAACAAAACCAAAAGCATTCTCAGGTAATCTAAAAATGTCAATAATATTTGTTTTCTTTGTGTCGTTTACGCTGTACAGAAGCGTTAAATGTCTACGTAAACCTAGAGATCAGAATCCAATGTGCGATAATAATGATGTGGACGTTAGAATGCAACAAAGAATTTCAATCATAGATTCTAAATAGCAACGATCTTTCCCTGCAATAATATTTCAAAAGTTAAATCATTATTAACCTGATATATTTCAAGCAATAATATCAATTTAGTCTTATCGCTTTTCATTGCAAGTTGAGATTTTATTTTTGAGGCATAAATTTGTGAGTCCACATTTCAAGCCCGAAATGTTTAAAGCAGTCTCATGATGAATTTATACATAGATATTTAAGACTGACGTGAAAGGGGCTTTTTGTCTGTAGAGTTTCCGCAGGCCACAACAGAAGAGCAAGGTTGTGTGGACATGAACGGATTAGAAAGCACGGAGATTATTAAAGACGAATGGATAACAACTACCGACAAAAGCGTTTCGTCCAACTCATTAAGACCGTTGAATGCGTTTGGAAGGCATGGGCAAGAAGTGTTCACCAGTTTTTCCAAGTCTCTTATCATCACAGTGAAACTCAGTGAAGACAGTGATGCATCGATTGGCAGTTTTCAAGTGATTTCTAAAAACAGCAATATCAAGCGCATTATCATAATGTATAAGAAACAAGGAGAGAAAATATTCCGGCCATTTGGCAAGGTAATGGCGTCCTCTTTATTGTAATGTAAATTTATCCAAATTGAAAAGAAAAATGTCTTTCAGTCAAAGTCGTTTTCCGAAAGAAATCTGAAATAAAACTTAACCTGTCACGACTACATTTTTGTGAATTTATCGTTATATAAAGTGATTAACACTTTTTCTTGTTAATCAAATACCATTGAAAGTAATGTCATGCTTTTATGCGTAAATAAATAAATATTCATTTAACGTGAAATTGTTTGAAAATTGAAGTTTTCACAATCAAACAGGAATGCATTGCAATTTATTGATTTTATGAGTATATTCTCTTCGTTGGAATTATATATCACCGTTAAGTTGACTGAAAAATATATTAAAAATTGAATATTGACGCCTGCGTATTGATTTTTCAGTCATTTTCTGGTGCATCACTGGTAAAGTTCCCGTCAGATTTTCTTGCACAATTCTTACAAATATTCGTAATTAATAAGATAGATGTGACTCAGCCTGTAAAGATCATTTTGGATATTCGAGGTTGCTTTGAGCCATGGCAAAGTAAGTGAATTGTGGAGAATTTTTGTCTTTGTCTCTTCTGGTTCATGCTATATTACTGAATGTATCATATTGGTTTCTTGCATTGATTCTCGTTGTAATTTGGACATTGTGATGATCTGATAGTTTTCACACTGAAAACTTTCAACGTAAATGATTGGCGTAAAAATGATGTCTTTGTTCCTGGTGTCATTTTTGTTATTGCATTGATCCTATACGTAATCCAGTCATTGTGATGATCTGATAATTTTCACTCGGAAAACAATCAAAGTAAGTGATTGGCGTGGAAATGATGACTGCTGGTTCATGTTCTGTTTCTAAATGTATGATATTTCTAAAATTTATTGTTCCTATTTTTAATTTGGTGATTGTGATGTTTTTTCACAGAATGTTTTATGTTGGCATGTACCGTGTATGGATATTGTAAAAATGCTCATCAATGATTTCGCTATCACGTTGAAATGAGGAAAGTCATTTTAGATGCGGAGGTATTTCGATCTTTTCGCGTCGCGGAATCATTGGATCAAATCGTAACAATCTATATTAATGGATTCGTTGTAACTGGTCTCTAGTATGGAGTGACTTGTCAAATTTCAGTGTCATCTACTATATTCGTATGAAGTTGATCGGTTTCTTATTGCTTAAAATATTTTCCTAACAGCTCCCATCACTCCACCAGTGACATCTAGCATTCCTGCTTCAACAAAACCAAAAGCATTCTCAGGTAATCTAAAAATGTCAATAATATTTGTTTTCTTTGTGTCGTTTACGCTGTACAGAAGTGTTAAATGTCTACGTAAACCTAGAGATCAGAATCCAATGTGCGATAATAATGATGTGGACGTTAGAATGCAACAAAGAATTTCAATCATAGATTCTAAATAGCAACGATCTTTCCCTGCAATAATATTTCAAAAGTTAAATCATTATTAACCTGATATATTTCAAGCAATAATATCAATTTAGTCTTATCGCTTTTCATTGCAAGTTGAGATTTTATTTTTGAGGCATAAATTTGTGAGTCCACATTTCAAGCCCGAAATGTTTAAAGCAGTCTCATGATGAATTTATACATAGATATTTAAGACTGACGTGAAAGGGGCTTTTTGTCTGTAGAGTTTCCGCAGGCCACAACAGAAGAGCAAGGTTGTGTGGACATGAACGGATTAGAAAGCACGGAGATTATTAAAGACGAATGGATAACAACTACCGACAAAAGCGTTTCGTCCAACTCATTAAGACCGTTGAATGCGTTTGGAAGGCATGGGCAAGAAGTGTTCACCAGTTTTTCCAAGTCTCTTATCATCACAGTGAAACTCAGTGAAGACAGTGATGCATCGATTGGCAGTTTTCAAGTGATTTCTAAAAACAGCAATATCAAGCGCATTATCATAATGTATAAGAAACAAGGAGAGAAAATATTCCGGCCATTTGGCAAGGTAATGGCGTCCTCTTTATTGTAATGTAAATTTATCCAAATTGAAAAGAAAAATGTCTTTCAGTCAAAGTCGTTTTCCGAAAGAAATCTGAAATAAAACTTAACCTGTCACGACTACATTTTTGTGAATTTATCGTTATATAAAGTGATTAACACTTTTTCTTGTTAATCAAATACCATTGAAAGTAATGTCATGCTTTTATGCGTAAATAAATAAATATTCATTTAACGTGAAATTGTTTGAAAATTGAAGTTTTCACAATCAAACAGGAATGCATTGCAATTTATTGATTTTATGAGTATATTCTCTTCGCTGGAATTATATATCACCGTTAAGTTGACTGAAATATATATTAAAAATTGAATATTGACGCCTGCGTGTTGATTTTTCAGTCATTTTCTGGTGCATCACTGGTAAAGTTCCCGTCAGATTTTCTTGCACAATTCTTACAAATATTCGTAATTAATAAGATAGATGTGACTCAGCCTGTAAAGATCATTTTGGATATTCGAGGTTGCTTTGAGCCATGGCAAAGTAAGTGAATTGTGGAGAATTTTTGTCTTTGTCTCTTCTGGTTCATGCTATATTACTGAATGTATCATATTGGTTTCTTGCATTGATTCTCGTTGTAATTTGGACATTGTGATGATCTGATAGTTTTCACACTGAAAACTTTCAACGTAAATGATTGGCGTAAAAATGATGTCTTTGTTCCTGGTGTCATTTTTGTTATTGCATTGATCCTATACGTAATCCAGTCATTGTGATGATCTGATAATTTTCACTCGGAAAACAATCAAAGTAAGTGATTGGCGTGGAAATGATGACTGCTGGTTCATGTTCTGTTTCTAAATGTATGATATTTCTAAAATTTATTGTTCCTATTTTTAATTTGGTGATTGTGATGTTTTTTCACAGAATGTTTTATGTTGGCATGTACCGTGTATGGATATTGTAAAAATGCTCATCAATGATTTCGCTATCACGTTGAAATGAGGAAAGTCATTTTAGATGCGGAGGTATTTCGATCTTTTCGCGTCGCGGAATCATTGGATCAAATCGTAACAATCTATATTAATGGATTCGTTGTAACTGGTCTCTAGTATGGAGTGACTTGTCAAATTTCAGTGTCATCTACTATATTCGTATGAAGTTGATCGGTTTCTTATTGCTTAAAATATTTTCCTAACAGCTCCCATCACTCCACCAGTGACATCTAGCATTCCTGCCATTGCTTCAACAAAACCAAAAGCATTCTCAGGTAATCTAAAAATGTCAATAATATTTGTTTTCTTTGTGTCGTTTACGCTGTACAGAAGTGTTAAATGTCTACGTAAACCTAGAGATCAGAATCCAATGTGCGATAATAATGATGTGGACGTTAGAATGCAACAAAGAATTTCAATCATAGATTCTAAATAGCAACGATCTTTCCCTGCAATAATATTTCAAAAGTTAAATCATTATTAACCTGATATATTTCAAGCAATAATATCAATTTAGTCTTATCGCTTTTCATTGCAAGTTGAGATTTTATTTTTGAGGCATAAATTTGTGAGTCCACATTTCAAGCCCGAAATGTTTAAAGCAGTCTCATGATGAATTTATACATAGATATTTAAGACTGACGTGAAAGGGGCTTTTTGTCTGTAGAGTTTCCGCAGGCCACAACAGAAGAGCAAGGTTGTGTGGACATGAACGGATTAGAAAGCACGGAGATTATTAAAGACGAATGGATAACAACTACCGACAAAAGCGTTTCGTCCAACTCATTAAGACCGTTGAATGCGTTTGGAAGGCATGGGCAAGAAGTGTTCACCAGTTTTTCCAAGTCTCTTATCATCACAGTGAAACTCAGTGAAGACAGTGATGCATCGATTGGCAGTTTTCAAGTGATTTCTAAAAACAGCAATATCAAGCGCATTATCATAATGTATAAGAAACAAGGAGAGAAAATATTCCGGCCATTTGGCAAGGTAATGGCGTCCTCTTTATTGTAATGTAAATTTATCCAAATTGAAAAGAAAAATGTCTTTCAGTCAAAGTCGTTTTCCGAAAGAAATCTGAAATAAAACTTAACCTGTCACGACTACATTTTTGTGAATTTATCGTTATATAAAGTGATTAACACTTTTTCTTGTTAATCAAATACCATTGAAAGTAATGTCATGCTTTTATGCGTAAATAAATAAATATTCATTTAACGTGAAATTGTTTGAAAATTGAAGTTTTCACAATCAAACAGGAATGCATTGCAATTTATTGATTTTATGAGTATATTCTCTTCGCTGGAATTATATATCACCGTTAAGTTGACTGAAATATATATTAAAAATTGAATATTGACGCCTGCGTGTTGATTTTTCAGTCATTTTCTGGTGCATCACTGGTAAAGTTCCCGTCAGATTTTCTTGCACAATTCTTACAAATATTCGTAATTAATAAGATAGATGTGACTCAGCCTGTAAAGATCATTTTGGATATTCGAGGTTGCTTTGAGCCATGGCAAAGTAAGTGAATTGTGGAGAATTTTTGTCTTTGTCTCTTCTGGTTCATGCTATATTACTGAATGTATCATATTGGTTTCTTGCATTGATTCTCGTTGTAATTTGGACATTGTGATGATCTGATAGTTTTCACACTGAAAACTTTCAACGTAAATGATTGGCGTAAAAATGATGTCTTTGTTCCTGGTGTCATTTTTGTTATTGCATTGATCCTATACGTAATCCAGTCATTGTGATGATCTGATAATTTTCACTCGGAAAACAATCAAAGTAAGTGATTGGCGTGGAAATGATGACTGCTGGTTCATGTTCTGTTTCTAAATGTATGATATTTCTAAAATTTATTGTTCCTATTTTTAATTTGGTGATTGTGATGTTTTTTCACAGAATGTTTTATGTTGGCATGTACCGTGTATGGATATTGTAAAAATGCTCATCAATGATTTCGCTATCACGTTGAAATGAGGAAAGTCATTTTAGATGCGGAGGTATTTCGATCTTTTCGCGTCGCGGAATCATTGGATCAAATCGTAACAATCTATATTAATGGATTCGTTGTAACTGGTCTCTAGTATGGAGTGACTTGTCAAATTTCAGTGTCATCTACTATATTCGTATGAAGTTGATCGGTTTCTTATTGCTTAAAATATTTTCCTAACAGCTCCCATCACTCCACCAGTGACATCTAGCATTCCTGCCATTGCTTCAACAAAACCAAAAGCATTCTCAGGTAATCTAAAAATGTCAATAATATTTGTTTTCTTTGTGTCGTTTACGCTGTACAGAAGTGTTAAATGTCTACGTAAACCTAGAGATCAGAATCCAATGTGCGATAATAATGATGTGGACGTTAGAATGCAACAAAGAATTTCAATCATAGATTCTAAATAGCAACGATCTTTCCCTGCAATAATATTTCAAAAGTTAAATCATTATTAACCTGATATATTTCAAGCAATAATATCAATTTAGTCTTATCGCTTTTCATTGCAAGTTGAGATTTTATTTTTGAGGCATAAATTTGTGAGTCCACATTTCAAGCCCGAAATGTTTAAAGCAGTCTCATGATGAATTTATACATAGATATTTAAGACTGACGTGAAAGGGGCTTTTTGTCTGTAGAGTTTCCGCAGGCCACAACAGAAGAGCAAGGTTGTGTGGACATGAACGGATTAGAAAGCACGGAGATTATTAAAGACGAATGGATAACAACTACCGACAAAAGCGTTTCGTCCAACTCATTAAGACCGTTGAATGCGTTTGGAAGGCATGGGCAAGAAGTGTTCACCAGTTTTTCCAAGTCTCTTATCATCACAGTGAAACTCAGTGAAGACAGTGATGCATCGATTGGCAGTTTTCAAGTGATTTCTAAAAACAGCAATATCAAGCGCATTATCATAATGTATAAGAAACAAGGAGAGAAAATATTCCGGCCATTTGGCAAGGTAATGGCGTCCTCTTTATTGTAATGTAAATTTATCCAAATTGAAAAGAAAAATGTCTTTCAGTCAAAGTCGTTTTCCGAAAGAAATCTGAAATAAAACTTAACCTGTCACGACTACATTTTTGTGAATTTATCGTTATATAAAGTGATTAACACTTTTTCTTGTTAATCAAATACCATTGAAAGTAATGTCATGCTTTTATGCGTAAATAAATAAATATTCATTTAACGTGAAATTGTTTGAAAATTGAAGTTTTCACAATCAAACAGGAATGCATTGCAATTTATTGATTTTATGAGTATATTCTCTTCGCTGGAATTATATATCACCGTTAAGTTGACTGAAATATATATTAAAAATTGAATATTGACGCCTGCGTGTTGATTTTTCAGTCATTTTCTGGTGCATCACTGGTAAAGTTCCCGTCAGATTTTCTTGCACAATTCTTACAAATATTCGTAATTAATAAGATAGATGTGACTCAGCCTGTAAAGATCATTTTGGATATTCGAGGTTGCTTTGAGCCATGGCAAAGTAAGTGAATTGTGGAGAATTTTTGTCTTTGTCTCTTCTGGTTCATGCTATATTACTGAATGTATCATATTGGTTTCTTGCATTGATTCTCGTTGTAATTTGGACATTGTGATGATCTGATAGTTTTCACACTGAAAACTTTCAACGTAAATGATTGGCGTAAAAATGATGTCTTTGTTCCTGGTGTCATTTTTGTTATTGCATTGATCCTATACGTAATCCAGTCATTGTGATGATCTGATAATTTTCACTCGGAAAACAATCAAAGTAAGTGATTGGCGTGGAAATGATGACTGCTGGTTCATGTTCTGTTTCTAAATGTATGATATTTCTAAAATTTATTGTTCCTATTTTTAATTTGGTGATTGTGATGTTTTTTCACAGAATGTTTTATGTTGGCATGTACCGTGTATGGATATTGTAAAAATGCTCATCAATGATTTCGCTATCACGTTGAAATGAGGAAAGTCATTTTAGATGCGGAGGTATTTCGATCTTTTCGCGTCGCGGAATCATTGGATCAAATCGTAACAATCTATATTAATGGATTCGTTGTAACTGGTCTCTAGTATGGAGTGACTTGTCAAATTTCAGTGTCATCTACTATATTCGTATGAAGTTGATCGGTTTCTTATTGCTTAAAATATTTTCCTAACAGCTCCCATCACTCCACCAGTGACATCTAGCATTCCTGCCATTGCTTCAACAAAACCAAAAGCATTCTCAGGTAATCTAAAAATGTCAATAATATTTGTTTTCTTTGTGTCGTTTACGCTGTACAGAAGTGTTAAATGTCTACGTAAACCTAGAGATCAGAATCCAATGTGCGATAATAATGATGTGGACGTTAGAATGCAACAAAGAATTTCAATCATAGATTCTAAATAGCAACGATCTTTCCCTGCAATAATATTTCAAAAGTTAAATCATTATTAACCTGATATATTTCAAGCAATAATATCAATTTAGTCTTATCGCTTTTCATTGCAAGTTGAGATTTTATTTTTGAGGCATAAATTTGTGAGTCCACATTTCAAGCCCGAAATGTTTAAAGCAGTCTCATGATGAATTTATACATAGATATTTAAGACTGACGTGAAAGGGGCTTTTTGTCTGTAGAGTTTCCGCAGGCCACAACAGAAGAGCAAGGTTGTGTGGACATGAACGGATTAGAAAGCACGGAGATTATTAAAGACGAATGGATAACAACTACCGACAAAAGCGTTTCGTCCAACTCATTAAGACCGTTGAATGCGTTTGGAAGGCATGGGCAAGAAGTGTTCACCAGTTTTTCCAAGTCTCTTATCATCACAGTGAAACTCAGTGAAGACAGTGATGCATCGATTGGCAGTTTTCAAGTGATTTCTAAAAACAGCAATATCAAGCGCATTATCATAATGTATAAGAAACGAGGAGAGAAAATATTCCGGCCATTTGGCAAGGTAATGATGCCCTGTTTATAATAATGTAATTTTATCTGAACTGAAGAGAAAAAATAATCTTTCAGCATATATGTAATTTTCCAAATCAAATCTGAGCGAAAACGTAAAACTGTAACGATTACACTGTGGTGTATTTATCATTATATGATGAGATAAAAACTTTTTCTTTTAAATTAAATTCCACTTAAATTAATGTCGTAAGTTCATGCGGAAATAAATAAATATTGACTTGACATGAAATTGTTTGAAAATTTAAGTTTTCACAATCGAATAAAATCCTTTGCAATTTGGTGATTGGATTAGAATTTTCTCTTTGCTGAAATTATGTATCACTGGAAAATATAAGAATAAATGGATATTGACTTTCGCATTTTGATATTTCAGCCATTTTCTGGTGCATCACTGGTAAAGTTCCCGTCAGATTTTCTTGCCCAATTCTTACAAATACTCGTAATTAATAGGATAGATGTGACTGAGCCTGTAAAGATCATTTTGGATATTCGAGGTTGCTTTGAGCCATGGCAAAGTAAGTGATTGTTGCAAAAGTATTGTATTTGTGGTTTGTCGTTCACGCCCAATTTCTAAATCTGCTATATTTGTTCCTTTTATTGACCCTTTTTAAATTTTATATTTGTGATGTTCTGATTGTTTTACCCTGAAATAGGAATGATATCTTTATTTCTGTTTTCATATCTGTTATTGTATTGAGCTTATATATAATTTAGTAATCGTTATCATCTGATAATGTTCAAAGTGAAAACAATCAATACATGTTATTGGTGTAAAAATGATGTCTATCTGTTTAGGTGTGATTCATGTTCCAGTTCCAAGTGTCTCATTTTCGTTAATTGCATTTCTAAGTTGTTTATATATAGGGATTTTGTAAAATTGCACATCAACGATTTCGCTATAACTTTGCAATGATACATCTGGAATTATTTCAATTTTTCCTCGCTTTTCATGTCGTGGAATCATTTGATCAAATCCTAAAAATCAATATTAATGGATTCGTTGCAACTGGTCTCGTGTGTCGTGTTTTTTCAGATTTCAGTATCAACAACTATGAGATTCATCAGTTATTTTGCTTGAAATATTTTCCTAACAGCTTCCATCACAACACCAGTGGCAGCTAGCACACCTGCCATTGTTGCGACAAAACCACACGCAGCCTCATGTAATTTAAAACTATCAATATTTGTTTTCTTTGTTTTACACCAAATAGAAGAGTTGACTTATAGCTATTTTTAATATACTTTTTGAAAATTATCTTTTAATTGACGGAGAGAGTGTCTGCCCTTTGGTAAGTTTTTTTTTTTTTTTCCTGGTCAGGTTATATCTGATGTCGATAACTGTGTCTTCGATTTTATTTTGAAAGTTTTCTTTAATTTGTACTTTTCATTGATGACGGAGTGCGTGGGAGCAACCCAGCTCTAGTGGCTTGTCTATATTGTTAATACTGCTTTCATGAAGCAATTGTTTTAATATACTTGGGACCCTATATTATTGTTAATTCCTGGAAGCCCGTGATTGAAACTTCTCATCACTCCGTCTTTTGTAATGTATGTGGGAATCCGAAATGGTTGTGCTCATTTTTCAATATTGCTCTGTCTTTTTATTCAGATGCTGTACCTTGAATATACATGGCTTTAGTTATCAACCTGTTATATTCCGTGTTAATAGGAATATATACTTGAGAAAGACGGTGGATAAAATAAGTAAAGGTTTATTGTAAAAACCAGTACAATAAGAAATAAGGTACAGTTATGCGCACGATCGTTGCAAGTCAATCCATTAGTGACTGCTGCTATTGGAAGGTCGATAGTTCTCGCGTAAGTCTGAGTCGTATTCAACAGATCCCTGCTACACTACATTTACCAGCCTTCGCACAAGGTAGGATATGGCACAAGACTGAATTTAATGTGGGGTAATCTGAGCTCGTAGGCTTGGCCAGAAATTCCCCATAACCCCGAATAAAGGGTCTGTCTACCTCCCCGGACAGACTCTGCCCTTCGGTATAGCCTCGTCTGGGTTCCTCTCTGCTCGAAGGCAGAGAGTTCGACAACAGCTGAGAGCTGAGTAACAGATCCCAGCTAGACGATATTTAACAGCCTCCCCACGAGGTAGAATTTGGTACAAGGCCGATTTTAATGTGTTTTAATCCGATCCAGTAGGTTCGGCCAAAAATTTCCCGTAGACCACGTATAAAACGGGATTGGGTAACTGTTTCTCGAGACGAGACTCTACCCTTCGACATAGCCTCGTCTGGGGATCCTCTCTGCCCAGAGGTAGAGAGTTCGACCAGCACGGTTGGAAAAGATTCCAGCTAGACGGTATCTAACAACTGCCCCACGGACTCATATGTGGAACAAGGCCGAATTTAACGTGGGGTTCCCAAGCCCGTATGCTCGGCCAAAAAATCCCCGTAGACACCGCATAAACGGGATCGGGTCTTTCTACCTCCCCGGACAAAACTCTACTCTTCGGCATAGCCTCGTCCGGGTTCCTCTCAACTCGAAGGCAGAAAGTTCGACAGTTGGAAAAGATCCCAGTTAGACTCCTGTGATCCGTTGCCTTACGGATACTTATAGGTAGTTACTACCTATAGTGTAGTCACTCGTGGGGGTTACAGTTTATTCCATTACATCACAAATGAAATGATTAATAATTGTTAAATTGTAGTTGCAGCCTTTATGTCATAGTAAGTGTCCAGTATATCAATGCAGATGTTGTTGAATCGCGCATTAGGATTACTAACCCTGTTTACTAGCGATTTATTATGCAGTGTGGCCTTGTACCTCTGTAATGCATGTCTTATTTCATATTCGAATATCTTTATTCATACTGGGTCATACCGACAATGCTGTGATTAGCTTCAATGTGGTTCCAATAAAAATTTGACTTGTTATTGAAGTGACAGGAAACTGTTTTTCGAAATAAGAGCGGGACATAGTATCGTAGCTGTTTAAATGATACAGCTGTATGGGGCAGACAACTCAGCTAATTTAAGTCCCGTCTCCTATACTGCTTGTTGCATTGTAGCATCTTTTCGTTGTTCAGTGGCGACGTTTTCTTTGTCACTTACGAATTATATATTGCTCCTACATTCTGAGAAACATTCATATGCCTGATGTTGGACGTAAATTGAGAAATGTAGCCCAACTGGCGATCTCTCGTGCTGAGTATTTTTTCAAGGTATTTTGTAAAGCGTGGCAAAGTTCATGGTCTATGTAAATGACAAAATTAATATATATATATATATATATATATATATATATATATATATATATATATCTAGTAGTTTTCTAGAGAAAGTGATACATCTCTATTGGTCTTTGTTCATCTTAGCAACATGGAAATCTATCGACAATGTTCTTTCGTCTTTGACGACTGCTCCAAGTGCTACAGTAGTGTGTAAATATTGACTCTCTCCAGCCAGTTGGAGACATTGTGAAAACCTGGCTGATTAAAGAAAATTACAGACTCTGAAGCAACTACTCAAATTGCGATAATCACATGTTGATTAGCATAAGTCCGTTGTGCCGACAAAACTTCGCACTGTATCTTTACTTCTTTCTCACTGGCAGCATTAACGCCTATTGTAAAGAACTGTCTTCTTTCAATAACCAACTGTCAGAAATTAACTTTTTCCATTTTTCACATATTGTTTCACAATCATGTTACAATAAATATTTTTGTTGTTAACGGAGAGTTGCTTGATTCTTTAAGTAGCTAACCATTCTAGTAACTCGTACCAACTATCCTGACCGTCAGAAGTGTCGGTCGAATTGTGTCATCTCCTGTGGATCTTTCAAACACAGCGAGGGCGCAGGAGTTGACAGGACAACTAGTCAAAGACGCATGTGGTTGTCACAGAAATAAGACCACACCTAGTCCCGTGACTAGCATAGGACCACAAATTAGTATAGCAAATTTTCGCGTCTTTATGCGAAAATTTAATTAGCATAGGACCACTAATTTGTGGTCCTATATTAATCATTTGCGGTGAAAAAACACATTGATTTGGAAATTCTTGTAAAAATCAGATAATTGTCGAATTTTAATGAAACTTTGAGGACTTATTCATAAATGAATTAAATTATTTTATAAAAAATCTTGGTTAAAATATATTTTTATATCTGTTACACTTACTCGGTTTAATCTTAAGAAATTTTGAGTAATTCATTTTTGTAGATCTTAATGTTTACATTGGTTATGATATGACGTTGTCCTACACGTCTAAAGAAATAAGTCGAACATAATTAATATCTGCCAGGTGCTATTACGAACAGGGAGTCGACTGACCCGTGGCGGATCTTTATTGCAATTCTGATTGGTTCATAAGGGAATAGAATAAGGGCGATAATGAGGTTTGTATTTACTCAATATATCACATCTTTCTCCTTGAATAAGTTAGTGTTATAAACACGCGTATGATAACATGAAAGAACAAACGAAACAAGTATCGCTGACGAGGCGAAAGGAAAAGGAGATAAGAATTCTTAAGATACAATTCTTTGTATTGCCAATACAGAAGTGGGTAAGGAAAGCTATTTGTAGGAAGGGTAGAGAGTTGGTAAGGCTTGAAGCTGATGCGTTTGTCGGGTCGGTTGACCGAGATCCACGAGTGGTGACGCTGAAAACTTACCGGGTATAGACTGCTATCCCGTTTATCTCGATTCTGTTTCAATCGTCTATGGGCGGCTTTATAAAGCAAATGTGGTGGCTCCCAAACTAATTTATTCTTTGGTGGTAACGTTCGTGACTAACATTTTCATGTGGTGTTTTTTAAGACGGGCCGCGCTCTGCTGGTTCCATGTTGACTGAACGAATTAAAATAGATGTTTCTCAGTCGCCAACCGAAGCACGAAGTGTTTGAAAAGGGCGCAAGTATCGTTGACTTCACGTAAAATTGAGAGAGGCTTTTAATGTAATAATATTGGTTTTATAACAGTTAGGATGTATTTTTTATACTCTCCCGACATGAGAAAAAGAACATGCAATGAAGAATTCATTGTATGTCGTCATTTAAAATGCTAGTTTTTATTTCTTTATTAACAATATATTATGACAATTATTTGAAGTTTCATGATATCTAAGGGTATGTGAACCATTTATAACATACAACTGTGTTATGGGACGGCATTACCAAATTTATTGCACGTAAAAAGGGAATATCTATCATATCATATAGGTGAGCTGAATTGTGCTGACAAAAGCACGTAGAAATAAATAAAGAAAAAATCATGAATTTTAATCTTCAAACATAGATCCAATCCTGACAGGAATATCGCAGGCAGACTAACCCGAGTTCCATGGCGTTATGCTGGCTGTTTTAATGAATATATGTGAATGTTAGTAGTAAAGTTATTCAGTGTCAGACCTTTTTTCTTTTTCTATTAGGCTTGGTGTTTGTTGCAATATGCTTATTTTCTTGGGTGGGGTGAGGTCATACCGTTAGGTTCTTTATAATTCTAAGGAGTTGATGATTTCCTTTCATCCGAAACATTATCTGGGAAATAATTATGAGTTAATGATAACTCTAGGGGATATAAGTGTTTGCTGCCTATGAGTTTCTACTGTTCCATCACACCCTCTTAATACGAGCAGAACGTACTTTGTGGCCACTATACCACTATATAGTTCGTTAACTCTGCCAAGAAACCAAAAAGTCTGAGTTTGGTAGTGTTTTATGGGTATAACATCATTGCTATTGATTTTATTAGAAAATTCAGTTTCATGTAATCCTTTACAACTTTCTCGGAGACTAAGTAAATGTTCTTTGTACCACATTTCCTTGAATTTGTTCAGCAATTCTTCCCTGTTCTCCAATGTATCCAAAAGAAGAGATCTTGAAGTAGCTTCGGTAAATCAGTGGTCTTTGGATGTTTGACAACAAGGTCATAAGTTGATAATATTCGATTTGGGATTTTCCTAATAACTTGAATAGACAAGATTTTACTACTTTTCACTTCCATGTAATCCCAATCCATGTAGTGATGATTTAAAGTTAAGGGAATTTCATGTGTTTAATAACAGAATTTGTGAATATTTTGCTGAAACCATCACAGTCGATATGACGTCTGATTACATTGTCACCTAATGCTACAATGAAATATCTTGCATTGCCACTATATACATGACTAAGTGACTAGATGTTCCGCAAATATTGCAAAATCTAACCAAGTCTTGGAGGAAGGCTTGTGTGCCCATGGCTCGCACATTCAAACATGTGAAAATTAAAATGTACATTTTGCGAGACTTTCCATCCATCTGTACCCGTAGGTGACTTGTATAATTTATACCGGTATGCTGAAATAGGTTGATGTGTTTAACTCTGTGTTTTGGTAAATTGGTTAGCTATCTAATCTGGACGGAGTGATTCCCCTTTGAATGGGATCGGAATAAAGAAGGCACTCGCCATTTTGATTCTAACACTAACACTCCTCGATTTACAAAAAAGATCGATGATTTATATTTTTCAAAGTCTTCTGCATTTAATAAAAAAATTACAAAAGTACACATAGTCGAGTTTTCATAAAATTAAGTAAGTGGGGGTAAAAGATGTAAAAAAAATATTGTTACCATGGCTTTCTAAAAAACAAACATTTCTAAAAAATAATTTAATTCATTTTTGTTTGAATAAGTTCTCAAAGTTTCATTAAAATCCGACAATTATTTGATTTTTGCAAGAATTTCTAAATTAATGTGCTTTACAAATGAAAAAAGTGCTAAAAAAAAACTAAAAGATTTTCAACCAAAATTTCAAACACTCTAGTCTAGAAAGGAATAAAAAATTTAAAAAATAATGAAAAAATTAATGACAATAAACTTTTTCAGATAAAAACTTTGTTTTTATTAAATTTGGGGACGTTTTTCATCATGTTGTCTTTTCGGGGAATTATTGAACATACCTAACAGTTAACTAGTTGAGATTGAGCTAAGTTTTATTTTCCATGATATTTTTTGGGTGGCGAGATGAGGGCTGGATTTTTTTTCGGGACTTTTGTTCAGTAGTAGTCGGCTTGTAAGAGAGCAATTATTATCTAACCTTTCAACCTGTTGACAAGCTGGGAAAATGTACTTTTCATTATATTTTTTTGCAAAAAGTATAAAATTTAATTAATTCTTAAATTTACTATTTTTCTACGGAGCAAATATCAGTAAATTTTCATTTTAACACCCGAACATCATTTACTGCTGAATTATTTTCTTTCATAAATTAGTACGCGTTTCCGTAAGCGATTTTTTTTCTTGTACTTAATTTAAGAATAAAGTTAACTTTCAAATATATGTAAACATCGACAAATAAAAGAATAACAAAAGAAAAAATACACCTAACCCTAATTTGAAAGTTAACTTTATTCTTTAAAAAAAAAAAGAAAAGAATAACCAAAAAAAAAAAAAAAAGTTAACTTTCTTCTTTAAAAAAAAAAAAAAGAATAACTGAAAAAACCCCCCAAAAAACACCTAACTCTAATTTGAAAGTTAACTACAAGGAATTACTGTGAAGGGAGTAAATAGGCCCAAATTGTATACGTCCGCCGACAGAATTCAGCACTAAATTACATATCAGTAAGCCGCTAATGGCCGACGAAAGACCAGGAAAAAGTCCGATTTTTTTCTGGTCGTTAACATCCAAAAAGGTAGGTTTCTTTAATTGTTGGTTTGAGTTCAGCATATACATTTGTACGGAAATAAGACTATTTGGGAAAAAAATTGAAGGGATATTAGCGCTCGGGTGTTAAAATGAAAATTTACCCAAATTATTTGGGTAAATTTTCCCAGATATTTGGGCCACATATCTGGGAAATATATTGTATTTTTAAGAGATTTTTAGAGTTTAATTTTCCTTTTGTCGGAGCCGAATTCGGGGGAAGTGAACTGTTTTCTTTAAAAATATTTAAAATCTTTCTTTAAGAGTGTAAATTAAATTTAACTTTAAAGAAGACATTTAAAATACATGTTTTTTTGCTTTTATAGAATGCTCCTGGATGTATAACTGTAGAGAAAAATGAAATAAACAAACAAAACGTTGGTAAATTTTTCATCAATTCATAGATTTCAGATGCAGATAGCAAGCAACCTCAGATACATGCAAGCTGCATCAGATTCTTCGAATACAGATAGTTTTAAATTTGTGCACGAATAGCTGATGTGAAATACAAAGATAAAAGAAGGAAAAAATTAAACAGTTTAAACAAATCAATTACCTTTTTAAAATATAGTACGGAAGAATTTTCAACATTTGAATTATCTATTAAATTGTGTAAAGAGATTGAAACATCATTAAATGATTTTAAAGTTCTATAAAAGTAGTCATGTAAAAGAAAGCAATAACTAAGGTTTAAAACGCATTTTAAAAATGAAAAACCTTTCTTGAAGCGTTCATTTTAGTTTCAATTCCAAGTAAATAGATTAAATTTAACATTTCCAATAGACAAAATACTTTGCTGTATTTCAAACCGAATTTAAATTGATTGGAGTTATTTTTTTAATTGCTAACAGGCCATTTTGACAAATCTATCAACATAATATAGAGTTGACATTTGAGAAGAAACTCTTGAACTTAAAACTAGGAAATTTTAATATTGAAATTATGAGATATAACTGCCAATCTAGTACTGCGTTTAAATTTGTGAAGTCAAGTTATTAAAGAGGACATCTCATCAGAAAAGATATTTATAAAATATACGCAAAAAGCTATGTTACAGTAGCAGGAAAGTTTGAAGTTGAGATGCTAGGCCAGAGTTTAAAAATTTCTTTAAAATTCAATATTCGCTCTTTTGTTTCCAAGTAAATTAGTAAGTAAATTGTAGTGCTCTGCAATGTTCTGTACATGTATGTGTGCGTGTATGATTATGTTTTCATAGTATTCGCCTGAAAGAGGTCGGAATGCAATTTCTTAAACAGCTACATTTTAGTAAGCGAGAGATATTAAAAAGAGGAAGAAAGAACTTGTTTCAAAATATTTCTAATCAACATAATCATGTGAAGGCATAGACAGATTTTGGGTGGAATTGTATTTTCATCAGGTCAGGAACTAGGTCAATGCTATTCGGACATAGTTAAGAGCATGATTTAAATATTAACTGACCAATGAGAAGTGAGAAAAATATCAAGGCTCTGTGATCCACTTTTTGTACAGATTTTTTTGTAAGTGGTAGCAGAATGCTATAAACTGACTAACTGATTACGAATGATAAATTCATATTATGGGGGTCAATTGCCCTCCCTAATTTATATTAGAGACAATGCCACAAAATAACAAGAAAAAGAAAAAACAAGAAAATTCAGACAAGAGAAATCGTCCAAATAAAATAGATTTTTATATAACAAATGTACAAAGCAATAGTTATGAATATTGTTTAAAAAGGTCAAATAAACTTGTCTTTTTAGATTTTTGTGTGAGGTAATATTCCAGTTTGACAGACTGCAAGTTGTAGGGTAATTTGTGTGAATTTGGAAAAATTCAATTCAATGTAATATTGTTTGTATTCAAAATAAATAGTTCAAAGTTTGTGGAAAAAGCATGTATGGTTGTGACTTATGTTGTGTTTGACGTTTGAGTGTCTGTCGTTTCGTTATTTGCTGATGGGAGTTTAGTTTGCATTGAATAAAGGAGATAGACTGTGATCTTAAAAAAGCTTTTTAACTTATAGTCTGGACTTCAGCTGAAGGTTATTTTATGATGAGTGTTGTCATGTAGCGTATAGTTTTTTTGGTTAATTTTTCACTACTCTCATGTTTCTTAATTGTTGTTTATATAAGCAATATAAGTCACATGATAGGCTCCAAAAAAGTTTTAAAATTTTGGCACAGCTGTCAAATTAAGGTCAGACGTGCGGACGAGGTCGACGACATGCCAGGTGATATTTTTGAACCAATCAAATTACGTTAGTTGCGTAATTTAATTTGGAGCTTATATTTTGTTTAATTTTTGAAGTTTTGAGAAGTTTTGAGATGTGGATGTTATAATATTAATAACATTACTATTCTGATATGGAAGACCATCAGTCAAAAGAGGTCATTAAGAATTATTTATTCATTGAAATTCCATGCAAAAATAATCTAACAGTTGTAAAAATTAGAGAAGAATTTCAAAATTGAGCTGAAAGTAAATTTTTCAAAAATAACTATTCATCGTACATTTTTTTTTCTGTCAAATCTGAAAAATAATGTTTTTTCTAAAATAAACTATGCAAGAATCAACTCTTGTTAAAAGTTACTTTTTTTTTTTAGTTTTATCGAATTATTTTGGTAAGGATTCAAGATAAATTTCCAACCCATCAATATGTGCATTTGACTGAAAAAAAAATACTTGTCATCAAACCCCAGTTTCTGAAATATTGAAATAGTGGTGGTGGTGGTGGTGGTGTGTGTGTGTGTGTGGGGGGGTAAATGACCCCTGCTCCAATATTTCTACATTACAAGGTTTTCTACTAAAATAATATATTCAGTATACAATTCATTCATTAATGAATAATGCTGAAAATTCCATTTACATCAGATAATTCCCTGATTTTTGGTAAATTTTGAAAAAGAGCGTGGAGCATATTTTTGCTTTCATTTTAGCAGTACTTAGTTTTTATTTCCCATGTTGAAAGTGCACATGATTTTGGTGGTACTATCTACTGTCAAATTTTCTATTTAAGAAATATACATCTTGTGTTTCATGCATTATTTTTTGAGATCGTTTAATTTTACTACTGAAAATTGTATTTTGTCCAAAGCTGTGTACCAAATAAACAAGCAGATTCAAAGAAAATAAGAATATTTTTGAAACAAAGTTTTCAGAAAATATTTAATTTATTTATGTATCAGTTATGTTGAGGTATTTCTATGAACTTTCTAAAAAAATCTAAAAATCCATTTTAAATAATTTGAATGTCTTCTTTGAAATTAATTAGTGTGTTTTATTTGAAAGATAATGCTAATTCCTAAGGAAATAAAAACATTTTACATCCTGAAATAAAGATTTTATACATTTGAAACCAAAAAAGTAAAAACATACTAGCAAATTTGATGGACACCTAGAAAAGAGAAATTAAAAATTGAGCAACGTAGGTTGTGTGCTGTTTGCCTCTGTACCTCTTGCATTCACTATGACTTGTGAGTGTCAAATTTTCCAAGTCCTCTTTGCTTGTTATGTTAGCTAGAAATTTCTTTGTCTCTTTCTGTTTCTAAGTGTTCTTTTTGTTTAAATTTTCTCTAAAACTTCGTTGTTGCTGACATGTTCATGGTATTCCCAGCATTCCTCAGTAGAACCACATTTCTCTTGCTTCAAGTCTCTTCTTCTTCTGCAAGGATATTTATTCACCACCATAGCAAGACTGACATTACACTACAGTTCAGTACTCTTTTTTTGTTTCTAATAAAAAATTTCTCTTTCTTAATACTTTGCTTAAATTTTTGAAGGCATCTTTCACTATCCAAATTCGCTTTCAGATTCCGGTGCCAAACTTTCATCTGTTAAAACACTTACTCAAACACTTTTACTAAAAAATATAACAAAAACTACATTTTTCCAGTAGGATACCTCCAAAATCATATGCACTTTGCCAATTTGAACATATGAAAAAATCATGATCACTTATTGTCTTTTAATCAATCAAATGATTGCTATTATTTTGGGAGGCTATTATTAATACTACTGTTATAATTTAAGTATTAATATGTTTACAAAAATTAATTTTATCCATTATCTAAGACAATCTCTGCTTTATAATATTTACTTCTAATTGTTATCTCCACTCTTTCTTTCGGTAATAATTTGCTACATTCTCATTCTCATTCCATGTACTCTTTTTGAAATAATTTGTTATATTCATGTTCTACTCTCTCTCTCTTTCTGAAATAATTTGATTCAATCACATTCTAATCTCTCTCTCTCTCTCTCTCTCTCTCTCTGAAATAATTTCCTACATTCACGTCCTAATCTCTCTTTCTGAAATAGTTTGGCACTTTCTCTCACTACTCACTCTCTTTCTGAAATAATTTGGAAGATTCTCTTTCAACTCTCTCTCTTTGTTAATTGATTTGTTACATTCTCCTTCTTCTTTCTCTTTCTAAGACAATTTCCTGCATTCATCTTTATATCCAGATCAGCAACATTTACTACTCTTGTGCTTTCTTTATTTTTGCCTCTACTTTTGCTAAACTTATTCTGGTCTGTTATTAATCAAGAGTCAGTTCTTATTGTCAAGTTCTTTGTGAAACTATATCAATGACCTTCTATCTCTAATTTGTTTGTATTTTGAACTCTCTATGGAACTACTTTCCTTTCTAACTTTGACACCTTGTTTTTTTTTGTTTTTGATCTAACTTTTTTCATTTCATCATTTCTGCTACTACCTTGTATAATCCTCAAAATGTTTTGATCATTTATTACTATTAAATAAATCTTTTTCAAATTATCCCAATCTCCTTCAAGTAGTGTTTTTTTTAATTCAACATTTTTATAATTTTATTGTTAGGTAATTAGTTAAATTCTTTATTTTGAATCCTGTTTTTCTTTGTCACCAAAAAGATCATGGCTTTTTTTTTTTTAATTCAGTTCCAATATTCTGATTGAAAAGTTCTGTTTGATGCAACATTTCCTGGTTATTTTTAGTTTCAGCAAGTAATTCCAGAACCTTCATGTACATCAAATAATTGAGCCTTTCTAATTAATTATTAAATTTATATACACTATTTCAATGCTCCAACAATGGAGATAGAGAGTCACATTGAATACTCTGTCTTATATAATGACCTTCAATAGGCTTCTCCACAATGGCTAAAATATGTGCACATGTTCTGCAATTTTTAGCATATTTAGATATTAAAATGCTGAAAGTTGAGGTTATCATGAGATGCTTTATAATCTATCCATACCTTGTGGAAAAGGCAAAGGAAAACTGTTCAATATTGTTACCAAAAAGTGTAAGGCAATTCACAGTTTATAGATATCAAAAAAGAAAAGAAAAGGGATCACAATTGTCTACATGCTGTAGGATGAGGATTCTTGCCATTGATAAATCATTGCTTATACTTATTTCAGTTACTTTTTTTTCATCCTTTCTTCTCTTTAGATAGAAAGCATTAGTTTTCTAGCAAGTCATACTATTTGGTGTTTCACATCAGAGGTAGATATTATAAGAGTTTAATTACATGCAATTATTCCTTTTGTTGTACATTTTATATAGCTTTGAATTATCATATTCTTTCTAGGATTCATATTTTCATTAGACATTCATTGTAAATGAACTGGTGTAAAACTTTGAAACATGGATTCTTTCAGTGCTTAGCAACGTCTTGTTGGCAATTTTTCTTAAGATTATTCATAATGTAAAGTTATTTATTTCTATGAATTTGTATAGAAGTCTTTTTTATATCTATATTCATCATCAAAAGTTTCCAGAATGTTTTCCAAACCAGTTCTAGACAACTTGAACCTGATGACATGGTAAAATATGCTGATGGGGTCCATGAATGGATGCAAATGGCCATGAAACCGTGCAACATATTGGTTAGCAGGCAATGATATATTTAAACAGAGTAGTGACCCAATCTATATTATGTGAACACATTCCACACCATTATGGAAACACAACCAACCTGTATGGTGGCTTGTTAACAACTAAGATCCATGGTCTGATGAAGTTTACATCACACCTGATCCCTATCATCAAATGAATTGGAATTATTGTTTATCAGATCACACCATTTTTGTCAGTTCTCCGCAGGGCCCAATTAGTGATTTTCAAATCCATATAAAGTGCTCTGTCCAATATTGTGGGCACTTGGTGGGTTTTCTGTTCCAACATCTCAGGGAAGCTAAAGAATGTTGAACTGACTTGTTGGATATAAAAAGACATTTCTTGCCAGAATGCTCTGGTGGTCAACCACTGTGCTTTCCATGAAGGATGGGATTGTGTATTTTCTGCAGATTGTGGGATAACAAATGTATCCAGTTTCAGAAATGGAATGTCTCATCCATCTGGCACTGACTATAATGCTCTTTTTGAAATTTAATAATTCTTAGGGTCTTGCCATGAACAGTGTACCTGCTGTCCACAATGGCAGACTAAATATCAGAACATAACTGATTTCTAACTGGGCATTTCCATGTATGATGGCATGACATGCAATTATATTTACATCCTGATAACAGAGGAGATTTGGTATGACAGTGTGTGACAATATATATTCAATATACATGGCTTGAATAACAAATTTAGTATGCATTTTCTATAGCAGCTGTGAATTTTTGTCTCTAGTTTTCAATTGTTTATAAAACAAGATATTCTTATGTATTTTTCAACCAAATATGGCTTCTTTTAATTTATTATTTTACCATTTCATATGTTTGCCATGTTAAAATTATGTAAAACAAGGATATTAGTAAAATATAAAAGTTTCTTCATGAGTATCTTTACACCTCCATCTATCAGAAATTTCAGTTGCATTATGTTATCTATTATAAGAGAGAGAAATAAAGAAATATATGTTTAGCAGACTCTATTACCAGTTTAAGTTATAGAGAAAAGAAAATTGTTCTTAGTTGTCCAGATATTAAATTGTTCCCCAAATTGAGAAATATAAATATTATAATTGGCCTATGAATTAGAATGAGGTAAACATGAAATAAAAATTAGAAATACTTTGCTATCATATGCAGTTTGTGCTGTATTGAAAATGTAAAAAAGGTTTACATAACTTGATTTTGAATACATATTATGGCAGATTAACAGTCATTTTCAAAAATATTTCAGCGACACGGATGGTTATTTCAAATGTATCTACTGAAAGAATTTCACACGAAGGGACCTTTACAAGTATCCCTGAGAAAAATGGTTCTACACAAACAGCAGTGACAACATCATATGTTACAATGTTGCAGCAAAGTAGCATGCATGCAAAAACATCAGGACAAACATTATCAACAACAGTTTCCTATGCATCTGGATCTACACCTATTCTGTCTAGTGCAATACATTCTAAACCATCTCAACAGGAACATTCTACACCAAGCTTTGCTCCAACTGAATCTACTCCTGGTATGCCATTTGCTAAAGAATCTACAATATCAGAAAATCAATATCGAACAAGTATATTGGCTGGGTCTCAATCCACTCCATTGATATCTCCAGCTGTTAGTGGTATGACATCTGAAGAGGCTGTTATAACAACAGGTCCTCTCAAAATTAAATCAGTACCTATAACATCTCCAAAAGAAATGACAGTATCATCTTCATATGGTGTGTCGAAAACTGTTCCAGGTTTTGCCTCCTCCAGCTTATCAAGTGGCATTCCTGCAAAATCATCAGGCTTACCATTTTCAACAACTCTGTCTTATGCATCTGGATCTACACCTATTCTGTCTAGTGCAATACGTTCTAAACCCTCTCAACAGGAATATTCTACACCAAGCTTTGCTCCAAGTGAATCTACTCCTGGTATTCCATCTGCTGAAAAATCTACAATATCAGAAAAACAATATCCAACAAGCATATTGGCTGGGTCTCAATCCACTCCATTGATATCTCCTGCTGTTAGTGGTATGCCATCTGAAGAGGCTGTTGTGACAACAGGTCCTTTCGAAATTAAATCAGTACCTACAACATCTCCAAAAGAAATGACAGTATCATCTTCATATGGTGTGTCGAAAACTGTTCCAGGTTTTGCCTCCTCCAGCTTATCAAGTGGCATTCCTGCAAAATCATCAGGCTTACCATTTTCAACAACTCTGTCTTATGCATCTGGTTCTACACCTATTCTGTCTAGTGCAATACATTCTAAACCCTCTCAACAGGAATATTCTACACCAAGCTTTGCTCCAAGAGAATCTACTCCTGGTATTCCATCTGCTGAAAAATCTACAATATCAGAAAAACAATATCCAACAAGCATATTGGCTGGGTCTCAATCCACTCCATTGATATCTCCTGCTGTTAGTGGTATGCCATCTGAAGAAGCTGTTGTGACAACAGGTCCACTCGAAATTAAATCAGTACCTATAACATCTCCAAAAGAAATGACAGTATCATCTTCATATGGTGAGTCGAAAACTGTTCCAGGTTTTGCCTCCTCCAGCTTATCAAGTGGCATTCCTGCAAAATCATCAGGCTTACCATTTTCAACAACTCTGTCTTATGCATCTGGATCTACACCTATTCTGTCTAGTGCAATACATTCTAAACCCTCTCAACAGGAATATTCTACACCAAGCTTTGCTCCAAGTGAATCTACTCCTGGTATTCCATCTGCTGAAAAATCTACAATATCAGAAAAACAATATCCAACAAGCATATTGGCTGGGTCTCAATCCACTCCATTGATATCTCCTGCTGTTAGTGGTATGCCATCTGAAGAAGCTGTTGTGACAACAGGTCCACTCGAAATTAAATCAGTACCTATAACATCTCCAAAAGAAATGACAGTATCATCTTCATATGGTGTGTCGAAAACTGTTCCAGGTTTTGCCTCCTCCAGCTTATCAAGTGGCATTGCTGCAAAATCATCAGGCTTACCATTTTCAACAACTCTGTCTTATGCATCTGGATCTACACCTATTCTGTCTAGTGCAATACATTCTAAACCCTCTCAACAGGAATATTCTACACCAAGCTTTGCTCCAAGTGAATCTACTCCTGGTATTCCATCTGCTGAAAAATCTACAATATCAGAAAAACAATATCCAACAAGCATATTGGCTGGGTCTCAATCCACTCCATTGATATCTCCTGCTGTTAGTGGTATGCCATCTGAAGAAGCTGTTGTGACAACAGGTCCACTCGAAATTAAATCAGTACCTATAACATCTCCAAAAGAAATGACAGTATCATCTTCATATGGTGTGTCGAAAACTGTTCCAGGTTTTGCCTCCTCCAGCTTATCAAGTGGCATTGCTGCAAAATCATCAGGCTTACCATTTTCAACAACTCTGTCTTATGCATCTGGATCTACACCTATTCTGTCTAGTGCAATACATTCTAAACCCTCTCAACAGGAATATTCTACACCAAGCTTTGCTCCAAGTGAATCTACTCCTGGTATTCCATCTGCTGAAAAATCTACAATATCAGAAAAACAATATCCAACAAGCATATTGGCTGGGTCTCAATCCACTCCATTGATATCTCCAGCTGTTAGTGGTATGCCATCTGAAGAAGCTGTTGTGACAACAGGTCCACTCGAAATTAAATCAGTACCTATAACATCTCCAAAAGAAATGACAGTATCATCTTCATATGGTGTGTCGAAAACTGTTCCAGGTTTTGCCTCCTCCAGCTTATCAAGTGGCATTGCTGCAAAATCATCAGGCTTACCATTTTCAACAACTCTGTCTTATGCATCTGGATCTACACCTATTCTGTCTAGTGCAATACATTCTAAACCCTCTCAACAGGAATATTCTACACCAAGCTTTGCTCCAAGTGAATCTACTCCTGGTATTCCATCTGCTGAAAAATCTACAATATCAGAAAAACAATATCCAACAAGCATATTGGCTGGGTCTCAATCCACTCCATTGATATCTCCTGCTGTTAGTGGTATGCCATCTGAAGAAGCTGTTGTGACAACAGGTCCACTCGAAATTAAATCAGTACCTATAACATCTCCAAAAGAAATGACAGTATCATCTTCATATGGTGTGTCGAAAACTGTTCCAGGTTTTGCCTCCTCCAGCTTATCAAGTGGCATTCCTGCAAAATCATCAGGCTTACCATTTTCAACAACTCTGTCTTATGCATCTGGATCTACACCTATTCTGTCTAGTGCAATACATTCTAAACCCTCTCAACAGGAATATTCTACACCAAGCTTTGCTCCAAGTGAATCTACTCCTGGTATTCCATCTGCTGAAAAATCTACAATATCAGAAAAACAATATCCAACAAGCATATTGGCTGGGTCTCAATCCACTCCATTGATATCTCCAGCTGTTAGTGGTATGCCATCTGAAGAAGCTGTTGTGACAACAGGTCCACTCGAAATTAAATCAGTACCTATAACATCTCCAAAAGAAATGACAGTATCATCTTCATATGGTGTGTCGAAAACTGTTCCAGGTTTTGCCTCCTCCAGCTTATCAAGTGGCATTCCTGCAAAATCATCAGGCTTACAATTTTCAACAACTCTGTCTTATGCATCTGGATCTACACCTATTCTGTCTAGTGCAATACATTCTAAACCCTCTCAACAGGAATATTCTACACCAAGCTTTGCTCCAACTGAATTCACTCCTGGTATTCCATCTGCTGAGAAATCTACAATATCAGAAAAACAATATCCAACAAGCATATTGGCTGGGTCTCAATCCACTCCATTGATATCTCCAGCTATTAGTGGTATGCCATCTGAAGAAGCTGTTGTGACAACAGGTCCACTCGAAATTAAATCAGTACCTATAACATCTCCAAAAGAAATGACAGTATCATCTTCATATGGTGTGTCGAAAACTGTTCCAGGTTTTGCCTCCTCCAGCTTATCAAGTGGCATTCCTGCAAAATCATCAGGCTTACCATTTTCAACAACTCTGTCTTATGCATCTGGATCTACACCTATTCTGTCTAGTGCAATACATTCTAAACCCTCTCAACAGGAATATTCTACACCAAGATTTGCTCCAACTGAATCTACTCCTGGTATTCCATCTGCTGAAAAATCTACAATATCAGAAAAACAATATCCAACAAGCATATTGGCTGGGTCTCAATCCACTCCATTGATATCTCCTGCTGTTAGTGGTATGCCATCTGAAGAAGCTGTTGTGACAACAGGTCCACTCGAAATTAAATCAGTACCTATAACATCTCCAAAAGAAATGACAGTATCATCTTCATATGGTGTGTCGAAAACTGTTCCAGGTTTTGCCTCCTCCAGCTTATCAAGTGGCATTCCTGCAAAATCATCAGGCTTACCATTTTCAACAACTCTGTCTTATGCATCTGGATCTACACCTATTCTGTCTAGTGCAATACATTCTAAACCCTCTCAACAGGAATATTCTACACCAAGCTTTGCTCCAACTGAATCTACTCCTGGTATTCCATCTGCTGAAAAATCTACAATATCAGAAAAACAATATCCAACAAGCATATTGGCTGGGTCTCAATCCACTCCATTGATATCTCCAGCTGTTAGTGGTATGCCATCTGAAGAAGCTGTTGTGACAACAGGTCCACTCGAAATTAAATCAGTACCTATAACATCTCCAAAAGAAATGACAGTATCATCTTCATATGGTGTGTCGAAAAATGTTCCAGGTTTTGCCTCCTCCAGCTTATCAAGTGGCATTCCTGCAAAATCATCAGGCTTACCATTTTCAACAACTCTGTCTTATACATCTGGATCTACACCTATTCTGTCTAGTGCAATACATTCTAAACCCTCTCAACAGGAATATTCTACACCAAGCTTTGCTCCAACTGAATCTACTCCTGGTATTCCATCTGCTGAGAAATCTACAATATCAGAAAAACAACATCCAACAAGCATATTGGCTGGGTCTCAATCCACTCCATTGATATCTCCAGCTTTTAGTGGTTTGCCATCTGAAGAAGCTGTTGTGACAACAGGTCCACTCGAAATTAAATCAGTACCTATAACATCTCCAAAAGAAATGACAGTATCATCTTCATATGGTGTGTCGAAAACTGTTCCAGGTTTTGCCTCCTCCAGCTTATCAAGTGGCATTCCTGCAAAATCATCAGGCTTACAATTTTCAACAACTCTGTCTTATGCATCTGGATCTACACCTATTCTGTCTAGTGCAATACATTCTAAACCCTCTCAACAGGAATATTCTACACCAAGCTTTGCTCCAAGTGAATCTACTCCTGGTATTCCATCTGCTGAAAAATCTACAATATCAGAAAAACAATATCCAACAAGCATATTGGCTGGGTCTCAATCCACTCCATTGATATCTCCAGCTGTTAGTGGTATGCCATCTGAAGAAGCTGTTGTGACAACAGGTCCACTCGAAATTAAATCAGTACCTATAACATCTCCAAAAGAAATGACAGTATCATCTTCATATGGTGTGTCGAAAACTGTTCCAGGTTTTGCCTCCTCCAGCTTATCAAGTGGCATTCCTGCAAAATCATCAGGCTTACAATTTTCAACAACTCTGTCTTATGCATCTGGATCTACACCTATTCTGTCTAGTGCAATACATTCTAAACCCTCTCAACAGGAATATTCTACACCAAGCTTTGCTCCAAGTGAATCTACTCCTGGTATTCCATCTGCTGAAAAATCTACAATATCAGAAAAACAATATCCAACAAGCATATTGGCTGGGTCTCAATCCACTCCATTGATATCTCCAGCTGTTAGTGGTATGCCATCTGAAGAAGCTGTTGTGACAACAGGTCCACTCGAAATTAAATCAGTACCTATAACATCTCCAAAAGAAATGACAGTATCATCTTCATATGGTGTGTCGAAAACTGTTCCAGGTTTTGCCTCCTCCAGCTTATCAAGTGGCATTCCTGCAAAATCATCAGGGTTACCATTTTCAACAACTCTGTCTTATGCATCTGGATCTACACCTATTCTGTCTAGTGCAATACATTCTAAACCCTCTCAACAGGAATATTCTACACCAAGCTTTGCTCCAACTGAATCTACTCCTGGTATTCCATCTGCTGAGAAATCTACAATATTAGAAAAACAATATCCAACAAGCATATTGGCTGGGTCTCAATCCACTCCATTGATATCTCCAGCTGTTAGTGGTATGCCATCTGAAGAAGCTGTTGTGACAACAGGTTCACTCGAAATTAAATCAGTACCTATAACATCTCCAAAAGAAATGACAGTATCATCTTCATATGGTGTGTCGAAAACTGTTCCAGGTTTTTCCTCCTCCAGCTTATCAAGTGGCATTCCTGCAAAATCATCAGGCTTACAATTTTCAACAACTCTGTCTTATGCATCTGGATCTACACCTATTCTGTCTAGTGCAATACATTCTAAACCCTCTCAACAGGAATATTCTACACCAAGCTTTGCTCCAACTGAATCTACTCCTGGTATTCCATCTGCTGAAAAATCTACAATATCAGAAAAACAATATCCAACAAGCATATTGGCTGGGTCTCAATCCACTCCATTGATATCTCCTGCTGTTAGTGGTATGCCATCTGAAGAAGCTGTTGTGACAACAGGTCCACTCGAAATTAAATCAGTACCTATAACATCTCCAAAAGAAATGACAGTATCATCTTCATATGGTGTGTCGAAAACTGTTCCAGGTTTTGCCTCCTCCAGCTTATCAAGTGGCATTCCTGCAAAATCATCAGGCTTACAATTTTCAACAACTCTGTCTTATGCATCTGGATCTACACCTATTCTGTCTAGTGCAATACATTCTAAACCCTCTCAACAGGAATATTCTACACCAAGCTTTGCTCCAAGTGAATCTACTCCTGGTATTCCATCTGCTGAAAAATCTACAATATCAGAAAAACAATATCCAACAAGCATATTGGCTGGGTCTCAATCCACTCCATTGATATCTCCAGCTGTTAGTGGTATGCCATCTGAAGAAGCTGTTGTGACAACAGGTCCACTCGAAATTAAATCAGTACCTATAACATCTCCAAAAGAAATGACAGTATCATCTTCATATGGTGTGTCGAAAACTGTTCCAGGTTTTGCCTCCTCCAGCTTATCAAGTGGCATTCCTGCAAAATCATCAGGCTTACAATTTTCAACAACTCTGTCTCATGCATCTGGATCTACACCTATTCTGTCTAGTGCAATACATTCTAAACCCTCTCAACAGGAATATTCTACACCAAGCTTTGCTCCAAGTGAATCTACTCCTGGTATTCCATCTGCTGAAAAATCTACAATATCAGAAAAACAATATCCAACAAGCATATTGGCTGGGTCTCAATCCACTCCATTGATATCTCCAGCTGTTAGTGGTATGCCATCTGAAGAAGCTGTTGTGACAACAGGTCCACTCGAAATTAAATCAGTACCTATAACATCTCCAAAAGAAATGACAGTATCATCTTCATATGGTGTGTCGAAAACTGTTCCAGGTTTTGCCTCCTCCAGCTTATCAAGTGGCATTCCTGCAAAATCATCAGGCTTACAATTTTCAACAACTCTGTCTTATGCATCTGGATCTACACCTATTCTGTCTAGTGCAATACATTCTAAACCCTCTCAACAGGAATATTCTACACCAAGCTTTGCTCCAACTGAATCTACTCCTGGTATTCCATCTGCTGAAAAATCTACAATATCAGAAAAACAATATCCAACAAGCATATTGGCTGGGTCTCAATCCACTCCATTGATATCTCCAGCTGTTAGTGGTATGCCATCTGAAGAAGCTGTTGTGACAACAGGTCCACTCGAAATTAAATCAGTACCTATAACATCTCCAAAAGAAATGACAGTATCATCTTCATATGGTGTGTCGAAAACTGTTCCAGGTTTTGCCTCCTCCAGCTTATCAAGTGGCATTCCTGCAAAATCATCAGGCTTACAATTTTCAACAACTCTGTCTCATGCATCTGGATCTACACCTATTCTGTCTAGTGCAATACATTCTAAACCCTCTCAACAGGAATATTCTACACCAAGCTTTGCTCCAAGTGAATCTACTCCTGGTATTCCATCTGCTGAAAAATCTACAATATCAGAAAAACAATATCCAACAAGCATATTGGCTGGGTCTCAATCCACTCCATTGATATCTCCTGCTGTTAGTGGTATGCCATCTGAAGAAGCTGTTGTGACAACAGGTCCACTCGAAATTAAATCAGTACCTATAACATCTCCAAAAGAAATGACAGTATCATCTTCATATGGTGTGTCGAAAACTGTTCCAGGTTTTGCCTCCTCCAGCTTATCAAGTGGCATTCCTGCAAAATCATCAGGCTTACCATTTTCAACAACTCTGTCTTATGCATCTGGATCTACACCTATTCTGTCTAGTGCAATACATTCTAAACCCTCTCAACAGGAATATTCTACACCAAGCTTTGCTCCAAGTGAATCTACTCCTGGTATTCCATCTGCTGAAAAATCTACAATATCAGAAAAACAATATCCAACAAGCATATTGGCTGGGTCTCAATCCACTCCATTGATATCTCCAGCTGTTAGTGGTATGCCATCTGAAGAAGCTGTTGTGACAACAGGTCCACTCGAAATTAAATCAGTACCTATAACATCTCCAAAAGAAATGACAGTATCATCTTCATATGGTGTGTCGAAAACTGTTCCAGGTTTTGCCTCCTCCAGCTTATCAAGTGGCATTCCTGCAAAATCATCAGGCTTACAATTTTCAACAACTCTGTCTTATGCATCTGGATCTACACCTATTCTGTCTAGTGCAATACATTCTAAACCCTCTCAACAGGAATATTCTACACCAAGCTTTGCTCCAACTGAATCTACTCCTGGTATTCCATCTGCTGAAAAATCTACAATATCAGAAAAACAATATCCAACAAGCATATTGGCTGGGTCTCAATCCACTCCATTGATATCTCCTGCTGTTAGTGGTATGCCATCTGAAGAAGCTGTTGTGACAACAGGTCCACTCGAAATTAAATCAGTACCTATAACATCTCCAAAAGAAATGACAGTATCATCTTCATATGGTGTGTCGAAAACTGTTCCAGGTTTTGCCTCCTCCAGCTTATCAAGTGGCATTCCTGCAAAATCATCAGGCTTACAATTTTCAACAACTCTGTCTTATGCATCTGGATCTACACCTATTCTGTCTAGTGCAATACATTCTAAACCCTCTCAACAGGAATATTCTACACCAAGCTTTGCTCCAACTGAATCTACTCCTGGTATTCCATCTGCTGAAAAATCTACAATATCAGAAAAACAATATCCAACAAGCATATTGGCTGGGTCTCAATCCACTCCATTGATATCTCCAGCTGTTAGTGGTATGCCATCTGAAGAAGCTGTTGTGACAACAGGTCCACTCGAAATTAAATCAGTACCTATAACATCTCCAAAAGAAATGACAGTATCATCTTCATATGGTGTGTCGAAAACTGTTCCAGGTTTTGCCTCCTCCAGCTTATCAAGTGGCATTCCTGCAAAATCATCAGGCTTACAATTTTCAACAACTCTGTCTTATGCATCTGGATCTACACCTATTCTGTCTAGTGCAATACATTCTAAACCCTCTCAACAGGAATATTCTACACCAAGCTTTGCTCCAACTGAATCTACTCCTGGTATTCCATCTGCTGAGAAATCTACAATATCAGAAAAACAATATCCAACAAGCATATTGGCTGGGTCTCAATCCACTCCATTGATATCTCCTGCTGTTAGTGGTATGCCATCTGAAGAAGCTGTTGTGACAACAGGTCCACTCGAAATTAAATCAGTACCTATAACATCTCCAAAAGAAATGACAGTATCATCTTCATATGGTGTGTCAAAAACTGTTCCAGGTTTTGTCTCCTCCAGCTTATCAAGTGGCATCCCTGCCAAATCATCAAGATCATCATTTTCATCAACTGTTTCCTATGCATTTGGATCTGTACCAACTATGTCTAATATAATACATTCTACTCAGCAAAAACTTTCAACACAAATATTTGCCACCCCTGAATCCACTCCTATCATTCCCTCTGTTGAAAAATCTACAGCATTAGGAAAGCAATATCCAGCAAGCATTTCAGCTAGGATTCCATCCACGCCAGTGATATCACCAGTAGTTTCTGGTATACCGTCTGAAGAGGCTGTTATAACCACAGGGCCTACAGAAAGTAATTCAGTACCTATATTGTCTCAAAAAGAAAAGACTGTATCATTTCCCTATACTGTTTCTAAACCAGTTGGAGGTTTTGCCTCCTCTAGTGTATCAGGTTTTATTTCTGCTAAATCATCAGTATCACCATTTTCATCAACTAATGCCACAGGACCTAAAGCAACTTTGTCCAGTGCAATGCATTCTAAACCATCTCAGCAACAACATTTAACACGAATGTTTGCTGCCACTATTTCTACACCCAATATACCATCAATTTCCTTTGCTTCTAGATCTACACCGCATATATCTTCTATAGGCAATGTGTCATCTGAACAGATGTTTTCATCAACTATTTCATCTTCAGTTACGCAACTAGCTAGTAAACATCCAACTGTAAATTCAACAGTATCACCTTCAATATTTCTGCCATCTGAACATTCTCATACATCTGAATCATCAAGTCCATCTGTATTTATTCCAAAAGAAACTGTTCCTGGAAATTTTCCATTAAATATGAGTTCCTTTCCCATTTCTTTCTCATCAATAGGTTTGTATTCTACTCCATAATATCTTCTAAAAGTTTTATTTTTTACTTCATTTTTATCTGTATTATTTTGCAAATTTAAATACTCATATTTTTTTGCTTTTAAATTGAAAATATATTTGATTCATTTTTTTCGTCATATCTGACAAATTTTAATTTCAGAAGCCATATATTTTTTAACAGATATAAAATATGAAAAGTGTATTTTAATTTTATTCATTTGTCTAATTATTCTGACTTGGAATTTTCTTTACTGCTTTGAATTTTAAATTGCTTATTAGTTAGATGTAAACAAAATTTTTACTAAACATTTACGTTTACATGATATTATGTTGTTAAAATTAATGTTAATATACTTTATGTCAAATGTTTATTATTAATTAGATTTCACATGAATATGATCTTTATTAGTTATCATTTTGATTTTCTCTCTTTTTTCTCATACTGACTAGGAATGTAAAGAAATCAGATATGTAAAATCTTTATGTAATTGACATCAGTGAGCTGCATTAAAAATTAGCTTTCATTTTGAAGACCATAGGAATTAATAATACTCTTAGATAAATTCAAATGACAGACACACATTTATTTTAATTGATTTAATTTTTATAAAAGAATATATCACTATAATTTTTCATCAGTCATATTTGGATAAGAACAACAAAATGATAGGAAACAACTTAAAATATAGAGCCATTCATGTGTTATTCAAATTAATAATTGTGTTATTTTATCTGTTAATGTAACTTTACAGTAAAAGAAATATATGTTGACTTTACATTAATTACTACAGGAAATGTGTTTTCCAAAAGGGATATTGAAATGGCAAAAGTAAACTTCTGTTTTGCTTTTTACTTTTTTAAAATCAACTGTTACAAAAATCATAAAACACTTTGGTTGAATAGTTCCAAGTGAATATATAATATTTATTATACTTTATTGTCTATTTAGAAATTAAATTCTAAAATCACCATTTACATGACAGATCTTTATTTTTATGTACAGTTGACTGAGAACATTTGACTGCAAAGGCAGAATCAAATACAGTTTATTTCATGCAAATTTTGAAAGGATATAACATAAGTAATAGATATAAGTAATAAATATAACATAAGTAAAGATATTACATAAGTAAAGGTAACACTCTTTTGAGAGGAACATTTCATTTGAAAAGAGTAATTGGTAATTTGGAAAGTTTGTATGACCTGATGAAGGTTGAAGTATATATTGGTCATAATGTTGTGCTACATTAACAACATGAAGAAGAGTTTTCGAAATTTGAAATTTAGTTCTCTCTTTCTTACAGTAGATATTTTACTTTTATTTTATATCCTTTATTTCATTTCACTTCACTTTATTTCTTATGAATTAAGCATTATTTATTCAGTTATAAAAATAGAGTCTTTGTTGCAGTAAAATTTGAATTAAAATTTTAAGTTTCTGAATTATCATGGTTTTTATTCATTTATTTTTTTTTTAAAAGCTGGGACAGTTAGTGAAGAAATCTCAATAACACCAGGTATGTATTATTTTCTGTTTCTTAGACTGTTGTTTTTTCCATTTGTAAATTATAATTTTCTTATTTTCTTTTGTCCAGTGTCAATATTTTATTCTATATATTCACTATAATATTCTTGAAAACACATATTGGAATCTTTTCTGTGTGTACTTCACACTTCAGTTTATTCTGTGTAGACTTCACACTTATATAGTTTCAGACATAGTATTCATTGTTCACTGTTTTGTACAGTGATATTTATAACTTCCATGTAGAAATTTGAATACCAATTTCATCCAATACATGCTATCTATCTATCTATCTATCTATCTATCTATCTATCTATCTATCTATCTATCTATCTATCTATCTATCTATCTAATCCCTGGTAGAGATGTCTGCTTTAACACTCTTTCAATCAAATTGTGGTTTATACTACATCTATGTTGAGCATACTTTACAGTTTCTGGAAGAGGGCACATAATATAGCATGATCAGTAGCTGAACAAAAAGCAGTATACTTAAATCCATTGTCATGATGACCTATGACTTCATGTTACCATAAACATGGATGAATTCTGGACAATTTTGTCAACCCAGTTTCAGTCACAAGTCTTGGGTCAACATGTGGTATTGTAGCAGTATTGACGGCATAAATCAATCCACACATTTTTTTACTTTACAAATGTGTAAGCAAACAAAAAGCAAACAAGAGAAAGAACACAAGAAAATAACTTTTCATAACATGTACAATATTTATATTTATAAATGACAACAGTTTTACAAAACTATTAATATGAGTTACTTCCCTTTGACTGGGCTAAAGTCTTTACTAATAAAATAATTTTTACCTGAGCTCACAAAAAGCTGAATTATCTTGTCGTTCAAAATGTTCACTGAAAGAGAGTTTAAAGAATCTTGTAAAGTTGAAAATATGTTGATAAACTTTTAGCTTCAAAGAAGTTGGAGGAGTGAATGTTCCGTAATGTGTAATTTGTTTTCGTTGCTTGTAGTTGAAAGTATTGTTCGTAATTGTTTGTACTTAAGTTTATTAAGATTCAATAACGTAATTGAATAGTTTTTAGTGAGTTGCAGAAGTTGGTGAGTGAGTTGTTTTGTTGATATTTTAGCTTGAATTTCAGTGAAGTTATTTCATGTTAAAGAACTTGAGATTCTAACTTTGTACTTCGCTGCAGTAATGATACAAGCGTCATGAACTCGTTTAGCAAATGCTAGTCGTAGTAAATTCTCACTGACTGGGTTCGCTCATACCTTCAATTTATGTGTTTTTTAATCACGTGATAGGATCCTGAGAGCATTGTTTTTTCATCAGGTCAAAAACTAGGTTCATGTTATTCAATCGTGGTGGTGAGCAGGTAAATTGTTTTTTTAATATCTGTTAATCACTCAGAAAACGCCTTACAAAACTCAGTCTGGAGCCTTATATGTTTTGTGTTGCTTATTGAGAACAATGTATGTGAATATATACGAGATAATTTTAATATTTATTGTCCAATGAGAAGTTCAGGTTTTCAGAAACATGTATGAAGATGGGATCCGCTCTTTGAATGAAAATTGACATTGATGAAAAAAGTGGTAGCGGAAAGCTAAAGTATGGTTTTCCCGCACTTCCCAACAGTGCTGTATGCTGGGTTTATCTCTCCAGGCTGATATTATGTCACCTCCTTGACAAATAAACCATAGTGAGATTCAAACCTGGATTCTAACCACTTGCTCATGAATTATGTAAATTCTATTAATAAATTTTATTACGAAAAAAGAATGTGTGTTATTGAGAAAAAAGGTGTTGGTTGATTCCAGTGATTTGAGGACATATGGCCCAGTGGATAAATACAATGGTTGAATCCAGTGACTTGACCCAAAGAGTTCTGCGTTCAATACCTGGCTACAGCATAGGTGAACAAAAACTTGGAGAGTTGAGTTAAAGGGAGATAACTGATACTTAAACATCTGAGAGAGGCTTGGCATATGAAACTAGAACTAGTGGATGAAATAAAGGGTTCAGTTCAAAATTTCAATCACCTGAAGAAGACTGGAGTGTATAACAGCTGAAATGTTGTGAATATGGCAAAAAAGATGAGGACAACTGTCCAAACAATGTAAATAGTGTAATCAATTATATTTATTTTAAAATCTACTAATTTCTTAAAATAAAACTTTACTTCTCACAAGTAGTGGTGGCCTTTTAATAAAGGAATAATAAAGGAATGTGCTCAAACACACATGCACATACACTTTAAGTGCTTCTTTTTAACCTAATGAATGTAACCCGAATGTAAACTGAAAGTTGAAAGATTTAAAGTTAGGCATTTGTATTATTTATTTCTAAATGTCAAAAACTTTAGAGTCTAACTGTAAGAATCAATTTTACTTTAATAAACAAAGTGAGAAAATTGTATTTTTTTCCTTTTAATTTGGTTAAAAAATTGGATGAACCATTAAACAAACAACATTTATGTTATGCTTTCTGCTTAACATAGAAAATTTAGTCATGTCTTGTGGTAGGTGTTAGGTTGGTGCAAAAATAATATCGTTTTCTCACATAGTAACATATGTTAGAAAACGAAATTATTTTTGCACCAACCTAATAGTTAAAAATAAAAATTCTTACTCTGAGCAAAAAAATTAATAAGAATATTTCCATGTAGAGTTATTTAAGGTTATTTAACTGAAATGTTTAAATAAAAATAAAGTCGTGAGTTTTATAAAAATTACAGTAAAATTTTACTAATTTGTTTATGTAATTATTCATTTTTAAAACTTTAAAATTTTAGCTTTTTTAATTTATTTCCGAAAAATTTTAATGGTATTTTTATTTACTGCTGACTATTAATAATAACAATGTTAAAAAAAACAATTGTGTTTTTTAGATGATTAAAGTTGTATTTTGGAATGGCTTTGAGGTGATGGTGAAAAAGTTAGTCTAGAGCCATATCTCTCACAATTGTTATACTGCAAGTGGAAATTACTAACAAAAAAGTGTCTATTCAATTTATTATCCAAATTGTATGGCAATGATAAATTATACCAATCCGAAGTGTTTGATGATGATTAATTGTACCAAATTCTCATTTTAATTGCAAAAGACAAATCTGCAAATCAGATGACTTCACAGGGTTCAATACAATGAGCTCAGTTTTGAACTATTCTTGGGACCAATGCGACAAAATTCACCAACTGTTCAATTTGATTTGTATCATCAAACCCAAGAAAAGAGCCTGTTTTGCAGCAGATAGCCCTGCTGTCATGACTTTTCAATGTAAAACAATTTATTTTTGTATCCTGAACACACACAACATGCAAGAAGTAGGAGTTGCCCAAAATTTTTTTATTATTGCCTCAATAATAAACAGTATATCCTGCCATTAGAATGGAATAAAAATTTTTACTTTAAAATTACTACTAAAATAGTTTAGACCAACTTTTTACAAAATCCACAATTGAATGAAATTTTCAAATATAGTGACTCTTGTAAATTTTAAATTAAAAGTAGGTCACAATTGTGACATAACAGTCAGAGAATGACAGCTGAAAATTTCATGACACATAATGAAGAAAAAGGCTTGAAGCAGAGAAAAATAGCAAGTAACATACTTGTGCAAATGACTGGAGGGACAAGTATAACAAAATCAAAAAGGAGTCAAAGTATTTGAGAACAACAAAACATCTGTAGAAAGCCTTCAGGGATATGCATGATCTGACTTCTCTTCCTATAACATATGTGTCCAATCTAAGTAACAGTCAACTACAAGTAACTATAGTAAGTTTGTGCAACCATAAAAGAGAGTAAAGAAAGAAAGATAAAAAAAGGACTAAGAAAATGTGGTAAGGAAGGAGGAGACAGCATTGCACTGGCACAATATAATAAATATTTATGTTCTTTAAAGGAAAGTATTTTATAATCAGGCTTTTAGCATCATCTATAAGGGTAAAAGTCGGTACTAATATGTGTTATGAATGTCTCTTAAAAAATGGTTTGAACAATCACAGAAAAGGAAATCAATATAACAAAAGTTAGTTATAAATGGAAGCCAAAAGAATATTTAGAATGCCAAGAAGTTGAAGTGATTACAAACAAAATTGCAAGTACATATGTGTAAAATATTAAAATATATTTTTGTGGAATAATTTTATTATTGTCATTTCAGTTCAGTTTTCATTTGTATTACACTCTGTCACAGTATTTATATGAATTGAATAACAGAAGCAACAAGCAGTAATGTTTTAAATTATTTTAGTGGTAGTTTTATATACAAAACATTTTTTCTATTACATCAGGATCAAATTTCTGGACATCATGGTCAGCATGTAATGTAAGTTGTGGAGGAGGCATTCAAATTCGTATGAGGTACGTTTATTTGTTATGTAGGGTGCTTATGGTTAAATAATTTTTTTAAATTTACAATATCACCACTTTACTGATCTTCTTTTGAATTTTATCTGCTTATAGGCATTTTTTTTATTTTCTTTACTTTCTAATCTAATATCAGAGTGTTTTTTAGTAAACTATATAAAGTAAAAGTAAAATTATAAAATATAACAAATGTCAAAATTATTTCATTGAAAAAACATGCACTATGAGCACATTTTTTTCAAATTCAAATCTCATATGAAGAAATATAAATACTTTTACACAGTTTGCTACATTAGAGCCAATGAGAAACAGTTAAATTAGTAATTACACTTTTCTCAGTATTATTTTTATTTCAGGTTTTTTGTTATTAACTCATTTAGCACCACATTGACATTTTTTCAAAATTCCACATCCTAATCACATGACCAATTTACAGAATTATTCTTGATCCTGTCAACTGTGTTTATATATTATTTCTTCTCCATTATTTTGCTATGTATTATTCTGCCAGAAAATGCCAGGAAAATATGACAAGTGATATTTGGAAAGGATGCCTTGATAAACCTGTTGAAGTCAGGCCATGCAGTGAACATGCATGTGAATGTGTGTTAACAGAAGATACTTTACAACAAGAAACTGGTTCTACTCAAATTAATATGATTGGTTGGATTGAAAAAGATGGTCAACCTGGCCGCACATCTGAAAATGAGTCTGTTTTTATCAATGATACAGTAGAAGAAGATGTTGTGATTCATATGGATTGCAACAATTGGTAAGAGTTTGGTTGATTTTATCAATTATTAACAAGATATATTCCTTGTGTAATCAGGGCAATTAGATGTGGTGTAATGGTTAGCAAACTTGTCTTGCTAGATCAATTATGACTGAGTAGTGAGTTGGATCCTCACTCTGTGTCCCAAACATTCAGCCTTGTGTTGCATCTAAGCTACACTTACAAAATGATTTTGGCTGCTTTGATGTGGTGTAATGGTTAGCAAACTTGTTCTGCTAAATTAATTACAACTGAATAGTGAGTTTGATCCTTGCTGGATGTCCCAAACCTTCCACCTTGTGTCACATCTAAGCTACACTTAGAAAATCATTTTGGGCACCTTGATGTGGTGTAATGTTTAGCAAACTTGTCCTTCTAGATCAATTACGACAGAGTAGTGAGTTTGATTCTCACTGGGTGTCCCATACCTTCAGCTTTGTGCCACATCTAAGCTACATTTAGATATCATTTTGGGCACTTTGACATAGTGTAATGGTTAGCAAACTTTTCCTGCTAGATCAGTTATGACTGAGTAGTGAGTTGGATCCTCACTGTGTGTCCCAAACATTTGACCTTGTGCTACATCTAAGATATGCTTATGAAATCATTGGGTCACTTTGATGCAGTGTGATGGTTAGCAAGCTTCTTTCTAGACCAATTACAACTGAGTCTTGAGTTAGATCCTCACTGGATGCCCACACTTTCAGCTTTCTGCCACATCTAAGCTCCTCTTAGAAAACCACTCTATTACTTGTGTAATCAAAATAGTGTATCCTTTTTTCATACATTCAGAGTCATAAACTTTTTATAAACTTTACTTTTTACAACTGATTTTACAAAACATCATTAGCGAAAGGATATTAAAATTAACTCTAAAAGATTTTTTGTATTTTTTATTATTTTTGCATCACAAAATTAGTCTGACTTCAACTTAGATGACAAGAGCCATCCCTTTCTCCACTCCCCCCCATCTCACAGTGTACGAACTTTGTAATACTTCTTTCTCAGTCTGAGAAATCTCAAGATTTATCAAAAGTTTTGACTTGTTCAGATAAAATCCTAGTAGTCATCCTTATTGAACATTAGACCTGAATTATCCACAATCTTAAAAAAATTAAAAATTTACTGTTACTTAACCAAAAACCATGGCAAACACAGTGATGCAGTGGAATATTAGTGGTGCTAAAGTTAATTTTAATGAATTATCATTACTAACAACATCTTACAGCCCTTCTATACTACAGACAGTGGAATTATACTCCATTCCTGGGTATATATATATATATATATATATATATATATATATATATATATATATATATATATATATATATATACATATGCAAATGACTCTTTAAACCAGCCTTACTTTTACAAGCTTTTATGCAAATGTTGCACCTGAAAGAAAGATTCCCAAACTCAAAAGGCATAGCATCAACATGAATTTTCACATGTCTTATTAATCCAGAAGCCAACTTGCATGCTTTTATGGCAGACTGTACAAGAAGGCACAAGGTTTGATTGCTGGCTTCTTTCAATGGATCAAGCCTGATGAAACCTAAGGTGACTTTGAAGACCTGCCTTTGAAAGAGCAAAATTACCACATAAACTACATACATATTGTAAGTTTAGGGTGGAAGGTAGCGCCTCAAGATTACCTTTACAAAGATTGCACTTAACCTTAGCATGTTCCACCTTGTCCTTTTCAAACTGGTTACAACCTTGATGAATTGTCATTCTCCACATAGGTTGACATTCAGCCTCCAATTCCCATGTTTCAACTGATATCCCAAGAGCTTTGAGATTGGTTTTGATGCAATCTTTAAAGTGCCTTCTAGGTTTGTGTCTGGGATGCTTGCCTGCAGAGAATTCATCATAAAAAGCATGTATAGGCAACCTTGAGTCATCCATGCACACCAAGTGACCTGTGTATTGCATTTGATTGAGGATGATTTGCTTGTCACTTGTGGGGATATTAGCTTTCTCCAGAATTTCTATGTCAGGTACAAAAGACTGCCATGAAATATTCATGATTCTTCTGAGGAACTTTTGGTACAATCTTCCAAGGGTGGTAATATGATGTCTGTATGTTGTCCATGTCTCTGATGAGTACAAAAGTGCAGTCAAAACATATAACTCATAAACCTTTACCTTGATGCTAAGTGTGATGTTTCCATCAGATCACACCCACTTATCCAAGCATGCAAAATATTTAGTAGCATTCTCAATGCGGTGAAGTATTTAAGCATCTAGTGTCCCATCTCATGAGAGTGTGCTCCCAAGATATACAAAGGTATCCACTACCTCCAATCTCTTGCTATCCACAAGTATTTTTGATTTGCAATACAGTTGACAAGGAAGTGGTGTGAACATTACCTCAAACTGGTTTGCATATCTTTTTCGGTATGAGCCATGAGGTTGGAATCATTAGCATAAAGAAGCTCACGAATAACTTGCTGAAATACTAAATTGTCGCAGCTCAAAAACTTTCCCAGTAGTTCGGAAACACAAATAAACACCAATGCTACAGTTTCTAAAGGCATGTGTGAGCATCACTGCAAAAAAGATAGAAAATAAAGTAGGTGCAGGTATATTGCCCTGCTTCACACCATTATCAACAGAAATTGCTTCAGACAGAGTACCATTGAAGTTCAACCTGGCTTTTATGTCACTGTGCAACTATTTAATAAGCCTGACAAATTCAGGTGGGCAACCTAGTTTTCTTAGAATTGTCCACAAGGCATTCCTAGACACAATGTCAAATGCCTTAGGTCAATGAAGACTTGGCAGAGTAGGAAACTGTTCAATGCACATTTTTACCAGTTGTTGGGCTGTGAAGATCATGTCCATTGTGCGTCTACCAGTGCCATACCCACATTGACTCTCTGGTATCACTTCAGAACAGATGTGACTTTGGAGGCAACTGAAAAAGATTTTGGCAAAAACTTTATCAACAACTTCAAGTAAGCTTATTCCCTGCTACATTCTTACTTTTGACCTTTCCCTTTATACAGGGACACAAGAATGGTATCACTCCAGTCCTGATGTGCCATTCCAAATATTTGAAATTAGATGGTGTATTCTTCTTACCATTTCATTTCCTCCATGTAAGAGCACCTTAACAGGAATTTCATCCAGTCCTGGTACCTTCCCAGTATTGACCTCTTGAATTGCCTTCCTACTCTCTTCATACGTTTTTGGAATTGTCATTTCATACACAACATCAGGCTGAAACAGATTGTTGATTATGTTCAAATCAACAACTGAAGAATTATCAAACAAATCTGAGAAATGTTTAGTCCATCACTGTAATATGTTTTTGGAATCTTTAAGGAGATTAGTTCCAGTCTTAGTTTTCAGTGGAGTTACAGACGTTGACTGAGGCCTAAAGGCCTTTCTTATAAGGCCATACATTACGTTGGAGTCTTTACGATTGTAGGCAACCTGAATTTGCCACCATTGATTCTTTAATTGGTGTAATCTACATTGAAGAAAGGACATACATGCCTTAAAGGATTGGTGAAATGATTGATGATCACTGTCAGATGCACTCAACATCTTCTGATAAAGATCGTTTTTGGTTTTAAGAAGCTGGTTGATTTTGAGATTACTCTCATTGAACCAATCTTGATGTTTTTTTTTCTTAAATCCAAGACATTGACACTGATGCTGTATATGGTATTTTTAAAATCTTCCCAGGAACCATCAAACCAAGAGTCTTCCACAGATTTTTGAAGCTCTTCTCATACCACCAGATCCCTCAACTTATTCACATCAATCCGTTTAGGGAATTTTGTCCCTCCAGAATGAACTTTCCACCTTATACGCAGTTTCAGTTTTCCCTCTTACAAGATAGTGATCCATATCACATTCTACTTCCCTCATTATTTGTACACTGCAAACATCTTGAAGGTCACGTTGATGGCAAATTATGTAATCAATGGCGACCTTGGTGAGACCTTGGGTGAATCCAGGTTACCTTATGGATCTTTTTTTCTCAAAAGAAAGTATTGAATATAGCAAGATTGAGGTTTGTGCAGAGCTGGAGAAGATGCAAACCATTGCTGTTTACTTTACCAAGTCCAAAATGACCTACAGGGTGCCACGTTTCATTATTTTATTCCCACCCACATATTAAAATTCCCCAAAAAGAGAATTTATTAGCCTGAGGAATTTTTGATAGCGTTGAATGGAGGTCTTCATAGAAAGCAATTATAATTTCCTCACTATTGGACATGGTCGGACCATAGACAGAAATTAATGTCATGAATCTGTTTCCTGGCAGTGGCATACGAATACTCATGATTCTGTTAGTTATGTCTTGAGGATGTTCAAAATGCACAACAAGATCAGATATTATTGCAAACCCTATACTCTCCTCATGTTTCTCACCCACAGACTTACCCTTCCAATACTCTGCACTTTTTTCCATCAGTTGATCCTCATCGCTAAAGCAGGTCTCAGAGACAGCCACCATATCAATATAGTACCTTGATAATTCCTTTGCTACAATAGCAGTTATGCATTCAGGTCTTTTACTTTGATCACTATCTAAAAGGGTTCTCATGTTACAAGAACCAACTTTCATGAAGTGTCTCTGATTATGAAAATTTGATTTTGATTTTTGATTTTTGGTTTCTCTATATCGCCTGCAAAGATAGACAGCTGATGATTGCAGGAAGCTGGCCAGCTAGAAAAAGGAACAAAGTTTTTGTTTAGGTCACCATTTTTTAGACCCTTCCCAAATTCATGGGTGAGCAATTTTTCCCTGACAAGGTCTGCTCAGATGCTAAGGAATCGGCTGGAGGATGCTGGTGTTTAACCAGGAAAAGAGTGACATTAGATAATCCCAAAGCCACCTATGTGGAGATTTGTTGACCTAGTGAGGGAATCATTTTAGTTGCCGATTACCCAAACAGGTAGTACTGGCTTACATGATACCAGTAGCATTCTATCAGAATGACCTGACATACATACATACATATATATATATATATATATATATATATATATATATATGTATGTATGTATAAGTGCGCAGGTATGCAGAAAATAGAAAAGAAGATGTTGGGTGCATAATCTGGAATTCCTTTGTATGAGATACCATTGAGAGTCCTAACACTGATAGGATATACATAGGCTCAACGAAGAATAAATTTAAGATTAGATGGAGGCAACACAAGAGCTCCTTCAACAATATTCAAAATAGAAATCAGACATCTCTATCCCAATATTTCTGGCATCTAAAAGAAACGAATAAAACACCAAAAGTAAAATGGAAAATAGTAAATAGAACAAGAACTTGTAAAACCTGGAATGACCCATGCCCTTTATGCCTACATGAAAAACTACACATCATTAAGTTTCTAAATAATGAAAAATTATTAAACCATAAGCAGGAGTTAATGGGTTTTTGCCGACATCAACAAATTTTCGCATTAAATAATCAGCATAAAAAGAAAAAAGAAATCCCATAGATTAATAAAAGTCTTAAAAGCTTAGCCAAATCATTAAATAGGAAAAACACTTTCTGTAGTCATCAAAAAACAAATTGAAATTCAGTGTAATACGGTTTGTATATAAAACACCCACTTGAATAAACAAATAAATAAATAGATAATCAGATAGACAATAATAAAACACAATCCTCCCAACACATAACGACTTGTAGGCACGCCATAAAAATATCCCTCTGGAAACTAACTGGAGGATGACCGCCAACATTACCCTTGAAATAGATACCCTACCCAACCTTAGCAAAACCTCTCAGAAGGGGATGAATCTATAGATAAGAATTAACTCTCTGACCACTTAACGAAGAAAACTAGCCTAGCCACTCCCACAATAATGAATGTTATAACAGACCATGCCTAAAAACACACGTAAACCAAGAGATAGCTTATTCCTAAAATTTTGCTTGAAGATGAAACAGGACTAAACACCTCAATTCAACTTAATTTTAATAATTATTTGGATGGTTTCGGCTCTCGTTTTTGAAACATGAGAACTCTTATGTAGCGAAGGAATCATATTTTTAAACAAAAAATATTATAATATATATATATATATATATATATATATATATATATATATATATATGTTTTGTTACTTGTTAAAGAGACACTGTTGTTTTTAACCAACAGTGTTTCGACTATTCTACCTATTCTGTTAGTTTCTCTGCTGCTTCACATGACTATTGAAATCCCCCCATTAGTATTCTTATATTGAATTATCAAATTCTGTCTTGTTAAGTTTATTGTTAGGCAATATATTGATTAAACAGAAGGTTATTGTTTTGTGTAGTGTTGTTATTACTGCAACTGTTTGCATTTTTGATTTCAGTTTGTATTCACTATGCAAGATATTGTCATTAATGTTTATGTCACCTGATGCCCTATCATTATGTTTGTTTATATAGTTGTATGTTGTGTAGTATTTAACATTAAATGTATCTGTTTCCTGTAGGCATATTATTGCTGGGCTGTAAGATGTTGTCAGTAATGATAATTCATTAAAATTAACTTTAGCACCACTTATATTCCACTTTATTATTGCATTTGCCATGGTTTTTGGTTGTTTTGGGACTTAGGTTGATGGCTTTAAGTGGTTTGTTAATTTGTGGTATAGGATGCAGAGAGGGTATTCTGCTTTTGAAATTTGAAAATAATTATTTACTCATCAATTATTAACCATCGCCTGAGGAGGCACAACTTAGTGCTGAAACATGAAAGTGATTTTTAACATTTTGAGATTAAATCTCATAATTGTTTTCATATAATAAATTATATATATATATATATATATATATATATATATATATATATATATATATATAAACTTGAAAAATAAATCAAAGCAGAAATCTATTACCTTCTTGTTTACAGGCTCCTTAAATACAAACATTTTCTTTTAGAAGAAAATATAACTTTTGTGATATTAATATTTAAGTGTTAAAATGTTAGAAAATAATAAGTATTAATATGACAAAAAAATAAAATGTATTACATGAATTATAGGAATTTTTCATTTTCATTGATATTTATAGTACATGTAAAGATGGTAATATTTCCTGTACAAAAGAAATATGCAAAGGTAAGTGACATCCTGTAATGCTTTAACTAAAAACAATCATAAACTTGATATTTTCTATCCTACTAACTAGTCTTTCTTTTTTTTATCACAATATTTTATCTTCTGAGAATGTCTGTTGTCAAAAATTGAGCATTTTTTCTAAAGTGGGCATAGATGATATTATATTACTTGACTGTACATGTGAGTTTCTCTGACAGGTGCTGCAAAACAGAACAGCCAATCAAAGAAGGCTAGTGGGGGCACAGTGTATAAAATGATGTTTTTAGAAAAAAAAGGTTAAAACAATATTTAGTAGTGCTGACACCTTGTATTGAATATACAATATTGACAATTCCTTTCCTAAAATAACCATTATTATTTACAGGGTTAGATCAATAAGTGCATACTTTAATATATTGTTATGAGCAGAATTATCAGAACATAATTTGTCTACTTCTATTAATAGTATGTGAAATATTCCTAGAACGCTCTGTTTTTGAAAACTAGAACCTGAGAAACAGTAAAAAATATTTTTTTAAATTAAAATTCTGTAAACTTTGGCTCTGTATACAGTGGCCTAAGAAAAGTTTTTAGCCAGGAGAAATAAACTACATCCAATTTCAAAATTTAATTACATAATCCCTATTCAACATAAACAAACAGTATTTGGAACTAGTATGGAGTAGGTCCTCCATTTGCTAGTTTCAGTGCTTGTATTCGATTTTTTATGGATTTTATCAAGTTATCAACAATTGTCTGATCCATATGTTGCCATTCCTTTAGCAATGTTTCTTTAAGGGTTGCCACTGACATGATTTTGGTTAAGGTGGTCCCAAACATCCTCTATTGGATTCATGTCAGGATTTTGGGCTACTCATAGCAGTGACTTGATTCCTTGCAATTCCTGCCAGGCCTTTGCTACTTTGCTCATATGACATGGCGTTCCATCTTCTTGAAAAAGGTAGACATTCTTGTCAATCTGATTCGTTTCAAATAGTGGGAGTAGTCTTTTCTCTAATATTTGACAGTATTTTGGACCATTCAACTGCTCATCAACAAGAATCAGCTTTTCCCTCCAAACCAGACTGTGCCCCATGCCATTACTCCAATCTCTCCATGTTTCACAGTTTGCTGCAGACATTCAATGTTCCAAGTCTCATTCTGATTTCTCCAAACATAAACCTATCTTGAATTCGAATATTGGCAGAATTTACTTTCATCTGACCAAATTACAGACTGCCAAAATTCATAATCTTTGCTCTCAAATTCTTTTGCCCAGTCCATAAGAAGGTTCCTGTTAACCTCTGAAATCAAGGGCTTCTTTCTTGCAACTCTTCTTTTTATAGACTAGCTCTTTCATAGTCTTTCTCACTGCATATGGTGACATTTCCATGCTGTTGGTGACATCTTTGATGCTCTGATGATGGTTTCTGATCACTTCCTTCTTCAGCACCCTTTTCATTCACTCAGACACAATGAACGTCTTCCTGAACATTGTTCCACATGACAATGGCCTTCTTCATTACATTTCTTGACAATATTATTAAACGTTTGATGATTAACCTGGAAAAACCTAGCAATTTTTCTATTTGACTTGGCTCACTGATGCCATTCTATTATTTGTCCTTGTTGAAATTCACTAATTTCCTTGCTTCCATGAACTTTCATTGCAAGATATAAGTCAACTATTTTTCATAGATGAGAGTGGCTTGATACTAACACAGTATTGTCTGAAAAAAAGAAGAGATGTTATTAAACAAGACAAAATTGCTGTACTCAAGGGTGGCTAAAAACTTTTCATAGCCCACTGTACATATAGCCTTGCTGACTACATTCAGCTTCTTGCTGCTTTTGTTTTTGTCTTTATCACTGTTATTTTTAAATATCCCAAATTGTAATACCAGTGGTTTGTTAAGAAAAGTGAAATATTGTATGCAATATTGCTGCATGCTCCTGACACCAGTTGTTATAATGAAATTTGGTTGTAAAAGAAAGGAACAAATAAGGATTAATTTTCAGCAGCGTATTGCTATCAAATATACATAATATATACATAGTTGTGGTTTCTTAATTGCCATTAGCAAAATCTGTTAGGTGTAAGGGTGTAAGGGTGTTGTTGGAATTAACAGATTTCTTCAGTTGGCTGGTCATAGTTGGAGTCAGAGGATAGGTATAAAGCGGATTAGCCATTGCTAGGGTATGATGTGTGCCCTTCTTCATGGTTGAAATCGGCACCTAGCCTGGTAAGGTGGGTTGATCGATTGAGGTCATGGTGGTGGGATTATATGTGGTACGGTGCATTGGTTGATTAGGTTATGGTGGTGGTGATGAGGGATTAGGTGTAGTGAAAATTGATTGAGCAGAAGGTTTCTGTTCAATTCTGGAGATCAGGGTCACAGTGGTGGCGACAAGGCAAGCCTTGAGTGGGTTGAGTGGGTTGAGTGGGTTGTCTCTGTTAGATTCTGGTCTGGGTATCAGTGAGATGGGGTCTTGGTGGTGACAGCAAGGGAAGCCTGGAGTAGATAATTAAGGCATTGAGTGGTGGTGATGGTGAGTGGCAATCATGGCCCATAACTGTGTTGGTTGTTAAGAGAGGCTTTCTTTTCAGCAAATCTTGTGGTTTCCAGGGTTATTTTTTGGTGGAATGTTCCTGATTGGTTATTGTATTTTATTGCACAGATTTATTTTGTGGACTGGATTTGATGTTCAGAGCCTTTGCGAAGAAAAAAACTTTTTAATTTGTGTTTTGCTTTCTTAGTGTTCACACCTGGCTGACATGTAGAGTGAATCAGAAAGAGATCTAATTGCAGCTGAGTATAACATAAATTTACCATGAAAGAATGAGGAAATTAATGAATTTTCTATACATTTCCATCTTAATGAATAATTTTTGTTTAAGTAAAACTGCATTCTTTAAAGTGAAATGATAGTCACACTCATTATGATGAACAGCATTGATTGTTAGTATTGTTTCATAAATGAAACCTAGAAGTCCTAGAAGTTTCACTTATGTGTTTATTATCTGTTGCAGAGTTAAATCAACACACAACAAAGAAAATTTTTTATTTTCATGTTTTATAAAACTAAATTTTTCTTAGCTTGTATGAGTGCTAAAGTTCTTACCATCCATGTTTGTTGTTGTTTGCTAAAATGAAAAGAAATGTGATTTTCTTGCTTGTATGTGTGAGGAAGAAGAGGCATGGGATAAAGTGAGGAGGAAAGTGTAAGTGTCACATAGCTTGGTGAGGAAGACAGGTAAATGAGTAAGGGAATTTCTTTTAAGCTAATGCGCTGCGAAACTGTTGCCATCTTGCCATTCTTTCCTTTCTTGTCTCATATAGAAACTTTGCTTACATAACCTTCAAAGGGATCACAAAGCATGTCTTTTATCATTGGTGGGAACGTGACCTGTTGGTTAAAAAATGTTAAATATTTCTTTTCAAAGTATTAATTTATTAACCACAAGAAATGTGCAATCCACCGACACAGAAACCATTTTTTGTCATTTGGTATTTGACTGTCTTGGTGTTTATTCCATTTCCGCTCCACAAATCTATTGTGTTAATTCCTGTTTACGGTTATTATTTTGTTTTCCATCAATTAAATCTCTTACTGTTTTGAAGTAGTTGTAACAAATTCTACATTAGGTTTAGATAAACTCTTTTCAGTTGCAATTGTTATTGAATTGGCAGGTTGTATTCTGAGAAATGATGTGTATTGGAATGCTAACAGTCACAGTGAATGAACATCTGTTTTTATTGCCCCAAGAAAGTGATGGGTTTTAAAAAACTAATGGAAGTGATGATTTATTTACTTATATTTATTTTTATTAATATACATATTTTATATATCTATTATGGTCATTTTGTTTACTCTTTAGGTTAAGTGATATACATCAAATGATTTTTAAAATGTGTGACATCTGCCAAACTTATTTTATTACAAATATTTGATATATTATCATTATGAATTATTATATTATTTTATTATTTATATTACTATATTATATTATTATATTTGCTAACTTATTTATACATTGATAGCAATGACTGATTTTGTTTGAATGTAACATTATGTATGCTCAAATTTGGAGAAGAGACATTTCAAAATATTTAGGTTTATTTTATATTATTTATTTTTACTGTTTGCTTTGTTTTGTGTAATCAATTATTTTCTATTATTTAATATTTGAATTATTTTAACAAAAACGCCAATAATAAAAAATGGTTTTATATATATTTGATGATTATTTTCTATATTTTTTATTATATATTATTTATTTTTATTTTATTATTTATTGATTACATCAATGTCTAAGTCTTCCACAGCAGATTTACATACAACATTTTACTTTTCTTAACAAAACCATTACTATTACAATGTGGGACATTTGAAAACCACTGTGATAAAAAATAAAAACAGTAAAAGAAGGTGAATAAATTTGGCTTAGGTTCTGCATCTAGACACATAAATAACATAAATTTAAAATTTAAATCTAAAGTTAGGTTTTTTCATAATCAGTGTTTGTTTATATTTTTCTTCGCTCCTCCTACATATATATGATTGCATGAATAAAGACATTATTTAGTCTGAAGAAGTCCTTTTGAAGGCTGAAATATGTTACATAGAATTTTTCCACTTTTGTCATTCAGTTACTCATATTTAGTCAGATATATAGAATTTATTTATATATCAGATTCTCACAATGAAGCATTAGAGAATCTAAAACTCTTTTTCATTCCAGTAATAAGAGAATGGAGAAACCCTTAAAAACTCTTTACTGACAAGATCAAAGAATATAATTTATTTTGTATTGATTGGTATAATAGGATTTCCTGTAAATTGCATATGGCACTGATTTATTAATAAATTAACAATCAAATTCTTTGAGGTTTAAAAGCAGATGAAAGAAATGATTGTATTTGAACTGGAAAATAAATTCTCAGTAGTTTTTAATGAACTAGATTCCCATGATATAAATTCTGCATTTCCTGAAGAAATTACATTTTTAAAAGCAAAGATAAATGATCATTTGGGGAAATGAAATAAGCCAAATGAAGAATCTTATTTGTGTTGATTGTACTATTTCTTTTTAACAGTAACTGGTTGTAAATACAGTAGTTGGATATCTTGGTCAATCTGCACCAAAACTTGTGATAATGGAATTAAAAGACGGCATCGTTTTAAGTTCCGTGCAGCTGGAAAAGAGCCTTGTACACTTCCCACTCAAGAAGTGGTTAATTGCAATACAGATATTTGCAATAGTGAGTAAATTTTACATTTCTTCAAGAGAAATTTGGAAATATCTGAAAAATTCCAAAATATGTAAAAATACTGACTTATTTTAAATTCTATACTTCTGTATCCTTGACTGATATTATTTTTTTTTTAAATTTTCCTTGTTAAAAATTAAAGGAAATATTTTTATTTATTTTAAGTAAAACTTGACCCTGATGACATCTCAGAAAAATGATACTTGGTCAGAAGTTTTAAAAGCAAAATTAAAAGCCGTTTACTTTTTTTGCAAAATAACCTACCACACTGTGCTGAGAATTATGCCTTAAATCAGAAAATTTAAAACTAAAAAGTAAATTAAAATATTTGATAACTTTTGCTTTTATTTGTTAAATTATATTGTAGCCACATAAGATGTAAAAAGAAAAAATATTTATAGTAATATTTACAAATCAATTACTATTACTACTCTTAGTAACATTTTTATAAAGATTTTCAAAAATGCAATCGATTTTAAAACTTTTAAAAAATGTTTCAAAACTGTTGCTTTATTTTTCCATTCTAGATCATGCCCAAAATGTTGTTATTAAATAAGTGTTTTAATAATTAAAAAATAAAGGAATTAATCAATAAATATTACCAACTTAATAGGTTTTTTGTTAAGAAGATAGTAATGTATTAGGTTCCAACACATGGATAAATTCCCAGTATGTCTTTTTTGGTTCAAACAAATATTTTTTATCAGTTTCTATGGCTCTAATATAGAAATAGGGAAATATCATCAGCTGCCACCTATAAGAATTCTGAGAATATAAAATCATTTTGAAAATTACTTAAATGATTTATTTGCTTTGTAATTGTAAATTGCTTTTTATTTTCAGATGAGTGGACTCCATGGTCATCTTGGAGTAGATGTAGTACTGACATGCTCTGTACTTTTGGAAAGCAGAAAAGGTCTAGAAAATGTACATCATCCAATAAGAAATTTGAAGCAATTGGATGTGTGGGAGGGAGAGTGGAAACTAAGATTTGTAGCAATGGGTGTAAGAGTAAGTTTGATTTTTGTGTGCTTAATAATCAATCAAGATCTTTTAAAGAATCCTATTGTAAAGTAATGATAGTTTCATAGAAAATCCATTTGTATAGTGAGTAGTCATTGTTCCAACTTTATGCCAGACAATGCTTTCAAATTTCCCATTGAGCCCATGTAAAATTCAAATGCTGACTATCCCCACTAGAAAAATGGTGCAACATAATCTTATTCTTGTTTGATCTTGTAGTATACTAAATTAAACTTAGTAAATATTGTTAATTACAGATTAAATATCTTTTCCATTCTAACTTACTCTTGTCTCTTTTTAATTCTCATATTCACCTCAATCCAACATACAGTTTTAGACAGTTTGTTGCAAAGTTTTAATTGTTATTATTATTATGTACTTCTCAAATAATTACATTCATGAGATAAGAAATTGATATTGTTTAAAAGGTTTTTTTTTTGTAAATTCTGTTTTATAACTACAGATAAAGAAAATTGTACAAATGGAAAAATTTGGTTTGATTGCAAAAATAAAAGTATAAACTGTCCTGAAACCTGTATGGACATTAAATTACCAAATAGCTGTGTAGAAAATGAAGACTGCAAACCTGGATGCCATTGTCCAGAAGGATTGGTAGAATATAATGGTCAATGTATTGAACCATCTCAGTGTCCTTGTTATGATTCAAATGGCCAAGTTAGACTCCCTGGATTTAAAGTACCTACAGGAAACCTATGTCAATCATGGTGGGTACATTTAGTTTGCATTTTGAGTTGAATGCTGCTTGTATTTAAGACAATAATTTAAAAAAAAAATGATGCCTCTACTTATTTAACTTTTTGCAGCACATGTGAAAACAATGGAACAGTATCTTGTAAAAAGGAAGATGTCTGTGAGTAATTTTTAAAATATTATTTTGACATTTAAAATAATTTTTATCTTCTCATGGATGATAATTATTCTGAAACAAATCATTATAATGGTAACATTTCTTTTGGTCCCATAAACATTTTAGTTGACATTATACCAAGAAACATCTGTCTACAAGTTGAGCAATACCAATTATGTCTATCAGTTTGAAATGGATTCTGCTCATTAATATTATCATAAAAAATAAATAAAAATAATAATAATAATAATAATAATAATAATAATAATAATAATAATAATAATAATCTTTTAACTTTCTATCTATTTTTGATAGAGAAAATACAATTTATGAATGTAAAATTGTTACTTTTTCAACCTCTTTGTAAACATTTATATATAGCAAATATTATATCCTCTAAACTTAATAGTAAACAAATTTACTTGACTAAATTATTTTATTTTATTTTCAATGAATAAAATTTAAACTTACAATATAATAAATGGATAGTTAGGTAATAAAATTATTTTGTTTGTCAAAACATTTATTGTCAATCAATGCTAAATATTTGAAATAATTCTTTGATTCTGTCTATATTTCTGAGATGAGGTATTATGTACAGTATTTACATTAGTCGGACTATTGTCCTCATCTTTGTCGCCATATTTGTCACAACGTTTCGGCCTTCTTCAGGTGGTTGGAATTTCGAACTGAACCCTTTATTTCGATCACTGGGGTAGACTGTTCTAGTTCCACGTGCCATGTTTGATGGATATCAGTTATCAGTTATCTCCTGCTAATTTTCCCTCTGAACCACCTGAAGAAGGTCGGAGCATACAACGGCCGAAACGTTGTGACAAATATGGCGACAAAGATGAGGACAATAGTCCGACTAATGTAAATACTGTAATTCTTTGATGTTTTATAGTTATGAATGAAAATAGCTTTTCAAGGTCTGATAAAACCACCCATTTTAAAGTTACCAATTATAATAATTTTGCTTATATGGAATAAAAAATAAACTTATTTTGTACTTCATTTTATTGTAAATCTGCTTTGAAGTGTGCCAGTTGTTTTATTTGATCACATGAACATTATCTTAACATTAATTCTCTTTTGGTTAACAGCAGCTGTCTTGAAGCGAATCTGACATAAAAATAGTCTACTTGGAGTCATAATGAATCAGGTTATGTTAAAATATCAATTTCAATCTTACAGGTTGCTTATTCCAGCACTGGACAGAATGGAGTGAATGTAGTACTGATTGTGGTGAAGGGCATACAATGAGATTTAGGTTAGTATAAAACACCCTACTACAGGTTAATTTTGCACATGTCTTCATAAGAAGTAAAAGTTTTTCACAAATTCATAAGAAGCCAAGCTGCTTCATGGCTTATTTATCAAGTCCTCCATTTCTATTTAGAAAAAATGCTTATATTTTCATATCATGTAGAATGAACATCTGTTTGCATTCAATCATATCTAAAACTTAATAAAATAAATATATGTGCCTCTTGCTTGTAAGAGAAGAATTTTATCTGTCTTATTCTGTTTGTTATTGCATATCTTTTTCTGCATTTTATTTTGCTTCATAGTACAGTTCCGTCCACAGACCTACATTCTGTATGATTTTTATTTGAATTACTTAGAAGAATAGGAGTAATGTTGCTTTGTATGTGTGTACTTAAGATAGTTTGTACTATCTATATATTGTATGTTATCAATTTGCATTTATTAAAAATACACCTTTAAGTGCCGAATCTAGGTGCGTCGTCAGTGCTGTTGCTCCCATGTCAGTAGAAGTTTCGGGTCTAAATAAACAACAGAACAACTTCGATGGGCGACCCGACCGAATATGACCAGTATTCGGCCCGCACCCGGAATAAAATTTGCTACTAGTTTTAGGACATGCATTTTATGTAAGTTCTCACAGAAAACGGCAATTAATCAAGACTTCAATTGGGGTGTTCGATGTTATAGATCGGGTATGCTTGGTTGTACTGATCTTCCTACATGCGGCCAAGACACGGTGTTTTTTGGAAGAAGAGAAGAAAACAAACCAATACACACACACACACACACACACACACACACACACACACACACACACACACACACACACATTAATAAAATAAAAACGATTTATATTGGCTCGTCTTCTTACGACTTACTTTTCTTTTTCTTCCTCCCCTTTTAACTTCTTATCTTTTTGTTTGGTCTTTCTCTTTTTATAACTTTCCTTTTTTTTATTTTTATTTTTTTCTTAACTACACGCTTAACAAAATATTTACAATATAGAGAGAGTGATTAAAATGACAGAAAATGCAGTATGAATAATTTGGGATATTGATTGATACCCTAAATAAATTTCGTTTAAAAACTAAGAGAAATAACATTTAACTAAAATTGCTTAAAAATAAATTAATCAAGATAGTTACATGTTACTAGTTAAAAAAAACCAAAAAAACAAACAAACATAAACGCGTAAATTTTAGTTAAAATAGGTTTTAACTCCCAAAAAATTATACTTAGGAAGAAATTCGTTTAAAAACTAAGAGAAATAACATATATAACTTATAACTAAAATTGCTTAAAATAAATTAATCATGATTTATATATTGAATAATAGTTAAAAGAAAAAATAGCGTGTAAATTTAGTTAAAAAATAAGTTACTCCTAGTCCTAAAAAACAAAAAATTCTTAAAAGAAACCGATTGAAAAATACGAGTAAATACGAAAAAAAAAAAAAAAAAATTGCGAGTAAAGAAAAGGAAAGAATATTTTTTTTGTAATAAATTAAATCTACTCGAAAGTAAAACGCAAAAATGAAGTCGTTCAATATGCGACTGAATTCAACTCGAATAAAAATTGTTTCTAAGCTTCTCGTCATATACAATTAATTTTAACATACATACAAAATACAAATCTATATACACTTTTAAGCTTTAAAAGTATTTAGTGGTGGTATTTACGACTTATGTTCATCTACACTGGGAACATTTGTATTTTTAGTAGTTTTGGGTCACTCATTAGCCCTATTTATCCACAACCACCTGGTGGCCTTTTCGACGGACTCCAGGATCATTTGAATCGCCTGCCATCTTTTTTGTCCAGTTATCCCTAGGCTAGTAAGGGCTCGTATCATTGACTGTCCGGCGAACCCCCTACAGAGAATCTCGACCGGGAAACAATGAGTATGCCATCCTTTAGTTCTGCAATCGTCTAGGAGTCCTTGATATTTACTGTGCTTTCTCTCAAAAATGCCTCTTGCATATGCTCCTCCCATGGGGCAGTTAACTCCAGTAAAATAATCTGTTTCGTGGCGTACGAATAAACGATTATGTCTGGACAGAGTTTGGAGGACGATATATGTGTAGGGAATTTCAATTGTTTCCCGAGATCGACTTGTATCTGCCAATCCGACGCGGACGATAACAACGAATGGGATCCTGCAACCTTCTTACTTGGTTTTGCATCTGCTTTCCGCCGAATTACACCATCCCACCCAGTCCACAAACACTGCTGGCTATAACCTGCCATTGTTGTCATCCGCTTTTCCTCCATCCCCGCTCTTACTTCGTCCTGTATCAGATGTTGACGCTCCTTTACGGTGATTTTTCTGAACTTGTAGGAAGGGATCAGTCTCAGGCCTGCTCTTCCCTCTGCGACGACTGAACCCACTATTGCTTTATCCTCAGGTTCCCTTCTGCGATAGCTAGTTCCTTAGTTGCACTCAATTTTCTGTCCGTTTTGACCTCAATTCCAAATCTGATACTTTGGGATCTCTGGAGTTTCTATACTGGTAGGTTTCCCTTGTCCGTGAAACCATGAACTCCTAAACCAGGCCTGTGAATGGCAGCTGGATGGCATTGGATGATCCATATAAGGCTGCGCTGCTTAAGCACTGAGGTAATCCTAACAATCTACGGAGGAAACTGATAGCTCTCCTCTCCAACGTCACAGTCGAGATAGAAACGCTATATGTCTGGAGTGGCCACAGTGATGGTATAGCCAGGCTTTGAAACGCTCTGGCAATCCAGATTTATCTATTTTCGCTAACCACGAGTGAAAATCAGTGCGTATAGCTTCGATAGCTGGTGTGTCCTTCAGAGCATTACAAAAATATTTCCCTAGACTTTTAACAGGCTTTTCGGCCAACTTCGGGATGGCTCTCCCTTCTATTGTGAAATAGTGTTTTACCACCCGGCCCTTTTTTATTACCACTGATCTACATTTGTTTGGCTTGAAATTCGTTCTTGCCCACTCAGTCAGTCTCTATAAACCACGTAACAGCCATCTACAGCCTGTAACAGAATGTAAGCCCGGATTGGAAAGCGTGGCTGACAATGTACAGCCTGTAATAATTCCTCTCTCGGGTCTATACCAGTCTGAAGAAATCAAATCGGATGAAATGAAACTCTTTTTAGCTGGAATTGACTGTAGTAATCCAGGATAAGCTCGCGGATACTACTTGGGGCGTAATGTCTAACTAAAGCTTCTTCCGCCTTTTTGTACCGCTGTATCTATTAGGTTGGTGCAAAAATAATGACGTAATAATGTCGTTTTTGACGTTAAAAAATACATAAAAAACGACATTATTACGTCATTATTTTTGCACCAACCTAATATAAAGCTATTTCTTTAGCAGAAAAGCTGATAGCCGTCGGGAGATCACACTAAAAAATATTTTGCTTTCTGTGCTCAGTAACGAGATACATCGAAACTGCTCAATATTTTCTGAGTTCTCTTCTTTTGGGACCCAAACACCTGCGTATCACCATTGTTCTGCAACTTTAACTCGCTACCAAATTACTTTAATGATCTTCCATAATTTCATGAGAAGACCTGGGCAACGCTTGTACACGGAGTAAGGCACGCCACTCGGACCTGGCAACGAAGCTGATCTAGCCGCCATTACTATCTGTTTGACTTGGTATCCTCGTGTCGAACTCATTAAATCCTAATTCCTCATCTCTTCTTGGGTCCCTAAAAGAGCTCTTCAAAAAGGAATCCACCCTGTCTTTTATAATTGATTATATGAAAAGAGAAATGTCATGTGACCTGAATACCATAGGGTACAATGTTACATTAAACTGAAATAATTTAAAAGAGTATTTTTTTGATATTGCAAATTAAACAACACGCTCCATTTATATGCGTATTAGTTTTCAATAATAATCATCATTTATAAAGATAAATTTAGTTGAAGGATGTTTCTTTTTTTGTAATTGATTTCTTAGCAATGTTCCTTTTCTTAATTACTTTTTAATAATTATTAAAATAATATTAATAAAAAGCTCTGCATATTTTTGAGTCTCCATTTTTAAAATTCAATATATTCACAAGGCAAGGGTGTAGAGAGATTTTCTTTTGCACAATGATGATAATTACATGATTATTAATTGTATAGTTCTGTGACACAAGGCGATAAGTATGGAGCACTGTGTGAGAATCAAAGTCACTAATCAGTCGTAATTGATCCAAGGAGACAATCTTGCTAACCATTACCCACGTAGATGTACTCAAATTATTAATTGTATAGAAAAGTAAATGCAACGTAGCAAAATGCAAGGGAAATAACTGGATTTAAATCAAACATAGAGGTTAATTTAACGTTTACTTCCCTTGCATTATTATGACACAACAAGGACATGGTTTTGTGCTTTGTAGTGCTGAAAACTCCACATTGTAAATTGAGTGGAGGATTCTATAGCGATTAATATGACATGGTTTAATTTGGCGGTATCTTTCTTAACTTTATATATGGGAAAATAATGTTGTTAGAGGTAGGAAAAAAAATTTGTAACAATTTGGCTGTCTAAAAAAATATCAGTCCAATGAGTGCAGACATGTTATTATTATGTGTACCTTATGCCAAGTTAACTATCTTGCAGTATATATACTCACTATACCTATTCTTATTTATTTCTGTACAGAAAACTAGTATCTGAAATAATCAGAGATAATACTGTGAAAAATGCATGCCACTTCCACATAAATTGTAAGGTGCAGTTATAGAAATATTTTTGATGTATTTACTTGTTTTAATGGTTGGAACATCTAGAAACGTATGATAATACATGGATGGGCTGAAAAGTTCATAGGTTGACTATGAAGGAGTGATGCTAGAGCTGTGAAAAAAAATGCATTCATTAATTTCAACTTTTCTTATTAATAACAGCATTGTTTATTTCCAGGTAAACTGACATCTGACTGTTCAAAAAAGACTGTTCATCCTGTTGGTTAAAAAAGTCATCAACAGCAGATATCAGGTCATCCTCACTGTGATACTTGTTCCCAGCAAAGTGTTTTTTCATTTTGTCAGTTTTCCTGGGCATTTGGTCTAGATAGCCTTTTGTAAGTGCTTTAGCAAGTTGGCATACTACTCTCCATTGATGATGTGGCCCTTTTTAAGATAGTCAATAAGGACAATGTCTTTTACATCCTAAAAAACATAGGCCAACACCTTCTCTGTAAATGAAACGAGCCTGGCCTTCTTTGGAACATGTGAGGAGGGGTGTTTCCACTACATAGATTGTTTCTTTGTTTCTGGCACAAAGTGATGAACCCAACACTCATTTTGGGTTAGGAAACATTCAAGGAAACCAGCTGGATGTGCCTCAAACAATGTCAGAATTTTGTGTGAAGTGATCAACCTGTGCAATTTTGATCAGTTGTCAAAAGACTTGGAACCCACCAAGCAGAAATTTTCATCTTGCCAAGTTCATTGTGCAGAATATTTCCAACTCTCTTATGGGATTAGCTATTTTATTTATAGTCAATTGCCTGTCATCTATCATCCTGTCGTGAACACAGCCAATGTTTTCCTCGGTATTAGCAGTCACAGTATGTCCAGTCATTGGGTCATTTTCAAGAATCACTCTTCCCCTCGTAAATCCCCACTTTTTCATTGTTTATAAAACTAGGGCATCATTCCCTAATGTAGCAACCATGTCTGCATGAATGTCCTTGCGGCTAAACTCTTTTCTGCAAATAATAATACTAATTTAAGACCATTACTAAGCAGTAATGATCAAACAATATGGTGTAAATATTTGGAGTAGAAAGGTGACAGTGTAACTGTGAATTTGCATCCTATCAAGCCATAAGTTTCCATGACTGAATTTCTTAAGGCATCATCTGTAAAAAGTCAAAAGGGATAAGAGAAGGTTTCAAATCTCTTTAATAATGAAAAAGACAAAACTCTTACTTAGATTTTTGAAACAGGTGTTCTCAAATACAAAATAAACTCTCACAAGTTTAAAAATAATTTGAATGAGAAAAACTCATAAGTTTAGAAAAGATGTTCATATATATAGTTGTGGACAGAATTATTCACCCCCTTTTATAATTACAAATAAAGCTGTAATACCTCAAATTTTCATGGAAACTTCATGTGTACTTTTTCACAAATGATGAAATAATGGATTTGAAAGAGTGTGCAGTGATGGCCACAGCAAAATTTTTATTTTAATGTCAAACAATAATACAAAAAAAAAACACTTAAAAACATTTAACATAGGACAAAATTATCTAAGTATTTTGTAACAATTTGTGCCATGTGTTTCAGGTCATTGACATGTTGGAATGTCTTGTGATGCCCAAAGACAGCTTTCATGCACTTCCTTTTATATTATTTTTAAGAACAGCCAAATACTGCTCTTTATCCATCATACCCTGTACTCTCACTAATTCTCCTAACCACAAAACATCCCCGGAGAAGAAACCTCTGACCACCATGCTTAATTGTAGGGAGGGTAATTTTGGTTTGTCAGCTTCATTCACTTTCCTCCATACTTAACCCAGGAGTTCATGTAACCAAATAATCCTAGTTTGGTCTCATCTGACCGTAAAACAGATTGTGTCTTCCAATATTTACTCCCATGTTCTAGATGACTTCTATCATTAGCTAATCTGCATTTTAGGTGTTTAGCCTTAAGTAAGGGAGTTTTCCTTAGGGAACAAGCTCAAAGTCCTACTTGATGAAATCATGTAATGACTGTCTTTGTCGATACATTCAACCCTGATGTCTTTACATCATTGACAATGTTCTTTGTTCTTAAGTGAGGATTCTTTGAGACATCTCTAACAATTTTCCATTCCATTTTCTCAGAAATAAACCGTTTTCTACCATGAGTCTTGTTGTACTTCTTGATAATGTCACTAATTATTGATCTTGGAACATTTAAATGCTTGGAAAGTATTGTATATCCATCACCTTGTTTGTATACATCAACTATCTTTATCCAAGCTTCTTGTCAAGTTTAACCATCTTTGTTATAGTTGCAAAATGAATGAGTTATCATGGTACATGCTACTTATATATTGTCTTCTTTATTAGATGTTAGAATGTTATAGAATCAGGTCAATACTATTTCATTTTCAAAGGATGTTTGTATTAAATGTCAGAGTTTTGTCTTTTTCATTATTAAAGAGAAGAGTAAGAGATTTGAAACCTTCTCTTATCCCTTTTGACTTTTTACAGATGATGCCTTAAAAAAAAACATTGCAGTTGCCATAGAGTATTATTATTTCATAATTTCCATAAGGTGCAGAGGGCAAATAATTTGGGACTGTACCAATTTTTAGAAAAAGCTGTAACTAACTATGAATATAATATATACAACTTATAAAAATTACACAAATTATTCAAAACATAATTTTTGTCTCCTTTGGTTAAAATCTTGAAATCACTTTTCAGTCAAACCACACCTGTTTGCAACTTAAATTTGGCAGTTTTTAACAACATCTAAGTTGATTCTCATTTGGTAAAATTTGGCCACTGAATGTTTAAGACTGTTTTGTTTCATTTTTGCATTTTTTTAGAAACTGTCTAGCTTTATTTTATTTTTTTATATAACATAATAATGAAGCCCCTTTTTTATGCAAATCTTTGCACATCAATTTTTATACATGTTTTTTTTTATATGCCATTTAGTTTAATTTGTCAGTTTCATTTTCATAGAAACTATGTTAGTGACATTCTGATTTTCTTAGTTTTTCATACAATTTAATGATAATTTCATCTGTTTTATTAAGAATAATTTTTATATTTTTACTCATTCCATCATTTTCTTACTTTTTCATACTACAGGGGAGTTATAACTCTGAATAAATAATTATAAACCTCTTAACATTTATATATACAAAAATACTCATAAAAATGAGAAACAGCAAGACATGGAAACAACAAAATGTGTATTATTTATTATCTGGTTGTTATGTGAAGTTGGAGACACGAGAGACAATAATACTGAGTAAAATTGTGAGTTTGTGGCCAAATGTAGATCAAATATGGATTGGAATCTGACAGAAGGATAAGATAAAGAATAAGCAAAGTGTATACAGTTTTTCTCATATGTTTTTTTATAGTTGTGTTTAATGAGTGTCCAGATAATTTAGTTGGAAAAATACAAGTATTTGGGTTTTTTTATCTCCAAGTTTTGAGTGCTAAAGCATAAATGCTAATATTATGACCTGAAAAAGGAAAAGGAGACAAAATTTTCATTGACACGTGTGTTTATGAGCTGTCCATGTGAACTGCTTGTATGATAGTGAGAATGCCATGTATTTTTGTGTGTAGAGGAAAAAAGTCAGGTGATTCTAATTGGTTTACAATAAGTGAATTATTGATAATTATAATTATTTTATTTTAATTAATTTTTTTATGACAATATAATTCGTTTTTATTTGTTTATTTTTGTGGACATGATACTGTGACAGTATAATTAATTTTTTTATTTATATATTTCTTTATGGTCAAGACAATACAATTTTAATATCTTTTTTTATTAAAATAGTTTCTGTATCATTTTGTACACAGTTCCAACATTTTAATTATGTTTCTCATACAATTTTAATAATACCTATTATTAAAAATTATTTTTATAAGAGAAGCACTCAGGATCTGGGATGTGGGTTCAAGTTTTTTTTAGAAATTGCTTATTCTTAATTTACATTGCTTACTTTAATGATTAGTGGGTATTTAACTTAGAAAGATGTAACCAATAAGATTAAGAAAATACCACTCAAAAATTGATAGAGAAAATTTAAATAGAATTTGAAATTACGTCAAAACATGACATTTTCTATTTTTGTAATTTTATCTCATTAAGAATATAATTTATCAGTATAAACTGACATTCTTACATTTATTTTCACAGGAAAGTAGACAAGAAACTCTCTTATAATTGTTCTTCACCAGATAAAAGAGAAATAAGAAAGTGCAATGGTACTTGTGGACTCAACTGTACAATCAATGATATCATTTACAAAGTAAATGATAAAATCAACTCTACAGAGTGTCAAGAATGGTATGGCAAATGTATTTATTAGATAAATAAATTCACTTTATATCTTTTTATTTAGTTTAATGAAGATATAATAGGAAACATTATTATTTTCTAAATTCTCTAGAAAAAAATTCTATAAATATATATATTTATAAAAAATATTATTCATAAGAATGTAATTTTAATAGTTTACCTTGAAAAAATTATTTACTCAGCAATTTAATATAATGTTTCATTCACAAATACATAAAATCTGTTTTGTGTGGGGAATCATGATAAATGAAATGTTTTGTTTATTTTCTAGCTATTGCATGGAGAATGGAGCACATTGTGTTAATAATACAGCAGCTGTAGGTATGTAAATGTAATACAGAATAATAGAACATAATATATTATTATTACACCTAATATATTATTATTATTATTATTATTATTATACTTAATATATAATATATAATACTGTTTTGAAAAGACTCATATGTTTGCTATAAAGAAAAATGTTTTAGGATATTTAAAATTACACACCATTATAAATGTTTTATGCATAAAATGAAGTAGTACAAACTTCAGGATATTATTATCAGCTGAAAATGTAAGGAAAGACAAAATATTGAAGCTATTATGTTTTTTCTCTGTTAAATCATTTAGAAATATTTGTGTATTTGTATTTTGGTTTCAGACTTTTAACATTATCTTGTACAAGTTTCTAAAACATGAATTTTAATGAAATATGTGTGAGCATGAAATAATACATGTAAAAAATAAAAATTAACATTAACATTAAAGTATCTAATAATTCACAATGTATAAGCATAATAATTGATAAAATTAAAATTTTATAATAATTTGATTTTTAAAATTGGTAGTATAGGTGTTGGTTCATTTCTGTTATTGAACTTAATTTGAATCTAATTATTGAAGACTACCTAAAGTTGCTAAATTGATCAGAAGACATCAACTGTCTGCATATGACATTTTACTATTTAATAAATGTTGTTCATTTATTACAGTATGAGCTGTAAATATGAAAATAGTGCAGTTGTTTGAATGATAGAATACCAATTTCTTTGGTAAAATGCAGAAAACCTGATTCAATGAAGTACCTTTTGTAATAATGGAAGTAAATATCTGTTTCTTTGTAGTGGATGGAAGCTGGGCATTGTGGACTCAATGGTCAAAATGCAATTCAAACTGTAAAGGAGGATTCAGAAAACGACACAGAACCTGTTCCAACCCACTGCCAAAGTGTAATGGTAAAATATGCTCAGGCAAGAATATACAAAAAGAGACATGCAATACAGATATACCTTGTGAGTTTCTTAATCAAAATTGTTACAAGGATCAGTCAAAAAGTAATGCCTGTTGTTCCTTAATTATAACAGATTTAATAGTAGAAGCACATAAAGTACACTAAAATGAACAGAAAATGTCCATCCTCAACATCATCTTCCTTCTCAATTGTGGCATTCCTCTGAATGAGGACAAGTATACTTGTAGAAGCTTATTGGTCAGCTGCTTTTTTTTTTAGAAATGTGTGTGTTACTCATTCACCTCATCATCATTGAAAAAATAGTGTTCTTTGTAAGCTTTCTTCATGGGGCCAAACAGATAAAATCCTGAGGGTGCCAGGTCAGAACCACAGAAGCTTTTATACAACAACCATATTCTGGTCTTTTATGGTTTCTGTCAGCATTCTGGAAACTAACTTGAGACCTGAGAGATTGCAATAAAATGCAGGCTCACCTGAAGGCTTTTGGAGAGTTTTGCAAATGTGTCTTTTCTGGCAGATGTAATAAGATAAGTTAGCCTGTTTAGCCTTGTCATTCACAGCAGCACTTAACCATCTATTCTGGAGTCTGTCAATGCTAGTGTTGTAATGTTATAAATGACAGAAATTAGAATATATAAAACAATGATAAGAACAATAAAAACTTGAGACACATGTTGACATAAATAACAAGAAATTGCATTTTCTTTTTGTGATGTGAATTACAGAATATTGGTATGACGTGTGCGTAAAGATGTTCTCAGTGTGTCTTTTGTTTAAAAGTCAGTGCTTACTTGGTTTGGTTCTGAGAATCTTGTTTGTCAGGATGTCATTTGAAATGATCTACTTTTGATCTACATGGAGCACTTGCTAGGTGTGTGTTTCTGTACTGCTATTCGTCTACTGACTACTGCTATGAGTACCCTAGTCTACTCTACTGTTCTCGACACTACTCTACTGACTCTCTTGTGGAGGAAGGGTCATTTTTATAATGATGAGGTTATTTATAGAATGATGAAATATCATCACCATTCTTGACTATAACAGTATCATTTACTTCTTTCTTTCCATGATTGGTGTATATAGCTTTTCTGTAAACATTCATTAACCTCCTCTAAATGTATGCAGCACTTTTCCTTATTAAAATAGAAATTCTTAAAGCATCCAGAGAGGCGGCTATTTTGAATGAGAATTATGGGAAGGATAAGAGAAGATAACACCACGAATATTTCTCCTGGTCTTCTTGACACTTTATTGTTTATAACTTGATGTAATGGAATAACCTGTCACCCCCATGAGTGACTACACTATAGGTAGTAACTGCCTATAAGTATTTCAGTCAACAGACTAGCTGGGATCTGTTCCAGCTAGACAGTCGAACTCTCTGCCTTCGGACAGAGAGGAACCCGGATGAGGCTAAGCCGAAGGGCAGAGTTTCGTTCGGGGAGGTAGACTGCCCCTGAACCTGTTTATATGGATTCAAAAGGGAATATTTTTGGCTGAGCCTACAGGCTTGGAGAACCCATGTTAAACTGGCCTTGTGCCACATGCAACCCTCGTGGGGCGGGGGTAGCTAAATATACTAGCTGGGATCTGTTACTCAGCTCTTGGCTGCTGTTGAACTCTCTGCCTACCGGATGAGGCTATGCTGAAGGGCAGAGACTCATCCGGGGAGGTAGACAGACCCAAACCCGTTTATGCAGGGTTCACAGGGAATTTTTGGCCAAGCCTACAGGCTCAGATTGCCTCACATTAAATTCTGCCTTGTGCCACATCCTACCCCGTTGGTAAATATTACTAGCTGGGAGAATTAAAGACCTTCCAATAGTAGCACTCACTAATGGGTTGACTTGCAACAACCACGTGCATAACTGTTACCTTTATTCTTATTGTATTGTTTTTTTACAATAAACCTTTACTTATTTTATCCATCTTGTTTTTCAAGTATATATTCCTATTAGCATGGAATATGACATAACTAAAACAAAATCTGACTTTTAGAATTTTGACTAAAACTTTTAGAATAAAATTAGAAAGGGAAAATTAGGATAAAAATTAGAATCAAATTTATCCAACTCACATATTTAGATGAAATAGTACTTACTTTTATTATAATTTATGCATATGAAAAATTATAACTTCGTTCTTCAAAAAATCAACAGGCTAGATAAAACAGGTATGGTAGGTTAAAATATTTTGTCCAGTTTATTAAGTAAAAAGACAATTTTCTAATATTAACTTTGTTAAACATCTTTGATCATTCACAATACTTTCTCCATAAACAACACAAATCTCTTTGCAATACTAACCATTAAAATAAGAAAGTATAAAATGCTGAAAATTATTTTTTTTCATCTTCAATGTTAGAATCCATATAAAATATGCCAGTCTTGACATTTTCATTAAATGCTCATATGACAGCAATACAATTTTTTCATCTTAGCTGATTTGCTTTTTATTATAACACTCAAGTCTTTTTCACTTTCTTTATCTATTAAGCAATTAACATGGATTAGCAGTTGCAGAATGTGAAAATGAACTTGAATATTGCAATGCAATTAACAAAAATAAGTAATAGAAACTTGTGAAAAATTGATACTTGGAATGCCTTATCTGAGAAATTTAATTAAACTGTTATATACTACCACTACTAAATGTAAACAAACAATATGGCACAGAGAAAATCAAATGAGGGAGAATATAGCTATTTGACTAAATAATTGTAAACATTATCCATATTGGGCAGATTTGTAAGGATATAAGATACTAATTCTTTATTTCTGATACTTGCTCTCTATTAATGATTACAGAAGGCAAAAATGATCTGAGCATTGCAATAAAAATAAAAAATAACATAAAAGAAAGACTACTCAAATATTAATAATGATGATGCATGATCTAAGAAATTTGGACATATTACACAGTCATTTGAAACTTGACTGTGAATTAAAATTATTTTAAAAGTTATTATTGAATTAAAATTATTTTAAAAGTCATTCTTTTTTCAGGAAATTACTTGTAAGTATTTAATTGTTATACTGTTTTATTCAATGAGTCAGAGAATATATATATCATATAAAAGTCTATAGTCAACTTATTTTGAGAAACATTACCTCTCAAATTTGGCATATTTACAGCATTATTAAAATTGTATTAATAAATCAGTAAACTCTAATAGCCTCTTTGAAGGAGACTAATATAACTTCTTATTTCTAAATAATTATAAATATTTCTTGAATCAGGATAAAATATCCTAAACTTCTCATTAAGAATATCTTCTCTATTAAATAATCCTTATTCTCTTAAATAAGAGTATTTGAACTGAAACTGCAGAAAGATCTACTGTAGTAGATTTTGTGAAACTACAGTTTCAAAATTTAGTCAAATTTTAGAAGCCAATTATAGCAAAACCAATATATAACTTCATCAAGATCTAGATATTCTATAAATCAAATTAATATAGTTGGGTTACACTGGTGGAAAGAACTGATTTTTTAATTTAATTTAAAATGATTAGAAATTTCATCAACTTGACAATGACTACAATATACATAAACATACACAGCAGAACTTTGAAAAGCTAATGGCAAAGATTTCTTAAGAAAATATTTGGGTTAAAACTCTCAGTGGTAGAGATATGAATTTGAAAACTCACATATGCAGTGACTAGTATAACTTTTTCAAGCAGTTTTAAAAATTATATTTATAAAAGTATTTGTAAAGTTTGGTTTTATTATTTCAACAAACAATAATGTTGTAGCATTTTATATCTGCAATTCTGTTTCTGATTTCAGTTTGAATAGTATAAAGTGCCGATCTAATTTATACTTGCAGGTTGTGAGATGACTCAGTGGACTAAGTGGTCTGAGTGCTCACAAAAATGTGGGAATGGTAACAAAAATCGAACAAGAGAGCTAAAGGTCAAAGAAGATGCTAATTATTGCAATGTTGAGGTGATACAATTATTAGAATGTAATACTGATATTTGTGAAAGTAAGTCATTTTTCATAACACAGTATTAAGCTATACTAAATATAATAATGAAATATAGCAGAAAACTATAAAATATGACAGAATATCTAATAAATAAGTAAATTTATTCTTTGAAAAATAAGTTCAGGTCTTTACTACATTTAAAACCTATTTTGTTTGCAAAAAATGATCTTATCAATAATAAATCATTGCTGACAAAAACATTAGGAAAGAAAAGCAATATTCTTTTCATAATTTAACCAAGAGAAGTTTGAATATCATCTAATTATAATGATCTTTGATGAAACACTGTTTTACTTTGATTCAATTATTTGTTTTATTTTCTACTAGCAAAATGCAATGTAACAGAATGGACATTATGGTCACCTTGTTCTGTAAGCTGTGGAGTTGGAGCTATGGTTCGAGAAAGAAAGATTTTAGCCAAAAGTGAAAAGAATGATTGTCCTAAAATTCTCAGAGAAGAGGAGAAGTGCATTGGCAAAAAGTGTAGTAAGTATTTTTCATAAATTTTGTCATATCCATCCTGTTTATTTTCATATCAAGAACAAACTCTAAGATGCTATTGCAAATATTCAAAACATTAATAACATACAGTGTTTGTGTGTTTCTATAATGCTATAGGCACATAACTTAATTCTTACTGAACTAAAAGTTAAACTCAAGACAGAAAAAAGATAGGTATTTAATATTAATAAATAAAAATAGTTTAAATTACTTCATGACCAACCTAAATATTCTCAGTATTCTGTATGTGCATTCTTCATTGTTGAATACATTTTAATAATATACAGTATACATTTTCTCACCTCCTATAATTTTGGTTTGTTCTTAATCTTTTGATTCTTACAGTTCTAGTTAATGTTTGTGTTTTGAGTTGGGTTTCATGACCATTTCATAAGTTGACTTTCTAACAAGTATTTTATAGGCTGTTATAGCAAATATTGTGGAAAAGAAAAACTGCTTATTTTCATATTAAATAAAATTAATGTTATGCCTGCTTTAAAAGTTTATGCAAACCATCACAAATATAATAATATTGAACTGTGAAGCGTGTGGTGAGGGAGTGACACATCTGACAAAGTAAATTGCCCGTTTAACACCGGGATGCCCACTGTATATTTATATAGTGTATTTTTACTATTTGGCTGGCTTCAATTTCATCTTTGGTGGCAGCACAAACCAGCAGTATGTGTTGAACTTCATTATTCATTGCATCAAGCTATCTCTGTTTTGGCTTAATTTGAACAGTGTAACATCTGCTACCAATATAGTAGTACTCCTTCACAAGCTCTGAGAAGGTCTCCAGCTTCCTCCTTATCAATATTTCATTTGCAACTTTGGAAATGCTGGTTACAATATGACTGAGCCAGTGATAAACACCTAAGGAGCTGTTTTTTAAGTGAAGAATCTTAGTCTCCCACAGAATGGCTAAATATATTCCCTTTATTAAGGCATCTAACTCTGCAAGGCTGATGTGCCGTGTGTTCAGGATGCAAGCAGCATGAGTCTTCAATGACAGATCTGTCTGTCTCAGTAGTATTACTATACTACAATCACCAAAGTGTTTGTGTCATCCCATATGTCAAACTATTTGACATTCTCTGTTAATATCTTCCTGCATGAGGTATCATCTGTTTGGTCATCCCATCCTTTTGTTATCACACTTGATCTGTGCTTCATGATGCCGGTTGATAAATGCAAGCATCTGCATAGAGAGATGTTCCCCACAAGCTTGCTATAAATGAAGAAAACCATTCTTCTTGTAATTACTTCAGTGCAATCCCACTGACAGATGTCATCCCCTCCCACCAAACTGTCAAGCCAAGCACCATCTGTCAGCTTTACTTATAAGGCCAAAGTGTGGTAGGTGTTCTGCAATTTGTGAGGTTGGTACTACATCATTCCACTCATGTACAAAACTTGTCTTGTGCTTGGCTTAAGTATATCAAAGTCATTTGCATGGGCAGCAGAGTAATGTCTCTGAATAGTTGCAGGTATTTCTCCTGTTCACTGAAATAAATGCATTCTAATCACTGCCATTTTTCTTTACTATACCATAATAGATATTTTATTTATATGTTGCTTATATATTTTCTTTTACTTAATATTTTGTTCTGTAGTTTTGGTACACATTCTCATAATTTTTGCTTTGTTTCATCAAAAAATCTTCTTTTATTTTTATCACCAAACTGCAAAAGAAATATCTTCACTGATAATGGAGGAATATGTGCATCAGAAGAAATAATTTATGCCTTTGTTAGAAAGATATTAGCTTAAAAGAGTTAATTTACTTTTTTTTCTTTGGCTTGCCTCATCATTCTACAGCTGTTAATAAGCAGCATAGATCAGAAAGCAAGAAAAATAACTTTCAGCTAGACTTGAACTCAGAAAGCCTGTGTTTATACAACTGCTGCTTTAACAATTGGTCCATAGAAACTTCCAGAGTGCTCTTATTGAAATCTGACCATAAATTTGAATGATAGCAGTAAAACATCTAATATGCTTGTGACACTGAAACCATATAGGCTACTTAACTATTAACAAACAATTTAAAATGTTTTTGCACTCAGAAACTTAACCAAGTTCTAAGACAAGTGTGAAAGCAATCACTTGTTATGGTTGTTAAATAGTCATATTTCATCACTTCTTAAAATGGAATTGTTTTTTCCAGAAAAAGCCCAAATCTATCATCATTTCTAAAAATAACCCTCCCAGTTTTAAAAACAAAAAAACAACTTATTGGGCCCCAGGATGCAGCTTTCCTTGTGCACAGGAGTTATGAGCTGAGACATATACATGACAGGACTTCAAAATCAGTTCCTGATCTATAACCTCCTGACAACTAACCATCAATGACATTTTCAGGACAGATATGCAAGTAAGCAAAACATAAAACAAAGATAATACACTAAGAACATTTTTAATCTACACCTACTGAAAGATTTGAATACTTACACATACAGAAATATATTTGTAACCTTATTATTATCTAAAGATTATAAAATAATTTAAATTCTGAATCCTGTTTATGGTTTCTGTTGTATGTTTTACTTTGCACAATTAATTTTAGTAGTTCCTTTATCTTCATAATTCATTTTTCTCTATTATCATTTTGTTACATAGGACCCATATATTTAACAACATCCCATCTCATAACATACTTTCCAGTCATATACAAACTAAGGGTAAAATTACAAAAATTAAAGATGAAGACTAAAGCAATGACGCAATTGCACTATGAAAAACTCTGTAGCAGGCAACTCTCCATTTGCAAACAAGCATGCATTTCAGAACAAATATAAAACTTTGGAACAGGTCAGGAACTCAAAGTGAAACTCCTTAGGAGAAGCATTAGTTACAACAGCAAAAGAAATTGTCTTGAGAAGAAAAAGACAAAGATAAAAATGGATGACAGGTGAAATTTTTAAGCCACTGAAAGACAGAAAATAATGGCTAGAAATGCTAAATAAAAACCTCATAAATAAGAGCAAGAAAGCAAAAGAAATGTTTAAGGATCAAAAACTACTGTACATAGAAGTACATGTGTAAAAACATAAATAAATAATAGAACTGAAAACATGCTCTTTGGTTATGCAAAAAATCTAAAAAGAGAATAATCATAATAGAAAAATAAAAGGTACAACAGAGATGGACTGAATGAATTGGAGAGCTCTTCTATGATAACAAAAAAAGTAAAATATACAATATGTAAAAGCAAGAAAGAATCTATAGTGTTTAAATCTGAGGTAAGATTGGAACTGGACAAAATGAAACGGAACAAAGCAGCAGGAACAGATAAGATACTTATAGTCTTAAATGATTTGATGATTGATAACATTACCAAAGTTATAAATGAAATATATGACAGTAATGAAGTAGCATACACCTATAAGATCAATCTTCATCATTATGACAAGAAAGTAGATGCAAACAAATGCAAACTCCACTGGACAATCAGCTTGGTGAGCCACCTTACTAAACTAAGCATAAAGATTCTACTGAAACATCAGAAAATTAGACAAAATATACAAAAACAGTGTGGCTTTTTTTCCACACACTGGAACAAGAAATCCAATTTAAATACCCATAATGCTATCAAAGTATGCAATACAAACACAAAAAGGTCTATATCAATGTTTCATAGATTACACAAAGGCACAAAGATACAAGATGAGGAACTGCTTGAAATAGTAGGAAAACTTAATTTACCCAGAAAGATATTTAATTTATAATCTCTTCTGGGAACAAACATCTAGACAGTGTATGAATATAGTGAATACACAAAAATAGAAAAAGTATAAGGATGTTATTTCATACTGAATTTATTTAACCCATACAGTGAGGTGATTCTAAAAGAATTAGATGACCTACTAAGATTTATTATCAGTGAACATAACTGTAACATACAACATATGATACTGTGCTTATGGCAGATTTGAAAAGAAAACTGAAAGAACTATTAGAGAAGCAAGAAGAAAGGAATAACCATTAATTAGTACACAGGCAATAGTTATATAGAGTAACAAATGACATGAGGTTGTGGAGAACCATGATTACCCATGTCCTGAAAAGACATGGCATATTAAAGAAATAGTATTACTAGTAGCAATATTTTTAATTAAAATAAAAGACATACTAGTTGAAAAATTAATAAGATATTTAACTTAACTGAAATAATACATAAAGCTGATGAAATTTGTTTTTATGCTTTTAACTTTTTCAGCATAAAAATATTTAATTTAAAAATAATGTCCATAAGCGATGCCAGAGATGCTGTGTTTGCTAATTATATTATTTCACTAGTTTGAAAATCAATAACAGTTTTCATACAAAGAAAATTTTAAACTTTAAGGAATAATCAGATGTTAAAGGAAATATTCAAAATGCATTTTACAGCCTAAGTACAGCCACAAAGTATTCAGACATTTTTCTTTTAAACCTGAAAAAGTCATCAGTTTTTACTTGATATACTCACAAATGTCCTTGAAAATTCCTGTATACTCACTAATGTCTTTGGAAATTCCTGAGTTCCTCCAGCTATGGATTAAATAGCAGAACTGTGCTTGCTTGCCTTGGGTGGCAGTTACTTTAGGAGAAGGAAAATAAATTAAAATATTGTATCTAAAGGAAAAGGGAAGTCTAAGGAGTAAACCCAAATCCTGATTGGAGCCCCAATGGTGGATAAATTGTTTGTGTGTGTGATCTTCTTCAGCTGCACTGGTATAAAAACTGTTCTTTAATGATTTCCTTTGGATTCTGCTCACAAAAAAAAGAGGGAAATCTTAACATAAAGACACAGCCCAAGACCCCTGAACCTCCTACCCAGCCCACAATTGCTATATGCAACACCAGTGTCTTCCCAGATACCAATGCAAAATAAAAACTAAAATTGAAAGTATGTAGTAAAATTTCTATGCAATATTATGTTATACTGATAAATATTTTTATGATTATTTATTTACAGAATGTGAAGAAAATGAAATTTGGATGGAAGAAGGCTGTGAGAAAAGTTGCAACGATTCTAAACAGTGTAAAGTGGCTGCTTGCTTATGCAAAGAGGGATTTAAACGTTCCATTAATAATAGTTGTATCACTCAAAAGACTTGTGATTTATGCATTATTAATGGCAAGGAAAAAATGGCAAGTTCCATTTTAATATATTCTTTCAAAGAGTTTGGGGAATTTTCTCTTATTTCTATTCAAGCTGATATTTATTTACTTATTTATGTTGCAGTTTGCTGGTACCATTTCAGACTAAAACTAATAATGTTATTTATAGCACACAATTGCCTACACATCACCTACATACTGAAACAATAATGAAATAACCCAAAATAGAATTTAGAAGAGGAATAATCTTCACATATTTATATAATCTAGAAAAAGAAAACAACTTTATGGGTTTTCTTTAATATTATTATGAAAAAAATGTAAAAAAGGGTATTAAATGTTGCAGATAACTAATTGGAACTGATTTGTTTTTTGTTTATAAATGCATTGCTTAAGTCCAAGCTACTTATACTTCAAGTAACATAATAGATTAAATATAATTTGACTTTAAAATGATTCATTATAATCATCGGCTTTCAAGTAAGCTTTTTTTAAGACTTATAAGACAATTTATTTTGGTTATGATTTCATTTGCTAAAGTAAATGTATATACATGTGTTTAGAGCATGTGATAGATTAATTCGTCATTTGTATTTCAGCCTGGAAGTATTTGGAGGAATGAAGCAGATGAATGTGAAAAATGTGAATGTATTGGTGGCCAAACAGTTTGTTCTCGAATTTGTGCCATAGAAAAATGTGAACAGGTAATTAAATTATTTTTCCTGGATAAAATTTAAAAAAGTATTTTAAAAAATCTTTCAAAATTTTATTGCCATTTTTGTTAACTCATCCTAGCCAAAAATCTTTTTGTGATTTCATTTTTTTCATTTATAATCAACATTTATACTTAGCATTTATATCCATTAATAATATATGTTGTTAGCATTGATTAATACATTAAGTACTTGTAAGACTTAAATTTCAAATCACATGTTTACATAGGTAACTAATTGTTTATGATTATTTCTTTTATATATATTTCTGATCTTTATTAAAATTGGTTTAATGTCAGGATGAAGAGCTTTCTTATGATGTCCCAAACAAATGCTGTCCAATATGTGTAAAGAAAAGTAAGTTTATATTCAATACTTAATCTATTACCATCTATCAAAACTTTTACATTCTAAGAACTAATAAAAATACAAAATAGTAGCATCTACAAAAAATGCATGAGTTTTAAGATATATATATATATATATATATATATTTTTGTATTATGTAGTAAAAGTAATATAAGTGGCTTAATTTTTAGCAAATATTAATTGTAATATCTTCATGATTTAATTTATGTGTTTTTTATTATGAGCTCACCATATGAAAAGCACAAAAATAATATTGCATTATTTTAGTAGTAAATATTTAAACATTTAAGTAAAATTAATAATAATAATTTCTTGACATGCATGAAACTATTCTGGCTGCCATTTCAAACACACTAGCAATAAAAAAATTACATCTTCATATCAAGTAAAAGTGAATTTAAATTTAGTAAAATTAAACTAGTTCATTAAACAAATTAAGTTGCTTTAAAAGCAAAATGTAAATATCTTTTTCAACCTTGATATAAATTTTTCTTGTTTTGAAGAAACACTGTAAATTTGAATAACAGTGCAAATTAACAATAATTCAATAGAATATTCATTATTTCAAGCAGTTTGTAGAACTAGACTTTTTATAATTTTCATGAGGAATTAAAAGCAAAGATATTAGCAAAGATTTTTCACTTCATTTCTTGTGATCATCAGTTCTCTGCAAATTTTCTTTGTAGGTACTTGTGCCTTAAAAATGGCAACAGATTATCTGATTGATTCTCTCACTGGATGCAGATCAGTTAATAAGGTTAAATACTTTTATTGTGAAGGCAGCTGTGGTTCTAGTTCAGAAAAACCAGTTCTTATGAATCTGAAAAACAGTGCAAGCAGCCAACAGAACTGTATTTGTTGCCAAGGAATAACATCACTTCCAAAATCTGTTGATGTTATTTGTGAATCTAAGAAAATTAGGAAAACCAGTTATTATGACATGAAAAGTTGTGGTTGTAAAGACTGCTCAAATAGTAAGTACACCAGATTAAAGTTTTATTTCATTTGTTTTTAAACACCAGTAATTGGTTATAAATATTGTTTAGAAATATTTGTTTACTTGAGGATATTTAAACCTAAGTCAGTAACTTTGAATATAATTTTTACTGTTTCATTAAAGTATATTTAAATAAAATATTACTAATTATATAGTGTGACTTGTGATTCAACTATAAATTCTTATTGAATTCTTATTTTGTAAATCTAATTATTATTATTTTTTCCCAAACTTATAAACAAATGCAAATGGCTGTGTAGATTTTATTTGTAACTTTAACAGAGAAGATATTATGTTAGACATATTTCAGTCATTTTTTTTGTTTTTAGAAAAAAAATTACTGACTAAGTTTCTGGGATGAGGTGTTATCATTATTTATATTATTCATATTAGGACAAATATCCTAATCTTTGTTGTTACTATTACAACATCTCAGTTGTTATGCCTTCTGACCTTTTTCACATGTTTATGTGAAAAATGTTTTGTTTATGTTATGTTTGAGTAACCTTCAGGGAGTTTTGAATTTTGGTATTCGTTGTTTTCTTTCCTTTTATCATAATCAATGATTGGTTCAAATTTTTGGCAAAGTTTAATATTCATACCCTCCTCCATCTCCCATCAAAAATGTTGTGTTAAAAAGATGGTATAAATCTCAATACTCACAAGCTATTTTATTGATTTTATAAGGCAGAAAGAAATCAAAAGAAATGCCAGAAAAATGCATTTTTTTCTAAAAGTTATTTAGTTACGTGTTTATTTAAATTTTCTTGTTCATAGACATTTTTATAAATCTATGAATAAAACATTGTTTTTATAGTTATTTCTTTATAACATGGTAAATGATAAATATTGTTATTGGTTCAAATGTAAATATAAAATTATTCTTGTAAATAGATAGCCTCTAATATTTTTGTTGTTAATTCTCGAGAAAAAAAGAGAATGCATAATTTCAGTTTCATATGTTAGGACTTTATTAAAATTCTAAGAATAGATTTTAAAACAATAAAAATTGTTGAGGTAATAGTGATAGTAGCAGAAAAACGTCCTTTTAAAACACCATTTTTTGCAGCGTACAAATATTAAATTTTGTCAAATATTTTTTCAAAATAATTTGGCTGACAAAATGTCCCAAAAATTATTCTTGATTCCAGTTATAAAAAATGTTGTTATATTTTAGCTAAATTTCTCAAAAATAAACATCTTTTGCATAAAATGATTAAACATGGGTAAAAATCAGTGGATATGCCAAGTAGAGGAATGCATGAATGAAATTGTCATAGCAAATAACATGTCTTTTAGGCTTCATTATCTAACAGCTTCTTTTTTTTCTTTCAGGTTAATTCTCCTTTTCTCATCCAACTCTACATGGTTAAAATATGTATGCATTTAAGCTGAAAAATAATTCTTTCTTTCCTTAAAATTGATTGTAAATAGCTATGAATATTGCAAAAAATAAGTTCTTCAATAAAATTCCCTTTCATACAGCATGTTTTTGTTTATTTTGTCAATACAAAACAAAATTTATATTCAATCATACAAAATACACTGCTTACCTTTTTATTTGATGTTAGGTTATAATATTTCAGATTGTGAAAGACAAATTTGGAAGAGACATGTTAGGGATTCCTAACAAAAACATGGGGGTCAATTAAAGACTTCTAGCATACATTATGTGGCTGTCTGAAATTTGCTATCTTTGTTAGAAAGGGGCCTTCAGTTCTGGTAGTTAATGATGTCACTATATCACACCTCTCTTCTTGATAAAAGAAATGAATTACCTTTTTTTGAGAATATATACTATTACTTTAAAAGAAAGAAAAAAATTGTAAAATATATATCCTTACATGAGAGCAGTCCAACATGTTTCTTAGTCCAATCTGTCAGTTTCTCTCTTTTTTTGACATACACATTTCTTTTCTTTTTTTGTTCTTATAATTATAATAGTGAAATTATAAGATCTATATGGTCTAATTTGATTTTACTCAAGTATTGCAATATCCAGAAATAAATGAGTAATTTAACTTAATACATAATTGTTGAATTTCTTTGGCAGTTTTGCATACCATTGTGAATTATACCTGGCTGGTTGTGGAACTGTTGGTGTTGCTTGTATCTGACCTTATTGCTCTGTTACATCTTTTTGAACAGGTGTAGTTGGCTCGGCCAAATCCATTCTTTGAGGGTGTGGGATTACTCACATGAAACCAGCAGAGATAGCCTCGTTTTCACAGGAATAAAAACATATAAGGAAATAATACTAAAAATATGTTAAATTATAAATTAAAATAATATAATTTTATTTATTTTTGTGTACTGGTCTGTGTGTATTTTAGTTATATGTGTATTAAGGTTGCATATGATAGAGGAAGAAAGTCACTTTGTATTATGAATACACTTTCAAACTGGCTACCTCTGTCTGTGATGATGTGAACCAGTACTGCAAAGCTAGCTATCCAAGTGTTGCAGAACACTATAGCTACTGTACTTGCTGAGGTATCTTGTAGAGGTGTAGCTTCTATCCATCTTGTTGTCGTATCAATACAGGTAAGAATATATTTTGCTGGTGATGAGTATATGCCATCATGTGCATAATGATGCACATGATGGCAAACGAGTTTGTCACCAATTCCTATTTTGGTGCTGTAGAAAGTAATACTTGGAGACAGTCTGAAGGCCTGCCAGTCATATTTTGCATTTGAAATAAGATTAGCAAACATTTCTCACTTTGTTCTCTTGTGCATTTGAATTACTGCCTCCTTGAGTAATCTATACTTCTTTGAAGGGAGTGTTGAAGTTTGTAACTTGGATATAGTGTCTGGCAGTAGACAAGATAGTATGCGGTAGAATTTAGTTTTGGACTTGGTAATATTACGCAAAGCAAATTAGGCTTCATATATTGCAACCAGCTATTTGAAGCTTTTTGCATAAATTCAGGGATTTTAATGGAGACTGTAGCTATTATGTTGTCATGTTGTTCTATTTCAAGAATATATGTAGGGATTTAGAGTATATAATAAAGAAATGCTTACTTGATTCGTTGTGCACCTTCACTTGTCTTGTGTTTTTATTCTTTCTTTTTATGGGCCAGATACTGAAAGCTACTTCTGTTTAAATTATTATCTTTTAGGTATAATGCTGCGTAGCCTTCCAGTCTGCGATGTACAGGTCTTTCCATGGGCTGACTGATGACTGACTTATGTGTAGTTGTTTGATTTTATGCAAGTCCATTTAGCATTGTGGGATATGCAAGTCCATTTTGCATATCCCAATAAACCTCTCTGAAATGAAGAGGTTTTATGCCCTTTGTTGATCTTTGTCTTATCTTAATTATAGTACAAGATCTTATCTCTCTCTCATGAGATGTGTACCAGATTCTTTTTATAGGGGATCCAATAAAATGATCCTTATGAGCGGAGGCCATGAATGTATTTGGTTTGGCGAAATTTTTTTTTCATTTCCATACATTTTGGGATTTTTTGTACACATTTTTCTACATGGCTTCTAATTTTAATCATCTCTGTGTTGCTGTTATTCCACAATGAACATCATCATGTACACTTTTTATTGCATCTTTTCTTTTCTCTCTGATGGTATTAAAACATCCCCATTGCATATAAGAACCTTTTCTATAGTTGACTGTGCCTTATCTCTCTGCCCCAGAACAATCGCTCCATTTGTTTCTTTTTCTTCAGTTTTACTTAATACTGGATCCTGTAAGGTTTCAAATGCAAGTCGATTTAATACATCAGTTTCAATCTGGTTTTATCTTCTGAATTGTCTGCTGATATTTCTAATTGTTCATTGTTGAATTTTAGTCTTGATAGATGGGCGAGCTGTATCTGTGCTCCATACGAAAGCTAACGCCTCTTTTTCACTGTTTGAATAGTTAGTCTTGGATGACGTTAACCTTCTAGAAAGGTACATTATAGGATGACTTTCCTGAGACAAAATCGCTGATACGGCACACTCATAATCGTCCATAGTTAAAGTCACTTCCTTTTTAAGGTCAAAGAATTTTTTAAGGGCAAAGTTTTTTTATAAGTGCTTTTTTAAAATTTTTAAATGCTACATTCTACCACTGAGCCTGTTTAAATTCACTATTCTTTTTACATAACTCTGCAAAGGGTTCTATTAATTCACTATATTTTGGCAAATAATGCTATAATAATTGTCTAACCTTAAAAAAGATTCCAATTCTTTTTTTATCTGTCTCCGATATTTTCTTTACCAAATTTTGTCTGGGGAAATTCCATCTTTAGAAATCTGGTATCCCAGATATGTTCTTGTGTTGCTATTTAACACACATTTATCCTTGTTTATGGTCATCACAGTAATTTTTGTTTTAACTTTTCTTCACTGGAAGCACCGATGCATATATGATCTTGATAAATGATCATATTCTAAACATCGACAGTTTTCAATTGTTGTCTGAAAAATAGCACTTGCTGTTTTTACACCATAAGGCATATGCTTCCATCTGAGTAAACCTCTTGTAGAGTTAATTGTAGTAACTTTAATTTTTTTTCATAGCAGTTCATACTGAACTGGACTAGGTGTTATGCCTGACATGGAATACAAATTTGGACGATCTCTTCCACCATCCTATCGATCTCCGGAAACCATACCTTCTCTCGAATTAGCTGATCACTTGGCGAATTTTGTGTTATGTCAATTATTCTCTCCTACATGGAAATACCAAGTGGTAATCATGAAGAACAACACTGTCTGTGATAGCCTAACTGGACGAAGCTGGATAACTCTGAATTTTGCCACCAAGAGGAGTGGATTACTGGCACCAGCTTCTGAAGCTGGGTGCCCTGTTGTTTTTGCGGTTCTGACTTCCTCTAGAGTCAGAATTTTGAGGAACCAAATTCTTAGTGTGCATATATTTCATCCACATTGTCTCTGCTGTTGTGGGTGTTGATTGATATAGACAGTTGGGTTCTTTTTGTTTCTTCCTAAGCAGTATATTAACTCGTCTCAAACATTCATTTGTAGCTGGCTTCTAGCTTTTGACAATGACTCAAAGTGGTTTGTGATTCGTTATTACCCTGAATTTTGCCTTGACCAGATAGAGATAGAAATGCTTAACAGCACATACTAGCGTTATAATTTCCCTTTTAGTTTGGGAATAGCCTTAGTGACCGCTCTGATTGCATAGCAGATTACTTTGCGTTCTTGAGTGAATATTGCAAACATTCCTATGAGAGTCACGTCTGCTTATCAGATTTGAAGTGTGCCATAATACTTTTGAGAATTTTTTATTTGCAAAATTTTAGAATATTAAAATTCGAAGACATTTCAATAATTTCAGTGAAGAAATATTTAATGTATTGAAATTTGGAACGATACGCCTCTGATAGCAAAGTAGACGATGGTTTTTTATTGACTATTGAGGTATTGATGCAAATATAGACTTTTGTTTAAAGATAACAAAGGTACTTGGCGGCTTTTGGAGATTTGTTTCAACTTTGTCTAAGAAACATTTATTTGGAAGTGGTGTTTTTATTCCCAAGAAGAGGAATTATTACCTTTGATTTGTTTGTATTGTTGACTCGGAGAATCAACGTTTTATTTGACAGAGTCGTTCGATGCGGGGAAGGCTGCCCCATTCTCGTTCTCTATTTAAAATGAAATTTTAAAATAATTTAAATAGATATTTATTTTAAAATTTGATCTTAGACTAGGTTAGGCATTGTATTTTTTAATGTTCGCTTTCAGCTCCTAAGAAAGAGAAAAAGAATTTCTGAAGAAGAAAAAGAAATGTATTTGAAGAAAAAGGGAAGATAAAAAGAATTTGTAGAAGAAAGAAGATAAAAGTATCTGAAGAAATTGACCGTTAAGAAAAGATTTTAAAAAAATGTTTAAGTTGTCAGTTTAAAGAATGATACATTGTATAGACTGACAAAATTATTAATGTAAGTAAATCCCTTTGTTTATCATTATGCTTTGTTACTATTTGGCATATGGAACAATATGCATGGAAATTTTTTTATTGAAATAAATGTTTTATCTGTGAACACTATATTTTGGTTTTATCTACTAAATAGTCGGTTCTTTGAGTTGTCTTTGTTTTACTTTCCTATGAAGAAGCCGAGAACAAAATCGGCAGTATAGTCCTGTGTCTTAATATATTTATTTATAAGTGTTGAAACTTGACTAATGCATGGAATAATAATGCAACACAAAATGAACTTAGAACAAAATGTATTGAAACAAGAAAGTGTACACAATATTTACATATAGTCTTTTGTATATTCCTGGGAAGACCGTTCCTGGAGAATGTGTTGACTGAGTCGCAGTCGGGCAGAGTCTCTGGTTGAATCTCTTGATTCCTCCCCTCTCTTCCCGGTACCAACCATATTTATATGGTCGGTACTCCACTATGCAAATTAGGTGGATCCTACCACAACACCCCCCTCCCAAGCCTTAGAATCCCTTTTGGATTTCAAACTGGCTTCCTATATGGGTTGATGATTATGGCTATTTCTTTGTAGATCCATTTGCATACTTCATATGCATATGTCCATCCACTTAATTTTAATATTTTTTCCGTTTTGGATAATGGGTCCGTGAACTTTCGTTTCCTACCGGATCTTCTCGGTTCAGGAGTATTCTGCGGAGGTTCTACTTGAAACATATCATACATTACATCAATGGGATCTTCCTCCTCATCCGGTATACTCTCTTCATGCTCTAGAACGTAACATTTTTTAAGTTGGTTCTGGTGCCTTTTATGAGTATTCTTCGGCCCTTTAATTATGTAAATCAGGTCACCGATTCTCTTGTCCACTATGCCTCGCTCCCAGAACTCAACGTTGTTTTTGTAGCACTTGAAAAACACCTTCTCTCCGGGGGTGTATCTTTTTCTCGCTGTATACATAGTATTCTTTACTCTATTTTTTCCTGGCAAAAGCTTGTCAAACACTGACTTAACTTTCCTAGCGAACATTAGTTCAGCTGGTGCCATGTTTGAGTGTGTTCTATGGTTTGGCGTGATTCTGTATACTTGTAGGAATTGCTGAAGCGCCTTTTCCGTTGGAACTCCTGAGGCTTTCTTCAGCGTGCGCTTTAAAGTATCGACAAATCTTTCTGCGAATCCATTGGACCTCGGATGATACGGCGGCGTCGTTATGTGGTTAATTTGATATAACTCACAAAATTCCTTAAATTCTTCAGAAGTGAATTGTGTACCATTGTCACTCACAATACACTCTGGCACACCGAACCGTGCAAATAGTTCATGCAAGAAAGTTGTTGTGGTATTGGACGTAGGCTTTTTGCAGCGTAGTACTTCCGGCCATTTTGTAAAACTATCTACCACTATTAAGTAGTAATAATCTTCTACTGGACCAGCGAAATCAATGTGTAACCTTGTTCACGGATGATCCGTCTTGGGCCATGGTTTGTGTACTATAGGTGGTGCCTTAGCTGCTAACGCACACCCTTTACATCGATGAACCATGTTTGCGATATCCACATCCATTCCTTTCCAATATACAAAGCTTCGCCTTAAGCTTTTTGTTCTATTAACCCCCGGGTGACCCATATGAAAGTCCCGTAGTATTCTTTTCTGCAACTTTTTTGGTACTACTACTCTCTCACCATATAATAAAAATCCGTCACAAATTGAATAAATCTCCTGCACTTTTTGGTCATTTGCTACCATTTTGCTTTTTATTTCTAAAATGAAATCATCGCTTTCAGTTTCTTTTTTGATTTCCTTTGATGTAACCGGTAGCTCTCTTAAAATGTTGTTTACCATGCTTTTCACCTCATAATCTGCTCTGATATTTGCAATAATTGATTCTTCGAATCTTTCTTTTTGACTCGGTACGAGTCTTGATAAACTATCCGCATGAATTATCTTTTTGGATGATAGGTGCTTTATGTGAAAATCATAATTGAGAAGAATGGTTCCCCATCTCAACAGACGATTTGCCGTATAAACGGGTAACCCTTTCTTTGAACCAAAAATAGTGATCAGAGGTTTATGATCCGTTTCTAGCATAAAATGTCTGCCGTGGATGTATCTGAAATTTTGTTATGGCAAAAATGATACTCAGCGCCTCTTTTTCGATCTGTGAGTAACTTCTTTCTCCTGGGAGTAAAGTTCTCGAAGCATGTGCAATTGGTTTTCTAGAACCATCTGGCATTATGTGTTGAATACACGCTCCTATCCCGTATGAACTCGCGTCACTTGCCACTACAATATCAAGTTTTGGATTGTAATGGGTTAAAAAGAGGTCGGATGTAAGCATTTTCTTTATTTCATCAAAGGCTTTCTGACATTCTACCGTCCATTCCCATGCTTTGTCTTTTTTAGTAGTTCATTCAACGGAGCTCTTAGATTGTACATTCCTTTAATGAACGCTTGATAATAATTTGCGAGCCCCAGAAAACTCTGTAGCATCGCCACATTAGTGGGCGTCGGCATGTCTCTAATCGCAATGGACCTTTCCGGATCTGGAAATCTGCCATTTTTGTTGATTATGTGACCTAAATACTTAATTTCCTCCAAACCAAATTCGCACTTTGACTCTTTGACTTTAAATCCAAAGTCCTGAATCTTTTTAAATACTTGATTGAGATGCTCTCGATGTTCGTCGACGGTTGCGCTTCTTACTATGATGTTGTCTAAGTAGGCGCACGCAAAGTCTAAATCATTCAACATGACGTCCATAGCTTGTTGAAAAATGGCTGGTGCCACTTTAATACCAAAAGGAAGCCTGTTGTACTTGAATAACCCTCTATAAGTGTTTATCCCTAGTAACTTCGAACATTCCTCTTCGACGGGAATTTTGGAGATCTGATAAGTCGATTTTTGAAAATATAACTCCACCATTTAGCTTGTTAAAAATCTCCTCCGGACTCGGTAACGGGTAATGGTAGTCCTTGATTACCGAGTTCAACCCTGTCGAAAAATCAACACAGACTCTGATTTGGTTTGATTTCTTTTTTAGGCACACAATCGGCGCAGCCCATGAATTAGATTCTACTTTCGAAATAATTCCCATTTTTTCCAACCTATCAAGTTCTTCGTTAATTTTCTCTACACTTGCGAAAGGCACGTTACGTTTCTTTTTAAAAATTGGCATAGTATTTTCCTTTAATTCAAATTTAGCTTAAAACTCGTTACATCTTCCAAGACCAGGTGTGAAGGTTTCCGGAAACTTTTTCTTTAATTCATCTTTAATGTCCTGTCTTGTTTGCGTATTACTTCCTACTTTTCTGCAGAATGAGTTTAACGGTTTATCCCACAATTCGAATGTTTCAATAAAATCTGTACCCATCAAGTTTTCTCCATTTTTCAGAATGAAAACCTTTATCTTTTTAACGATCCCGTTCAATTTCATGGGAAGTACAACCTCGCCTTCGAAGTTAATTTCCTTTCCAGTTACCGTTCGAGCGCGTTTCGTTGACTTCATTATTGTAGGCCTTTTTAAAATTTTCTATGTTTTATAGTCCATTATTGTTAAATCTGAACCCGAATCGAGTTGAAATTTGATATTCTTTTTAAATATTTCAGTCGTCACATATTTCCTCAAATCTCTGATTTGATATTCGAATTTGTTTGTCTAATTCGGGTATTGAATTTTTTCGTTTTACAACACGATCCTTTGTGTCCATTCTTGTGGCACACGAAACATTTCTTATTTCTATATGGGCAATTTACCTCCCAGTGTCTTTTGTTGCAACGTCTGCAATTATATGGTGGAACCTTTTTTTCCTTCTCGTTCTTCTTATTTAATTTTTCTTGTCTATTTTTAAAATACGCCGAATTTTTACTCCAATTTTTCTCTGATGGGTAATTTGACTGTTTTTTTATTTTTTTAATATAAGCAATGCCAGCTTCTTCGATTTTTTGAGACTCTTTCTTTAAACTTACGGCCCGCTGACACTCCTCTGCTAACTTTTTCAGGGAAAGGTTTTGTTCGGATTTGAGTTTAGACACAACTCTACGTCTTATTTCGGCACTCTTACTGGATACCAGTCCTTGAGCAAAAATTAAACAGTTAAATTCTTCAACCGTAATCTCTGCCAATCTGAAATTGTCACAATGTCTATTCACTATAGATGCATATGTTAAGTAATCCTGATCGTCGGATTTAGCGACATTTATGCATAACCATCGCTAATGCCAAAGCGACATATTTGCTCCAAACAGCTCCTTTAGCAATTTCACTGTTTCCGAGAATTCCAATTCATTCGTTCTTCTCGGTAGAATAAAATCTACAAATTTGCTATGTTCTGCTGTACCTAGCTTTCTTAGTAATAGACTGACTTTTCTTGAATTCGACCAGTTTTCACAGTCTGTGTAGAAAATATCTTCATATCGTTTAAAGTACGCTTCAAACGTTTTTTTCTTCGTCTGGCACATAGTTGAAAGTTTCCAGCGAATTAAATATGGTGTTATTAGAATATGAAGAATTTCCCTCATTTGCCTGATTGTTGTTTAATTTCTCCAGTGTTAACTTTTGAATTTCTAAAACCTTGATCTGCATTTCTTCCTGTTTTCCCAGTCTTTCATCTTGCTTTTCTTGATATTTTTGCTGTGCTATCTGTTGTTCCCTTATTAATAAGGCAAACTGTTCATTTTGACGTTGCTGACTCAACTGCTGGGATTTGAATAATTCAGATATGACTTTGGATAATTCATCCATCTTTAGCTGATAGTGTTCATGCAACAAAGAATATACTTTTAATTTGTGTATCTATGGATATAAGCTGACCAGAAAAATCGAAACAACTTACGACTTTTTTATTTTATGTCTTGCTTTTACATTCAAGCCCGTGATAATCAACTTTGGTATTTATTTTTTTTTTTATTACTTCTGTTCGCGTATTTCAATGACAAACCTCTGATTTTTATTATCAGAGGTAAAGTCGTCATTATAAAATATTGTTGAGCAAAAAAAAACATAATTTTTTAAAAGTTCGTTACCTTTCAAAATCGACACGGTGTATTTGTGCGCCTTTTAATTCCATGCATGTTTTTGTAGTCGGCCAGTTTTTTTAACGGGTGTCTCGTTGTGGATAACTTTTTCAATTTAAAATCACCGTTATTCGTTTACGACACCTTTCAAATTTTTCTGAGTGAACGTTCCTTATGCTTAGTCGTCCTTTAACGATTTCTAAATATCCAGAAATTCAGAATCCTTCGCCGTTCCGTTAGATGTTGGACTTTTAATTAATATTTTTTTCCTTCAGCCTGGGTTCTTCAATGACTTGTCCCAATTGTTGAAAACTATCAATTATTAATTCTTTTTTTTTTCGTATGGTTCTTTCTACCTCGTCGCCATTGTTGAAACTTGACTAATGCATGGAATAATAATGCAACACAAAATGTACTTAGAACAAAATGTATTGAAACAAGAAAGTGTACACAATATTTACATATAGTCTTTTGTATATTCCTGGGAAGACCGTTCCTGGAGAATGTGTTGACTGAGTCGCAGTCGGGCAGAGTCTCTGGTTGAATCTCTTGATTCCTGTATTTATCAATCCACCCACCAGGATCGAATGTGGCACAAGGCCGTTTTAATGTGGGTATCCCCGAGCCCGTAGGCTCGGCCAAAAATATGGCCTTTCTGAACCCGCCTAGACGGGTTCAGGCCCTGTCAACCTCCCCGGACGAAACCTTGCCCTTCGGCAAAGCCTCGTCCGGGTTCCCCTCTGCTAATGCAGAGAGTTCGACAGTCGCCGAGAGTCAGTCTCTCGGTCTCTGAATCTCTTGATTCCTCCCCTCTCTTCCCGGTACCAACCATATTTATATGGTCGGTACTCCACTATGCAAATTAGGTGGATCCTACCACAACAATAAGGTAAATATATTAATTTAGGACTATTAATAATTTTCTCTGGCTCCGGTCAATATCTTCTTGAGTTTAGTGATGACATTATGCTAAGCATCAGACCATTTCCATGAGACTACATCTTTCTTTGTAAGCTGTTGAAGCGGTTCACTGATGGTAGTGGTATGAATCAGGAGACTATAGGATGTATCGTATATCATTCCAAACAAATAACTGAAAAACACAAAGTAGATTTGCACACCCGCAAAATCGGATCAAAACGACTAAAAACAGATTTCGCAATAAGGTATGAAATTAATTTTCTGACCAATGAAAGGAGGCGATTTGCTAAACTAAAAAAAGATAACGATCCAGTGTGAAAAAAAAAAGTTAGCTATAAATAGAGAGACTCAAGTCAATCACCAGTCATAAGGGCGCAGAGATTATAGAGGACAGAAGACTGACAGTCAGGTCCGTCACTGACTCAACCCGACACTAAGAGCAGAAAGTGGAGTAGTAAAGGAAAACAACAACAACAACAAATTTACAACTGACTCCAAAACAATTCAACCCGATAAGTACATTTTCCTCTTATCTTTTATTTCTCATTCACACTCTCTTTTTCAACTTAAATTGATCGCCTCTTTTTCCTTTCCACCTACTCGGCGGATACACAAAACAAAAGAACTCTACTACTCTGTTGAAAGACAGTGAACACAGACATTTTTTTGTTCAAATCACATTTGCTTAAACGAACTAATTAATCTTTTTTACTCTATTCAACAAGATATAAAAATATACAAATTTGTTTATTCTGCATGAATGACATTAAAATTTAAATATACAATGTTCTATTTTCTACAAACGTTCCTTATCGTGTTGTCTTTTCTTGAAATTTGCGTTGTATTTTGTGGGCAGAGTATCCCGTATTAAATTCTCCTTTTAATCCGGGTACGCTGTATCCCACAAAACGTAGCAAGAAATCAGCAGAGTTCCCCCGATGTGTCTCTGACTGGTTATAATACGCCGAATCTTTGGAGATCGAGTGCAACTCCCTTTTTGCTAAAGATATGACCAAAGAAAGTGAGAGATGTCAGATCCAAAACTAGCCCTTTATTCAGTTTTGCTCCAGGTCCATGGAGGCGTTTCAATGTTGCACTTAGGCTATTGTGTATCTCTTAGTTTTCCATCAGAGATTTTTTTTTACTATTGGAATGTCTCTCAGTAGATCTGAGATTGCTTTCTGAAAGATTTTGGACTCTAGATTGACACCAAATATTTGCCTCGTACAACTCTATATTTGTGGCGAAGGTGGTTATGCACCCACATATTTCCTCTAGCTCAAGTTGGTGGTACACACTCGAGAGATTTAATTTGTTGAAAACCTTGGATGAGTCAGCAATAAGATCATCAACGGTTACAATTTAGTGTTTCTCTCCCTGGATGGCTTTGTTTGCTTTTCTCATGTTTACAAAGACTCTTACTTCAGTTTTCTTGGGAACTACTACAACTGGACTAACCCAGGATGTTGATCGTGTGACTTTTTCTATGATATCCAATTGTTTTATCGCAGTCTCCACATCTTTCTGCACGTGAAAGAGTACATGTCAGTTGGGTTGCGTTACTGGTGGAACTTTGACTCTGGAAATGTTTCTCATTTTGCTGTCAAATAGCAAAGGCAAATAGTCAGGTATGTTTCTCGGAAAGGAGGATGATAAGGTAAAATGAATGATATTTAGAGCTTGCGTGGTGTTAGCGCATAACAAGTTTTGTAACCTGGTATGGGAATCGTAAATAGTAGCGTCCATGATGTATAATATGGATTGTGTTCTAGTCTCTTTAAACTGGGTCTCTGCTTCGAAGGATCCACGAATGAGGAGTATCAATGTGGATCGATATGCGCAAATTCAGATTTAATTTTTTCGAGGTTCCGGTTTGCTATGCATATTTTCATAATCTATCCCAGGTAGAATGTTCACTCTGGCACCAGTGTCAACTAGAAATTTAACTGGCGTGCTATTTGTGTGGACCGTCGCTACCGGAGCTTTGGTTATGGGCACTGGTGGGTCTCAGACCGGAAAGACAGGTTCTTAACTAGAAGAATAAGACACTCGTAATTATCTCTCTCAGAAAAACATTTTACACTCGTAATTATCCCTCTCAGAGAAACATTTCAGGAAATGTGTCTTACTATCTTATTTTGCCTGACCAAGTGAAAAACTCTTACGGCAGTTATTGCATGTTTTGCCATTGTTAAAACATGCAACAATCCAATCATTTTAACAAGGAGTGGTCACTTGTTAAAATGATTGGATTTAGAAACTAATATTATGAATGCATGTGCTTATAAAACTCAGTAAATTTCAAAATACGTTATTCCAAAATTCGCTTGAAAATGAAATAGTACTAGGGATTTTAATTTAACTCTATAATTGTATTTGAAGTTTTTAGTTTATGTTTTTGAAACTTGGTAATTCTTGTGTAGCGATGGAACCATATATTTAAATTAGTAAATTTATAATATATATATATGTGTGTGTGTGTGTGTGCAAATATATAGAAAAATAGGAAAGAGCTCGTTAGGTAATTAATCCAAAGTTCTTTAGTATTTTTGCTTTTATTTTTAAAAAACAGTGCTCGATACAAAAGTAGAGCCTAAATTATAATTATTTTTTAAATTTTTTTATAATTATTTCTTAAGGAATGATATTTTTTTAAAATAATTATATATATATGTGTGTGTGTTTGTGTGTGTGAGTCATTCCATAACTTAATCAATGGTCTCAGAGTTTTAAGAAATTTTAGTATATGGTACCCACTTATAAGAAAAAAATATTTTGGTTTCTTTAAGCTCTTAATTCAGAAGTTATAGCCTCTTGAAATTTGCTGCCAAATTTTGCTGATTTCAAAATAGGATGATTTGGCAATGCTGGCACTTCATGACTTTGCTTTCTGATGATACCAAGTTGATATTTGGTAACTCTGTACACTAATATAGGAAGAAAATAGTTATGCTTCTATTTTATTTTTACTCTTTGTAGTTATAAGCTGTTAAAATGGAGGAATTTACTGTTTAGCAGTTTTCTGGTGGATGTTTTGCCATCCATATAAGCTAAAGAAACAAGAAAAAAAAATCAAGTTTATTATAATACTTTGATGACCCCATGAAAAACATTGAATAAATACAAACATAACATTAATTAAGCATAACTGAAGTTTTGTTGTAAAGGCTAGAGATTAAAACTGTAAAATAACAGTTAAACATTGAAAAGATCTCCACAAGTGAATGATTGCAAATATTTGTAAATATAATGATTTATTTAATGGAACATCCAATCTAGAAGATTTTACTTTTAGGGTTCTAAGGGTTCAGTTAGTTAAATGCCATATGAAATACACACTTTTGATTCATGAGTACCAATGCTGAAGATTTTCCTATAGCAGGTTGCTGTTTCTTTCTGTGGTATACCGGTTGCCAACCAAGGCTACAGGACCCAGTTTGTCCTGCTATTCAACCCATAGCTGGTGGAGAAGAGGTGGATACATACCTTTCCTAAGGATATATGTACATAAATGAATGTAATAAACTCAACTGGAATTACCATTGCTAAAATAAATTAATTCTTCCTTTCTTGATCTTTTTATAATAATAAAATTTAAGAAAGCTTCAAAAACCTTGTTAAATTTTATTACTGTATAAACTCTTAACAATGGTGTCCATGCATATGATGACCAGATCAAAGGATTCAGAACTATATATGCTAAAGTCAAATAAGTAAATTTTATTGGTTTTGAAAAGATGGCAGAGTCTCCTTGAACCTTTAAAGAACTGCACTAGAATGATATCAAAATTTAAGTATATTTTTAAGAGTCAGATACTTGGAGTACAATATGATTTTGGAATCTTTTGGGTCAAGCTATTATCAATTCTGCTACTCTGATTAGAGATCTCTCATGAATCATGGTGTCCTTAAAATTGAGGGAACCTAGTAAGTACCTAGTAGGCCCATGACTCAAGTTGATTTAGTATATAATATCTAGCAAGTGTCAAATATCAGTCTTTTAGCATCTATATAATCATAGTAAAGAAAAAGAGTTTTAGATTAAAAAAAATTATATTAGGAGATTAGAAAGTAATAATAATTTAGAAGTTGATTTGGTTGTCTACTTGATGCAGTTTCACTCTTAACCATAACAGCAGGTATGCTTCATCTAAGTAAAAGCAGAAGCTGATAGTTTGTCAAATATGAAAAACATAATAATAAGATAATTTGAATATGAAATTTCTTTAATTTAATATGTGTACTAAATTTGAAATTTTCCTGCATGAAAACTTCAATTAAAAAATTGAATTGATTAAATTCTTATATTTCTATAGTCCCTTTATTATATTCTGTAGTTTTGACAATAATTGCAAAAGTTTATTTGGCCTCTGTTAATCCCATTCTTTTTATACGAGGGTCATTCAATAAATAAGGTGAATTTTTCAGTATAAGGACTTCTAATACAGATAGAAGCTTACTTTTTATTTATTTTTCAACATAGTCTCCCAGCACTGTCACACACTTTTTCCATCTGTGCACAAGCTTCCATATTCCCTCAGCATAAAAATCTTTGGACTGATGTCTCTGCCAGTCGCTCACAACACTTTTGACTTCATCGTCACTTTTAAACTTTGTCCCTCTTGTGAATGCTTTCAAGGGACCAAACAGGTGAAAGTCTGAAGGGGCAAAGTCTGGGCTGTAAGGTGGATGAGGGAGCAGTTTCCAGCCCAGCTTGTTGATGGTCTGCACCGTTTGGACTGCTGTGTGAGGCCTTGCATTGCCAGGATGCAAGATGACTCCTTCTGACTGATGACTCCTTCTGACTGATGACCCCTGCATTTGTTCTTTATGTCTTTCTTGACCTGCCTCAGCAGTTCACAGTAGTTCTTCTGTCAGATTGAATGAGGTCATTGACTGATTCGATCACCTCAGGAGACCTTACTTCTGTAGGCCTCCCAGGCCTGTCTTCATCCTCAACACTGCTCCATCCTTCTTTAAACAATTTAGCCCACTTGTAGACATTTTTTTGGCTGAAACATGTGGCACCATACACAGTTGACATTCTCCTATGAATTTCAACTGGTTTGTACCCTTCATCAACCAAAAACTTAATAACTGACCACTGTTCAATCCTGGGGCATGCTTCTTGGTCGGCCATCTTTGTTAATCACTAAAACTCTCAAAATTTTTTTTTAATATGCAAAAGAAATTAAATCCATGTGAAAAAGTAGTAAAACAAAAAAAAAAAATTAAAAAAAAGTAAGCTTCTATCTGTATTAGAAATCCTTATACTGAAAAATTTACCTTATTTATTGAATGACCCTCATATTTCACCTCATCAATGTGTGACCCATCCAGTGTATAATCTTTACAAAGTTTATAAAAACATATGAATATCTTATGGAAAGTACTGTATATAATGCAACTTCTTAAGAACTGTTGCATTATTGAGATATATGTATAAGTAGATATTAGATTCAGCTTATCATGTTTACATTGGTTATCAAAGAAATTTCTTTCCAAAGTGATAAAGTTCTAGAAGCAAAAATTATAAAAGCATTTCCCATAACTTTAGTATCACAAACATGGATAGGACTTTATTATACATAAGATGTAGGAAGTACAGATTAGCAAATTTGATGGTTGCTAAAAAATAGAATCAAGAAAGTAGGTTTAAATTCTGATCTAAGTTACTGATATCACTTTTGTCATCAATATCTAAGAAAAGAATTCACACACTCAGTTTCAGTGCTAGTCATCTTGATGATGGACTTATTCCAATGGTAATGGTAATAGCTATTTCCTTGCAAGAAAACATTTGGCATTCATTGATTGAGCAGCCAGTATTGTTCTTGGTTGAAATTTATAGAAAATGCTTAAAAACAATTTATCAAGAAAATAGGTATCTCAAGTCCAGTAGCTGTTATCACTCTTTTCTGTATTGATGGAGTTTTCCTTCCTAACCTTTTATTTGAGTTAATGTGGAATGTTAGCATCTTTTCTCTTTGAGTTATATATGCTCTCCATTTTGGCTGTTGCTGATGTTGGTAGTTCTCAAGTGATTTACTTCTTTTATTTGACAGTGTTCTTTGTGTTTCTGTAGTGCCAGTGCACAATGTTCAAAGAAGGATGGTCTTTGTCAAGGCTTCACTAGTTCAAAGTTATTTTAAACATTGAGCTTGGAAAATGGTAGGTTAAAAAGTGAAAATGAGGTATAATGACTAACCAATCTCTTTTACTTTTTATCTTTTACACACAATAATTTCTAGCCACAAAACTAAATGTTGGTGTGAATCTTGGAAAATATAGAGATGGAAATTCAAGCAGTTAGTCATCAATTCTTTAATTACATAAGAGCTAAACTTTCTTTGCACTTCTATTAAAAGAAGTATCTGAAAGTGGTTCCTATCTCCTTGACTTCATCTGACATTCCTGGCCTGTCTAACAACTGCTCAATTGTCTATGTACAGAAACATTGTTTATTTGCACATCCATAATGCATAACTGTTGAAAGAATAGAGGTTTTGAAATTCTAGAATGCCAGTGCATTTCAATGGAGTAGATATTTGTGTTATCCAATTTGTTTATTTTCTCTTTTGCCCATCCTTCTGCCAAACAGGTAAGTTGTAATGGCATAAATCAAAGTTCCTTATGCATTTCAAATATCAATGGCTGACAATCTGAGATGCACAATGAGCATGATTCACAGATTTAATGATCAGAATCAAAAATCAATCTTTTTTTTTTTACAAAGTATTTTCACTTTAATAATTCTTTTTAAAAAATATTGCTGAATAATTAATTTAAAAAAAAATCAATAAATGAACCTGAAGTCTAGCTGTGCATTCAAATCTTACCAATGGTGATTTTTGTTTTTAACATGAGTTATCTTTAGGACTTTAAAAAGATTTTTTAAACTAATCTATTCATATCTGTTCTTTTGTTTTAGTAATTATTGATTTCAGTTTACTTATGGAAATGTAAGCAAAATGCAGTTATATTTAATAGTTTTGTGAAAGTTCATTGAGATTCAAATGATGATTTATTACTATGTGCAATGTTTTAGTCCAGTGCTGATCCTACATGAGTTGATTCCAAAATGTACTTAGTATTTATTTATATCTATCTATCTATCTATCTATCTATCTATCTATCTATCTATCTATCTATCTATCTATCTTCATCTGTTCAAATCTATCTATCTATCTATCTATCTATCTATCTATCTATCTATCTATCTATCTATCTATCTATCTATATGTATGAAATAAAAACTTATCGGAAAGGAAGTTGAATATTTACCATGACTGACATTATTTAGATGTAATTAAATAGAGAACAGGAATGTAAAATATTAAAGTGTTCTTCTCCTTTATTAGCTGCCATGCAAGGATAGAAAATCTAGTTTTCTAACTCATAGATAAGGTGGAGGGAGAAAAGGTAGATTTTGCAAGGGCATTAGTGTGAAGTGAATGCATCAGACTTAATTGGAATTTGAATTTGGTTTGCTGATTGCATTTTCCTACACTGATAACTGTTACACTACATACACATTTAATTCCTTTTTTGATTCTGGCGCTTTCACTGACAAAGTGATAAAATTCATTTTTGGGATCTCAGTAAACAGTCAGTTGAATTTGAATCGAGTTTCTAAACTATCATCATTTTTCTAAACTATAAATGTTTTAACTAAAAAAGTTAAACTTTTATTAAGTCCAAAACTATTTAATTTTCTGTCAAGATATATAATTATCTAAGAAAATAATGATAATATCCCTTTTGATGATATTCTACTAAAATTCTACTATGTTTGGTTTTGAAGGAAGTCACCACTAATATATATATATATATATATATATATATATATATATATATATGTATGTATGTATGTGTGTGTGTGTGTGTGTGCGCGTGTGTGTGTGTGTGTGTGTAGAGAGAGAAGGTGAATGACATTTTAGGAGAATGATAGTACAGCTTTGATATTTGTATATTACTCAAGAATTATTTCATGCAAGTAAAAAGCTAAGGCTGAATCAAATCTAACTGAACAGCTGAAGAAACAAATGTTCTCTTTTCTATTCAATATTTCTATACCCAGTCTCATAACAAATAGTTCTTTGTTTAACCCCATACAGAGAGAGAAGACAGTAAATCCAGAAAACAACTATTGCTTTCATGACATGAAAAGCATTCAACACTTTAACCAAAATCTTTGTTTTAACAAAATTGATTTTTGTACTTTGTGTACATATTCAAATGTATTCAGCACGGGAATGTTTATAGGAATGAAATATGATGTGGTAAGCACAAACTATTGGATGCTTGAACTGAAAATTTTAAATTCAAACTATTACCATATATTTGTCTGTCCAGTTTTCTAGGGAGGGCCACAAATCACAGTAATTGTTTCAACAAGCCTCAAAATCAATGTCACAAGCTACATTCAACTGAGAAAACTTATTAATGACAATGAAGATTCTATGTGTATGTATGTGTGAATATACATGCAACAACACAGGTAACAGCTGAATGCTGCCTTATGTTAAGTACATAACGAAAATAGAGAACAAATGCATAAATGGGTATGTATAGGTGTGCACCCATATCTGAATTTTCAACACCCATCTTTTGATTATATATATGTCTGCTGGGACACTGTAAATAAAGATATAGACAATTTGTGAAGACCCTTGAAAAAAATAGAACTTGGTAGTTTTTCTTTGGAATATAATTCAAAGTAGGGTTACCTGGTGTTGACTGGGCAAAAATAACTTAAACTATATCAATACAGCATAGAATATGTTCTTTAATATATTTTTTCTGAACAACATGAAAAAAGAAGCTGTTGCTGAAAAAATTCTGATACAAAAGAAATGATGTAGAATGCAATCCCTTAGGTTGACAGAGCTTCTGTATACACAACATTAGTGCTTTTTTAAGGAGGCAGTTATAGAACAACCAATATGATTGGCCTTGAGAAAAGTATGGAGAAGCTAGGTTGAGTGATTGTCTTTGTACATTGTTGATGATCATGTTGAATCTGAACTTCAATGGAAACTGAAATCACTATAATTCAAAGGGTAATTATCAGGTCATCCCATAAGTTCTGTCCGAATTTTAACTTTCTGTTAAAATGAACGAAATTTAAAGAGTATTTTATAATGTCTAATGGAGCTGAACATTATTTTTATGTTTAGATGCATTTAAACTGATCAAATTTTATTTCAGAGAACAATAAAATTAAATTTTGTTTGATTAAAACCCTGCTAACATGGAAGTACCCAAGAATCATTTGAGGCACATAATGTTTTATGAGTTCAAGAAAGGAAACTCAGCAGCTGAAGCGTCTAGAAACATTCACTCAGTTTAAGGAGAGGAATGTGTGAATGAAAGAACTTGCAGAAGACGGTTTGCAAAATTCAGAGGTGGAGATTTCACCCTTGAAGATCGAACCGGGCGTCCAGTTGAGTTTGATGAAAAGCTTCTTGAAGCAGCCCTTGAAGAAAATCCTGCTTTATCAGTTGAGGAATTGGCAGTGGTTCTCAGTTCAAACCATACAACTGTTCATCGTCATCTTCAAAAACTTGGAAAAGTTCCTAAACTTGGAAAATGGGTGCCCCATGAATTGTCTGAAAACAACTGCAAATCCCGAGTCGACATCTGCACTTCTCTCCATTCTTGCCAACTTGTTTCACCTTTTTTGGATAGACTTGTGACTGGTGATGAAAAATAGATCTTTTATCAAAATGTTAAGCATCGTAGACAGTGGCTTGGTAAAGGGGAAAGACCCCAGCCACAGCCGAGAAGGGAACTTAATGGGCAGAAGGTTCTTCTTTCAATCTGGTGGGATTGCCAAGGAGTAATCCACTTTGAATTCTTACCACCTAATGCAACAATTAATGCTCAAATATACTGTCAGCAATTAGAGCGTTTGAACCAAGCTTTGAGTTAAAAAAAGACCTGCTCTAGTGAAAAGAGGTGATGTTTCATCAGGACAATGTGTGACCCCACACAGCAAGAATCACATCACAAAAGATCGAAGAACTTGGTTAGGAGAAAATTCCTCATCCACCTTATTCTCCCAATCTCGCTCCTTCAGACTACCATTTGTTTTGTAGCTTACAGAATCATTTGGAAGAAACAGCTTTTGTAACACAGGAAGAGGTTAAAACTGACATTTGTGAGTTCTTTGAATCAAAGCCAAAAGAATTTTTCAGTAATGGAATAAGTAAGCTTGTTAATAGATGGAAGGAAGTCATAGATAATCAGGGAAAATACATTGTTGATTGAATTTGTAATTAAATGTAACATTTGGTCACTTGTTTTCTTTATTCAAAATTCGGACAGAACTGATAACTTTGTTGGAATTATGCAGATTAACATATTCTTTGTTTTGCCTTGATATGTGGCTGCTTAACAGTTCTATTTCAAAATTTGTAGGTGCAAGATTTTTGAGAAGTGAAGGAATAAAGTGTCAAAGAATCATGTCAATTAATTTAGACATTTAAACAACCTCAGAAAACTGATGCAACAACTTGTAATTGTTTAGCAACATCTTTCTTTGGAACAATTTGTAGTTTGAAGTCATTTTTTTAACATTTTAGTAAAAAATAAAAATTGGGTTTATCTCTGAAAGTATTAGAATTTTTTTCTGAAAACATTTTTGGGGTTGGCCAACATGTTACAAATAAAACAGAAAGATGGCTGTAACCATTTTAATTATTTAGTTAGGTTGGAATAAAGTTACTATAATTGAAAATTGACCTCTGTTGATGATGAATGACATTGACATTGTACTGTCAAACCTATCATCTTTTTCTGCCTAAGTTGTCCCTCCCACCAGACTACCCACATATATTATTTGATTATAGAGGTGAAGCCTTGTATAGAACAATCTACACTTTTTGAAAAGATTGGTAACATAGATATGGTGTGCAGTGAGCCATGAAGTTCCCAAACAGCCCTCTTCAAAGTTTTCCTTCTCCAAGACTGGTTACCAACCAAGAGTTATTTTTATATGAAAGTGAATGTAATAAACTTGGATGGAATATTATACATATATATATATATATATATATATATAAAAGTGGACATTGGGGTTAACACTAGGTGTTGACATTCTGTTTCCGGCTGGAACACAATCTTCAGGCCATTGCATTCAAGATTGTGCTAAAGAATAAAACAAACTGTTATGTCGTCTTCTTGGACTTTTATATTTACATACACTCTATCCTTGATATTGAGCACTTTTACCCATAAATATAGCATACCTTAAAATTATATTTTTATCATACAAACAAGAACTTATAGGTAAGTGAATAAAGAGAGACAAGAGCAAAAACTATACTTAGCTGATGCATTTCAGCCTCTATGGGACTTTATTAAAGCAATGTCATTATCTATCTATCTATCTATCTATATATATATATATATATATATATATATATATATATATATATATCAGTGGGCTGTCAACACTGCAGCCAAGCCATCCCAAAATGTAATGCCCTGTATTACTTTGGATCTTGTTGGTTTGGCTGAGAGGGAGCCATATGGTCTGGGGCAGCACATGGCCTCCATATGCCTGTGCCTTGAAGAGCAAAGGACTGAATTTTGACCAAGGAGGGTACTACCTTTGTCTCATATGATAAACAGATGCCTTCGATTATATACACAGGGTGCGATGGTTAAATTGTCGCCATTTTATATTTTTAATTTCACACATGCACGTTGTTTGTTTTTGATTTTGTTGATGCACAGTATAGTAGGATCAGTTGGGCACTGTCTGTGAGAAAAAGGCCACCATGTCACATTTCACTCTGCCAGAAATTTGGAAACTGCATGCTGTAGTGCTTGGCATTCATGCCAGAAGCTCCAATACAAACATCTCAGAGTGTTTGGGTATCAATCTGAGGACAGTGCAGAGGATTCAGAAAGAGTTGGATGAGTTTAATGGTGATTACAAAGGTATGATAGCTTGGAAAACTCACTCTAGTCATTCTGATAAGAAAAGAACTCCTGAATTTGTTGGTGAAATCCAGGTCATGATTGAAAAAGATCCTTCCAAGTCAATCAGGTACATTTCTGCAACCAAATCACCCCTTACATCTGGCCACTTAACTACTCAGATTGCAAGCCCCTTGATTATTATGTGTCAGACACAGTTGAGTGAGAGACCAACAAAACTTCTTGCAACACTGAAGATGAACTGAAGGCAAGAATCATGACAGCATTCACAAACTTAAACAAAGAGAATGTCCAGAGGAGTTGCAGGAGATTCTGAAGTTGTCTGGGGACAGTGGTTGAAGCCAATATTGAATTGAAGATATTTTTGTGTACTTTCGGTAAATATATCTGTTAAAATGTGATGTCAGTGTTATTTCCATTTCTGCATATATATATATATATATATATATATATATATATATATATATATAATTATTCACCAACAAATATTTCTATATGTCCTCATATTTTGGATTATAGACCCACTAGAATATCATGGGAGAATATGAAACTCTTTTTCTCAATTGATTCTCAATCCTTTTTATTGATTGCTACCTTCAGTTGATTTAATTAGAAGCAGTACTTATTTAAATCAATCTTTTGATTCTCTAGGAGGAGTTTGTAGTTGAGAACTGACATCTAATCCCACCATATAGAAAGCATTGCCTTCTTTGGATGTTGACTGCATTTCAATACAGTTAGTGATTTTACTTGCTGTATCACCAAAGGATTTATATTCTATATTATTGTAAAATATTTATTTTTATCACCTGTCATAATTTGTTTAAATATGGTTGAGTGGTTTCTATTTTCTTCCTTAAATTATGTAGAAGCCATACATTAAAGTGACAAATATGACCAAGCTGGTGCAAATGATGTTCATGTTTGGATATTTTGATGCTAATCTCTAGTATTGTATAATTTTGATTATTCTCCAGTAATGTCTTGATTTGGTCAATATCAGCGTCATCTAATCTACCTCATCATGGAACATCATTCACTGAGAAATCTCTAGCACAAACTACTTCTACAAACTACTTTTCATGCATTCAATCATAAACGATACCTTTGCTATAACTGCACAAATTGTTTTGCATTTTTATCTTATTTAAAATGCTGAATATGTGACTTAATTTCTTCTATTTGCAATATTATAATAAAAATAAGCAAAAATATGCCAATTTTGAAAATTAAAAAAAAAACACTTACATGATTGGTGCCACAATGCAGTCTAACATGTTATTTTTGCATAAATGAGTTAAAACTAAATGTTCCTCATACAATTTAATATTACAAACAAAATAAACTTGTTAGGCATGCAGAGTTTAATTATTAAAATCAAAAAGTTTTACAAATAAATAAAATTGGTACAATCAATTAAACAAAAGATTTGCATTTTAGCATATTAATAGCAAATTATATATATATATATATATATATATATATATATACATACATACATATATATATGCACACATACATACATATATATATATACACACACACATATATATATATATATATATATATATACACATACATACATACATATATATATACACATACATACATATATATATACACATACATACATATATATATACACATACATACATACATACATACACATATATATACATATATATATATATATATATATATACATACACACATACATACATATATATATATATACATAAATACATACATATATATATACACACATACATATATATACACACACATATATATATATAAATATATATATATTAATGTATCAAAGTTTGAAAAGATAATGTGAAATAAATGTTGATGTTGTGTAGCAGAAAGGAACTTACAGTTCAAATGCATTTTAACACATTTAACAAAATTAAAAATATTCAAATTAAAATATGGCATTTGTACTTACCTTTAAAATCCTTATCTCTTTCTTTCTCTCTCTCTTCTTTTTCTATACTTCTCTCAATTAGCAAGACGGCAAGTCTTAAATAAAAAGAAGAAGAAAAAAAGACTGAACCCGGCCAAAAAACACTGAAAGTTTGCAGGACATGAGCGTACCTTTTTGTGACTGAAAACTACCAAAAATCAAAGAGGCTTCATGCATAACTTCTGAAATGAAAAAGAAAGGAATGCTGGAAAATAAAATAATTTTGAACAATCAAAAATTAACACAAAGGAGACTTTTGAAGTTATCTGAAACCAAGGTCCCACTAGAATCTCATAGCCCAGTCAAAGCTGACACCTCTGAGCTGAAAAGACTGCTACCAATATCTACCTTATAAACAAACATTTTTTGACACCAAATATCAAAGGACTCACTCTAAAGAAAATAAATAAATATATATTATTTATTTTATACTCTTGAGTCAGTTTGTTGTATTTCTGAATTTCAGATAAAAGAATTACCCTCTGGCATGCAACATTCACAAGGTATAATCAATATGATATTCTAAAATTATTGACAAACAAATTGATATACAATAAAGTATTTCAAGGTATTTGTTTGTATTTTTTTGTTAGTGAACAAGGCATTGTGTTATGCAAATATCTTTTCCATATGCATAACATGCAAATCCATGTCCATTTTAAACTTTGAAACTTTCAGACATAGATGTTGCACTGGTTGTCACTTGTCTTTCTACCTTCTTATCCTTGGAAACATTCAACAATGGCCAGAAGTACTTGTAATATAACATACTTTCAGCAAGTTCATTTAAAATCTCTCACCTGTCATCAAATAATTTATTCAACACCAGGAGAAACTCAATAAAAGTATTAGGTTGGTGCAAAAATAATGATGTAATAGTGTCGTTTTTTGACGTTAAAAAATACGTCAAAAAACAACATTATTACATCATTATTTCTGCACCAACCTAATATTAACAAACATTATTTCTCCATTTTATTTAATAGAATACATTATCTATCTATCTCTCTCTCTCTCTCTCTCTATCTATATATATATATATATATATATATATATATATATATATATATATATATAATATGTATATATATATACACACACAGACACACAGAGAAAAAGAAAGAGAAGGAGAAAGAGAGAGAAGGAGAAGGAGAGAGATGATGAAAGTAAATGGACATCTTCATTTTCTAACAAGAATTAAGGATTTGAGATTATTAAATTAAAAATTGGAAGAGCTTTCATTAGCAGATTTAAAGATTTTAAACTTTTAGGCATAAAAGTTATTTGAATGTTCACTCTTCTTTTGGGATATCTGAACAGTGTTTTTTTTAATCCTCATCAGTAAATTGTATGATTGCATGGTTCTCACTTGAAGGAAGAATTCTATAATTTGATGCTGACTTGAAAACCATATGAATGCTTAAAATTTTAACAGTTTATGAAAACATGGTTAATTGTAGACTTAAACAGGTCAAGATTGTAGTGATCTAGGAAGCATCTCATCAATGAAATACAAAGGGAATAAGGGAATTCACTACAATGTGTGTATGGCATGGCAGGTCTTATCCATGAAGATTAGAATTGGTAGAACTAAGAAAAATGCAGTTCTTCTTGCATATGTAGTAAAAGGGCTGTAGGGTGGATAAATAAAAAGACATACTCACCTGTAGATGCTTTTGGACTCTATTGAAACTGGAAAGTGTACCATCAGCATATTCACAAAAGATCAAAGTATACTCTTAGAAGATCATTAATGTAAAATACATAGAGAGTTGGATTGAGATGCAGGCCTTGGGGTATGTTTGTTTTCATCACTTGTGCCTAGAAAGACTGACTGTTAACAACTGCCTCCATGGAACTACCTGCTAGAAAGGACTTGATAATTGAGAAGATTCTTTCCAGAGATCAATATAAAAGAGGCAATGGTAAAGGTAATAATAATGTTAGCTATTTTCCTGTAAAAAACATTGACCAAACAACCTGTACTGTTTTTGGTTGAAATTTAGAAAATCTCTCACTTAAAATAATTTTTCAGGAAAATAGGTTTCTCAAGTCCAGTAGCTGTTATCATTCTTTCCAGTATTGATGCAAGTTCACTTGCTGGAAAGAATTTTATTTGAAATTGTGTTGAATATCAACATCTTGATTATGTCATTATTTTCTCTTTGATTTACATTTTTGTATCCAAATCCACTTTTGTTGTTACTGTTGTCGGTAGTCTTTAAGTGATGTACTTTCTCTTATTTGGTACAGTTCTTTGTGATTTGGTAGTGCTAGTCAATGTTCAAAGAAGAATGGTCTTTGCCAAGACCCTTACCCTTCACTCACTCAAAGCCATTTTTAATCATCGATCATAGAAAGTGGTTGTATACAGTTTAGATATTTTTTAATAAGTTTGGCATGATGCATGGCATCCATATGAAAGTCTTGATCTGATGAAGTTATTTAAGAACATAACTTAAGTTTTCAGGTTGATATTTTGTTGCAATTTGCTTTTCTCCGATACTAAAATTGTTATAACTGATCCATATATTTAGTATTTACTAATTCTACATTCTGAAATTTTATGATGGATTTAGGGTATGTGCCATCACTGCATTCCAGTTACAGATCATAGCTTCTGTTTTGGAATGGTTTATCTTGAATCCTGTTTCTTGGAACACTTGGTAGAGGAAGTTGAGTTTTTGTTCAAGATCATTTTTATTTCAACTATGAATACCTATGTCATCAGCATAGTTCCTCCCTCATCATTAGTACCCTTGAGAGGGAAAGCAGGATCATTGCCTTCTATTAGTAGATTCATTTGGAATGTGGTATGGAATGCTTAAATGATCAGTGGCCATCTGTCCTTGTCAATGTGTAGAGCATAGTCTAGGATTAAATAGACTGAGGATCTCATTTTCTCTTTATCAAAATCCTGATGCAGTTTAAAATGTTTTCATACTGGGGTCTTTGCCAGACATGTAAGATTTGTAGATGGATACATTTCCTCTATTAGATCATTGTATTCAGTGGAGTTAGAGTTTGGAAGGTGGTTTGTAATGGATGAGAAGAGGAAGTCTTTATTGATATGGTCATATGCTGCTGTGGGGTCAATAAAGCAGGTATACAGTAAAGCAATTTCTTGCAGAGGGTGATAAGCAGTTTCTTGGAGTTATTTCATGAAATATATGCCATCATTGTATCCTAAACTGAGTTGTGAGGAGTTGACTTTTGTAAAATGATGACAGCCTAGTTAATAAATTTATACTTTCGCCATGATGAATCCAATTGAGATGGTGTTTGATGTATCTGATTTCAATATTATTGGTTGTAATAAATTTATTTATATGTGTCTTGAGGAGGCTGGTGGTATTTATTTCTAATTTAGCTTTGTTAAGAACAGAGTCTAGTTTGAATTGGCCTGCTTTTAAATATCAAAAATGTTATATTTATCACTTGTTTGAATTACAATGTTCTTGTTATTTCTAAGTTCAGTATAAGCTTGTTTTAGTGCTCTGTTTAAAAGTAGGGTACATTGTCAGTATTTATGTATCATCTCATGCACACAAAGTTCTTGTGCTCATCACCTGAACATTTTATTTATTTTCCATTTTAGAACGGTTCTGATATTTAATTTCTGGCATTCTTCATTTGAAGTGAGATGCTAATAAATTGGCAATATCATTCAGCATCGTTTTTTGACTGGGTACTTTTCCTAATTCCTGCAAAATTTACCAATACCATGATTTATATTTATATATATCTGTTTTATTTAGAAGTTTAAAAAATCATTATGAATATGTTTTTCTTACTTCCAAAAATAGGTAGGAAAAAAGAACTGACAGGTACTAACATTTTGCTTGAAGTAAGGCAAAAAAGAAAATATTTAAATATTTTAGGAATCTGAACATTTAAAGTCTATACATAATATTGGTGATAAGCAGTTATGAGTATAGCATATATCCTCATTTTGTTTATTGTAGCTTTTGTTTAAAATATTTTACTTAGGCCTTTGCCAATCTACTATGAGGCAGATGATTATAGTTAACATGATTGAAACCATAACAACAATTTAAACCTTTCCCAAGAGCATGAAAATGACATTACCTATTAAAATTTGAATTGAACTAAGTACATAAAAACAACTTTTCAAATCATCATCTATTGGCTCAATTTACACTTTTCCCAGTAATTTGTAATTATTAGAATGAAAATCCATGTCAATGTCTCTGTTTTCAATTATACTGAAAGAGAAAACATTAGATTAACCAAGTAAAAAACACAACTATAAAAAATCAAATGTCAGAACATATACATACCATTAATGCCATTTGACATCAATTTGCTAACAAATGACCAACAGCTGAGATGTTGATAAGATCAAAGGACTTTTTCTTTGTGTAGATTGTAGAATTAATCACTGTAAAAAATTACAACAATTAAATATGTTTAAATGAAGGAAAAAAAGTAAATATTATCATAGGATAGGCAACAGGCAAAAACTGAAATATTTTGTATCCTATAAATTTTGCTTGTTTACAAAAAACAATTATTTTGTGTTTCTTGTCTGTGAATTACTAAAATTACAATATATTTCAGATTGAATACAATCTGTCTTGTACAAATGTTTTATTTGGTGATGCATGTTTCCAGAAAAGAAACACATTATCATTTTGTTTTGATTTCATGTCAAAATATATTTTGCTATTGGCAGTTTAGATATTCTTTAACATAGTAATTGGCAAAAAATGCAAGGTTGGGTTTCCCACATATATCATGTTATCAGTGAATCCAATATGAAATGGACAGTGGTAAAGATGACGCTTAGGTACAAACAGATATTAAGACATGTTGAAAAAAATCTGATTAACATAAATTGACTCAAAAGTATAGAGTTTGCATTAAATTACTTTGTTTGAAAACAGATGCACAAAGTAAGTTGAGGTTTGCTGAGCTTATTTTAAGTTGAGATTGAATATAATTCATTCTCTGTTTTTAACACAAAATGATTAGAATCTATTAAATCAATTTTCATTATATTTCTGTTCAGATTGAATAAGATAATTTATGAAACTGTCATCTATTTTCTCTTTTTGTATAGACAATTCAAAATCTTGAAATCAAGCTTAAATTTTCTTATCATTAAAGTTTGATTAAAACAAAAGAAACAACTGATTCAAATAAACAAATCTTTCCTCTCAGAATGATATTCTAGAAAATAATTTCCAAAAAATTTAATCCTGAAAACACATTTTAAAATTTTTATTGTCATATACATCAATGTTTAAATTGATCACTATTCAAATACTACCATATTTTAATAGAAGTTATTTTAAATTACTTTTCACATATGTTTGTATAAATCTTAAAATAACATTAAAATAAATAAACAATAAAACATAATTTTACAACATTTATTTCAACATTTTGAATATGATTATTGCAGGCATTTTGCTTGTAACAGCAATAACAAAAGCTGTTGTAACTTATTCATGGATATAGATTATTCATGGGTATTGGCCACTCAAAGATATTAGTCATTTATTGGTATTAATTATTCATGGATATTGATCAATTGTGGTTATTGACATTCATGGATATTGGTTATTCTTGGACATTGGTCAATCATTGATATCAATCACTCATGGGTATTGGTTTTTCATGTGTACTAGTCATTCATGGGTGTTGGTCATTCATGGTTATTAGTTATTCATGAGTATTGGTCATCAACAACAAATAAAAAACTATTCTTTTATTTTGATTATTTTCATGGAATTATTATTTTGCAATTATGTTCAAAGTCACATCATCAATTCAAAAAATTTGAAAGATTACAAAGCTGATCTTTTGTAAACATATTTGAAGAATTCTTTTTTTTCTTAATCATTTCACCCCAAGCAAGGCAATAAAAAGTCACTAAGATGCAAGAGGTTACTGAGTGTTAGACAATATGAGAAAAACTGCTATTAAGGAGAGTGGATAATAAAAGAATAAGAATTAAGAAGACAAGATAATGAGTGACATTGCATTTCAATTTTTGAAGATCAAAGTTTACTGGGAAGCAAGAAGCTGTAAGAGAATTCCACAAGCAAGAAGTGCTATAAAATAAACAGTATAGATGCAAAACAGGCTAGATGTAACATTTTATGGGCTAGACAGAAATGTCTCAACAGTATTATTATGTAACAAATAATTGGGATTGCTTACAGAAATAAATTATTGGGACTTATATATATCATGAGGATCAAAGAAAATAGAATGAAATCTTTTTTAAGAAAAATAATAATTATTAGTATTTTATTAAGCAGCTAAATATCCAGTTAGTACCCAGGCAAATTGTTTGAGGATTTGTTGTAAACATTAATGCATAATACTGGTATTATTTATCAAGGAACAGCTTAATTTATGAGCAGACAGGAGAGATTGGAAAAGGATATCTCTTCAAATAAACTTTCAACAATTTCACAGTAAAAACTGTGAAATTGAGATTCTAGTTCACAAAACTATTTGATGACTAAAGAGAAAATCAGGAACAGACAGAAAGCAAAGTGATTTTTATTTGATATATGAGATGCTACAGAATGAATATAGACTTTTACACAGTACCATTACACTATAAAATAAAATATAAAATATAATTTTTCAAGCTTTGCCATAAATTTTCAAATAGGTCAAGAGTTAGAAACATGTCTACATTGTTCTGAACAAACCATTTGCAAGTTACTGAAGCTGTATCATTTTGATAACTATCCTATTGAAATATGTAAACCTTTTCAATCCCCAACAGAAGAGACAAAATTAACTTCTACAATACTCCAATCCATTCATAGTTCCTTCAATTGTGCATGCAATTTTAAGCTATTCCTTAGCAGTTTCTTACTAATAGTTCTTTTAATAAGCAATGATCCATCTGCTTATGAATAATCTTGGAACTCCTTTCAAGTTATCATTGATCTATTTTGACACTTTTAAGCATTGAGTTGCTCATTAATAGATTTTTCCATGGATTTTCCATTTTTCCTGAAAATTCCAAGCAAATTCAAAAATATATTCAAAATAATCAATCAACTTGTACTAGTAGAAATATTTAACATTTTGGCAACTGAAACCTTCATTATGTCACTTAATTATATCATTCTTTTGTTCCATTGAGAACTAATTTACTTTAAACATAGCAGCCCCATTGCAAGCAGTGAATGACAAGTGTGAAAAGATTCCAAAAGTTTTGGGCAGAATGTTCTAGGCATGCATTCATTCTTAAATAATATTTCAATGATAAATTTTTAATAAATTAAATTAATTTTTTCCACATATCTCATATGAGCATTTATAAGGCATTTGAAAATATTTGGATACATGAATCACATGAATATTTGTGTGCTTTATGATTTAATAGGAAAAAAAATAATGGACCACATTTTCATGAGTGAATCTGTTTATATGCAACAAAAATGACTATTTTTGAAAAGAATGATCATAAGAAATGAAAAATGGATTGTTTAAAACAATGTGGAGCAAAAGAGTACTGAGGAAAACAAAATGAGCCATCATTAAACACTTCAAAAGCCTGTCTCCATCTGGATAAGTTTATGTTGTATATTTGGTAGGATTGGAAGGGCAATGTATATTACAAGCTCCTTCCAGTTGAATTCAGTCAAGTACTATTTTTGATTGAACCAATCAAAATCAGCAATTGATGAAAAGCAACAGGAACAGGCCAATCAGAAAAGTTTTGTTTACCATCAGGGCAACACTAGACTCTATGTTTCCTTGAAGACCTGTTAGAAATTGCTACATTTTGACTGGAATGTCCTACTACATCCATTGTACTCACCTAATTTGCACCTTTTGATTTCCAGTTATTGTGATCTCTACAAAATTCTCTTAATGCAAAAAAGTTAAATTCTCTGAAAGTCTGTAAAAACCACTTCTAGTTCATCACCTAGAATGATGCCAAGATTTGTGGGTATGGAATAAATGTGGCAAAAGGTAATGGAATAAAATAGCAAATAACAGATTGAATAAATATATTTACAAAGCTCTAAACATCCTTGAAATTCTCCACTTTTGTGTAACCAACAGATAGCTTGCCAGACTACCTAACATCTAAGAAAGAAAAAATTCCTGAAACAAGAAAAGAAAAAAGAAAGACAAAAAAGCAAACACCTGGCTATGCAGTAAAGTTCTCAATGCACAGATTACTCAGACATAAAGAAAACACTTCACAATGTCAGCACAGTCATTACTCAAGTTTCACACTCTTGCAATCCTCAGATGACTAGACAACTAGTCATCTGAAGATCACAAGAGTATGAAACATGAGTAATGACTTGAGCTGTCTTTTGCTAAGTATATATATATATATATATATATATATATATATATATATATATATATATATATATAGTTGACAAATAAAGACTGTCAATCAAATGAATTTTACTTAGCATGAAATCTGATTCTACTCTCTATGAATTAAGATTATATATACATATATATGTGTGTGGGGGGGAGTGGATATTGAAAAGGGCTTGGCCCAGTAAATTCCCACTCAATATTCTGATGTACAATCATTTCATTGAAAAACTGATTGGAATAAGTAGTAAATGAAAATAACTGTACAGCCCTCATATAATATATATATATATACGTGTGTGCTTATACAAATTTATATCTGCCTAAAATTGAAAAGAATTCCTTTTGTTGGTGATAATATGTATAATAATACCGTAAATGATTTTAGTGTCAATTAAGATGACCTTAAAGAATGAAAATTATGCATTTTATAGCGATTTTGCACAAGAGCTATTGAAATAAGTTCATCTTATATATGGCTTGATTGATATCAACACTAGGCAATGGCAATAAACTCTTCTCTGTTATAGATAATTGACTTACTAAATAATCATTAAACCAATAATATATTTCTAGGGAGATCATGATATAATTTTCAAAGGAAGATGTCATTCTATGTGTGGAAGATACCTTAATCTAATTAGCTCTTCTTCTTTTGCAGGAAGTTAAAACTATAAAAAGAATAGTTTGCTCACAAGCTCTGAACTTATCCTAGTTTCTCCCAAAATTAACCCAGTAATCCAAAGTCAGGTAAAGAAGCAAATGCCATGGAATTTCATTGGCCTATCATAATATATCTAATCAATCAATAGTTATTATTCAAGACTGATTATGCAATCTTTATATCATTTTTGTTGGAGAGGAGGAAATCTAGAGGAGGAACTGTTCAGAAACAAGAAAACCAATGATGTATATCCAAAAATTAAAAATCCTAATTCATAGTGATTCAATGTCAATTCATCTGATTGATATTCCTCGTTTGTCAAATATGTTTAACCGATTGGGCAAACACAGTGGCTGTAATAAGAATACAAAAAGCAATAAATTAAATTGTAAATTTTAGTTCACAAACTAAGTGCATTTGCTTATATGGTTGGTTCAGTATATTTTATAAAGGAAAACTGTTGTCATAAAAATATAAATGCATTTTATTGTATAGTATTGAATCCAGTGATTAGTGATTAAGAAACTTTTAAAAATCTGATCAATTACTCCATTGGGGAGTATAGTGTTCTGAGAGTAAATAGTCCAAACATACATTCCTGCCAACCATTTTATGGATGGGATAAAACATGAACAAATACATGTCTATATGAAATATCTTGTAAAATTCTATATTACAATATAAAACTCTATTTGGTATAATAAGAAATTACTATAATGTTTAAGATTTAAAACAAAACTAAAATTTTAAAGATAACAAAGAGTAAACCACATACTCTACTTTAATTTGTTTGGTGTGCTCACTTTTTAAAATCAATGAGTGATAAATCTTATTATAATTAACCAAATGTCTTTTTTATCCATCTGTTGTGTTATTGCATAATGCAAGGACAGTTAGAGATATGGTCACCAAATTTTGTGCTAACTAATGCATGTTTTTAGAATATTAGTTTTTGAAAATTCCAAAACTTTTCAATCTTGAGGAAGAGGTATGATTTACAAGTAAAATGCTAAACTTGACCCTCTCTTTGTCTCCATCAGGTTAGCTAAACTGAATATTACTAAATTTTTATCTTTTTGTTTAACCATATAACACAGACATCTAGCTGTAAATATAAAAACTAGAAAGCAAAGTTATGGCATTTTCCCTGTGATTCTTTTTTCTGGTCACTGGAATGTGAAAACATTGTATTTTTGTGTTTACATTTGGAGTACAAGCAATTGCTACCATAAATGTTATTTTCTTGATGATGTTTATTAGTCTTCCCAAAAATATAGTTTTGTATATTGCTTTTATGTTTTAATGTGTTAAAAAGACATACAAATTTACGGTAAAAAAGGAGTAACTTAATTTTTTGTGAAATTTGTCTAGATATTTAAATTAAATATACTCCACAAATAAAATTTCAATATATACATTGTTCACATCACTGATCTATTAATAGAGCCTATGATCTCATTTATGCCTTCTATCACAATTAACTTCAGATCTGGCCTGTAGGGCTTGTTTCCAATTTATATTCAACAATTGAATGAAGATGATTGTATCCAATTTTAAATAAACTCATCAAAGATATCTAAAAATGATGTACATTTATTTCAAATTAATTCATATTTGTAGTAAAAATTATCTTTTTAAGAGATGTAATGATGTCATAAAACAACTCCAATAAATTGCATACCTCTCTAATAGGAAATTAAATAGCTGCTATGTTGACTCACAGCAGCATAAGATCACATCAATAGAGACTTCCTCTTCTCGTCAATTAAAAATTACCTTCTAAGCTCCAAATCCTCTGAATGCATCATTCTAATAGAGGAGCTTTATCAGTCCACAAAATCTTACATGGTTGGCAAGGACCTTAATATGGAAACATTTCAAACTTTATAAGAAGTATGACAAGGAAGAAATGAGAGACCCAGTTTATTTAATCTCTTCCTAGACTATGCACTGCACATTGAGATGTACAACCGGGAAGAGATGGGCACTGATCATTCATGCATTCTATACGACACCCCAAATGAATCTACTAATTGAACACAACAATCCTGCTTTCCCTCCCAAGTCCAATGTACTGATGATCAGGGCAGGGGATGTTATGCTGATCACATAGATATTCATAGTTGTAATAAGAATGATCTTGAACAGAAAGTCAAAATCCTCAACCAAATGTTTCAAGAAATAGGACTCAAGGTAAACCTTTTCAAAACAGAAACTATGAAGTGGAATTGAAATGAAAGCAGTAATGGCACATACTCTGAATCCATCCTAAAAATTCAGGATGTAGAATTAGTAAATACTAAAGACTTGGTGTATGGATTAGTTATAACAAATTTAGTATTGGAGATAAGGAAATTGAACATAGAATAGACTGCACTAGAATTTCTACCAACACTGTAAATTACTACAAAACCAAAATATTAACCTGAAAACTTGAGTCATAATCTTAAATAGACTTGTCAGACTTTCATATGGAAACCCATTTCACCAAGCCCATTCAGAAATATCTATACTGTCTACTGTATACAATCTGCTTTTTCAGGTCAATGGTTAAAAATAAATTTGAGTGACTGAAGCCTATTGGTCTTGGTGAAGACAATCCTACTTTAAACCTTGTGGACTGAATCACAAATAAAGAACTGTAGCAACCAGATCACTTGGGGACTACCAACTGCTGTAACAACTAAATTGGAGAGAACCTTAACTTAAAGAGAAAATAATGATATAATCAAGATGTTGATGTTCCACACTACTTAAAAAATGATTAGGAAGTGAACTTGCATCAGTACTGGAAAGAATGATAACAGCTACTGGACTTAACAAACCTATTTTTCTGAAAAATTGTTTTTAAGTAAATGATTTTATAAATTTCAACTGAGAGCAGTACCGGCTACTTGGTCAATGAATGCCAAATGTTTCCTTGTAGAGAAACAGTTAATATTACCATTACTATTATCATTTGATTTATTGCAGGCTACATTTAATGTTTATATTTGTAAACAAAATGTAAAACCAAAGTTTATATTATATAACTTTTTGATTTATAACTTTTTTATTATATAGCATTTTTATCAAGCAAAAAAATTGGATCCTAATTAAAGGTGGATACACAAGAAATATTTATCAGGCTTGAGTTATATTTTCTGATATTGTGCAGCTAATTAATATTTTTAAAATATTATATCTAACTACTTAGCTACCAAAAAAGATTCTGTCTAACAAAGTATGTTGATTCTATATTCAGAAATTAGCTTACTACTTAAGGACTCATTAAGGGCTCATTTATAGACCCTTCCATTCTTTGTTATGTATGAGACCCTTTTAGTATTTTTCTGTATAATATCCCCTAGAAAATAACAGATTTTGAATATATTTACCACAGCTGTACTAAGAAAGATTTCCTCAACTTTTTTCCACAGAAAACTGCAAAATTTAGCAGTTAAAGAAGAGTGAAGCTAAAAATATCAAACATTTTTTCACTAGGAATATTAATTTTCTTGAATATATTAAAAATTATAAACTGTGATGATTTTTTTTTATCAAACATATACACATTTATAAAAACATTGTTTAAAAAATATTTTTGAAATATTAAAATATATAATGGTTCAATTCTTCTTTTGAATTACAAAGATGTACAACTGTGGGCTCTGACAGTGAAGAAATAATAAATTTAATATATTTTATAAGTTTTGAGTTTCTTACAATAATATAGAATAAAGAATATTAATTAAAATAAATCCTTTGTTATGAATAAAGAAAAAATAATTCAATCTATAATGAAAACTATCTACAGAGAAAATTCAGTGAAAGAATAAAATCCTAATACCTTAGAAATAAGTCTCAAATGATGATAACAACTGATATGAAAGGGCAAGCAATAAATTATTCCTCAATTTCACCTATAATTATATAAAAAAACCCACTAAACTTAGGTAATTCAGTAAAATTCAATAATTGCCATATAGATCTCTGTCAGTTGCCTGTAAATGTAAGCATATCGTCTCCTTTGTTATTCTCAAAATAAGTGAGCAGGTGTGGAACATGTTAGGTTTAATGGAAGAGTATTGATAAAGGTCAAATGAACATAGGGAGATTTCAGAGACAGATGCCTTCACTCATAGCAGATGTGACATACAGTGTCCTAGGGTATGAGAAAAGGGAGGAGAAATCCAGTATCTGGCTCTAACCATTATGAGTGGCTAACATCAACATCTTGGTCAGTCAGCAGAAACTGGTTTGCAGAAAAGTCTATGATTACGCAATTAATACCACCTGTTTCTGCAGCCAATCGAAGCATTTGCAGGTGTCTACAGCCATAGATGACCTCTTGTACACTTGACTTGCATGGATCCTATTTCAGTAAACAATCCATATCATAAAAGACATTGGTCCTCTTTTGCTCTCTATGCATTTATCAAGGGGAAGCATTTCATCACTAGTCACATTTCTTTTGTGACTTGTAGCTAGCTGGCCATTGAATTACTGACCAGCATTTTGCTGCTTGGACTTCCACAACATCCACAATGGATAGGGCTAAACTGCCCACTCTCTTACTATATTTGACTTTTTTCTTTTCTTTTTCCATTTCTGCTGCTCGTGAAAGGTAAGTCATTACAGCAATTTGCTGTTAAACTCTTTAAAAAGTTGTAGATTCTTTGTAAAATTTTATCATCTTTAATCTCTTTAATGTTTTTATTTTTTAAACAAAAATTAGAACCAATACTTAAGTGTTATTCTTTTTATAATATTCTTTGGATTATAAAAATACAGAAATAAAGAAAACTGAGTAATTAAAACATGAATTACTGAGTTAGAAAAGCTACAGGGTATAGTAAATTTTAACTTTTATTTTTTGATACTGAATATTTAAGGATAATTTTTTTAACAAATTATATGCAAACATTCAGTGACCATGTTTTCTTGTGTTCATATCTTAAAAACATAAGTTCTATTATATCCATCATGTCTTAAAAACATAAGTTCTGTCAGTATCCTTTTTGAGTATTTTAATAGAATTTAAAAAATAATGAGAAAAAGAAAAATCTCAAAAGACAAAAATGGTTCTAACTGACAAATCTCCAAATGACTTCTCAAAATATTTTTGAATTAAATGTATTTCAATTCAGAAAAAATTACCTTTTTTTCTTATAATAATTTTCTACACTGATATTTTTTAAAATTGATTTTATTCCACTGCAGCTAACTTTGTCTCCAGATAACCTATTTAAATATTTTTAAATTTGTGTTTAATTTGTTTTGTTAATACTACATGCCAATTTAAGAGAAAAAATTTAGGAAAAGAAAAATGCAGAAGGCTACTGTTACATTTATATTTTGGATATTGTGGATTTTCTAATAATAGATGAATTTTCATGGTTAAAAATAACTTTTTATTAAGTAATATTAGTCTAGTCAGTTTAGTCAGTAGAAATAAACTAATTTGGAGTTATGTATTTGAAACAAATCCTGTAAAGCTCATTACTTGAATTAACTTTCACATATGTTCCTTAAAATTTTAAGGTTTTTTAATTTTAGATGTGTTTTATATTAATTATTATATATCAAAGGTTTTCTATTAACCTGCAACTTTTTATCTTATCAAAGAACTGATTTTGGTGCCATTTTGCAGCTTTCCAGGGAATTAGAAATTTTTCATTAAGACAGTTTTGTAAAGTACTTAATGAATGGTGCAATTGAAAGTTGGTGAATATAGTGGATGAACTGTAATAATTTGTGCCTGGTTAGCTAATAAACATGTAACCTAGTGCTATTCTGGTAGACTGGTTAATTGATTTAATGATATATCAACTCTTGCTTGGTCACTCAGTGTCAAAGTCAGTCCATCTTTTTTCTGTTACTTCATTTGTCTTTTCTATTTCTTTTAATCCAGGACCAAATATATAATTTTTACAAGACAAAAATCAAAATGAATTAAGTTTTAATGTTAACAAGAAAATTTCCTTAATTTGTTTTATTGCTTTGTATAGTGAACTCTCCCTGTAGATTTTAGACATATGAAGGTCCAACAGTTCACATTTAAAACTGAGAGACTAGACTACACCCACATATGATTTTATTAGACAGGTGACTACCTACATATATGACTGGATTATAGAGGTGACTACCTACACATATGACTGGATTATAGAGGTGACTACCTACACATATGACTGGATTATAGAGGTGACTACCTACACATATGACTGGATTATAGAGGTGACTACCTACACATATGACTTGATCAAGTCATGTGCAGAACAATTCACACTTTTTGAAAGGACTGGTGACAGAGAAATGGTGTGCTGTGAACTCTGAAGTACCCAAACAAGCCTCTTCAATGTTTTCCTTTTCATAGACTGGTTCCCAAACAATAATAATAATAAAGTCAAGTATTAAATAATCCATAACTGAGGAGGATAAGAAATAACTTTCCCAAGTGAAAGTGAATGTAACAAACTTGGCTGGAATGTTTTATATATATATATATATATATATATATATATATATATATATATATATATATGTCTGTGTGTGTGTGTATGTGTGTGTGTGTGTGTGTGTGTATTATACATAGTTACATTAGAACATGTAAGTAATTACTACAAAATTGTAGATTTTGTTTCAACATTTAAATAAAACGACTCTTCAGGTAGTTAACAATGATGGTAAACCATGCAGACAAAAAAGTGCCACAGAAAAATTACAGTCCCAAGTGGAATTGATTTTTTATTCATCGAAACTTATCTTGACATGCAAAACATACTTAAGTCATTTGCAATTATTTTATACATTTTTACAATAGTCAAAATAAAGTTAACAAATATCTTATTTTTTGATATAATCTATGGAGTGGCTCATATTATTTAGTGATGTATAATTGTTTGAAAATATCCATCTGATTTCATAGAAACTAATTAACTTATTAGAGATAAAAAGAAGAGATAAAAGATCTTTGTATTTTTATTTCACTGAACAGTCCAGTATGAAAATATACAAATACTGGTAGCAGTTAAAGCAGATCTGAATGATAATTCATTTTCATTTGTCAAGAAAATGGTTCATAATTAGAAAACTAGAGAAGTATGTTCTTATCATAGAATTTTTACAACATTGCATTTTTATTGCTTGTAATTAAAATACATTTCAAAAATTAAGTTTTCATCAATGAAAAATAATTTTATTAAAAATAAATTTATCTAATTAATGCACAGAAAAAAATCATGGAAAAGAAGCAATAGTTATAGAAAAATATTTTCGTTTTAAAACAAGTAATATTTCTAATAAAATAAGTAATACCTTAATAACATTTATATTTAATTTATAGTAATGCAGTAGATACAAGTACAATTTGACTACTAAATATTAGTGATAACAGTTGTTTATTAGACAATATTTAATTTCAATAAATGAAATTAGATACAACTTTATTAACATTTATTTATTATTTATTTAGTATAAATTATGAATTATATTGCAACATTATTAAAATATTATTAATTTTATTTTAAGATATATTAAATTAAAATAAGACTTAATACTGTTTTAAATGAAAATATTTTCTCTATAATTTCTTAGTTGCAAGTCAAAGTAATGACTTTTTCCTGTGACTATATTTTCTACAATTGTTTGTAACCTCAAGTATGAAAATGTCTAACTGAACAATAAAATGTAGTAAAAACTGGTAACTAAGCATGGATAAAGTTGTTGATACATTCCATTCATATCAAATTGATACACTCTATTTGACAAAAAATGAACAATAAATATTTTTTATAATGTGTTTTTATTACAAAATGAATGTTTGCACCCAAACTACTACCAATTAAACCCTTTTGTGCTTAAAATTTGGAAAAATTTGTGACAAATGATGATGAAAACAATGTTGAAATCAGAATGACTCAATTTAAATTTTGTGAAACTCAACTTAACTGGATGTTAAATCTTTCGTGCATCCCCCAGAAAACCACATTAAAAATTCGAACGCAAACCCGTTGGAACATACCCTTCACCTAAAATTTAACTGAAGGTTTTTAAAAACCTAGTTAGACACTTCTGTGAAACAATTATTTAAAAATCTAATAATCTTAAAACTTTAAGAAAAACTTTACTAAATGACGAGTCGCCAGCACTATAATTGACTTTTTATTTCTTGAGGATACGTCTTCACAGTCAAGGGTAAAGATGACAACAACCCTCTTCACCATTGTTCAAGATTTTTGACGTTTCCTCAAGTAATTTTCAGGAAAAAAGGGCGTTTTTTTAACGTTTCACTCCACTAAAGCCACTAGGGCGCAAGAGGTTACTGAGTGTTACAGAATATGAAAAAACTACTATTAAGGAGAGGACAATAAAAGAATTAAGAAGACGGAAGATAAAGTTTGATAATGAATTTAAATTTTTGAAGACCAAAGTTGACTGGTAAGCAAGAAACCGGAAGAGAATTCCACAAGTGAGAAGCGCGGTAGAAGAAACTGTTAGGATAAAACTTACGGTTACATCTAGCCATTTCAACTGGAAATTGATGTAACCTTGCCGCCAATCTAGTACTGAGCTTAAATTCATAAAGTCTACGTACCATAGAAAAAGTTAATCAGAACAATTACCATGAAAGTGTTTATAGAAAAGACACAGTTGGAAAAGAGCTAAATCTGAGATGCCAGATCAGAACCAGTAACATTTCAGATAAATAACAGGAGCACCAGACTACATGTGACAGTAATATTTAAAGCAAATCTGAATGACAGATTTATAAATATGTAAGATAGATTCTGTCGAGAAATATTTTCTAGCACGATATAGTGAACTAACTTTCTTATCTGTAGACTTAGCAATTGAGTCAGTATACTCTTTTCATTCATGTCAAATGAAAACCTTAATCAGAGAGGGCATAATAAGTCACTCTCCTGGAGGTTAACATCAGCCAATTTAACTTTATGGAACCAATTAGATTTACTATTAAGAAAAAAGTAAATAGTTTTGTCCTCAGCATATCGAATTGATAACTGATAACACCAAGAATGTCATTTAGGAAAATTAGAAACAATGTACAATTTTTTTTCGCCTATTGTTTTTGGGGTCAAACTAATTTTTAATCTTACTAACATAAAGACCCCTTCCCGACCACCTAGTAAAAAAGTTTACTCACCCTAAGGTATTCTATTGATAATTATAATTTTGGATATAAATGAGATTTAGGGAAAAACTCTGTGCAAAAAAAATGTGACTCACTTATTTCCTGCAATCAATAGAAACATAACCGAACAGCTTTAAATAAAGAATAATAGAGGTATAATTTATTTATAATAGGTAATATAGTTTGAAATATTTAATAATCTATGGGTCCTCCTTTATTTTGGATAACCTTTTCAACCCTTTTTGGCATTGACTTGATTAGGTTCTGGCAAATCTCATCTCGAAGCATTGAATTCCATTCGGATATGAAATTCACAATCAAATCCTCTTTGTTGCTCAACTGCTTTCTCGAGAGCCTGTACTTTATAATGCTCCATAAGTTTTCTATGGGGCTGAGGTCAGGAGATTCGGGTGGCCATGTCATAACACTCACCTGCTTCTCATCAAAGTATTCCTTCATCAATTTTGATTTGTGATAGGGAGTATTATCCTGCATAAAAATGAGCTTGGTGGCGTCGATTTGCCCCCTTTCAGCAGAAGGGAGCAGACAAGACTCTAAAATTATCTTGTACTGCTCGCTCCTGAGGGTCTTTTCAATAGGTTTTAAGAAACCAATTCCATGAAAAGAAAAGCATCCCCAGAACATTATACTGAACGGATGCTTGACGGTATTTACTGCTAAATTCAAAGAGCTTTCAAAGCTTCTTCTTCGGATTTTAGATCGCTTATCATTTGAATTTAGCTCAACTTTCGTTTCATCGGAGAAGTGAACATTCTTCCAGTCTTCTACGGTGAAATTTTTGTAATAGTGAGCCCATTCAAAATTTTTAGCCTTGTTCTAACAGCCACCGACGGATTGTTGAATAAGCAAGACTAACATCTTTCTCTTCGCTTAGACTGGCTGCAATTTCTTGGCTAGTTATAGTCCTATTCTTCGCAACTTCTCTCTTGATTACCCTGCCAGTTCTATCATCAATCTTTTTCTTTCGTCCCCTTGTTTCCTTCCTTGGAGTAGGAGTGGCATCATTATGTGCCCTAAGCACTCGAGAGACAGTTGATTGCGAGGTTATAGTAATTTCTGCAATTTCTCTCGTAGACTTTCCTGCTTTTGAGAGGGCAATAATAGATGCCTTAAGTGGTTCTGAGTGGCTATTTCAAGCTGTTTTTATACTGTATGAGGCTTTCTGGAATACTCTAGATTTAATTTAAGCTTTTCTAGAATTCTCTAGAATATTGTTCTGAATGTATTGTTAAATAGTTTTCAATATTTTGTCAAAAGCTCCTTAAATTTACCAGTTTAATCATTAGAATGCGATATCTGAGTCACTTTTTTTGCGCAGAGTTTTTTCCTGAATCTCATTTATATCCAAATTTATAATTATCAATAGAATACCTTAGGGTGAATAAACTTTTTTCCTAGGTGGTCGGGAAGGGGTCTTTATATTAGTAAGATTAAAAAATATTTTAACCCCAAAAATAATAGACAAAAAATATTTTTAGTAAAAAAAATCAGATGAGTCACTTTTATCGAACATCATTGTATGTGCAAGGATAAAGTCCAGGGAAACACCTGTATTTATGCAAAAAAAAAATCTAGAAAAGTGACCGTTCAAGACAACTTTCATTTCGGGATTTGATAAGAAAGATTGAATCAGTTTAAAATACCATAACCTTTCAATTAGTGAAGAAGCCCATTATATCAAACCCTTTCAGGTGCTTTCGAGATATCCAAAGCAACAGCCCAAGTTTCACCATTCTTATTTAAAGCTTGATAAACTCTTTCAGCAATAATCGTTAACACATCAGTAGTTGACCTAGAGAAGTGAAAGCCATATTGCTTATCTGAAAGAAGAACCTGCGAGGTGAGATGCTTAACCAATTCAGTATTAATTAGAGCGTTAGTACTTTGTCAAAAAGAGGTAGTAACACGTTATTACAGAGACGCCAGTAGTTAGGGGCTATACGGTGCCTTGTTCTATCGGAAAAAAAGACTTAGCCTTCTTGAGGACATGTTTACAATTATTTTGAGGTCAAAAATAGGCGTCATTTGTGATTGTGATCTGAAAGCTTTTATTCGGGCAGTGTGTACTTGCACTCAGTGGAAACGGGCGAGCAATAACTGAAGAGTACAAAATAAATAAAAATAAGAACTAGACGGTATCCCTAGACATGAGCAGTGGAACGAGAACAGTTTACCCGAGTAGATTAAATAAAGGGTTAATTTCAGAATTTCCTGTCGGTTACCCAGGTTGATATATACTTGAGAAAGGTTGGAAGGCACAACGGTCGAAACGTAGTGACAACAACAAAGATAAGGAGAATAGTTCGAATATAAATCGTGTAAATAATAACTCCTCATCCCAGAAATTCATGCTGAGACTAAATATCACATTAATCTTCCGACAGGGAAGAGTAATCAGTCAAGGTGGGGGAAATTCCTAATTATTTCATTTTTGAACTTCCGTACAAGATCTAACAATAGGAAAATTTAAGAAAAAATATTTAAAAAACATTTCATACACTTTACATTTTTCAATTCTTCAATAATGTCTTTATTTAATAAAAAAAATTCGTGTTGCGAACAGCAACAGGATTAATTTCGAAATCCCACTGAAAAATTACAAGTAAATTTCTAAACAAATAAATATTCAAGGTAGATTTGTTTCCTGTTCAATTTGAAATAAAATAATGTGTTTTATCAAATGCTGCAAGCACAAACTCTAAAAAAATTGAATTAATTTTGATAAGGTTCGGGCGAATATTCAATATGTTTACAGTTAATGTTGCATAAACACTTTTTTTTACTGAAATAATATCTTCAGGGATTTCTTTTTAAATATTTTCGCGAACACACACCGAATTAACACAAGCATGAAAAAGAAGGGGGAGTGAAACTGACACCCTACCCAAATTTACACTAAGTTTTCTAATAAAATTCGGTAAAAGCAATTGATTCATTTAAAAAGTTTATGAGAAGTTAATTAAAAAGTACTGAAATTTTCCAACTTTGTAAATTTAAAAACAGTGGGTAGCGTTCTTTTTTTTTGCTTTCATTTTGGAAAAAGACAGTCATTTTGGCCAGTTGGAGCTACCTAGCATATGCGTAGGTCTGCGTTTTATGTGTGTGACTTACATATGTTTGTACCATTTAATGTACACTCACACACGCACAGACACACACCCGCACGCACACACACACACGCGCGCGCACACACACACACACACACACATTTTAACTGAGTTTGGGATAATACATTCTCTTCCCACTCAGTCTGGACAACCCTTACCCTCGGCTGAGCAATAAACCATACATTTGAAAAAAATACGATTAGACTAGGCAAGTACAAACTATCATCCAATGAGGCATTAAGAATAGCCTAAACTAATTTCCAGGAAAATGCATTTACATTTAAGAAATACATTACAAATGAATTTGTTAACAAATATTTCCAACAAAACATAAATGGTGAAATAAAAACGACGATAGAAGGTTCAATTATTGAAATCTGTTTATTTCGATTTTCAAACATTAAGTGTTTTCTTCCGTTTCGCATTAAAATATCTGTTAAAATAAATTAAACATGTTTTTTACTTATATATCTCCGGTTCTGTTGTATATAAAGAACTTCAATATATTTTTCCAGTGTTTCTTCTTTCTACCGAAGATGAACTAGAATCAATTCACGTCATTTTTCATAAGCATAAAAATTTCGTTCGTGTTTTTGGTTTTAAATACTGAAAATAATTTTACCCGAGTAGATTAAGTAGATTTTTATAATATTCTGTCTGAAACGGTGGTTAGCCAATGTTCTTTTAGCATAAACTGACGACTCTTTTTCCATATATTATGATATCTTTTCTTAAAATTCACATTTTCTTTATTTAAGATGAAAAACATATTTCAGTTAAACTTTTGCTTTCCAAAATTAAATTTTATAATTATAGTTTAGATATATAGAAAAATATAGTTTAACAGTGCCAGGAGGATATCAGTTAAGCTGTTAGCTGTTAAGGACTTCTGTAGGCAGTCATAATACAAGAAGACTTTAACTGCAAAAATAAACAAATAAAAAAAATACAGTACATACACAAAACATTATGAGAAGCTTTCGGTTGTTTTGTTTTAATGAGCAAAGACACAGCGTTGAATACTATAATATTCATTTGCTTTTTTTCTTCTTCAGGAAAGACGGCGATTTTTGTAGTGTCAAACTTCCATAAACACAGCCTAAAAAGTAAAATCTGTTGTTTCATTTTTTTTTTCATAGAGTACTGTGCTGTCGGTCTTTTGTGATATTAGGAGTACTGGAATGATTGATATCGATGAATACATCTTACTATTCCAATATAGCAATGCTATACCCGCGATATAGCAACACTTATGTGTGTAACGGGAGCGCTTGGAAGAATGATTTATTCTCCCATTGGTATTTCTCCCGTTATAGGCATTATTATATCTGTGATATAATAACACCGCAGTTCACGGATGGGATGGAACAGAATGGCTGAAAAGTAAAACATGCTTTGTTCTCAGAGAGACTAAGACATACATAAAAATAATACACATTTCCCATATCACATATATCTGCAAATCAAAGAAAAGTGTAAGGAGAAACAAAAAGGAAGCTTCTTACATATAATATGGAGATACTCCTGTAGCCATTTTAGGACTCCATATTCAAACGGGCTGGGTTCATCTATCTCCCAGGCGAGGACATATTCCACGAAAGGGAAACAGCTAGTCTGGGGTTTTCCTAAATTGAAAACTGCGAGCTGGTTTTTCGTTCTATATATGGGGAAAATATATTCCCCAAGGGAAATGGCATCATGGACTTGTAAACTACTGGGAAGGAAGATTTAGTATCAGTCTGACCTATTTGGCCCAAGCTAAAAAAAGCAACCTCGCGTGGTGGCTGCTGCAAACCAATTGAATTTTGACTGCCGCTTTTCTTTACTGTATGTAACGTAGTGGCTCTCATGTGACCCATGTGACTTGTCTCCACCAAAGGTAGATAAGCGCCTTCTGTATCCTTATATGTGTATGGGTGAATAACAACCATATATATATATATATATATATATATATATATATATATATATATATATATATATAATATTTATATAACAACCATATATATAACATTTGAGAGAAAACACTTTAGCTGCATATTTACACAAGTTAGAATGAGACAGTAACTTGCACAAGTAGCAAATTAGATACACATGTATATACATGGAAAAGAAATATGAATTTAGGAATTACTTGTGAACTGTCTCGGTCGCACATTGCATCAATGATGTGGCCCACCCATGAACAACGAGAGAATATTGAATGTTGTCGGTTACCAATAAGAGGAGCAACTTACATTTCTTGCCTCTGGCCAGACTGACACATATCGCATTGATTTAAGTATATGAAGTAAGAAAAACGAATAAACGCGTGTAGCAAGTCTAAGTCATTTGAAATCTCATCTCCAATAAAATGAACCATCAATTCATCCTCCCTAATGTAAGCATACGAAGTGGCACAAAGATGTCTCTGCAACCTCAAAACTCCACAAATAATTACTCATGTTCAAGAGAAGGAGGGCCAAACAAAAAATATTTGGCGAAGAGGGGTTTGAAAAGGGATTTCATAAGCGGCCTTGAACATATTTTGACAATCACTTTAAAAAATTAAAACTAACATTCCATTAGAGAACATCGTTGAAATGTTAATATTTTGTGTGCTAACGCCACACTTCGAATTATATTGACAAGAAAGCTATGGGATTGGTGATTACAGTAATTAAGGACATGGAAAAAATTGTTCTAATAACGACACAGCCGAGGACATTTATTTATATGACGATAACATCTTGAAATTCATACGAAGATGTGAAAGTGCAGCTGGATCATACAAACCTTATTAGGCTCTCAATACAATTCAATGGAGAGACATGAACAGAGAATTCGTCTCCCTGAATGTGCTAAAAACTTGCATAAACGGTAGACTTAAGATATTTATATACTACAGAAGATTTCCTGGCGAAAAAAGGTTAAACGTGAAACAAAAAATAAGCTAGAAACAGTCTGAAAGAGTTAAAGGATAGAACGATATCACGAGAAAAGCAGCAAAAATGTTTCTATCTTATTCTAAAAGAAAAAGCCTATTTTTATTTCTTCCTGGAAGCAAGGACAGCCTATAAAAAGCGAATGATATTTTCCACTTGGCCAGAGTTGAAGAGTATACGGAATTATTTGGGATTTCTTAAGATAAAAGCCCAAAGATAACTTAAGTATTTGATTAATGACTAACCGATGAGAGATGCCAAATAGACGATGGGATTTGGGATAGGCCCTGGGAAATATATTTCAGTTATTTTAAAGACAGCGCGGATGTTAAAGAAAAATGGATTATGCATCTGTCCGGCGCTATGAAAATAAATACTTTTAGAGATAAATAACCGATAAATATAACAGATGTAAGATTGTTGACAGCCCTAAAGAGGCGGAAAGTATGCGTAAATAAATCCCGAGATAGAAATTTTCACTTTCGCTGAGAAAGACAAATATTTTGAAGATTCTCCAAAAAATGATACGAAATCGCAAATGTGGAATTATGGAAAAAAAACACTAAAAAAAAAAAAAAACTAAAAAAACAAAACAAAAAACAAACAAACAAAAAAAAACAACAAAAAACGACGGATATCCGCCGAAACGAGGCTTGGAAAGTTAAGTGGAGAAAGAGTTAACTCCACCCAGTCAGGTGGTGGTGGTGGCAGATATAAGGAGACCCAAAAGAATGCTTTCAGGTGAAAGACAGAGAGTTATCTCCACCCAACTAAAGTACTGGAGAGAGATATGGTTCTGAGGAAATGGGAACAACAGGGACGAGATAATTCCCAAATTTGGGAATTTGCGAGAGAATTCTAAACGAAGATAACTTGGATTAATTAATTAAGAAACTTGGGAAAAACACCGAAAACACCACCCTACTCCAGCTTGGAGATAGGGTCCATAAAAGCAAGACGCTTGGGTGATTTTTGGACAGATGGAATGTTGAACAGTAGTTGCAGTTGGAGCTGAAGCCAGAGAGACAAACAGTTGGAACCCAGACCTAGATCCAGACCGCGGCAACACTAGAGAACAAGAGCCAACAATTACTTCGCTGCTGAAAATTACAAGACTGGAGAACAAATGCAAATAAGTACTTTACTTCCAAATCTTACCGACATAGAGATAGTTTCCAGCAAAGTAAAAGCCAGCGAGCCACTAATAGAGTCATGCGGGAAGAATTGGACTCTATTTGTATTCTGAATTTATATAAAATTATTGATATGATCGGTGAGTTCCGTCGTGATTCCTGTCTACAGGGATAATTATTTTTATTTGTGTGACCAGCACCGTGGTGATACGATACGTCTAGTTCCTGGGAGATTCAATCTGCGTCGCCCTAAGATCAAGAATCACAACGCGGCTGGAAGGTTGTGTGTTGAATGTCCAACGACTGCTGACCAGGTTTTGGACGAGGGCACCGGGGTAGCGGGTTATAAATGACTCACAATACGAGAGAGAGAGAGAGAGAGAGAGAGAGATAGAGAGAGAGAGAGAGTGAGAGAGGGGGAGGGAGAGGTGGTGGTGGAGTGAAATACATTCATATTTTGTATCTAACAAACAAGAGCCCTGAGAAAAATGGGAACGATGCAGTAAGAATATATGTTCTCATATATGCTTCCGACTATGTGTTATCTCAACAGTGATAGACAGTTCCAAGAGAAATGATTCTATACTGTATAAATTGGTACGAATGCCACGAATGTTGAGGGAATATCAGTTGAGAGTTTTAGGTATTTTTTGTTTTGCAAAGTGGTTTATTTTTTATTAATCGCCGTAGACATACGATAGGTGGAAGAGGCCAAGATTAACAGTCATTAACAGTATAAGACAATACAAGCCGGTTGAAGGTGGCGAAGACTGCAAGTGTGGCCTCCGGGGTGCTCACCGGAAGGGCATATAGGGACACCTATCAATGCGCGATACGGCACTGCAAGAATCCCGATATTATGAGTCTGCTGACCAGAATAGTCTCTATAAACGCTACACAAGAGTTCGGGCTCCTTGCTACCAGTCCGGATGCAACAACAAGAAAGTTGCCAACCCTATAAAAAGAGTAGTAACCTTCAGCTCTACATATCACCAAAATGTGATGACAGCAACTCTGTGGTGAGCTAAAATGTAAAAAAATATAAAATATTAAAAAAAGAAAAGAACTCAAATGAAAATAAGGCATTGGCTTTCCTTTAAAATCCAATATCTTTTTTTTCTCTCTCTTTAAGCCCTTCTCTCTATATACTTATTTCTCAATTTCTGCCTGCTTTGTGAGTTCTCTTGGATGGATGTAGCTGTTGTCCAGGAGACTATGTACCGACGAATAAATAATTTATTTATTCTGCTACAAGTGATCAGTGTTTCTGTGGTATCTCTAATGAAGCGTTTATGCAAGGGTTACGATGGTTAACTTGTGTATGACCGATATTGCTGCAGAAAGCAGCACACTTTCTACATAGTTACAATGTATATGTCTATCATGCTGATTTTCCCATAAGAAAAAAAAAACACGAATTTTTAATTTCACATTAAATAAGAACACTTAGTGTGAAATTGGAAACAGAAGGATATTGCTTTTATGGGGGTTGCGCAAGACATTCTTTTGAGCACCTAAAGAAATTTTTCCCACTAGAGAAAAAGGATTATAAGAAAGTTACAGTTGCAGATGAAATTATGAAAGTCTTTAGTTAAGAGTGTAAAGTCTCAGTGAAGTTCACAAAATGTTTTTGATCCAATCAAGTGTGGATACAGCAACACGGTAACAGGAGCGTCAATTTTTTTTAATTAATTGAATTGAAGAAAAACTGTTGTTTGTGGAAAACTTTCAAAAGTTGATCTTGTTTTGCAGAATTATAATGAAAGAGAATATGATGTCTTCGTATTATTAAGGAAAACGTAGCCGGGTTGTGTGTTTCAGATAAATTATCCGTGTTTAAGGGTTTGTACGTTGCCCCGAATTTCTTTGTGGATCAGGGAGTATCTCAGAAACCAGTGTCTTCGTTCCTTAACTCAATACTAAGCTTGCTAACCGTTTGCAGGTGGCTGACGGCTTCCTTTATATCCGTTTCGACCAGCCCAACAAACTCCTTTTCAAAATTGTTTCAAATTCCGTCTTTTTGATTGGTTGAAAATATCTTGAGACGTAATTCTTTTTTGAAGTCTTTTCTTCCAAAAAATTTTTATTGCTCTGTACCGGAAATTGTGTCACCACAATCAGGCTTGGAAGCAAGGCTTATGAAAAAGTGTTAATCCAAATACTTCATTGATTAGAAATGTCTTTGTTCTTGATAGTAGAAATGGGTAGAGGGTTGTTGATGTCTTTTCTAGCATATCATCGTTCATAGTTTTGTATCGTTCCTATTTTTTACAGTGGAGATTATTTTCCGACAAATCTCGTGTTTAATTTTAACAGAAGGTAAATAGCTTGTTCGTGGCCCATAACCCTGCAAAAATATTGTGAAAAATTTGTGTCAAAACGCCAACAAATGGGTTGTATCAGGATGTGTGCATATGTAACTGGCGTGAGTATTTCGTATTTTGTTGTGTAGAGAAGATAAAGTTTTGACAAATCAAGTTTGTGGTTATGCGCATTTTTCAAATACTTCATTTGGTAGAATGAAGAGTTAAACTCGATTTTTAAATGTTTACCGATTATTTGCACTATCCCCCAGTCTGTGAATGGATCATTTTCTATTTGCTTTGAAAAAGAGTGTAGGTGTATATGTGTATTCTTTTTGTACAAAAATTCAGAATAAGAAGCAAACCGTTTTCAAATATATACTTGTTTTATTTGTGAAAAATTTAGAGAACAAAAATTTTAAATGTATTTTTCTTGTTAGTTCTAAGGTGTTGCGTAGAAAGAATAAAAACGAAAATGACAGGTAGAAAACTAAAGGCGAATGTTAAATTTGTTCCAACGAAACATTCACTAGACGCACACGCTTTCAACAGGATTTCGTTTTCGGCTGCCGGTGACTTCGGTCATCTACATCACTTCTACCGTTCAAAGTCACAGCAGAAAGCTCAACGGACTCACATGTGCATGTAAATCTCTCTCTCTCTCTCTGTATGTAAATCCCCTCTCTCTTTTCACACACATACATACAAACTTTTAATTGAACTCAGACATCTGACAGGAATATCCATTTCACACAAAATGTTTCTTCATCAACCGATTTAAATTGCACTAGCTTAATTTCCATTTGTATATTAATTGTTTTGTTTGTACTATACATATAAAATCATCATTATTTGTTATTCCCTTTAGTTTAACCATATATATGTTAATTAATTTATTTTGAAATAGTAAAAAAGATGACTGAATTTTGTTTAGGGACCAACGGTTAATTTTAAACGGATTTAGGTGAGTGCAAGCAGACTTGCTTTGTCCAATATTTCCCGGTTTAGCGTTCTTTTAAAGAATGGACATAGTGGTTAGAATACACTTTGAATTCCCTCAGTAAACATCTTAGTTTATCAGTGATGGGGGTTTCACTGATTCGCCAAGTGTTAATTTCCCCTAAAACCATGAATTTCCCTTTACTTGTCGATTGATTCAGATGGTGTGTTTATGGTTGATACTGTAGACGGCAATGATTTGGAAGAAATGTCTAAGCACACATGTTATTATGCAGTAATCTACACACTTTGATATGACGTTGGGGAGCAGTTAGATCGTATGGTGCATATCAAGATTTCACCTTCGTGGACAGAACTGAAACGTATGACATTTATTAAATTGACTTGAATAGAATGATCATATGGAATGCACAGTTGGCAGGAATATTTCAGAACGAATCATTATTCTGATGACGACTTGATCTTAAAAAAAGGCCAGATATTATGAGAAGTCATAGCAAAAGCTAGTGTAGCTTTTCTAGAAGGTATATTTTGGAACTCATTCTTAGTTCAACTAAATTATATTTACTTAAGGAAGAAACGCAACATTCGGCTTTAGTTTTCTGCCTGTTATTTTGAGTTGTTTTCATTTCTGTTTTTCAATACTTCAACCTTCATTCCCGCAAAAAAAACGGAGTGTCAAAAGGACGGTTTTTCCCTTTTAACTATTTTCGCTCCTCGGTGTTGGGTCACGGTGGTAAGTCGACATATTATAACGACAAGGTGTATGTAGGAAATGAGAATGGAACAAGAGATGTATAAAGTAACAGGTTTATTCACCAACTGACTTACAACAGAAAAAATATATAGGAAGTATAAAATTAACTCCTTTTTAGAGAGTTCCTCGGAAAGATAGATAACTGCACCCACAGTTTACTCTAACACCCCCACTTTAAACTTTGGATAGTAGTATTTTTCGTACCAATAATTGTAACTCTGTCTTCGACAAAGATTTTGTAAAGTAAAAATGTCTGCAATAGTCTTATCTGTCAGTACATATTTTAAGTTACCATCGTCAATTTTGATTCTTATGAAGTGATATTTTATATCAATGTGTTTAGTCCTTTGACTTGTGATAGGATTGCTTTGCAATACATATTGCACTCTGATTGTCTGAGTATAGATTTGTTGATTTTATAGATTTATCAATACTCATTTCATTCAACAGCTGGATTAAGAATTGTCCTTCTTGAATAGCTGGTGTCATAGCTACATATTCGATATAACAGGTCCTTGTACGCATAAGGAATAACAATAGCCTGAGGTGCTTTATCTATCCTCAGAGCTTGCCCAATCTGCATCAGTAAATCCTATGAGTTGTAATTTACTTTTGCATTTTTGGAAATTTAGTGTACGCGTAAAAATCAAAGTGACATTTTTTGGTAAGCTGACTATACTGCAGTCAGCCAATATAACTCATATGTATACAAAAGGCTGCAATTTTGAGGAAATGCAGGACAGAATAATTCGAGATCCAATAGTGTTGCGGGCGATACTGGTTGTAGAAAACACGTGTTACCTGGTATATTTTTCCCACAACAATAATTGCGGAATCGAATGTCCGAATAAAAAATAATAAAGTAACAACAAAATTATATACAAACAAATGATAATGTATGTATTAACAAAACAGAGGTATACATAGTCAATTGTTTTGATTGTTGCATGTGACAAAATATGAAAGAAGAAAACATTTAAACTAGTGAAGGTGTTTGTGCAGAAGTAAGTCTAAGAGAAAAGTAAATGAAAATGAAGTGAAAAGTACGTGCATGCATGTGTGTTCTAGTGGAGAACGCTTTTCTCCACGTGAGATCTACATCTTACCATCTAAGAGAAAAATAGAAAAAAGAGGATGACAGAGAATGTCACTTTCTATTCATAGGCTTAAGGATCATACCCTAGTGACGTTTTTTAGTGAAGTAAGTGGGATTAAATCCAGAATAGTTGTATGCGTTAAAAATGATACACTCAATGAAAAGTTTTTAAAGGATAAAAGTTTTAACCTAGACAAATGTATAGACATAGGTAACTTCCAAGTAACAAACTTAAAATAATTCTTTAGGCACAAATGCAACTGAAGCAAGCGTTAGCAGAGTAACCTCAAAGAAATATAAAAAGAAGCTTCAAGCAGGATACAGTATGCCATAAAAGCAGTACAAATATAAATAAATTCATACATTGTAGAAATATTCCATTTCACACCCAAAACAACTGTTCAGCCAAAAATGCAAGTGTTCAAGAAAAGGACATTATGCAAAAATGTGTAGAACTGGCAGGTCTAAAATTTGAGAAACAAGGGTGGTAGACTCACAATACATCCTTGGGTTTATTACTACTAATAATACAATTAATGCGGTCACGGAATAAGCCTGCCCCCCCTCAAAAAAAAATCCCCAATTATTCAAAAAATATAACCACCAGATAAAAGTTATCGGTAAACTCCAAAAGCAAAGTCTAAACAGGATTTATTTGTTATTGAAAATTTTAGGAAACCATTACTGGGGGTATCAGCAATAAAAGCTCTTAATCTACTGAGGAGAGTGACTTCTATAAAAGAAGACCTGAAATATAGAAAAGAATTTCCAGAATTTTTCACAGGCATTGGTAGACTCCAGAATATATATATGTAAAATATGCTTAAAAGTGTCTGCGCAAACAATGTCTTGACGTTTACCACTTCCTATGAAAAAAACGTCCAGGAAGAGTTACAGCATTTAGAAAAAGAAATTATTATACATCCAGTAAAATCACTATAAACTTCATCAGCTGTCATAAAACCTGATTCGCCAAGTTCTGTACTAATTAAGACAGTGGAATTCAACGATGAAATATCTTTCACCAACAAAAGTCGCCAACCCACAATACACTACAGTGTCAATCAAGACCTGTTTCTGATGACAGTTACTTGGAAAAACCGGGTCCAGGTGAATTGTCAGGAGATCAAAACGAAACCCAAATAAGGAAATTAAAAACCCGGTTGCCAATAGCACCAGCTCTCGTCAGTTTACACCATATATGGTTGCAAAGTTTGACCCCCTGATAGACTTTCATATTGAAAGTAAATTAAAAAAAATGGGGGATGTGTCAAAAAATAGTATGTGCCCTTCACTAAAAAAACAGAGCATCAATAAAGGGGAATAGAGGGGAAGAATTTAAATTCTATGTATTAACTAGTTTGGAAGTCAAAACAAATCATCAAAAACTTCATCTTCTTTTCTTTCATCTTCCTGTAATTTAATACACTTAAATTACATCACAGGCCATCCATGAAAAATAACTTCAAGGTAAAGCAGACATCTAGTTCAGTAAGCCCAGCTGAATCCTGCTGTTACCTCCGTGGTTCTCCAAAGCTCATTGGCCAATGATGGAATCAATGTGAATAAATCTACAGTGCAACAAAATCTGAATGATGATGGTCTTCATGGCAACATGCCTAAAAAAATGCTTATAAAAAAGCACAGATGAGCTTGGCTTAACTATTCTAAATCTCATATTAACCTTCTAGCAAAAGTTTTTAGGGTTGGATGAGACAAAAATAGAGATTTGGGGGAGGAACGATAGGCAGTATGTCTAATACAGATTTTGAAGAAAAGTATTTGGTACCAACAGTTAAACATGACATTATCATTTGGGGGTACTTTGCTGTAGCTGGAACAGGCAAAATAGATGGCACGATGTAATAATGATGGTATGATGTAAGATACCATGCTATTTTGAACTGAAGTGTGAAGCCTTTGATTCAAAACTGGGTTTAGATTGGGGCTGTTTCTTCCAATAGTACAATGATGGAAGCATCAAAAGCCTGGATCTAAACCCAATTGAAAATATGTAGTTCAAGTTAAAGAAGGCAGTACATGGAAGAAACGCAGGTAATATCAAGCAATTCTGTGAGTTTTACCAAGAATAATGGTAAAAAATTGATGCTCACTACTGCCAGAAACTTCTTAAAATTAAAGAAAAACACTGATCAATGTCATGACCTCAAAGAAGGAGTCACCAAATATTAAATGTAAGGGTTCACTTACTTTTGCACATCTTAATTTTTTTTATTAATATTTTTATTCCAGCTTGCTAAAAATAGTTGAAAATGGTTGTAATTCTTTTAATAAAGGGTTTTGATTTGTTGATTATCTGGAAAAAAAGACACTTTTAAAAATAAATTATCTTAGCGGTTCACTTAATTTTGTGCAGCATATATATATATATATATATATATATATATATCCAAATGTAAAAGAACGAAGAATAAAATTACAATATTCAAAACGTTAATTTAAAACAGGGCCAGGCTCAATACAAGACTAGAGCAATAAATATATATTATAGACTGCTACATTGTAACAGTGTATATATATATATATATATATATATATATATATATATATATATATATATATATCAATCAGATGCAATACATGCTCATCAATGTTGACAAAATTTGGCTATCGTATTCCGCAGAAGAAAGTCTATCTTTGTGTATATGTACTAAGATTATTCAATATCAGGCCATTGTATGAAGACCAAGTATAGTGATATATAAATGAGGTTCTGTATAAAAGGTAGTATCGATATACCTATGGGAGAGTTATCTTCACTTGACGAAACTGCATCTGTCAGAGAGAAAACCCATCATAACAATATTGCGGTTACTTAACCACGATGGATATGTAAAAACCTGGCTTCGGTATTTACCTATTCGAGATCGTCCATCGTGGTTAAGTAACCGCAATATCAGCGAGAATTAAAAAGCTAAATGGCACCAAAGCTGGTAGAAGGAAAAATGAAGTTACAGATTTTGTTTTGGGCCCCAGTAGAGGGTGTGAGGCTATAAAAAAATCTCCGTCAAATGTTGGAAGGTTTAGTGTATAAACATCATTAAATCAAATATAGAACCAAAAAAAGATTGGTCATAGCGGAAAAAACTTGGCTTTACTTACAGAGACTTGTACATATACTTTCTACTAACCCGCATCCTTGGACTACTAATCTTCACTTCAAGTCTGTATTCTTACGTTTAATACACTTATTTTTCTATCTCAATTACCGGCGTCGGTTATTTATTTGTGCAGGATTCCATCCACGGAATCCACAACACTGATAATTTCTATAAAGTCTGTAGAATTGAATGTTGGATTATTTGGTGGGTACATGACGAGTATTCGGCTTAAAGAATGCAGTCAGCACATGTATTTTCAGATCCCAAAAGTTCCTATTCACCTATTACCTTTGGTGGTTGCTAAGCTGAATAAACTGGTGGAAGAAGGAATATTAGAAAAATTCAGCCAGGGTGGTAGCAATTGAGTTTCACCTATTGTGGTGATATGCAAGCTCAATGGAGATTTAAGAATTTGTGGCAATTGTAAGGCGGGTGTGAATAACCAGATATGTTTGGATTCATTCCTGTTGCCAAACATTGAAACAGTGTGCCATGAGTTTGCTTTACGTCAGCAGAAAAAATTGATAGCAAGTTTCAAGAAGTCACCAAAATTAACACCCCTATTGGATTAATAAGATGGACTCATCTGCCATTTGTAAAAACATTAAGTCACATTTTCCAAAAAGCCGTTGATATCAGATAGCAGTACTCAGAAATAAAAAGAATTAGAATCTTTTTTATGATTAACCAATTTCTTTAACTAATATCTGCCACAACATAGTGAACTTGAGGAACCATTTGATGAAATAAGGAAGAAAAATACTGAGTTTCAATGGACAAAAAGACAAGACGACACTTTTGAGAAATTAAAAAGGGCGCTCATAAACAAACCAGTTAAAATTTTTGACCCAGCGAAAGAATTGACATTGACTACTGATGCCAGGAACTTGTGCTATAGCTGCAATATTGTTGCAGGAAGATTACCCTGTAATGTACTTATCCAGAAAATTAACATTGGTGGGGGGAATTATTCGAATATTGAGAAGGAAGCATTGGCGATTGTGTGAAGGCCGGAAAAAACAATTAAATTTTTGCTGGAAGGAAATTTCTATTAAAATTGATTTATAAGCCTTTGGAATATATATATATATATATATATATATATATATATATATATATATATATATATATATATATGTGTGTGTTTTTTCTCCTTTTTTCACCCCAAACAAGGCGGGAGTGCCACTAGTATGCAATGTGCTACAGAGAGTGTAAGTAAGAAAAAGTCTGGATATAGCGGAGGGTGAAGAAAGGATAAAAAGAAGAACAGGGATCAAGGCAACAGAATATGTTGATTGACATTACATTTAAATTTTTGAAGATTATAGTTATCAGGTAAGAAAGTGAGAGGAAGGGAGTTCCACTGTCGGAAAGTGCGAGAGAAGAAACTGTTGGAGTAGAAGAGGCAGCTACATTTAACTATAAGGAAAAGGATGTGATTGAGATGTCAACCTAGTAGCATGCTTAAATTCATGTAGTTGGGGCACCAGTGAAAATAGCTCATCAGATATATACCATGAAATTATTTATAGAAAAGGCAGAGGGAAGCCACATTACATTGGTGAGAAAGTGACTGCAGTCAAGACCAAAAGTCACATGATGTCTCCCAGGTTTGTTCAGAGAAGTCAAAGATCAACTAAAGGTATGAAGTCGCTTAGGTTCAGGGAGGTGTAGCAATATGTAAATGAGGTATTGTATTACAAAACAATATCGATATACTTAAGGGAGAGTTATCTTCTCTTGACTAGACTTCATATGTCAGTGAGAATACCTATCATAACACCAACATTATTTCATTTTATCTGCAGAATATTTCAAAATAAAGGAACAAGTTTGGGGTTTTGACATCTGACCAATCTCTTTTAACCTGCGATCTTACATTGAAGTTAAACAGAAGACAATTTGTTCAAAGGATTATCAATAATTAATTTCAATATTTTGAATATATTGACTATTTACATTTATTTAACAAGCAAAAATACTATGAGCTGTAATAACTATAATTATTTAGTATGGTGAGGGACAATTATAAAATACAAAATTTATTTTTAAATTGTCATTTCCTTTCTATCATAAAATCATATAAAAGGCTTGTCTGTAGTAAAATCAGTGATGCATTTACAAGGAATGAGCACTGTACTAGTACATTAAAATTAAAATTGCATCAATGAACTCCAGGCATCTTATTGATTGAAGAAAATGACCTTAAAGCTGATCTCCATTCAGCTTGAACAGAGTAGGTGAACAGACCTGCATCATTCGACAAGTTTCATCAATGGTTTTAATGTAGGCTTGCAGTCACTTTATGTTGAACAACTTCCAAGTGGATGTGTACATTGTTTTTTTTTAACCATTTCATTCCAAGCAAGGCAATAAAAAGCCCAGAGGATGGCAAGGATGGCAGTGGTTTACCAAAAGGGAAAGAAAAAGAGGAAAATAAAAGAACAAGATTCAAAGAGACAGAAGATGATGATTGACAGCAATTAAATTTGAAACTGAAAGAGTATTCCACAAGGAAGAAGTGTGAAAGAAGAAACTGTTAGCATAGAAGTTATGGTTATAACTAACTATTTCAACAGTGAAATTATTGACCTAGCTGCCAATCTTGGACTGTGCTTAAATTCATAAACTTAAAGTACCAAAAAGGAATGCTCATCAGCACAATTGCCATGACAATATTTATAGAAAAGGCACATTACTGCAGTGCGAAAGTGACTGTAACCAAGATACCATGTAAACTGCCCATTCTTCGTTGGATTTTATAAATAATTTATAGACACATAGCAGAAGGCAAGACCAGATATGGCAGCAATATTCAATGCACAGACGATCCATAGACTTATAAATGTGCAAGATAGATTCTGATGAGAAAAATTGCCTAGCACTTTATAGTGAACTGATTTTTCTAACAGTTCAGTTCGGCTCAGCATCCGTCCGTCTCGGGAGACGATGGAGTAGCGCTTATTTTTTATTTTTTTTTAATTCTAGTCGATGGAGTTACATCGCCTCTGGTGACTGTGTAGTCCCACTCTAGAGAGACAGTCTCTCGGGCACTTGGCGCAGATGAAATTTGGATGACACGGAGACGGAGGCTGTCCTTGCTTTTCTCCTGACCTGCTGATCTTCCCAGGTCGCTTCTGCAATCGTGACGCCGTCACTGTCTGTGGCTCTCCAAAGCTGACGATCATCAGCCGCGGCCTCCCAAGTGTTGGGGTCGATGTCACCCAGCTTCATGTCTCCTTTGCAGACATCCTTGAGCTGAGGTCTTCCAGTTGGGCGGGACCCCACACACAGCTCTCCGTACAGGATCTGAGACGTCTTTGGCAGAGCAGCGTGAACAGGCTGGGGATGCCGGCACGTTGAAGGACCTCTGTGTTAGTGACCCAGTCTTGCCACTTAATGTGCAGGAGACGTCTGAGGAGCGGAGGTGAAAGGTATTTAACCTCTTCTCCTGACTGGCGTAAGTTGTCCAGGACTCGCTGCCGTACAGAAGAGTGCTGCGGACGCAGGCCTGATAGACTTGTAGTTTGATGTTCTCCGTCAGCTGACTGTTGTTCCAGACGCACTTGTTTAGTTTGGCCATGACTGCGGCGGCTATCCCTATTTTGGAGCTGATCTCGGTGTCCAGGGAGAGGGAGCTAGATATGATCGACCGGAGGTAGGTGAAGGAAAGAAAAATTAAATGAAAAGCTTAATCGTAGTATCTTTTCTGTAATTTTTAATGAAACATGCATGAATGAAGAATTGCTGCCTAAATACACATATATATATATATATATATATATATATATATATATATATATATATATGTATATATATATATATATAGACATTGTCATTAAATAATTTAGATCATTTTTATCTACTTATTATTAATAGAATCCTCTCATATTCACAGACGAGTTTCTTAGTATCCTTATTAAAGAAAGAAAGAAAATTACCATGTTGTTGTATATCTATTTTATTCCAAAGTACTTTTGATATTAGCACAATGTAATCTTCAGGCTTTTGTATTTGCTAAGACAAAATTTCTGTGTTCATCTCAAAATTAAATTTTTTACTTGTGAAGTGAATAACGCTAAACTTATTACGTACAATTTTTAAACTTTATGATGTAAACACACATGTTCAAGGGAGGTAACAAGTTATTGAGATGCCTATTTAAAAAAACTATTTAAAGCTATTAGTTATAACCTAGATATTTTAAACTATCTACTGTAAACATTTTAAGACATTTGTGCAGTATTCATAATTAATTTTATTAAGAATTGGTTTCAATTTTTTAATAACTTCAAGAATTTTTAGTTTATGTTTATTATTTTCATGAAAAACTATAAATGTATTTTTGACAAGAATTTTTTTTAAATTGTGAATGCAGACAGGCATGTTGTTGTAAATGTTGAGCGATGTTATGCTAGATGCATCATTCAAATGAAAACTCAACCTTCTAGACAATGTAATTGTAGTGTGACCAACATAAATATTATTTTTTCTGTTGGAGATACCATCTCCCAAGGGACATCTAAATTTATATATCATGTTGGTTGTCTGCAATGTGTTAATTGGTGGGGAGGAGTCATTACGAATGATTAAATTGGATATATTGAATTTAATATAGTATATACATATTTTTTTTTTACTAGGATCTGTGGTGGATATATTAATATTTAGTTTTTTAGGATATTTTCATCCTGTTTATAATTAGAATGTATTTGATTGTGATATAAAAGTTTAATATGTTTAGGTTTAATTGCAGAAGTATTATATTGTATTTGCTTTATATTAAAATTTTTAATAGAACATCTTATTTGTTCATCAACAATATAATTGTTATGGTAATTTACCCACACATGCATGGACTCTCACAGCTATAAATAGGAGCAGGTACTGCCTTTTTGCAGGGGGAAATTTCCAGCAGTCAGCTCTGACAGTCTGACTGAATATTCTTGCTGTAACACTCTCATTTGTATATGTTTGTATTACTGTTTCTGTTAATATATTTGTTTAACTCAATTCTTCTCTTTGTGTCTTTATTTCTGGCCCTAACAAGGCCACAACAATAATTAAAGAAGTTCTTATTAATAAGAGTTTGTTTTATATTTTTTAGTCCACTGGAGAAAATCTGTTTCATGGATGAATTAATTTTTGCACAAGTTTATTAGGTTTTTTATAATTGCTATTTTATAGTAATTTATAGTTGTATAGAGTACACAAATTTATGCTGGTAGTTTTTTTATATGGGAAGATAGTGAATTTATTATTAGTGTTTGTCAATATAGCTAGAAAAGGAATTTTATTACTATTATTAAGTTTGTAAGTAATTTTAAAATTATTTTGGAATTGTTTTTGAAGTTGATATATTTCATCCATATTCTTGACTAAGATAAGGACATCATGGGCATATCTTAGGTAGATGGAGGGTTTTTTTTTTTAAATTTATTAAATATATTATTTTCAAAACTAAGCATATAGAAATTAGTGAATAAATTTTTAACATCAAGTGAGGCTATGGTTTAATTATTAGGTTTTTCATTTTTTTAGAATTTGAATTAATTTAAGAGTTGATTTTATGCTATATTTACGGGGAATGTATAATGGGATAAGTTGGTTTATGATTTTTGTTCAACAGGAGTGGGAATTTGAGATATAATAGGACAGAGTGAATAGTTTTGTGTGTTTTTATAGTGCCATATATGTAACCTGGCCTATAATTTCCCACTATTTTAGTAAGTTTTAAAATGTCTTGTTCAGCATTATTAGCTGTGATGAGTTTGTTAATTTTTAATTTCAGTTGGTACTAGGTGATTTTTTTTAATTTCATGTGGCCATTAAGTATTTGTTCTAGTTTTACATTATAATCTGATTTATTCAAAGCAACAAAGAAGTTTGTTTTTTCTGCTTTTTAACGATTATATCCGGATAATTTCGTAGTACCTTAGTAGCAATTTGTAATGGCTTTGTTAATAATTTTGTAAAGTTTTTACTTTTGTCATGCCTATCCTTGACTGCCTCAGCCTTGAGCAGCCCCCAAAACTCTGGTGTTGTAGTCAGGTGATCTTCTTGATATTTTTTGATACTTTGATATAACATCTCAATTTGTTTTTTTTTAAATTAGACCATTATATTTATGGTATATATATATATATATATATATAGCAGTTGGGTCAGATGAACACAGCAATTTTGTCTTAGCAAAAACAAAACCCTGAAGATGACATTGTGCTAATGTTGAAAGTACTCAGGAATAAAATGGATATACATCATCATGGCATATTTCTTTCTTCCTTTAATAAGCATACTAAGAAACTCTTCTGTAAATATGAGAGGATCTTATTGAAAATGAGTAGATAAAACTTGTCTAAATTATTTAATGAGGCATGTGTTAATGAAAACATGTTGCCAAAATATACACAATATATAGTACAAGTAATCGATCCGTTGGTATATAATCCGGGAGTATCCTAGTACAGGGGCGGACGGAGCCATCGGTCCAATCGGACCTGGTCCGAGGGCCCGGCACTGCAAGGGGGCCCGCCTGACTCGGGCCCCCTTGTGTGTGTTTCTCATGGCCGTGCGGACTGCCGGACACAAGTACGGGCAGATCCGTGACCGTGCAAAAATGAAAATTTGGAGAAGAAAAAGTATATTCATTAGCAATCAAACTAAATTTGTAAAGAAAGAAAGAAAAACAAAGAAAGTAAAAGAAAACGAAGAAACCTTACGAATGAACGCAGTAAAAAAATGTCTCTGTTTTTTGGGACTGGTAAGTTCAAACCTGGTTCCCAGCTAGACTGCAAGGCATAGCTTTATCGGATCCTTTTTGATTTGCCGCACCCGCACCCCTTGCCTGGCCGAAAACACGCAATAAATTATTTTAATATTGTAAAAATATTCTGATGACCATAAATCTGGCGCCTGTAGTATGTGGTACCGGTCAAGTCTTACTCTTAGCTAACTCTCTCTCCCATAAGACACTAAAATTTTCATATGATATTTAGAATTTCCAAAGAAAGGACACCTTATAAATTCCTGTCTGTTGCCATTGCCAAGCATTTCAGTAAGTTAATATTGATTAATTATTTTGTTTACATCTGTAATTATGCTAATTTGTTACAAATATTGAGTAAATTTAAATTCGCATTATGTAATTTCTTAAGTCAAAGTTTTTAAAATGTCAATAAGAGGGTTTAAATGCGAATTCAAGCAAAATATTTAAAAAAATTTTTTAATCAATATTGTTTTTAAATTGACGAAGGGGTTAACAGTCAATTTATGCCAGTGAGTGCATTAGATCTTACCACATTCTTCTAAAAATCATTGATATAATTTCAGTTGATAAGATATTTATACGTATATGTGCACTCACTGTGACTGTGCAATGTGCAATTGCAGTCGTATCTCTTATCTTGTTTGCTCTTCAGACATTATTTTATATATTTAAGTATAGTCGCTGTGTTTTGGAAGTCTGTTTTTTAACTCCTTAGGAAAAAAATTAAAGAGAAAATTATTACTTAACTCATACAGAACAAACTTCCAAATAAATAAATAGAACTATTATTTGTAAATACGTATTAGAAATAATAAATCAAAAAAGTAAATTTATGAAAAACTCAACTTTCGAATTTAGCTGATAATTGTTATTTATTGATTCGTGAAAAGAAGGCAAGTAAATTAAATAAAAAAAAAAAAAAAAACCCAAATGCGATAAAATGCCATCCTTTTGTTAGTTAATAACCATTAATGAACAAAAATGTAATGTGTAATTAAAAAATTACCTTTGTATGATCTTAATTAGTAAAATAATTCAAATATTTGAAATGTGCCTAGTTTAACTAACAACAATTTCACAATGAAGGAGCGTCCAAAAAATCTATCCCCCCTATCAATATGCAAATATACATCGAATATAAAACTAACCCGCGTTCATATTTTAGATAAATGTAGAGAAGTGACGGTAAGTGATCACGTTAATAAAAGTTCGATTTTTTTACTGACCGATAGATGTTATTCTAAGTAAAAGATACTATTTTTTTTAAATAAAGAAACAGAAATTATTCATATATTTCGCAAATTTCAGGGATTTTTGACATTCCTAATTTTGCAATCTTATTCATGGAATTCAGGGTGAATGAATAGTTGAATTCTATGTTTACATTAATGGAAACTTTAGTTTTCGTTTAGGTTCTGAAATATTGAAATTACGTATTATTTTATTTTCATTTTATAATTTAAAAACCTGATATTCTACATAAATACTTGCTATCGATTGTATTTTCTTTGTTACAGTGTACTTACTTGCTCTTTATAAAATTGTCCCGAAACAGATTTTACCGAGAAGAAACTATTTGTCTTGTGTGCAGGTAGCTAAAAACCCTATTTAATGATGTCTGACTACAAACATAAAAGTGGTGCTCAAAAGAGAAAAGAGAAAAAAGAGAAAATATCCATGATAAAGAAGACAACAAATAAAATTGATACATTTTTTGCTAAGAAAGCTACATCCTCTGAACAAGACAAAGTTACAACTGACTTTGGCTTACAAGATAAAACATCAACATGTGCAGAAGCACCATCTGAATTTGAAATCACACCTGATGAAAGCGAATTCGATGAGCCACCATCTAAGATTTTAAGGCCTGATTCCATGACAACCAGTACGCAGGTTACAAATGCAAAAAGTGCGTATTTTTTAAAACCGGATACCAGCCATAATGCGTCAATTTCATAGGAGATGTTCTGGAAATTTCATCCAAACCAGCCTGTATGTAATATACCATTTAATAGTGCTGTTGTATATGACAGACAAGGCATTCAGGGCATGAATATTAACAGAAAGTTTGGTAACATACAATGAAGAAAATAAGAGTTTACATTGCTCATTTTGTCTGATGTATGCTCCCGAAAAAAGTCGAAATATACAGATGATCCAGGGCTGTTCTGATTGGAGACACATCGCAACGAGACTTTTGGAACATGAAAAGAGCCAGTGTCATAAGCATTCTACTGATGCATATTTTCTGAATGCTTGTGAAAGATCCAACAAGCACAATTTGTTAAAGGAACAACTCTCCTTAAGAACCCAACAAGTTCTTCAGCATCGCTGTTTTAAAGTGTATAATTGATGCAATATTTTACATTGGGTTTCAAGTTTTGTCTTACCGCGGCAAATATGGAGAAGCTGTTGCAACTGAATTTGATGAAAATAATCAGGACAATGCTGGGAATTTTTTAGAGGCTATAAAGCTTCTTGCAGAGTACAATCCACACCTGCAGGAACATTTGCAGAAGGTGGTTTTGCAAGGCAAACAAAATGATCCATCTAAGAAAGGGCGTGGAAAATTTGTTACTTTTTTTAAGTAAAACAACTGTCAATAAGATAATAAATATTATTTCAGACGTAGTTAAAAACGACATTGTGAAGGAGATGAAAAATGCGACTTGACTCTACCCAAGACATTTCTGCCCATGATCAGTGTGCCATTGTCCTTAGATATGTAGTTGGAGACAGAGCTAAAGAAAGATTTGTTCGCCTGGTAAATGTGAATAATTCAAGTGGAAAATGTTTGCACAGCCTGTTACGAAATTCACTTGCAGAGATAGGTCTGACACTGAGGCAGTTTATTGGAGATTCGTTTGATGGAGCAGCAAATATGAGTGGTGTTTACATTGGTCTTCAGGCACTTATGAAAGCAGCTCGCCCATGTCACATCCATACTTGGTGTTATGCACATGTTCTGAATCTGGTGATCAGTGATGCAAGCAGTGGATGTGTTGCATCAGTTAGTCTTTTTGGTTTGCTAAATGAACTATGCTCATTTTTCAATGATTCCTACAAAAGGATGAAGGTGTGGGAAGAGCATATGCAGACCAAAACAGGAAATAAGAAACGCCTAAGACTAGAGCGTATTGGTCAAACTAGATGGTCAAGTAGAAGCAGAGCACTTCGAAAATTGTTTGGCAATTACGCAGATCAGTCATCAGAATTCTTTTCGGGCCTTCTGGTCATCCTTCAGGAAGTAAGCGAAGCAATTGATTTCAAAGGATCAGTTCGCTATGAAGCACAGAAATTGAGTGAAAACTTGCGCAAATTTTAAACCATCTTAATGGCGTTTACATTCATACGAATTTTTGAAATTACAACACCTGTGTCAGATTATCTGCAGACACCAGCCCTGGATATCATGCAGGCTTGGCGCATGATTAACAAAGCCACTGAAAATATTGAAAAAATCTCAAGAGATTTTAAGGGCATTTATGAAACTGCGTCTGATTTTTTTGTTCGTGCAAATTATAAATTAGAAGAAGTGAAGATTTTTGTCCCTAATAGCTTCTCAATTTCAACCATGAGATCTAGTCGCTCAGCACCAGAAGAAAATTTTTCTCACAGACGAGAAGAAAATTTTTGAGGTTTTATACCATAATGCGGTTATTGATACTGTGCTCTCCAGCATGCGAGCTAGATTCTCATCTCATGAGAAGCTCTATAAGCAAATTTCCTGCTTTGATCCAAACAGGTTTTCTGAAATTTTGGCATCCCCACAAAACATTGAACTAGGTTTGATTGCTAATGCAATACCAGAAATTGGCATAGTGGCACTACAGGATGAACTGATTTCATTTGCATCAAGCTACAAAGACTTGAAAAAAGGGCTACTAGAAAATATAAATGACAATGAAAATGATTCAGACAGCTTGGATTCAGAGGAGGAGGATACAAATGTTACTCAATCATCTGCCAAGACAACATGTAAGAATTGTTTGTCAATTGCTTTCAAGCTATTATCTGAGTACAGGCTGTGTGCAGCTGCATATGAAAATTTATGTGCTGCATATAAATTTATTGTAACTCTAAGCATCACACAGTGCACAAGTGAAAGATGTTTTTCTAAACTAAGACTGTTGAAAACAAGGCTTAGATCTTCGCTCACACAAAATAACTTGGAGTCACTTAAGCTAATTGCTATTGAAAAAGACATAGCAATGAAAATCAAATCAAAGACAAAATTATTGATAAAATTGCAGAATCCTCTACTGAAATGAGTACAATGTTGTTACTGTAATCCTTGAAAGTTGATATTTGAAATTTTTGGCTCAGTATTATTGTAAAGCATAGTATATCTTATATTAAGACGTATTAAAATGTAAGTACTATTTTTAAAAGTGTATGTTAACACATTTTATTATTTGATTTTAATATCTATTATAAATGTTATAATTTAGTACATTGTTTACGTGTTGATTCGCAGTAATAAAATGGAAATTTTGTTTGACATGTCATTATGCATTGTCATTATGTGTCCATGAACATCTTTATGAGCTTCAGGTTTTCAAGTCTTTTGATGCATATAAACGCATACATATCTTAAATAGTGATGGGACGTTTAATCGGAATCGTTATAGATAATAAATTTGACCTAAAAAAAATGAAAGAAAGAAAAAAAGAGCAAATCAAATACATTTTAGTAACGTATTTCTTTGGTTTCATTTTATAACTTATAAAAAAAGTTTTCTTTTTTCAACATCAGACTAAATTTAAAGAGAAACGTAATGAAAGAATCGGAAATCTAAAAGTATTTAATGTTTTTTCTTATTTAAGCCAAAATGCACAGATCACCTGTTGCACAGCCTCTATATGTGGCATTTAACTGTAAAAAATTGGGAAAGGGGGCCCATTGCATTTTCAGTTCGCCCCTGTCCTAGTATTATCAATTATTAAAACTGATCCACAGAGAGCTTGATGAATTTATTATAACAGAGTATATGTATTTTTTACAGCAAAAAAAACAAAAATGACCTCAACATAGAGTATAGTCTATTTCAAGTATTTCTGTATGCAGCTATCATCAGCCCCTAAGTGTCTGTCTTGGAGCATTATTTTAAATTTATTTTCAATGTCAGTCCTCCTCTGGTAGATGCCTTGTTAATGAGAATGGGTTCGTGTTAGTGATTGATGGGAGCATAAGGTATCTTATCCCGGGGGGAGCGGTCTAGGGTTGCAGTTTATTTATGGCCAGAACCTTTCGTTGTTTGTAGTTTAATATCAGTTCATATTATGTGGCGTTTCTTATACAAGCCCCAAGTGTGTTTTTCTGGGATACACAGTAAATAGTTTTTGTACTACAGGTTTTCAATAGTATTAATAAGTGATGGGCATTTAAAGTTAAACCTGTTAAGATTAATGTAAATTAGTTAAATTATAGATTTATTGATTGTGGGTAATACCAGAGCACCCAATGAAATAAATAATGTTGTCCATCACACATATATTCGTACATATATTCATACATACATGTATGTACATTTACCTGTCTATACATATATGCCACTATATGCACACATACATCCCACATTGAGTAAAGGAAAAGGGTCTGAATCCTCAAATAAATTGGAAAATTTTAGGTTTTGTGGACACACCCAATAGGGATAGGGATAGGTGCAAACTATGTTTAGAATAAAAAATCAGGATAATAAAATATAAAGATCAATGCAAACTATTAAATCAATGGAGAGAACTAATCACAAAATGTAGACATAGAAATAAATTCCAAATTACATAAGAATACAGGTGCATATACAGTAGCGGCCATAATATAAGGAACGGAAACAACAAAGACATAAATATGTGTATTACTTAAAAAGTATTGCATGATTAGCAATGAAATTTTACCGAATAAAGATTAGGGTGTAATGCTTGAATATTATACAAAGTTACAAAAATTTACATAATAGTTTTTTTTTTTAAATAAAGATTAAATGTAACAAAGGAAATAAGCTACTGGACAAAAGTTAAGGAACGATCTTGTTAATACTTGATTGTGAACAAAATATCAACAAAATTTAATATTTGGTAAATATCCCCTTATTTTCAATGACTTCTCTACATCGTCGACCACATGATCTAATTAATTTCTTGCAAAAATCAGCAGTGATTCCCTCCCATTCGTCTTTCAATAACTCACATAGGTGATCCTGGTTTTTCGGGTTTCTTTTCTGAGCCCTTTCTCCAATTAACTTCCAAACATTTTCTATTGGATTCACGCCGGGGCTTTGGGCTGGCCACTTCATTAGGGCGATTCCTTCTTCTTCAAATAAAGCCATAACCTTCTGAGCCTTGTGGCAAGGTGCATTGTCATGCATGAAAATAGGAGATTCATAAAGATTATGGTGTAATCTTGGTACCACATGCTGCTGAAGAAGCCTTTTGTAAATCTCAGCATTGATATTGCCGGATGCGGATGATAGGGCCAACACCTGCAGATGAAATCATTCCCCCCACCATCACACTGCCGCCACCAAACTTAACGGTTTTCTTGACACATTGAGAAGACAGTCTTTCACCTGTTCTACGGTGTACATAAGTTTTGCCCTCAGAACCAAATATAGTAAATTTGGACTCGTCACTGAAATGAACTGTATCCTATTATGCGTCAGTCCAAGCAACATGTTCTCTCGCATACTCCAGGCGTGACCTTTCGTTTCGCTTTGAAATGAGAGGCTTCGAAGCTGGAATACGGGAATGCAATCCTGCATTTTTTAACCTGCGAGCAACCGTTTTCCTTGAGTTCTTAATATCTGTCTCTTCATTAAATTTACGGGCAATTGATGTTGCAGTTTCAAAACGTTTTTTGTAGATATTCTATCAATTCTTCGATCTTCTCTTTGCGATGTTTTTGGAGGTCTGCCGGTTTTTGGTTTTGAATCTAACGTTTTATCGGTTTTATACCTGCTAATTACACGATGAACGACACTTTGAGACCTATGAACAATATCAGAAATTTCTGAAATTGACTTTTCTTCTTGATAGTTAGCGATAATGAGTTTTTTTTTCTTCAAAAGAGAGCGTTTTGCGGGTAGAATTTGCCATATTGCTCAAAAATAAAGTCCTAGTGATAAATGAACTTTTACTTATTGTTGAAAAGCGCCATCGTGTTTTTTAACAATGTAAATTAAAAGTTTATGCAAATTATTAACATTGTTCCTTAACTTTTGTCCAGTAGCTTATTTCCTTTGTTCCATTTAATCTTTATTTACAAAAAAACAACAACAAAAAAAAACTATTATGTAAATTTTTGTAACTTTGTATAATATTTATGCATTACACCCTAATCTTTATTCGGTAAAAATTTCATTGCTAATCATGCATTACTTTTTAAGTAATACATATATTTATGTCTTTGTTGCTTCCGTTCCTTATATTATGGCCGCTACTGTATGTGGTGATATATACAGAACAGAACAGCTTGAAATAGACTATACTTTATATTGAGATAATTTTTGTTTTTTTGCTGTAAAATATATATAGTTAAACCTAGAGAGCCAGAAAAACCTACCAAGGTTTCACCTAAACGTATCGTCAGGGAAGGCCGGCTATCTTGGTTTAACTAGGTCTGCTCCACTTACCGTATTGAGCACTTTATTTATTTATTTTGCTTACTCGTATCGGTTTTTTTTTCTTTAGACTTGCATACTAGACGATTATTTTCGGCTGACGTACATGTTCTTGGTTTTATCTTTTTTTATACCTTTTTTCCCTTTGGTATTGGTTTGATTATTTGCAAATCAAGACACCAAAGGTTTTCCGGACGAGTATAATTTCTTATACTTATAAGATTATTACTACTAGTAAAATATTATATATATATATATATATATATATATGTATTATGAAAAAAATAATTATCTCATATATATATATATATATATATATATATATATATATATGAGATAATTAGTTTTTTCATGAGAAACAATTAAAATATGTAAATAGTATCTAATTTAAATTACAACACTACTATCAGTTATGAATTATTTATTTTAGTCAGTTTTCCTTAAACCATAATTGTGATATTTTTTTTTTACAAATTTATGAAATTGAGTCATTATAGGTAGTAAAGCAAATATTTTTCTTATAAAATGTAGGATTACTTATTGGTTCATTTTTCTCTCCATTTGCAAAATGGTAGTTTCTATGATACTTAACCATGTTTGATGCTATCATATAAATATCAAATATATCACTGACATTCTTACCATGCTTAAAAATAGGGTGAAACATCCAAAGGTCTTTTGAAACAATTAATCTTACATAGGACAGAGCTATGGGTAAAGTAACAGTGCAGATTGTGTTCTCTAACCATGGTTAGCAACCAGTCTAGGAGAAGGGTAACTTTGAATTCAAAACCATATACCCTGGCAAAGCACATACTATACAGCCATGGAAAAGTTTGAATTCACAATTAACTGCAGGGGTTGTGAAATCTATGACCTCCAATGAGATTGATGAGGGAGGTAGATAGGAAACAATAATTTTCATTTGCATTTTAAAACATTTGTCAGCTTACAGAATACTCTTCATATCAGAAAAATCACATTCAATTGAAAACTGAAAAATATGCCATTTAAATTGAATTGTAAATATTTCAATACTATCCTAAATATATCCATTTCCACTGGAAAATTATAAAAAACAAATACAGAATTTTCCTCTACAGTTTTTATATGAGGCTGGATTAACAAAACCTCTGGAAATGTTTCTTATTTACTTGCCTGATCGTATCATTCCTATATATATATATATATATATATATATATATATATATATATATATATATATATATATATATATATATATATTGATTGTTACTACCTGAATATTACACAATTTTATAAGAATTAATGTCTTTAAATTTTACATGTGTATTTTCCTGAGTTTGCAATATTTGCTTTCTAATGGTAATGAATATACACAAATAATACTAGAACAACAGTTTATTTTTCATGTTTAGTTTGTAAGCCACCTGTTGTCAATGGTAATTGCCTGCTTTAATTCTCAAATATTGATTCTGCTTTTCAAAAACTGATTGCAATATTCTAAATATTTGTATTTTAAATGTCATTTTACTTGGGGGTAAAAGATGTAACATAAATGATGTGCATATCACAAAAGTACTATTAATGTTTTTATCAAATAAAATTTCACAAATCTGTATCCTGCTGTTTATAATTGTCAAAACATTTTGCAGAAAATATTATCTATCTGAAATGTGAAACTAATAAATTTATGCACCAACACCACACATATGTTGCAGCTGTTAAGAAAATATAGTGTAGAAAAGCATCTATTTTTCTATCTTGTGTTTTCATATATGTAAATTGTTTTATACTAGAAAACTTTAAAATATATGGTATAAAAGTAAAAAGTTGATTTGCATTACTTTCAGGACATTATCATAATATATTCATATGTAATAGGATACAAGATCCTTCCACCAGCACTGTTTATATTTAATATTAAAGTATTATGGAGTTTTCTAAAGTACAAATACTGTTAGTCTACACTATTTGGGTAAACATTAGCTTACAAGATATCCACCTTCATATATAAGTTGTAAGAAATATTTTGAGAGACTTTTTTGAAAAAAAATAAGGTAGAGGTTTTATATTCCATCAAATACACTAAATCATTTATTTTTATATGTTGTATTATTTTAGATCAACAAAGACTACTATGCAATTGATTTTGGATATTTGATTGTGGTTATCTCACAATCTATGAGATATAACTATTATTATTATTATTATTATTATTATTATTATTATTATTATTATTATTATTATTATTATTCACAAGTAATGTCTTCCTTTGATTGTTATCAATATTAAATGATGTACACAACAATGGAACATTGACAAATGAAAAATTTCCAGCTTGCATAATTTTTTTTATAGTTTGTACATGTGATGTGATTGGTAAGTGTGGTGCATAAGGGGAAGAAGGAGTAAGGGAAAATTAGGGAGGTTTGGAAAAAAGCTCCAATGAGCCAAAGGTTTGGATTCCTTTTGCCCCGAGTTGGATGTATGGTATTTTTGTGCAAGTTCCAGTCTAAGTAATTTTTGTTCCATTTGAAGGCCCTTATACTTGTGTCTCTTGAGAAGCTGAAATTTTTATTCCATCATTTAAACTATAAGCTATTTCAGTGAAAAGAAAAGATACAGCATCAAACACACTTGTTGATAGAGGCTGCATGACAATGATGGTGACATCTAAGTTGGTGGAAAGGTGGGACAAATAAAAGAATGTTTGATGAAAGGGAGGTTAGTTGTATAGGCACTAGTACTATAGAGCTGATCATGAATGAGACACAATTAATTTCCTACACCAGAGAAACATGACTGATTACATTGCTGAAAGATTTGATGTGATAAGGATGGATATGAACAGTTGTTTGGGGATGTTATGATTGATGAGGATGGAATGGATTTTGAAAGGGTGTGTGTGCAATTAAAATATAGGAACTGTGGGGATGTTGAAAAGAGCTCTGGAAAGGGGGGCATGTCACCTCTAAGATCAAGGACAAAGAATTCCATGTGGATTTTTACAGTAAGGAGTTGATTGAATAGTTATAGAAAGGTGAGCCTTTGATGCTCAACAATAAGGTAAAATAAGGTGAGTTCTTTAATACAGGGAGCAAGAGATGATTTCATCAAGGGATTTGAGTGGTAGATCAACGAGATGTGAAGACAGTGGTACCACCATTAATGGAGTTTCAGCCAATGAAAAGTAAATTTTCAGGAGGTAGGGATTATTGAGGCAGAGGATGTGGTGTGGCTAAGGAAAACAATGATGATTGTACAGTGATGTGAAAGATTTTACATTGATGCGAGTCAATGTAACTGAATTAGACACTAGGTTAAAGGGCAACAATTTAGTGTTGAGGCAGAGGTTGTGGGCTGTTGAAATCTAGACTGATCCATCTACCATGCTTGACTGGGTGAAATCACTAGTCCTCAATAAAAGAGTACTAATGTAAAGAGTCACAGAAATATTAAGCATTGTCTGGAAATCTTGGATAAGTTGATTGATGAATATGGGTTAAAACTGTAAGGTGGATATTCTTACCAGGATAAAGAAAATCTGGCTTAGTATTGCAGAAGACTCAGAGAAGAGAGTAGGTTCTGTGCATTGTTTGCTCTTTTGAATTAAGAGTTACACAGTATACACTATATTGGATCAGGTAGTACCCTATTTTGGACTAGAAATGTCATCCTGCATGTCACCAGGAAAGCTGTCCAGAATGTGATAAGGAGTTGTGAGAAGTGCCAGTCAGTTGGGCCTGTGAAATATCATGTAACAAGCAAATGAACAATGCTGGTAATTGATTTTGACACATTAAGAAAATGGGGTGTATCTCTTTTTGGAGGAGGTATTAATGGATAACAAAAAGAGACGCTGGACAGAATATTATGTACTACTTTAGAGCTGAGTATAGACTGAGTGAGAAGGGGATTATTGAATACATGAAGAATTAAGGTAGTATCTGAAAGGGATTGACATATTGTGTATCACTAGTGCAAAGGGCAGTACAAACTTCATCAGCTGAAGACGTGGGCTAATGCTATCAGACCTACAGTTGATCTAGTGGATTAAAACATTGGTTAAAACAGACCTGGTTCACAGGCAATTATGAGTTTGATACCTGGCTTTGGTAATACTGAAAAGTCACATACTTTGGTTCAGTGGAAGAAATGGACAAGATAAATAAACCTGATGAGTATTAACTCATGTGAAATATCCTCCAATGCATGGAAAGTGGAAGGAAAACAATCTACCTCCACAAATTAATTAAAATACTTAGTTCAAAATTCTGATTATGATGAAAGATACCTAAAAATGGGTGTAGAGTGCAATAGACAAAACAATGTGAGTATAACAACCAAGATGATTATATTAGTATAAATTGAAAGGTATATAAGGATGTAGATTGGAAAAAATTATAGGATAATAAAAATACATCACAGAATTTCAATTTTATCATTTGGTAATTCAGTTTCTCTTTGTGACATTAGCTATAGGCATTAACCAATTTTTTCCAAATTTCTTTTATTTAGTATTTTATACTAAATATTGTAATGTAAGTAGTAATTTGTCTTATATTTCAATATTTTTATTTATGCAGTTATATCTCAGTATTATTCTATTTGCTTTGAATGATTGTGAAATCGATCAAAAGTATGATCTGGTAAGTGTGCATGTAGTATGAATGATTTTATGATCAACAATTCAATCACAGTAATAGGCAATAAAAATTAATAATGCATTTAAATGGGATAGTTAATTAAAAATGATAGATATATTTTAATATTTTTGTGAATAACATTTCATTCTCACATTAGAAAAAATCTATAGTCTCGAAAATCAAAATTTATAACAATTACTTTTCAAAACTTCTACAAGTCTAAGATACTTATAATAGAAAACCCACATATATCATACATTCTGTAATTTTTAGATATCATTGTTGTTTCAAGATTTATTCAAACTGATCCATTTATTCTTTTTGTTTCTTCTATTTTTACCACATTTTAAATGATCAATTCCTATGGTGTACAATCTAGAAAGAAATGAGAGGGCTCTTTTCTATGCTGTATCAATCATTACTGTGAAATAGAGAAATTGTGATCAAACAGAATATAGTAACAAATATAGTGATTGAACCAAATTAAATAAACTCAAGCCTTCCTTAAGAAAAGGATAAAGAGATAATTTATTACTTTCAACATTGACCAAATATGATCAGCAGTGATCATGACAATCTAAAGGAAAAGTTAATGCATATAAAGCTATGTTTTTCAAAGCAAAATCTATCCTATATAGCATTTCAAGTGAAGAATTGATGGATGTATTGGAGATAGCAAATACAGTAAACATGTTAGGGAAGTGTCTGAACAAGTTCAAAGGATTTGTAGACATTTCAATATTAAGGTGGTTTTTAAATCTGAGTGACATTTCAATATCGGGTTGATTTTCAATAACTAAAGTTGGTCCCTATTAGAAAATAGACAAACTAAAGATCGCATACATAACATTCTATTATATGTGATAAAGAATATAAAAGGAAGAAACTAGTCTATCCCTAAAAGTCATACTCAGATAAGATAACAAAATCCCATTGAGAGGTGAAGTAGAAAACACTTGTATGCCATATTGTAATCTGGAGAAAGAAGAAAGATAGAAAGAAATAGGTAGCAATGAAAAAAATTGAAAGAAGTAAGAAAGAAATAGGAATTATTGCTAGAAGGTGAGAAAATTAAAAGTAGTAGTAAATATTAACTATTCTGATAAGTTAGAGCAGTATGAATTTCTTTTCTCAGCTATGAAACAGTTTACTACAAGTTTATGCATATAAAATATGGAATAACCTGTATCAGTTGTAAATATGCCAGCCAGCATATTTACTATCTTCTCCGTCAGATTTGTCAGAGAAATGTCCTGATTAGAAACAAACATTTTCAGTCACATTTCAACCCTGGCTACACCAATCTGAAAATGCTATAGGAAATAGTATATATACCAATATATATCTAAATGTTACAAAGTATGTCTCCAAACTTAAACAACAACAAATCTAGTCAAGAAAGCAAGAAAACATTTTTTTAAAAATAATAAAACTTCACTTGACATTCAGGCTGAATTTTTGAAAGTAGCATACTCTCCCTGATTTTAAAAATAAATTTCTGTTTTATGAAAGAAGTCTTGAATCAAAAGTACATCTCAAAGCAGTGGGGTATATTGTACATAAATGCTCTATGGAAACAAAACAATAGTACAGATGCAATTCAGGTGGATCTATTATGGTGAAAGTACTAATGAATGAACTTGAATATCACCATTCTAAGAAAGTCAACTCCTAACAACTTAATTTGACTTTTGATCTGATAATGGTAATGTTTTTAATATTAGTCATTTCATTATAAAGAAACAGTTGGGGCATTCATTGATTAAGCAGCCGGTACTTCTGCTGGTTGAAATTTATAAAATCTTTCACTTAAAAAAGTTTTTCAGGAAAATATGTTTTTCAACTATTATCACTTTTTTGAGTACTGATGGATGTTTCCTTCCTAACCCTTTATTTAAAGTAATCTCACCATTAAGATTATTTTAGTTACTATTTTATTTCAATAATCTTGGTTGAACATACTTGAAAAAAAAATTCCTTTTCTATTTGGACAGTACACCTTAGAGAAGCTATAGAAGGAATTGATCAATTGAATTGATCAATTTTGTAGTTATAACAAAATCTCCAAAAGAATGACTTCAGTAATTAGAATGACACTTGGGTTTACTCTGAAGCAAAGGTAGGCATTGGCTGTTTATCCCTTGTTCTGGCTACATCTCTTTTGCTCAATGGCTATATTGTAAAATTATGGCGTAAGAAAAGAGAGGGTTTACTGAATCCCACCTTAAACTATAAACATGTTACATAGCATATAACAGGCAGCAAGCATCATATTTAAAAAATCTATGATAGCCATTATATATCAGCAATCAACTTTGGTGAATTGTTTGTAAAGTATCAAAAATCAGATGAGGTTTGCTAGGAATTACATCATGAATTAATTTTTAGTGTTGTTGTAAACCTGACTTATTTTTATATTATTATAATTCAATAAAACAGCTGTGAAATTTTACCAAGTCAATATATATTTGATCTGAAAAAGAAACTTTAAACCATCAATATAATGTTGTATGGATGTCATTTTTCATTGGCTTTTAAATTGAGTGATAGGTTTTATTGAAGGAAATTTATCAAAGTCTTAGTATTTTTATTGCCATTGTCAAAATATGGTGAGGTGAGATGTTTATATACATTCTTTATTTGTAACTTTATTGATAAAAGTATTAAGCTTTTAAAAAATGCAAAACGAAACATATTATTATATGGCTTCAAATTTTCATCTTAATAGTTATATACTCAATGTTTAGCCCATTGTACCCACCAATCTTGTTGTAGTACCTGTCATTATATTTAGGAATCTTCTCAGAATTTTGAGCTGTACACATTATTCAATCCCCAAGGTTAAATTGCTCTCATTTTACTTTTCATGCTGAGGAGACAATTTATTAATACTCACCTTCATTAATATTTCAGTTAATACTTACCAACCTTATTTACATTTCAGTATCCTGTCTATATCTTCCTCTGAAGCAGAGGATGTGATTTTTCAGCACTATCAGATCTAGGACTCACAACTATCAGTGAACCAGAAACATCTTAAACAACACTTTAATCCACTAGGCTATGCATCTCCTGAATAATCTAGTGGTGTAATTTTGGTGTCTTGAAACTAATTGTCTGTATTCTAGTTGGGGAACTGTATAAATATACTGACTGACTTGGTGGAATCTTTCTAAGTGTACTTTCATTCTTAATCAGAGTTTTCCAAATGGGAGATCTCTGTACTAGATCCAATGAGAAGTTTGTCAGTTATTAGCATGTGTGATTATTCTTTTCAGTCATTCTATTTTACAGTGTTGTTATTTGTAGATTATCTTGTCCTCATTCCACAGGGGTTGATGACCATGTTTTTATCTGCATATAAGATCAGCTATGCTTGATCTCAGTATCAATAACCAGATAACAGTTTTTTTATGTTCCCTCACATTCAGTGGGAAGCTGGTCACTTCTTTTTATTCCTAGTCACAACTGCATGGGATAGAATGCACATGGTTTTTGGTTATGTATTCTTCCAAGAGTGTCTTACTTTGGGAGATATATTGCCAAATGATAGAAATGCCACCCTGAGTTTGTATGGACTGCAGATACTCTGAATCTTTTCAGATATACCCTCCTTTTGTATGGTAGATTGTGGCAGATTTATTGTTGTTCTTGAATCTTCTGTGACTGCTCACAGAAGCTGATGCTATATTTGCAGGACATTTTTTTAACCTTAAAGGTGTTTCTAATGCTGATTATCAGCTGTTGATATGAATCTAGGTTGTCTGTTTAAAATTAATTTTAATCATGGCAATAAAAATTATAACTTAATTAGTGTTAATACTAAAAATAAAGAAGCAAAATATTTTTTTAATCATTTCACCTCAATCAAGGCAGTAATGCTACTTGAATACAGTTAGTTACAAGGAGTGAAAGTGAAGGAAAAAGAGAAAACTGGGAATGAGAAGGATTAAAAAAGGGCAAAAAAGGAACAGGGTTCAAGAAAACAGAAAATGGTGATTGACATTGTATTTAAATTTTTGAAGATTGTAGTTATCAGGGAAGCAAGAAATCAGAAGGGAGTTCCACAGGTGGTAAGTGCAAGAAAAGAAACTGTTAGAGTAGAAGTGGTGGTAGCATCTAGCTAGTCCAACAGTAAAATGGCAGGACCTAATTGCCAAACTTGTAGCACACTTAACTTCATGTAATCACAGCACCAGTGAAAAAAGCTTGTCGGAGCAGATGCCATGAAAATATTTGTAGAAAAGTCAGAGGGAAGCCTAGTCATGTCATGTCAGTAAGAAAGTGACTGAATTCAAGATGCCTGGTCAAGATCGATTACATTACAGATTCTTCTTTGGATTTTGTCAAGAATCTTGAGATGTACAGCAGGATCACCAGACCAGATCAGACCAGACCAGACCAGACCAGACCAGACATAGCAACAGTATTCAATGCATGAATGGTAGGTTTATAAATGGGCAAAATGGATTCTGACAAGAAAAATTTTCTTGCATGACACAGTGAACTAACTTTCCTTGCAGTAGAAGATGTAATTAATTTGATATAGTCCCTCCACTTCATGACAGTGGAAAATATGTTATAATTGATTAGGTAAATGGTCTCAAAGTAAATCTCTTATCTTGTATTGAAGGTGGAGATGTATTATGGTACATAGGATTAATGTGGGTTAGACCTTTTCTGTATTAAATATTTTATTAAATAGGTAATTGTGTGTTATTGTACTTTTGAAAAATGAAATAAAAACAATAAATAAAATAATAATGAATAATAAAAAAGAAAATGTAATATATTTTCTCGTGATGCTAGTATCATTTTATTACTTTTATCCCACTTCATCAAGCACCCATTAGGTGGTTCTGTTTTAGTCTATAAAATGACAAACATTTCCTTCCTCTCTCTTTTCTCTCCTTTGCTCCAAGATATAGCAGAACATAAATAAAGGTATATGCATTTTTCCCTGGACCACTGATGACTGAACTCTCTTTTTACCACTTTCCAATGCATGATATTCACACATATCTTTCAAAACCTCCACTTATGAAGTAAGTCAGCCTTTTCTTTGGTCATTCCAACAAAATGCAACGTTGATTTGAGCTTAACCATTATAACCATGCTTATCATGACTTGCCAGAACTTACCTCTGGATGAGAAAAAGAAACTCTCTTCCACTTTCCAATGCATAGCTTTGGCACATGTTTTGCTAAAATGCCACTGATGAAGTTGGATAAGTTTTATTTTGGTTGTTCCAACTCAGCACAACTATTATAACTACTAATGAAGTAAGTACAACCTTTCTTTGGTCATTTCAACTCACTGCAAGGCTGACTTTAGTCTGATCATCATAATGATGCTTATCCTTATGCCAACTTCTGGCTCAGAAAAAGAAAATAGACATACTTGATACTTCACATATGTGAAATTGATAACTTTGTTTCGTTGCAGTTTATGTAAAAAGAAGAATAAATAGTCTGTAGTAGAAACTCAAGTTTTGTATGCTTCTTCTTTAATTGCACATACCTAAAATACATCTGGGGAAAAAACATACCAGAGTTTCTAAATGTTCTGTTGAATAGCAAGAAGTAGAACAAGACATCAAGGTATATTCCTATTTTAAATATGTAAAATTAAGTGTAAATTGTATTCAGAGGTTTGGAGTCAGTTTTAGTGGATTTTATTCTGAGCAGAAAATTTGAGGTGATTAATTTTTAAGGAATAATAAAAAAGCTTCATTTTAATTTGATATATTTGCTTTTAAATATGGAGGAATCAAATGAGAAAATCTATATTTAAAAAGAAACAATTTATTACTAAAATGTATTTTATTTTCTTACGATAACAGAAGATATCTAAATTTTTAGAGTTAGTAAGAAAATCTGAAATATATCTAGACTTGATCTTTAAAAAAGTTTTCTTTTTATAGTTAAAATATTCCAGCATTGTTTTATATTTTTATTTTTTATTTTTCAGCTATAATGAACATTTGTGCACAGCAACATCCAACATTGTAACATTAAAAAATGCATCATGTGAATCAAAGCAGTTTTTTTCCATGTTACTTCAAGGTTATGTTCCTTTGGTTAATGTCTCTGGTCTTGATGTAAACAACTTAGGATTCTTGAACAATAAGAATAAAATATGTGTTTATCAAAAGTAAGTTATATCAATTTTATACTCATTTATTTCTGCCTTACTTAAAGTGTGGTAGTTTTTATTCCATTTTTTCCTTTCTATAAAATTATATTCATAACTGATTTATTGTTAAAGTATCAGTTTCATAAATATATAGGAACATTTAGACTGACTTTATCATTCAAAATTTATTGTTTTGATTTCATTGGTCTATACAAAAATAGACCTTTTATCCAAGAACACACACTCTCTCTCTCTCTCACACACACACACACATATATATAACTGTGATTAATGCTAAATAAATTTTAGTCTAGTATAATAGGAAAGGGGTTGATGAAGGTAATAATAATAATAGTAGTATAATTCACAGCAAACTGACTTTGGTAATGGGCTTATTATAATATTTTAAACACAAAATATGACAAGAAGCTTATTATTTAAAGAAATTGATAGCCTAAATAATCTACTAACTGTATTATTTAACATTTTTGTCTCATTTTAGGACAAATTTAGTGACTGAGTGATTAGTTAAGTAACTAATTTTGGATAAAGAAAAGTTAATTAAAAAAAAATATGGTATTGACAATTGTACTTGGTTCTAAATCTGTACTTGCTGATTAATAATTACTGAATTTTATTTCAATGTCTACATAGAATACTTGGCATATCAGCTATTATATTGACTGCTTATGCAGAGTCACATTTCACACACCTGTGATTTGAAGCAGCTGCTTCCAACATAAATTATAAATACTTCAACCTCTGTCAAAGTGTAATTCAAGTTTGCAGATCATAGATTTTATATTTGTCTTGGTTCAAATGCTGCTTCATAATTGTCAATGTTTTTTAGGATATTCCGAACAGATAACTACATATACTGCAGTAGTTGAAAGCATGTCATATTTGCTAAAATCTTTGGATTATAGAAACAGATGTTATCATGAGCAAATAACACTTTCAGCAGCAGAAATCAAACTGGTTATTTTCAACATTCAACATTAAATAAAATACTTATTAGTATTAAACATTATCAATCCTAGAAGTATTTCGACTATTTTTAGTATTTTTTTACATTTGGTTCATTATATGCAACCCTCCAAATTAACAACCATCACCACCACCTACATATGATATTTTTATGAATAAGATAAGAGATTCTAATGAAAAATGAATTGAGATTACTGACTGTGCCATTGATTTCAGGAAAGCTAGATTGTGCATAATGTAAAACAATAAAACAATTACTCTAATTAATTTATAGAATAACATATTTTCTTTGATTTAATAAAAAATATAAATCAGTATTACTTGAACCGTTTTGCAAAAAGTCATAAGAAATAGAATGGAGATAAATACATATATATATATATATATATATATATATATATATATATATAAGAAATTGAAAAGGAAGTGAAAGAAGGAATGAAAGAAAATTATTAAATGGTTTTTAGATTGAAATGAATTCTGTTTAGAAATACTTCCCAAAATATTTTATTTTAATTACAACCATTTGTTTTTTAGGAAAACCATTATTAATGTTGAAAAATGCTGTACAGGTTGGACAGGCGAGAACTGTAACAGACGTAAGTGATTGTCACTTTTTATATATACATTTAACTAGCAATCTATATCACAGAAAGCATAATTAACTATGAAAAACCAGTAAAAAATTATAACATTTTATAAGCCTGCTTCTTTATCATGTAGACCAAATGCTTGACCTGATAAAGATTATCTAATAAAACCTTTTTCTTTTTGTATATAATAACAAGTACATTGCTTTTCTTCATGTATTACTACAAAACAAATTCTTTAATCAGTGAATTGAATGTCTTAGATATACTACAGCTCTCATCTAAAATCTATAATTTACTTGCCTTCTCATTTATAATTTTTATACAATCACTGAAATTATATGTAAAACATTTTGCACACTGATTCAATTTCCTGCAAACCTTTATGTGGATTATAAAAATTGAATTATTATTATTATAAAATGTGATCATGATATCCCTGAAAGTAGATTGAAAGGTGCTGAATTGGATACAATTTTTGGTGTAGTTGGTTCCAAAAAAAACTTAAACAGCATTTCTATCTCCAAAGATCACAGTATATTTGATGATACATTTTTAGAGGTTGCACAACATATCTGTAATTTTGGTTTAAAACATAGCTGTGGATTTTCTTTATAGCAACTAAGTGAAACTAGAATGAACAACAGATGTGACATATAGAACTTTAGCTTTTATTTGAGATGATTGCAAGCCAACTGTCTCCTAAGCAATAATTCTAACAAATTATACAATTTATGATTGAACAGAAAATTAAGTTAGAACACATGTGTATTTTGTAGAAATTAATTTTGTGCTTGTGTTTTTCTTTTTATATTATGACATTTTCTAATATTAAAATTGGTTGGAAGTTCATGGATTATATCTCTATAATGTCAGATATAACTTTTAGATTTCCTACAGTGCAGCATATTAGAATTTTGTTTTTTTATATTGACATTATTATCATTTTGTTTGATAGTAAGATTTCAGGAAATCAATATTACTTATTGATTTTTGAAAATGTCTCTTGGAGAAGTTTATAGGCCTAAAAGTGTTATGACATTAGAGAATACCCAACCTTACAATATTTATTAAGTGAAGTATGTGGAAAAATATGAAAATTCAGAAATGCTAATTGCACCATACAAAACTTTTAAATAGTGTGAAAGAAAATTGGTACCAAAAATATTTTTCACAGTGATATAGCAAAATTGTTTTTCAACATTTTGAAGAATAGTTGCAAAAATGAATTAAGATTTACAGAGCATGAGGTTAATGTATTGCATGAGAGAAGAACTATGAAATGAAATGTTGGAATTCATCTTTTTGAGTTATTCAAACCTGAATAACTGCTTTTCAATTGTTTTTTTTTAAATCCTTTATGAAGAAATCATAGACATTATAAGAAATGTAACTCTTTTGTGTTTTCATAAACCATGGAACTTTTTAGAAAGTTTGACTGAATAAAATTAAAAGTAAATTTACTGCACAAAGGATTTTATTTTAGATTTTAGGAAAGATGGCTGCAGTGATTTTGAAGGTCATGTTTTACTATTAGGAGCAAGTAGCATGGGTTTGCAAATTCCCACACTGGGATAGATAGATTGCTACCTTTTCAAACTGGAACAAGAGGTCAGATTTTACTTTATGAAGATGGAGTTCCACCTCTGGAAAACTGGAATGGAGACTCCTCACATTAGTGTAGGAGATGGTGAATCTGTGGTCTATTTTTGTTTTTGTGTGGTTGGGTAGGGTTTGATTCTTCTGTATGCGACTTATCCTATTGTCATTCATTTTAATTATTGTCTTAATCATTCCAACTGACAGAAACTCCAAAGTAGGTTACGTAATGCAAATCTACTTCACTATAATCCTGAGTATGTTCACAACATTAAAAATGAAGTAGATATACAGGGTGAAATGGATAAATTGTTATCTAACATTATTTACATTATTTGGACTATCGTCCTCATCTTTGTTGCCATATTTATCACAACATTTTGGCCGTTGTACGCTCTGGCCTTCTTCAGTGGTTGGAATTTCGAACTGAACCCTTTATTTCGCTCACTGGGGTAGACTGTTCTAGTTCCATGTGCCATGTTTGATGGATGTCAGTTATCAGTTATCTCCTGCTAATTTCCCTCTGAAAGTTCTCCACTGCCTTAACCGGGTATTGAACTCACACTCTTTGGGTCCTGTCACTGGATCTAACCAACACCCTTATCCACTGTGCCATGTGCCATGTGTCCTTGAGGACATCTGGGTATGAATTTCTGGGTATTATAAACCTAATGTCTTTAGCAACCATTTTTACCAGTGCTCATATTGCAATTTTGCTGTTATCATTGCATATTTTTACCAGAGCTCATATTGCAACTTTGTTGTTATCATTGCTTTTCTCTGGCACTCCTTATTACTGGTTCCCATAATGTATTTATGCTTGGTCGGCTCAGGAGATTTTTGTAGCCTAGCATATGTACTGATTCCTTAAGTTTACGAATTTTCCAATGGTGTTCCTTGTCTATGATCTCAACATGATCCCACAGAGGGCAGTGATCTCCCTTCTCTCTCCATATGTAGTCAGCCATTTATGATTTTTCTACTTCCCCTCGTGTTTACAGCTTTCTGGTGTTCTCAAAGCCTTACCTTGAGGGGGCGCCCTGTCTCTCCTTTATATAATATGGTGACAAAGATAAGGACAATAGTCCGAATAATGTAAATAATGTACATAATACCTCATCTCAGATATATAGACAAACTTTGTTATCTAACTTATGGAAAAATGAAAATAAAACTGATATCTCATTTTAACTACCCACTACCAATCCAAAACGAACATTTCTCCATATTGTTATCAATATCTGCCTTATAAATGAACATTTTTGTGACACCAAATACCAAAGGACTCACTCATTATCCTAAAATAAAAATATATTATACAAGGTGCAATGTTGCCTAAATTATGCAAAAATGAAAAAAACACCGACATCTCATTTTAACAGATATATTTACCAAAATTACACAAAAAATATCTTCAAATATTAGGTTGGTGCAAAAATAATGTTGTTTTCTCACATAGTAACATATGTGAGAAAACGACATTATTTTTGCACCAACCTAATAAGAGCAAATATATTAAATAAAATTGCCATTGGCTTCAACCACAATCTCCAGATGACTTTGGAATCTCCTGCAATTCTTCTGGATGGTCTCCTTGTTTAAGTTGGTGAATATTGCCATAAACCCTTGCCTTTAGTTCATCTTTGGTCTTACAAGGAGTTTTATTGTTTTCTCACTCATAATAGTGCAGTCTGGGCACTTACGTGGCCAGATGCAAAATGTGGTCACAGAAATTGTCTGACAATCATGACTGGGTTCTTCTGTTTGTGTGACATGGTGCAGAATCCTGTTGCTAGACAAAAGGTCTTCCAGCAGCCACCCTCTTGACCCAGGGCAGTGCTACCTCCTCAAGACACTTCATGTAGGCCTCTGTGTTGAGTCTGAGGCTTTCGCCAACAAATTCTGGAGTTCTTTTCTCATCAGAATGATCAGACTCATCCAACTCTTTCTGAATCCTCTGCACTGTCCTTAGATTGACACCCAAACACTCTTAAATGTTCGTATTGGAGCTTCTGGCACAAATGTCAAGCAGTACATCATGTCATTTCTAAATTTCTGGTGGAGTGAATTTCATCATGGTGCTCTTTTTCTCACAGATGGTACCCAACTGACAATGTGCTTGCACAAAATTAAAAATATAAAATGGCGACAATTTACCCATCGCACCCTGTATTTGCAAATGATTCTTTCCTTTAACGTTTGGAATTATTACTGTTATTCTTGCTATCTAAAGCATATATACTTCCAATTAACCAAAGATTATACAACACAGTGGTGTTCTGCTATATTTTACTTACCTTGCTACTAAAGACATATTAATTAACCATGGGTATCATAAAGATTAATGATCCTTCTCCTAGACTGGCTGCCAACCAAAGTTAGAAAACTTACACCATTTTGCTATTTAGATAATAACTGGGAGAACAATTGGACCAAAGCCTTTCCCAAGGGCATTCATGCAAAAGTGAACACAACAGACTGGGCTGGAATTTGAACTCAGATTTGTGGATTCCACTGTCTGCACTGATAACTATAATAAATGACACTATCTGTCCACCCCCAAACTAAGAGTAAGATTTAAAAAAATATATATTTAGGTATTATTTACCAAATAATTCTTTACCAAATAATTCTTTACCTTATCAAATAAGGCATGAAATATACACTGATACATTGTTAAATTCAATCTATCATATTTAAAGTTAATATAATAAATATTCAATAAATTTTCAAAATACTTTGGTGAATTTTTTCAGCTATTTGTGAACCAGAATGCAAGAATGGAGGCACATGTATTGGCGTTGATAAATGCAGCTGCTTACTGGGATTTGTTGGGTACAGGTGCCATGATAAATTGAGTGGTAAGTGCATCATTTAAAAAAAAAGACAATTTATTAAAAATATTTTAAGTCATTGGAGTTAATTTTTTTATAATCTTTCCATGAAAATTGTTCATATTTACTATGTTTCCAAAAACAACAACTTTACATTTTACTTCATAAAGTGCCTCAAAGTTTTATGAAGAATGAAATTAACTATGCTTAGCTTGATTATTATTTATGAATAAAGTTATTAATATTTTTACCAATATTGTTTTCTAAATCACTATCACAGCTTTTTGCCATCAATATCATGTTAATATTCATTATTATTTTCATCAATATTTAAATATTAGGTCATCCTAGAAATATTCATTTTTCTAGATGCTGATCCAAACCACAAATTTTGCTACACTGGATCTGATTGTTCAGGCCCAGAATTGTCATATGGAAAAGTGTCAACATTTGAAGAATGCTGTGGTAAAGGAAATATTACCGGCAGTTGGGGGATACCTGGAAGGAACTGTACCCCTTGTGTATTTTATGCACACCGTAAGGATTCACTTATTCTTTTTGCTTGCTGTTTATTTGAGATCATATTTATAGACTTATTATGATACTTACTTATTAAAACTGTTTTATAATTGAGACATTGTGATAAATTCAATTTCTCTCTGCTATTATTTTATATAAAATTTTTGACAGTTTTCAATTTTATATTTTAAAGTGAGGACAGTATATTTTCAGTGTCCTTCAATATTTTTTGCATCTACTGTATTAGTGCTGGTCATGTCATCTAAATATTGATTGTTTTGTAACAGGTGATACTTAATGTGTTTAACTTTAAGGCTTGAACTATGTATTTGACACAATGCTATACTGTCTAAGGTGTTGACATATATCTTGCTAATTTTCTTAGAAAAATGAGAATGTTAAAAAACGAAAAAAAAAAAATGAAATAATAAAATCATTATTTATAAAAGGGTGTGTGTCACCATTTCTCAGCACAAGCAAGAAACCCTTCACATTTTAAATTCTAATGTTTGTTCATTTGGACAGATTTGGGGAAGTGAGCCAGTCTGATAACTTTTCATTACCATTTTATATTAATTCTTGTTCAATCTAATGTCATCTCTCTATTAAATTATTTTATGTCAAGTCAGGAAGTATCAACTGATTCTTATAATTGTTTTTATTGAGTTATTTATCTTTTATTAAAATTGTAGCAATCTTATTTTAAATATTTTCATTAAATTTTTGTTGCAGAAAACAACTGATCAATGAATTGAAGCAATTTTGAGACTGAAATAACCACCATTTTAAAATTATTGATAATTTTCTTACAATTATTTTAAATAAATTACAAAACACTTATCAAATAAATTCACATTAAACATTGAATCAAGCAAATATTCAGGCCAGCAATTGTTTTTTACTTTTTAAAATTTATACTATTATGATAAAGATGTGGAAACTGTCATATAGTGCACAGTGGATAAAATATTTTTAATATTAAATTTTGTTAAAGCTAACTTGAATATTAATTCTTTTATTTATATAGTATTTGTTTTTGATGTTAAATGTTAAAATGTGTAAAATAATTATTAAAATCTATCATTCAATACATTTTCTTGGATACAGTTTTCTTTTTATAATATTTAAAAATATAAACTAAGGATAGTTAATCAAAAATTCAGATTATCTAATATTTTAAAATGTTTGATATTACTTTTTGTTTATTACAGCCAATCGAACAACTGTTTATACTCAGTCTCATAGTTGCCGAAGCTATGGCCAGTACAGAATGAGGACTTTTGATGGGAGTTATTATAATTTTGCTGGAAATTGCACATACAGTTTGATTGAAGTCCAAGACTATTGGCAGATTGAAATAACATTCAAAAACTGTGACAGACTCTCTATGTGTAGAAAGGTCAGTTATATCATTTAAGTTTCCATTTTAGAAATGTGTACAAATGTGTTTTACCATAAGACAAAAAAAATGTATGTATATATGTACATATAAATGTATGTATTCAGACATAGTAGTCAAATGTGTAAATGGTAGAAGGAAGTAAATGTGTCAACTCAGGATTGTGTCAATGTCTTAATCACCTGTGTAAATGATAGAAAAAGGTAGATATATGTATGTACCTACATGAGACTGTGTGGGTTGTGCATAAGAGTCAGATTTAGATCTTACAATGACCTCAGTGTCAAGTTTTTAAAAAAATGGGCACAGTGTTAATTTATGCAAAATAAATTTTGACTATAATGTTCATATTCTGGTTGGGATGATTCTGATTAGTTTGTCATATGTGTCTGTCATATTCTTGTTGGAAGTGTTTCTAATTGGTTTGTGGAAGTATGGCTGCATGACCTAGTGATTCCAAATATACATCTAGTTTTAGAGATGATAAAATTTTGGATCTTCTTTTTATCATTTATATTTATCTATTTATTCTTCTATCGCTACAACATCTTATTTGAAACATACTGTGAACATTTTTTCCCAGTAGTAGAGGAGAAATCTGTAGTCAGTCTACTCGGATTAAAAGTGAAAAATTAAAATCTTAATGTCATGCCAACAAATACAATATAACAGAAAGAAATTATTTATTTTACATAGGCAAAGAGGAAAACCATATTGAAATAATCATATATTTATGTACACATTAACATTTGTTTTTATATGGTAAACATTGTGTTTGTTCTGGTCATAAAAAGCATAGTTCAAAAGTTAAAAAAATTCCATTTGTTAAAGTGTACACTATTTACATTATTTGGACTATTGAGATGAAGCAAATAGATGATCAGATTTACTTTTTTCCACAGCTATGAATATCTCTTTGAGTTGTGTGAATATTCCTTTGTGTGGTGTGTGATGGTAATGAGAGAATTCTGGTTGGGTGTTTACATATCCAACTGCCTGTCATCGACAGGTGATCCACGCCCAGCTACTGACTGGGTCTTTGCTCTGTGTGTTTTTATTGCCCCCGAAATCCTGATCACGTGGTTGGCTCCAAATGAAAGCTTTTCGGTTTACGTGGGATAGCACCAAGCAACCAGTTCATTTGAAGTTCAACCGCACGGAAGCATAGCACGTGACTGTACTGTCCAATCAAATCCCAGAAACCACTTATTTAATTTTGGATACTATTTTTTTTTACTGATTTTCACAAAAAATTTTGTTTTAGTGATTCTGATCCTATTTATGAGTGGGCATTTATTACTTATTTGTGTTTCACCTATTGGTTGTAAAAATATAGGATTTTAAATCCTATAAATCTTTCTTTATAATACCTTGTTGAGTTATAGTACCTGTGGATTCCTTGCTATTTCTACTTGATATCAGTGTGAAAATTTCCAAGATTTCCCTTAGAGGTATTTTATGAATGGTTCATTAAAAAAATAAAACATAAGACAGCAGTAAACAATATTAAATTTGATCTTGTTGGTTCTTAGCTAGTGATACAATAAATTACAGAAGTTTGACTGCCAATAAAAAATAAAGAATGTAAATGAAATCCACAAGGGAATCAAAGTCAACATCTGAACTCAAACTTTTATTTACATTACATAAAAAATACGTTTTGCATGGCGTTTTAGTGATTAGCTATTCCAATAATTAAAGGTTGTCTTGGATCATGATTTCCATCAGTTTAGCAGTCGTATCACTCAGCCTATTCATGGGGACATTGTCTCCCATTGCCGTTAATGATACACCATTTGTGGCAACTTTCCTATAAATATGGGCTGTAAAAAACACTATCATCTAACATATTGCCAGACAGAGACTGTAAACGATGCAGAAGTTGAAATGGTTTTCTATCTCCCAATGCTTCAGTCTCCAATAATTTTTGCAGCCTTCTCTCAGATAGTGAAGTTCGGAGTATTAACTCCTATTTTACTTTGTGGTACAGGGTGGTTTGGGGTGGATTTTATCCCGTAGACACATGGCTGTTTCTTGAGGTAATGCAAATTTTTGTTTTAGTGATGAAATATTTTTCATCGGAAAAAAGGCTTCCAGGAAGAAAAAAAAAAAAAACAGTTAAAGGGTCATTGTTAGATAATACAGGTATGTTTTCAAAGGCAGCGGCTAATTTGGGTTCCTCCATTTTTGTAGTGTGTACTGTAAGTGTAAGTTTTTATTTAATTTTTTTTATAGCGATTTTACGAGTTTTGTAAAAGTAAATTTGCATGCATATGCAGTATCAAAGGATATAGAATATTATATTCTGAGAAAAATTCTCAATAGAAGACAATATATAACATGATAAAGAGTATTAGAGTAGGGCAGAGATGTTGTTCATTGCGTAAAAATAAATGTATTTCTTTCCTTTCCTTATTTATTAATTCGAGATAATTTACTATTTGCCTCAAACAATCTATTCATTAAAAATTTAAATAATTTAGTACGCTCGCTCTATGTGTTTAAATAGTCAATAGGGTGCTGAGAAGAAGAAAGAAAAATGGTGAAAATGAAATGGGGTCCATTGGTCGGTAAGTGGCAGCATTATTCCCATTATTATAAATTTCACGAAGAAGTTTTGCAAAAGAGAAAAATATATATTTATTTTAACTGTTATTATGGGTCACCGTTAAAGTTTATAAAATATTTTATCATAAAATATTATTAATTCAATGTCAAATCTAAAAAAGATTTTGTTTCTTTTTCTCCGAAAATTCCTAAAACAAAATCCTGTATGAAGATTTCAAAAATGAAATACAAAAAGGAAAATATCTGTAGTTCGCCTAAGTAATAAAGTAGCACAATTTTTTTTATATATTTTAAAGAAATATTATTTAAATGAAAACTTTTGAAACTTTATTAGTGTGATGTTTTAATACACTATTTTGTTTTTTTAGAAAAAGCTTTTTTGTTGTTGTGGTCACCAGCTTAGTGATTAGCTACTTCAATAATTAAATGTTTAAGGTTTCTTACAGGAACATTTTATAGCACATTGAATAATGGTGTTGAAAAAGAGTACATGCACAAAATAAATGACCAATTGATTTGCAATGCAAAGATAACATTTATTAAAACAAAATTAACAGAAAAATTTAAAACAGGAGTTTCTTTTGCTAGAAGTAAATTGTATACACAACGAAATGTGCATGAATATATTATAGCAGCACTTGCTGTATTGGTGTGTTTTTTAGCAAGAAGCATTCACACCCCTTTTAGCTTCAGCGCGGAAAGTTCATATCACCAATTCGAAAGAGGAAAACTCGGAAGAGAGAGTGTTACTTTAGGATTCACGTGTTTTTATATTCGAGAGCTGCTGCTGATACGCTATTTTTTAGGCTGCTACTGCTACTATGTTTAAGTTCACTTCAGCGTGAATATGTCAATTGTACTGTTTGAATATAAAATTTTGCCATCAAATGTGTTCACCGAAAACGTCCCTAAGAATTAAGTAGAAATGTGACTACTCACAGATGGGTATTTTTTTACCTTCAGGACGTAGGTGATCACGGCCCTCTACATTCAGTTTTCTTTATTATCTATAAATTACCATGACTATGGAAATAGGTAGAGTGGATTCACATTGCTTTCTCTTCTTTCTTGAATTCAGAGTTGCTGTTCTTCTAGATTGACACTCCCTGTCGGCTGGGGCTTCAGAATACGCCAACTATATCTCTGCCAAATGGTTTTCCCCCGCCCCAATGAGGTCACTTTTTGCCGTGGGTGGCGATCCATAATATCTCTGGCCATTACTTGGACTACACGGACGGTCGGAGAGGCCGGATCCGATGACTTGGCTGATCATGCCCTAGCGCCTATAACTATATCAATTAATGGACTACTTTATAACTAAATACAATACCCCAAATATACAAAAATACCATCTCTCTCCAATTTATAGGCGTTAATCGGTTCGAAGAGATCTAAAGTTAGAAATGGCTTTAAACATATTAGTTTGTTCCCTAAAGATTTGGGAAGTGCAACAAATGGCTTAACGGGTGCTCAGAGTATCTCTCGATTACGAGTATACTGGTTTATGTAGCCTTGGCCTGTCAAGGCGATTGGGTTTCCCCCTTGACGCGTCCCAATGTCAGGCTCCGAGGTGCATGAGGAGCACAGGCAGCGAATTTTAATATATCAAAAATTATGAATAACCAAAGCAAAAAACCCAAAAGATATCTTTCAGACGCTGATTCCGAAAAAGAAATAAATACCGAGTTTCCAAGATTCCTTATGCTCGTGTCCCCTAGATGAAACTCCTCTAGCAAAACTTTGTCCTTTCTTAACTGAAAAAGTGCTATCCAGTAGGATTAACCTCAAAACAGTTAAAAAATTGAGAAATGGCAATTTGCTAGTAGAAGTGGAAAATGGAAAACACACACGCCGAAATTTTAATCAAGATAAAGACTTTCCACAACATCCAAATAAAAACCTTCCCCATGAAAGACTGAACACTTCTAAGGAAACCATTAGAAGCAGAGACTTGTCTCTGGCCACATCTGAGGAAATCACATGTGTCTTAGGAAACTAGGGAGTCAGTGATTACTGTAGAATCACAATAAAGAGGAAAGGAGAAATATAACAAGACACGTATATCATTGTTTTTGTTACAACCTCAAATTCCTAGAAAAATAAAAGTCAGGTACAATATTGAACCAGTGGAACAATATATTCCTGTTTCACTAAGGTGCTTCAAGTGTCAAAACTTTGGATATCATAGATGCAGGAGTCGCCCAAAACATATGGAAAATGTAGCTAAAGAGATTCAGACCACGCAAAAGAAGAATACCATTATGAAGTAAGATGTGCTAATTTCCAGGAGAACCATCCAGCATACTCACGATCATGTAACTTGTGGAAAAGAGAAAAGGAGATAGTGGAGGTGAAACATAAATGCAATGTCTCTTTCGTGGAGGCAAGGCAAATTGTAGAGAGCTATATGAAAGGCCCTACCTATGCAAAAATAACGCAAGGGAGGACCACAACGAATATCAGTCAACCTGATAAATACAGAGCTCGCGTTGAGAAGCTCGTACACTTGGGACCAAATAACTGGCCCAAATGTCAGAACTACCTGAAAGACACAATCCAAGGAGATAGTGCAGACTGAACCACAAAAAAAGCCAATGAAAAAATCGAAATAATAAATAAATTAAAAAAATTCAGAACCACTCCTCCAAAAAATTACATCTCCTAGAAAAGAAAAAAGTCACAGTGATCTCCTATCCGTCCAATAAAAAAACATCAAAGATAGACCGAAGGACTTATCTCCCAAAAAACAGAATTCGCCAAACAAAAAACTAAAAATTCACTGACCAAATTCCTATCCAAAACCGATTTGACAAACTGGAAGAAATAGTGGTGGAAAGCCAGAACCCAGAAACGGCCAAAACCGCTAGACTCAAAACCTCGGAAAATAAAATCACAACCACATACTAAGCTAAAAACCAAAAACATTTAGCTATCATGTATCAAATAATTCAACTGAAATACCGCAGAATAAAGTCAAACATAAATGAACTACTTCCAATAATAACAGTTCTATCATCGACAATTGTTATGCCGCCAGGAAACATTCCTTAAGCAAAATGACAAACTGAATATAAAAGAATACCAGCAATGCAACTGCACCACATGACACCGAGCTTCAAAGTACCCCAAAATAAAATAAATTTAGCAACTACTTTACAGGCGATTGCAGTTAAAGTAACCTTACACTAGCCAATAAACACCTGCTCAGTATATATCTCACCTAATGAACCTGTAAATGAAGCTAAAATTATTGAAATCATAAAGCAACTCCCTGCCACTTTTATCATACTAGGTCACTTTAACTGTCACCGTACCATATGGGATTGTAAAGACAAAAACCAAAAGGGAAGGTCCTTAGAAACAATAATTTATAAGAACGATTTATAAATTTATAATGATAAAACCCCAGCTTGCTATAATATAAGCAACATGTATGAGATCTTCGAGAAAGCAAAAGTGGATGACATATCATTTCTTTCTGACACCCATACATGGTTAAAGAGCCCAGGTTACCTTGCTTTTAACACATCTTGTGGGGGATGAATTCATGGCTATTCCAAGGGCAATAGTGTGAAGTGAATGCAACAGACTAAGATGGAACTTGAAGTTGAATATTAGCTGTTCATAAAAAAAGACAAGGAAAAATTCATTGTTGAATGTGAGATAAATTATCTTCTATTTTCGTTGTTGGGAGGTCTGATTATTTGCTGTATCGCCTTTACCAGAGGAAAGGTAACTTTTGCCTGGTATAGAGTCTTATTTGCAAAACTATGCCTTCGTGTGTCTGAAATCCCAGTTGCCAAATATTTTCTCTTTTAGTGGATCAAATGAAAGTCTCTTTGCTATTTTAAAATATTTCTTGTAACTGGTTAGAAAATATTATTTGAGATGACATAGTATGATCAATAACTGTCCATGAAAAAAAAAGTATACATAAGAATATATTCTTTTGGTATAATACAGGCAAATAGACAAATAAAAAAGTAAACATTTTACTTTAACGAATTTTTTATATAGGTATCACTAAAATGTGTGCACATTTTCAATAATGAAACAAAGAAGACAAAACAAAATGATAATTGGGAGATTATTGAAATGAAATTTCCCCTACTTATTCATTTATGAATGAATTATATGTTGAATAGGTCAGTATTAAGAATTTTTAGAAAACTGAAAATTTATTTTAATTATTACATCCTAAGCAAGGTAACAAAGCCACTAAAATGCAGTGGGGTACTGAATATGAAAGAATATAAGAAAAAGAAAACATTATCAAGGAGCGAGAATAATAGAATAACAGGAATTAAGAAAACAGAAGATAATGGTTTACATTAAAATTTTTGAAGATCAATATTCTCTGGAAAGCAAGAAGCCGAAAGAGAGTTCCACAAGTGAAAGCATAGAACCACAGTAAACATCTAACCATTTCAACTGTAAATTGATGAGACCTTCCCACCAACCTAGTACTGCCTTTAAATTCATAAAGTCTAGGTACCATAGAAGTTCATCAGAACAATTACCATGAAAGTATTTATAGAAAAGGCAGATAGAAGTTACATTACTACGGTGGCAAAGTGACTGAAGCCGGGATGCCAGGTCAGAACCAATGACATTACAAATTCTTCTTTGGATTTTATCAAAGATCTCTGAATATACAAGCAGGAGCATCAGATCTTATGTGGTAGCAATATTCGAAGCATGGACGAATGTTAGACTTATAAGTATGTAAAACAATTTTGGAAGAGTAAAATTGTTTGGTGCAACACGGTGAATCAACTTTCCTGATAAGCAGACCTAGCAGTTGATTCAATATAATCTTTCTACTTCATGTCAGGAAGAAGTTAACCGGAGAAGGCGCAATGAGTCACTCTCCTGGAGGTTAGCATCAGCCATACTGGAAAGCAGTAAGGGTTCTCACGAATGATTAATAGAGAGCAGTTTTGTTTTGGAGGCGTTAAAATTGATAAACCATTCTTTGCCCCATTTAACAACAGATTGTATGTCATTTTTGAGCTTATGCAGGTAAAATGGTCGACTCCCTGTACCGCTCCAATAAATACCTGACTATCCTCTAACTTGACAAGAGCCAGATCAGGCCAAAAATGGAGTACTGTTGTCATATCTGGCAGAAGCTCCAGCCTTGATAGAATCCAAAGGCGTCGAGTCCTTGTGGGTGACGAAGTATTCTCCACCCTTCAAACTCTCTCCCACAAGCGGAGCGTGGCAAGCCTTTCGCTGCTCTATCGCTACTTCCACGGAAAGTGCTCGGACGAACTACATTCCTTGGTCCCGCCAATTCACGACAAGGACACGCTATGCCATTTACATAGTAAACCACTCACATTCCCTCGGTATTTCCATCGGTGAGAAGTAAGTTCCACTTAAACAGCTTCTTTCCGCGAATTCTCAATAGAATGATTCCCTGATCTGAGCTAGGAGCAACAGTTACCTTTCGCTCCTATCCGCACAAATTGTCTCCTAATGTAACCATCTACCAAGAGTGGTCCTCGGGCCTTATTGTAAAAAGAAAAAACTGCCAATTTAAACTTATCAAAGCGATAAGACAGGAGTAAATAGTTGTGTCATCAGCATAGATACAAAATTGAGAGCTGGTGCCATCAGGATGTTGTTGTTGAAAATTAGGAACGACGTAGGCCCCAAAATAGAACCATAGGGAAAACCTGCATTAAGGAAAAAACAAGAGTGTCCATTTAAGACAATTTTTGTTTCGCGATTTGATAAGAAGCACTGAATCCGTTCAAAAATTCCTGTAGTAATACCATAACCTTTCAACTTATGAAGACGAGTATACCAGATCCTGTCATATGCCTTCGAGATATCCAAAGGAACATCAGGAGTTTCACTATTCTTATTTAAAATGTCTCTTTCAGCAATAATCGGTAATACACCAGCAACTGATCTAGAGAAGCAAAAGCCATATTGCTTATCTGAGAGAAGACCCTGCGAGGTGAGTTCAGAGTTGATTAGAACCTATAACTTTGCCAAAAGGGGTTAGAAGGCTAACAGTCCGATAGACAGTTCGCCTGAGTTCTTAATGATTGGCAATACAGAAGAGGATTTCCAACAAGCAGGAAGGTATTTATTGTAGAGTTTAGAGATAATAGGAGCCAGTTGAGGAGCACATTTCTTAAGGACTATTGCAAGGATACTATCAAATCCACATACTTTGTGTGGATTCAGTGTATACATTATAGCAGACACCATGAACGGAGTTAAAAAGATAGAACTGAATAGAGACACAGTTCTAAGTGAAAAGTCAAGCAAAGACACTCAAGACGAGTCAAGAGTAGAATTTAAAGAGAATATACGAGAAAGACATTTTATGTTATCAGAAGAAGATGTTAACACCTCAAATTAATTGAAGAGAGGAAGAATAGCAAACTTAATCTTATTTCATGAGAATCAAACTTGTTAGAGATTACAAGGTGTATCATTCTATCGGCAAAAAAAGACTTAGCCTATTTGATGACACGTTTACCATTATTAAGAGCAGACACAAATAGTCGTCTACTGTGATTAGAACTACCACGCTGGTACATCCGGAAAAAGTTATTCCTGTGGGCTACAGTTGCTGAAGAGACACGTGCGAACCAAGAAGAAGATTGTGTTTTCACTTGGTATTTCCAAGTTGGTACAAAAGCATTGATGTTTATAAGCTAATTATAAAGAAATCTCTGTAGCACAATTCTCAATATCAATCCAAGGAGCGTCTCAAAGAAATTCACGAAATAAATCCTAATATGTACTCTGGTAGCAGAAAGAAGTCTTGTGAATAGGAGGTTCCTTTCTAATATATAACTCAAAATAAATATCAACAGATAAGAGGGATTTGAACTGTCAAGAGGACATTGCTGTGATGCTCGACTAGAGCTAGATGAGGAGGTCAGAAACAAATCAAGTAAAGAAGCATGTTGATCACATTTTGTTAGGGGACAGAGTAGGGCTGTGATTTGACTAAGAGGCTGAGCAACAAAATATTGAATGTTTGAATACCGGCAACATCACTAACATTAGAATGCTTAAAACACTTGACGTGACGAACATTAAAGTCACAAACACGGAAATGTTCGCAGATGAATGTATAGAGAAGCATATGTGCATTGCCAGAACTTTTGTTTAATATATTACAGTCCTGAGAAGAAGGAGATCGATAAAAGGAAAAGAGATAGCTAACAGAGTGTCATGAGTTACCTTCCATGGATAGCCAGTTACTTCCTGGAATAAAAGAGGTCGCTTCGTTTTGGGAGCAGAGCGTTTCCTCCCTTGTAAGCTTGTCGTTTTCTCATCTTCTTTTCTACTAACGAATACTATAACATGGTGGCAGCGGTAAAAAACAAACATGGAATGTTACAGTGAATGTAAACAGAAAACAGGAGAGCAGTTGTAAAGTCTGGCAATATTTTATTCTTACTGGCTTTTGCGAAACAAGAAGCAGCCACGTGCGTTTATAAAAAAAAAGACGCCATATTGGAATTTTGTAACCGTAACTGTAAGTTATCTCATCCTTTCTTTTCGAGTCCTTGTTGTGTTCAAAGTAATAATAATAATAATGTCTAACCATACAAGTGAACCACTTATGTGCTGGGAAACATCAAATTTGATAGAATCCCTGAAATTTTTCAAGCAACAATGTGAGTTACTCTTCTCCGTGAAAGGCATTCCAGAGAACAAACAAGTTGACCACATTCTTTTGTTGCCGAGAAAAGAAGGTTTAAGACGCTATAATTCGTGGTCGTTCGGAAACGAAGCCGACAGACGCAATCCTGCAGCAATTTGGAAAACATTTCTAGAGCAAATAGAGCCACAAATTAACTTTCGGGTTGCACGCTTCTGCTTACAAAATTATTCGCAAAAGGAAACAGAGAATATTGACGATTTTCTAGTGAGATGTAGGCTTCAGGCACAAAAATGCAAGTTCAGAGACGAGCGTGAGATGGAAGCACGAGTAATCGACCAGATTATTGCCGGAACAAAATTCCCTGAATTACAAAAGCAACTACTCGGCAAAAACGAGGTAATGTCCATGTCAGAAGTACTGAACATGTGTAGGGGTTATGAGGCTTCAATTAACTACATGAGGCAAATGGGCGCGCTACAAGGGAAATGTAACAGTCAAATAAGTGCAATGAAGCACGAACCTGAAGTCACAGACAACTGTGTCAGATGTGGGCTCAACCATCAAAACGAAATTTGCCCTGCTCGAGGCAGCACTTGCTCAGCATGTGGACGGAAGAACCACTGGGCTAGGATGTGCCACAACAAAAAAGCCAAGAGAAAAACTGACAGGCAGCCACAGACAAACCGGTCTACCAAACGCAAAAAATTCACACCGGTACAGAACGCGTATAAAAATCGTCAGAACTCTATTAACGTTCAGGACCAGCTAATGGACGACTTCGAGAAGATGTCTTTTCATTCAGTGAAAGACCATGGTAAAAAGTACTCTTGGACAGAGGAATTCGCCATATTGGACGTAATATTACCAAACAGGAAAGGTGTACACGAATTAAAAATCAAAGTGGACACAGGCGAGGAGGGAAACACACTTTCCTTGCGCACATTCCAGCGAATGTTTCCAGAATATGTAGACCGGAATGGACAACCACGTCCTGGCACAACACAGAAAGAAGCTACAGTATTTACAGCGTACAACGGATCTAGTATCCCGCAGCATGGATCCATACAGATACAATGTGCATACAAGAGTGGATGGAGGTACGTAAAATTTTACGTAGTGACCTCCAAGGGACCTACCATACTAGGTTTACCCTCCCTTCAGGACTTAAAACTGGTTACCCTACACTGTTCCATTCAGAGAACAAAGTGTGCCCCAGTCAATTATGCGACATGTACCCCAGTTACTTCATCAGTCAATACACCAATCAACTCCACGAAAGATCTGATTGAAGTATATTCGGATCAATTTGATCGGATTGGTAACTTTGCAGGGGAATACCACATCGTACTTCGACCAAATAACCATCCGGTCGTTCATGCACCCAGAAAATGTCACATCCACATGAGAGACGAAATAAAGGCAGAACTAGATGGAATGATTTCCCAAGGAATAATCCGCAAAGTCGATGAACTAACAGATTGGGCTAACTGCATTGTGTATGTGCGCAAGAGCAACGGCAAACTCCGCCTATATTTAGATCCCAAAGATCTAAATAAGGTCATCATACGTTGCCACCACAAAACTCTAACCATGAATGAGCTCTCACACAAACTGTCCGGCGCCAAATTCTTCTCCAAGTTGGATGCAAAAAATGGCTACTGGTCTGTCAAGCTTGACAGGGAGTCACAATTGCTAACTACATTTAATTCTCCCTTTGGAAGGTGCTGTTTTCGAAGAATGCTCTTTGGCCTAGTTATGTCTCGGGATGTTTTCCAACAAAGGATGGCCAAAGAGGAGCACGACCTCAACTTACGAAAGTTGATGGAGACAGCACGAACTGCTGGCCTCACATTTAACAGCAAATGTGCAATCGACCAGGAACAATTTAAATTCTTCGGTGCTATCTTCGAGAGGAATGGGATACACCCAGATCCCCAGAAAGTGGAGGAAATAAAATGACTCCCCAGTCCCAGGAATATTACCGAGCTGCAGAAGGTACTAGGAATTATTACCTACATGGCGCCATTCATTCCTAGGCTTTCAGACCTCACGACAAGCCTCAGGGAACTCTTGAGAAAAGATACTGACTATGTTTGGAGCAATAGCCACCAGAAGTCACTGCAAAAAATAAAGGATTTGATATGCAAAGAAATGCTACTACACTATTATGACCCTTGTAAAAAGTCCATAATACAAATCGATGCATCATCTAGAGGGTTGGGAGCAGCACTAATCCAAGAAGGCAAACCCATAGCTTTCGTTTCAAAATCCCTGACCGAAACAGAGCAGCGCTATGCCAATATCGAGCGGGAGCTCTTAGCTGTTGTATTCGGCTGCGAACGATTTCGCACATATATTTACGGATGTTCATTCGAAGTTGAAAGTGACCACAAATCCTTGGAAATGATTTGCCTCAAGAACCTAACAGCAGCACCCCCGCCCCCGACTTCAACGAATGCTATTAAGACTCCAAGAATATGACATGGTCATCAAATATCGACCGGGCAAAGGAGATGCTACTGGCAGATGGACTATCCAGACCTCCCAACAAAAAGAACAAAGAAGTCATTGACTTAAACATCAAAGTAGACTTCGTGCAATTCTCATCTAAAAAATTAACTCAGATCCGTCAAGCAACTAATGCCGTATTCTTCAAGGCTGACCAGAATCTCGCAGAGAACTACATAAGGACCTTCATCCATACTGGTCTTATCGAGATGAGCTCTCTATTGAGAATGGCATTTTGCTCAAAGTTGCCAGGATACTGATCCCTAAATCAATGCAGCCCGAAACACTGAAAAAAATACATTATGGTCATCAAGGGAGCGACAAATGCAAGCTCAGAGCAAAAACATGCGTTTTCTGGAGTGGCATAAATAGCGACATAGACAAGATAGTACAACAATGCACCATATGTCAAGAACTTCAGAAGTCCCAAACTGCAGAGTCCCTAATGCCACACGAGATCCCAGTACGACCATGGCAAATCGTGGCTACTGATATTTTCAACCTTAACAGGCATAATTACTTCCTGATCGTGGATTACTACTCCAAATACCCCTTCATCCGCAAACTAAGGGAATTCTCCAGCAAGGAAGTCGTTGATCTTACCAAGCGAATCTTTGCTGAACAAAGAGTCCCATCAGTGATAATGGGCCACATTTTAGCTCTCAGCATTTTAAAGAATTTACCAAAGCATGGGATTTTGAGGACATCACCTCTTCTCCCAAATACCCCCAATCGAATGGCATGGCAGAACAGTGCATACAGACCATCAAGGGAGCCATGAAGAAAGCCATACTGAGCAACCGAGACGTAGACATGAGTCTGCTGTGTCTGATTGACTCCAATGGATCACGTAATCCCATCCCGGGGAGAACTACTATTCAATCGGAAGCTGGTCAGTAATCTCCCCACAAAATGCACCAACAATATTGCCCGGAAAGAGGAAATTCAGGATCGCCTACTCGATAGACAGTGTTTGCAGGGAAAACAACATGATCAACATGCAAAGGATCTCTCCAAACTTAGCACAAAACAACTGGTTCGAGTACAAAAACAGGATACGAGGAAGTGGAATCCAGCTGTGGTCAGACAAATCTGCACTGAACCACGATCATACGCCAATGACACTCAACAGGAGAGGTTCTTCGCAGAAACCGTGGGCATCTCAAGGAAAATGTTAGCAACAAGGCACTGGCGTCTCCCCATAGTACGTCCCCACCTCACTCTGAGCCTCCACCCCCTAATATTCCAAACACACATCCTGCAGGTACACCCAACACACCCTCCAACATCTGCACTCCATCTAAAGTAACACTCAGACCTGCACATAAAACGCAGCCTAGTGGTATCAACACCAACAGAAACGATCACTAGATGTGGTCGTGTCATAAAGCTTCCCCAAAAATACAACTTATAGAAAGAGTTCGGATAAAGTTTTTTTTTCAGTGAACATTTCTTATAATGAAAGGAGGATGTCATGACATGAGTTACCTTCCATGGATAGCCAGTTACTTCCTGGAATAAAAGAGGTCGCTTCGTTTTGAGAGCAGAGCGTTGCCTCCCTTGTAAGCTTAACATGTCTTGTCGTTTTGTAGAATGTTAATCTGAACGTTGAAGGTAGTCACCAATGTTGAAGTGGTTAAAAGTTAGATGTGGCTGCGTGTTGAGAAGGCATTCATACATAATATTTAAAATATCAAGGAAAAACAATGAAGAACCAATTTGCTTTAACGAATAAATATATATATATATTAAAATTCAACAATAATACAAAGTAGTTGTAATATGAGTGAAATAGGGAGAAAAAAGTAGCTTCCCTTTAACTGTAAGGAAATGTTTTAAGGAAGATTTGTCTGACTATAAAGTTCAGAGTTCAGTGTTGAAATAGAATATTTCTTTTAGGAAATTGTTGAGTTGTGTTGCAACTTACAGAGTTGACTCAACTTATGTCCACAGAGAACTGGTGGTGTATCAAATAAAGTTCTGCATCTGTGTGTATGTACATGCGGAGTGAGTAGGATGAATAACACGAGTGAGTAGTTGAGATCTATTGTCTCCGGATGTACTCGACTGTGGTACTGGAACTACTACTACTGGTTTTTTGGAATGCATCCAATATTTATATTACTTAGGGTGGCTCCCAGCACAAACGCGGGATATATTTTTGAATGTACACGAAAAATACTCGATTGGACGAAAAATGGAACAATCAGTAATTTTATAGCAAAACTTGTTTGTGAGCAAAGCGTAGGAAAAAATTCAGTATGGTGAAATGCGATCGATAAATTGTCCTATTATTTTTAGTATGTATTTATCGACCAATCAAAATTGAAGAAATGTAGGCGTGGCATTACAGTTTTCTCTTGTTCTTTTCTGTTATTTCTACTAACGAATACCATAACACAGAGTCGAAAGCACACGGAGGAATTATCTGGGGACTCAAGAGACAATATTGCCTAGCAATTGGAAGATTTCCCCTAATATAAACACCAAAGCCATGCATTAAAATCTTTCCGACAAAGAGGGAGATAGCCTGGGACAGAAGATTCATTGGTAACGATAAATTAGTTTAGCACAGTGCGAAGATATTTGGAAAAATTTTCAAGAAAAAAAGATTATACATTTGAGAAACTGGAACAAATTTTCAAGAAAAAAAGATTATACATTTGAGAAACTGGAACAAATTCCACGAATATTGGAGAAAGAAAGGTTGAGTGGGTAGAGACGATTTTTGTTTACTGGTTTATTCGTATTTCTTTTCATTGTATCTCTATCATAAGAAGATATGCTTTAAGAAAAAAAAGGCCAAAATAATTATCACTATCGTCTATGACAATTGTGGGGTATTACTGACACCATAGGAGTAGTAGTGGTAATAGAATTTTTTCCATGACAAGGAATATTATCGCCTGTGGCCGACAATAAACAAACAGTAATAGGGTTCAGTCGTCGTCCTCGAGCGAAGTTTGTAGGGAGTATAGTTACAGATGCTCCAGTATAAATGAGAAAAATCAACTTGAGACGAGCCTATTATCGTGGCAATCTTGAAATGCTGCGAGTTACTGGTTACCATAGCAACTTGCGCTAGTATTTTTACTATTTTTGGTTCTTGTGGAATATGACTAATGGCGGAAAACGCCCTTGAGCTAGACTTTATTTTACATGAAGCTTTATCAGGCCATTTACATCATGGTTTGCATGTCCTTGACCTGAAAGCAAAGTGTATATGGCCTCTACAAAATAGGGTTTTTTTGTTTCGTAGAAGGGTTTGAGTGAATGAAAATATGGAGTATCGGTCAAGGGGGAAACAACTCTCGTTCCATGCGGTTTATAGAACTTGTATTTTAAACACAGCTCGTTTTTATGAACGGAATTATTTCATCTATCAGTGTGCCGAGCTCGGATATTGGTGATATATTTGGTGGTAACGCTTGTATAAATCGATGTCGAACAAGTTCCTCACCAACTCCTACTTTAGATGCTGTAGAAAGTAATTCTCGGAGATAACTTGAAGGTCTGCCAGTCATTTTCCTATTTGAAATAACGTCAGCAAACATTTCTGGTTTTATTCTCTCGTGCATCTGAATTACTGCCTTCTTGAGTACATTGTATTCCTTTGAAGAGAGTGTAAAAGTTTGTAGTTTTTGATATGGAGTCTGGAGCTAAACATGATATCACACGGTAAAATTTTGTTTCGGAGCTAGTAATTTTACGCAAGGCAAATTGTGCTTCAGCTTCAGATATTGCAAACCAGGCATTTAAAACTGTTCGCATAAATTCCGGAATCTTAATGGAAACTAAAGCTAAAGCTTGTCGAGAGTGTATGCAAAATGAAAAAAAAAAAAAAAAAAATGTGAATAAAAGAGAAATGTCTACTTGTTTTTTTCCCCTTCACTTGGTCAATTTTCTTTGTTTTTAACGTTGGGAATTCCAAAGCCTTTGTTTTTCTACGTCGTTTTCAACAAAAGTGTAGCTTCTTTTGGTTTTTGGTGTCTTTTTGTGAACGTCGGATTTTTTTTTCAAATTGATGTGGTGAATAAGATGTTTTTTCATACACATTGGCAGGTCAACATAATTTTGTGGGGTATTGACTCACACCATAGGAGTAATAGAAGTTTTAGGTTTGTTTTTACGAAGATAAAAACAGGAAAAATAAATGTACACAATACAGAGAAGGTATGACAATTGTATGGAATTTCATACAATTTTATTTATGTATTCATGTGTATTAGTGTGTGTGTATTTTACGTTAAAATTGTGATAATGTTCATGTTATAAAAAGGAGTAAGTTACTCTGTAATATCACAGGTCCTATCACGGAGGGAAGTTACACACATGTTATCATCCCGACAGTTCTTGGGCAAAGAGATTGAATCTCACGTTTTTTGGTGGGATGTTCGTATTTCCGACAGGAACAGTTTTTGTTGCATGCTGGGACTATTTTTATTTTTATTTAATTTATTTTAAACAAATTTTAAATATTATTGTTTTATTTTATTTATAATTTTCATTACTATTATTATTTTATTTATTTTTAACAATAATAATATCCCTACACAATACAAACTGACCAGAAGGTGGCTAATAATGTGACCTCAGTGTTACCCACCGGAAACACATGCAGGGACACTTATCCATGCGCGGCATGGCACTACAAATACGCCGATATTATGCGACTATTGATCATAGCAGCCTTCCAGGCCAAGGAGGAATTGCTAGATTATTAAAACTTCTCTTAATGTTATCCCAGGAATTGAAATCAAAAGAATATTAACGCAAAATTAGATCACTTAATCAAGTCAAAATTAATAAAAAAATTAAAGTTTAAACATACGTGCGTATGTTTTTTTTTTTACATTGGACATCAAAATAACGACTTCGTCGTCAAATAGACCATTTATTCTTACTATTTTCATATTTCTCCCCCATCTCTTAACCAGGATAAGAAATTAAAGATCGGAGTAAAAGTGGTGGGGTTAAGTGGTAGAGTTAGCTAAGAGTTAATTTGTGAATTGACAGTCTGATATTATCCATTATTATCCGTTTTAACTAGTATAAGTAACTTACAATAAGTATCATCTATCATAATTACGAGCGGGGAATTAAGATTACATTTGGCCTTGTCCCATAGTGATTATTCTTGGGGGAAAAAAAACTAGGTCCGCCAAGCCACTTCCAGATAATCTGTTGGGTAAAGAATCAGATATCTAGTATTTTGAAACGGCTGAATTCAGAGCTAGTCCTCTTACTGGTTATGTACAAAAGTGACTTTTGGAGGATATTGCCACAGAACAAATATACGGACTGGCTGAAAAACAGGCTTCTAATTTATTTACTTTTTTGGGAAGGGGAAGTCTTTTGGTTTGTTTTCTTATCGTATACCCAGAATATGAATAGACATCACCGTCATACTCTAAATGTTCGCCAGTCAACAAAAGAATGAACAGTTAGTAGCTTAAAATGACAGTTTTTCCCCTCTTTCCATTTATTTTTCTTTCCCTTTTCAGATTTCCCTCTACCTCCAAAGGCATCCGGCCAAATGTAGGGTTAACTTAAATGCAAATATTTCGTCAGGGGTGCAATAGGGGAGGACCAGTAGATTGTATTTAGGTACCTCCAAAGTAAAGGGATTAAAATCCATTTTTAGAAATTATAAATCTTTTATTTCAGAAATGTCCAAGAAATAGATTAAATTTAATATTTTCAGTAAGTTGTATTTCAAAATGAATTTAAATTGATTGGAATTATTTTTTAATTGCTAAAATGGTTAAAATCCTCCATATTTTCAAATCTGTCAATACAACGTAATTTTCTTTTTTAAAAGTCTTTCAAAAATAAAATACTCTTATTTTATTTAAGAAAAATTAGCTGATTTTAAAAACACTCACTTTCATTTCAAAAAAGTATTTTCTGTTATATTCTAAACTAAAAGTAAATATTTTTTTCAAATCCGATTTAGGCTTAATTAATCTGATTAATATCGCAGAAAATCATTTTTTGAAATGGAAGTGAATGTTTTTATGAGGTATCGTTTCCATGTACATTTACTTATAACTAGTGTAAACATTAAGCGCTACAAAAATGAATTTCTCGAAATTTTATAAAATTAAATAAATGGTGGGGGTAAAAAAATAATTTTACCAAGATTTTCTAAAAGGAAACGTCTCTAAAACAATTTCATTCAATTGGGACTAAGTCCTGAAAGTTTCATTAAAATACGATAATTATCTGATTTTTTCAAGAATGAATTTTTACTAATCAATGTATTTTTCATCACAAAAAGTCGCTAAATTTTTTCATACTAATTTGTGGTCACCCGCTGACACAGGAAAAACAAAATTTTAACCAAAATTTTGAAAATGGTTTCTTTTTACTCTGAGTAAGTTTCGGCTCTCGGTAATTTGGGGGAAAGAATGAAGGTAATAAAATAATTACTAAAACCTGAACCGTGCCACTCTGCGTGCAAAGCTTGTTGACCAAGGAATGGTGTAGGGAGGGTCAATTGAAGGTGAAGGAAAGGGAAAGAAAAACAGAAATTTTCTACTACAATAAATTGTTTTAATAAACGTGATTTTTTTAACCAATGGCTACTCGAGCCGGCTGAAATCTAAAATTCTTGTGTTGGCCTCCAAAATTTTTCGGGTAAATCGGAGCCAAACGTTTGGCTATAAAATCCCTGCAGGGTGAGTGCGAAACGCGACGCCTTCCAAAACATCTGAAAACTTGACCCAGCAAAGACTCAAAGAAGTGGCCGTGAAACCTACATCGCAGCGAAGCCTTGATAATCAAGTTGTCGTTTGCATGACAGAATTGTCTTATTTTCACCCTTACTATTGTAACAAAGTAGTCGTTTCCACGACAGAGAACAAGTACTGTGTTCTCAAAACAACGCCCCGTGTTGAAAACTCTGAAGGCACGGACGGATTCTGTCACGAACTTCCACAACTCAACCATCAAATCATAAGAACTATTTAAGAACATTGAAATTTTATACCTTTAAGGTAAATATGCCCCTTTAATTGGTTTCAATGAAATCCTTTTATTGTAGCTTCTTATAATTTGCATTTTTTTCTTGTATACGCTGGCAGTTTTCTTGTGATATTTCATGTGATTTGATTGATTTTTTTGTTTGATTGTAAACTTGATCTTTTCCCCACAACTACCATTGAGCCTTATTAAGTTACTTACCAGAAATGTATTATCCCCCTTTTCCGGGCGCACAAATTACCAAATTTGTACATTTTATTTAGTAAAATTTTATTTTATTTCATTTTAATAAAAGTGTTTTGGTTTTATATCTGAGTATCTATCGTCATTTTTTTTAATAATCAAAAGTTCAAAACATACTTTGTTCTTTCCATTTATTAAACATAAACATTTTTGTCGATAAAACTTTGTTTTTATTAAGTTTGGGATATTTTTTCTTCATGTATGCTCATTTTAGCGAGTCTTTGGTGGTACCTAATTATTTTTAAATTAATATACAATATCTCCCATCAAAGGTAAAATCGAGCAGAAGATTAACTGCCTTTACCACATATTTGTCACTTGTTCTAAGTATCATTTATCTCTCCCCCCATAAAAGTTATAACAATCTTTTGTTTGATCGATGACCAGTGTATGAACATATTTGGTGAAAAAAGTATATAAGATATTTGGAAAATTATTCCGATTCGTATAAATAATTCACTGTTCCGTCATAACTTTTGTCAGCAACTGTTTGATGCTAGCAAAAATAAATACTTACACATTCAAGCCAAAATATATACTTACACATTCAAGAATAGATAATTAAACAAAGTCAGATACGAGAAAGAGAAAATAAATAAAAAATTAAGAAAATACAACAAAAAGAAATTCAAACAAGATTAAAATAAATTCAAATAAAATTCAAATAAGAAAACAAATATAAAAAAAACGACTTTTCTCTTCTGTTGAAACAGTCCAGATTACTGGCCTTTTTTGAAAAAATATTTTTTGGTTTGGGTCAGTTTCACAAACCTAGCATTTTAATAGACGAATACTTTAAATTTGTGTGGTGTTCCGTGTTAGTATTTTTTTTCTTTACGGCTATATAAAGAAAAACATCTGAAAATTTAGCAAAAAAGAAAAACGAAAAAAATATATATATAAATTATAGTGGCGTGGGGCTTAGGAGTTAAAATGATTTACCTCGCCAAGAAGATTAATGAAAGATGTTAATGACACGGAAACAAACACGTTATTTTAACATAAGGAATTTATTCACAAATTTACATACTTGAACTGGTGTCAGTAGCTCGCTTTAAGAAAATAAATCAGAATTCTTAAAGTCCGTAGTTTTAAAACGTCAGGGAGAGGACATATTCATGCAACAGATTAAATGATCTGACACAAAATAATATTTTAAATGTTTAAGACAAAGGTAAGTTTCCTCAATGATATGGCTTGCATACGGTCAAGAGTAGACGAAGGGATATAATTTGAAATACCGTATTTGACGGCATATACGACGCACGGGTGTATAAGACGCACTCCAATTTCAACGGCAAATGAAGAATTAATTTGTAATTAGTAAAATTATTAGTAAAATTATTAGTAAATGGTACAGCCTGGACTATATTTATGAGGTATTATTTTGGTTAAACTAGCAATGATTACAATTAAACGAAGAATAATTGGAAAAGAGAACACGAGCCTACAAAAATAAAAAAATAAGTAATTGTATGATCGTCGTTAAATAATGCGGTTCCGTTGAGAGCATTGCTAATGCCACACTTTTCACAACAATTTCTGGTCTAATATCCCAAGCTTGCTTCGCCCATTCGCAGACTTATGTAATGCTGGGTCTTTTTATTCTTCCTGTAAGTGTAAGTCGTGATCGGGCATTGACATCCACGTGTTCCATTGCTCCTTCACGTTTTGCTTGAATGGTCTATTTCTCTTTTCTCAGGTTGCAACTGACTCGTTAGTCCACCAGGAATAACCGCTATCTATGTCTTCAATTCTGTCACTTTCTTTTTAATGGATTCAGTCCTATGGGCTCGTAACTGATTGCAAGCTAGAAGAGTGAGCTTTCGTAATAGTCCACCAGGACGTCTTTCCCATGCAACTCGTAGCCATAACTGTAGACCAGCTTCATCCATCCAGCCTTTTGGATAAACATAAACATGCACATCTTTTGGTATTTTATCTTTCAGTATAGTTTTTCTCTTAAAAATCAGAAAAGGAGGCAGTTTTGTGCCATCAGCGCAACATGCAAGAATGACCGTAAAATGTGTCTCCTCGTGGTCTGTGATTTTTATTGTAATAACCTTGGATCCCTTAATACTCAGTTTTCTTTGATGGAACATCAAACGTTAGTGGGACTTAATCCATATTTCCTATCTGGCCTAGTTCAAAAGGAGTTCTTTTTTAAGCATATATGAAACTTATTTATGAAACTTTGATATTCTCTGCGCAATTGATGTTTTTGTACGCATTGACAAACCTTCCCGTTTCATAAAACGATAACACCATCTTTTTGTTCCTATAAAGTTTTGAATCCCCTTTTCGTTCGAAATCTTCTAGCCTCGTTCCTTATTTTCGTAGTAACGATTTTGCCTGTACTCCTTTCACATACAACCCACGTTTTAATTTCCTCTTCAATTTATGAATTTATTCGCCGCCCGTATGCTATTTTCCTGCAACCGCCAGTAACGTATCATTTTTTCTGTAGGCGGAGGGCCAAAATATTTTGCAGCTGCTCTATTTCTATGCTTTTTAGCATAGTTTATTACATGAAGCTTATATGCAACAGTGTAGCTTAACCGATTTTTGTTGTTGTCATATCTGAAGGAGTGAAATTTAGTCAAAAATTTTCCTTTCTATGATATGTACAACTTGCGTCTTGTAAATGTCTTAGTGGAATAATTAGGATATAAAAATTCTGATTGTATTGCAACCAGAAGTTATCACAAGAAAAATATTAATGAAACAAATATATTTTACAAATATATAATTTGAATTTATTGCATATTATTTTAGTGAAATAAAGTACTAATATTAAACGTGATGAAATTAATTTAATGAATATTATCAATGATAAAAATTTTAATCTGCATAATAGCCTTTTAAATAATGATAATAGGTATATGAAAGTTACTCTAAATTCTAAGCTAATAGGAATTGCAAGGTAGCTAATTTCGACCGACTATCGCGAATTTTAAACTTACATATGGCATATGTGACTCAGGGGAATTTTAAAAGATATTTTTAGTAAATAAAATGCGCTTTACATGCCGTCAAATCCAGTAGCTTTTTGAATTGTTGAAAGAAAATTCTTTAAAGTCCGCGTGCTGGTTAGAGTCCGATAATATAATTGTCAAGTAATTTTACACTCGCGAATAATTCAACGCTTGTTGTGAGGAACTTTCACATGACTTCAGAGAGTCTTCTCATTAATTTACTCCTCATTTTATATCAAAAATAATTTCACGTTGGCTCGCAACTTTTTTCCTTCTTCTTGGCTCACCTGTTAATTTCTGTGAAGGCAATATTTTCATCCCCCAAATTTTCACATAAACTCGCATATTTCTTTTCTTCTTCTCGGTTCTCTTTTCTTCTTCTCGATTAATTTATGTAAAAAGCAAAAATCTCACATAGGCTCTCGAATATTCTTTCATTCGTCGTGTCTCGAGGTCGAGGTGTGAGGCCGAACTGCCTGTTGTCGTTGAACAATCAGGAATGTGAGACTCACCTTCTCAAGGAGGTTTCTAACTAGCGTCCGGTTGGCTGACAAAAATAAACAGGGTTGTAACTCAATACATATATTTATTCCCAAATATACAGGAATTGTGACACATGGCCGAAGTCGGGGAAAACCGAGTGGCTGGTCTTCCTTAGCTGTCCTAGTCCTAGTTAATCCGACTCGCGACCCATTCATTCATTATAATTTACACATTTACCACAATAATTTATCCATCGCCTCCAATCCTACATACACCAAAATACCACATACTCACAGGAGAACCTAAAAAATAACCCATGACATAAAAATTTAAAAGTCCATAAATATATATATATAAATAAAAACTCCATGGTTCATGAAACGAGGTGGGGGGGTAGATGAATCCCCCCAAACAAATACAAAAATTGAACAAAAGATACAACTAAAACAAAACGGTGTTAGTAGGAACCGTCCACCCCTGAAAATAAGAGAGGCCAATGTATTCTGCCACTAGACAGAATCAAGCAGCACACTCACTAATGGAATGGGTAGGCTAAAATAAACGACGGAATGGGGAAATCAAAAGCTGACTCTGCCGAGATAAAAACAAGGGACAACAAAAAACTGGGGAGTTTAGGAATCTCGACATGGGTCATAACGAAAGGGAGTGCCGGGAACAGGCCGGGAACAACACTCGTACTCATTAACTAGGAAAACCAAATAGTGTCTAAGAAAACCAGAGGAGGGTTCACAGGAAACCATCCTGTTGTATCAAGGGAACTTAGGAGAGAAAATCAAGGCTAGCCCCGTCCACACGAACCAGGCTCGCCCCAGTCACCCACATTTCGCTGAAATCTGCCGAAATCAAACGCTTATGATCAGATCTGATTTTTACCCTAAGTTGGTGCTTAAAGAAAACGACCAGAGTCTGAAACAAATAACGTTCATTTCGCAAGATTCCCTCATTTCGCGACGTCCATATCACGATTCTAGCCACGGCTAGTAACGTGAAAAACACCATCCGTTTTACCCCGGAGAATGGGGGCGACACATTGTCGCACGCGTACGCGAGATCAATGGACACGAGCTGCTTCGGATCGATACGAGCCGTCAACTCGCCGACATACTCCCAAAAGTGGCGCACCTGCGGACTATGGTAGAAGGCGTGCCCAGCTGTTTCCTCTAAACCAAGGTCACACCGATGACAGTCTGGCAAATCTGCCCCGCCTCATTTGAAGACTTCGTATCACATTCCGAATCAATCGCCAACTAAGCGAAAACTGAGATAATCTGCCACTGGCACCCAGGACCAAAAAGAGCGCAACTCTGATGCCGACAAGCCGAGCCGGCCACACAGAGGATCCTTCGCGACCCCCTCCACTAATTCCTGATAAAATAGTCTCCGACGCCGAGAAAAGACGCTGGACATAGGAATGGCCCACATGGCCGATCGACACTCGCTGAGGAAACTCGATAACCTTCCACAACCGCGACGGCGCTTACCCCAAGAAATGGGTGGAGTGATAGTAAGTGGGGAAGGCGTCCCTAACACTCGGCGCCAAAATCGAATCCTCCATCAAAACGCGGCGTAGGAAACCCAACCTCGTGTCGTGGCGATGACTCGCCAGGTGTGGCAATCCCAGACCCCCATGATACGGACGCTGATAACAAGCTTCTTTACAGACCTAATGTTTGCGACCACCCCACAAAAGGTCGGTCAACGAACGCTCGATCGCCTCCATACGAGTCCCGCAAAGAGGAAGTACAGCCAAGTGGTAAAAGATGAGGTGCAAGACGTAAGTGGCACACGCCTTAGCCTTACCCTTAAAGGACAACCCCCTTCGAAGCCAAGTCCGAACCGACCTTTGTCTGTACTTCTGACCAATTCTCCTCCAGCTGGAGTCTGGGCCGAACCACACTTCAAGAATGCGGACAGGTCCATCAGTCCAACCAAAGGACTCTGGAATCGCAACCCCCCTCCAGGAACCTAACCGCAAGCCAGAACACTTGTTACGCTTAATCTTGGCCCCTGTCACCTTCTGGTACCGTACAAGCGCCTTCTGCACCATTTTAATGTCGCGATTGCACGACATAAAAATGGATACGTCATAGGCATACGCAGAAACCCTGGCTCGAGCTCTACTAGGGAAAACGGCTATTCGGCGTAGGGCCGGACTGCACGCTCCGTCCCTCAGCCGGCGAAGGAGAGGCTCCAACGCCGAAGCATAAAGTAAGGGCGACAGCCGACAACCCTGTCGAACCGACCGTGACAGCGCAAAAGCGCTCAACCGCTTCCCGTTCACCTGTACCACCGCACTGGGGGAGCGATACAGGAGGCTAATCCACTTGCAGAAGTCGGGTTCGAATCCGGCGGCCTACGGGACAGCAGCCAGATACTCTTTCCACTCTGTCAAATGCCACTAAATTGATCAGCGCGGCTTCATCGTTGTCTTTTACTCCCTCTATGATCGTGCGGATCAGAGGCAGGTTGCTTTGGATTGTTCGTCCTCTTATAGCACAAGTCTGCTCGGGTCCCAACAAGCTTGCGACAACTGACTGCAAACGCTTTGTCAGGATCTTGGCCCAAATCTTTAACTCTGTGTTTAGCAGAGTTATGGGCCTATAATAATCTAAATCACTCCCAACACCCTTGCCCTTTTTCAACAGCGTGATCGTGTGATCTGGAAATCCAGTCAGGGATGAACCCCTGCCAGAACCAGTTGTTGAACACGACTGTCAAAATCGGGACAAAGATGCGCGACAGCCTCAAGTACATTTCGTACATTTCAAGTACATTAAGTCTCGGCGACTTGCCTCTGCTGACCTTCTTAAGTACCAAGTAGACTTCGCACTCCGTGATCTCGCAGCTAGCCGCCTCAGCCGGGGAATGTCAGCCAAATAGCTGCGAAACTCGTCGCCACTGAGACCAGGCTCCTTGGTAAAACGGCTCTCGAAATGCCGCCGAAACGCCCCGCATGTGTCTTTGGTCAACCTCAGAGAACGCCTCTCCGGAGTAATGACCTCACGAATGTATCGATCGGAACTTCGACGGGTCTCTTCCTTGCGCAATTCTGCCCCCATGTTCACAGCCTCGTTAGACATCTTGTTTAACCTAAGTACCTGACCCTGATAGCGCTTGCTAGCCTCACGCTTCAGGGCCTGCCTAGCTACGGCTATCTCTAGGGAATACCCCCACCAGCCACCACCCGGGAAAGACTATCCTCTAGAGCCTTCACCTTTTTACCCTTATCTAGGGCAAGTCGTTGGCTATATTCAGTGGTGAAGGACCTAATCCTACCCTTAAGCCTTCCCCACCACCTACTCCTAATAACTGCCCCACTAATTCCCGCTGCACTAAGCTAATCTGTTGTTGCTGAAGTCCCGCCTGTTCAGTAAGGGCAGATTGAACTTCCAGTGTCCAGCTATTCTAGCCTATTGCCTAACACCATTGGGGCACAGACGAGTCTATGATCCGAATATTCTAAATGGTGGAACGTGGGACAATGTAGTAAATCTAGGTCGCCCCTTATGATTAACATTCTATCTAGGCAGCTGGCTACCTGGAGAGATGGCCAATTTCGGGCCCACGTCCACATCTCCCGCCCTGGATCGACCCGGTATCTATCGACGGATGCAAACTCTTCGATCAGATCAAACAAGCTATGATCAACCATTGCCTTCCCACTAGCACCCCGCCCCCTGTCTATCTTGGGGTTCAGGATGGTATTCCAGTCCCCCATTAAGACTAAGCGCGAAGAATCCACCAAGAACGGCCCCAACTGACGGAAAAAGTCGACACGCTCCCCATGATCGTTGGGCGCCTAAACCGCAACGACCTGAAACGAACCACTGTTCACGGCAATATCGGTTGCGACGAACCGGCACTCCGCGTCCACATGGACAAGGTCCACCCTCGCCCCCAGGGAACGCTTGACTAACAAGGAAACACCTCCTTGTTAGTGAAGCGTTCCAAACAAAGTGTGTCGGGGCCACATCTATACCAAATGACAAGAAATCACGAAGCAGGCGGGTTGCCTTGCTCCGATCTCTCAAGCCGTTCACATTCAAGCTGGTTAGCTTTTAAGTTGGAGTCCCTTAGACACAGACTGGACGAAAATCTATGGGGGTCAAGACCCCGACGGATTGTCTCAGACTCCCAGTACCTATATCGGACGTAATTCGTCCTTCTGTGACAATACTGCCGACGTCTGTGGGAAAAGTTAATTTTATTGCCCTATATAGAGATCGGTGGAGAAGAACAGGGGCCCTGCCAGCGCAATATTGAAATAACTTTTTAATCTCTGGTGATTCTATCTGTATCATCCGGAGCTTAGGAAATGCATTTTTGGCTTCTGCCAAAAAGTTCCATACTTTGAGGTTTCACCCGGTGTTCCTGATCTGTGTAATAACACCGGGGGCGCCAGGGAAGTTCCTTGGATCCTCCGTTGATTTGCCATCAACAGAGGTGTACTTAAAAAGAGGCCTAGAGTGCTTTTCTCTGATAGGAAAGGTCCCTCTCAAGGAACTCATGGTCCACCATGCAGATCTTGTCCCCTTTGGGCGGTTGCCTCTACTTTTTTTCCTTGGGATTGGTTAGGGAAAAAGGAGACGGGAAGACAGAACCCTAATAGGGGAAGAGTGGTGGAGATCCTTTTCAGCTCTAGCTGGTAAAGTAGGCGGATTGTGCTTTCTCCGCCCTAGTCCGGCCCGCTCTTCTTTCTTTCTTTCTTTCTTTCTTTCTTTCTTTCTTTCTTAGTGTTGGTAATAAAATCCTCTTCACCCTCTTCGTCCTCGTCTCTTCCTCTCTTTAAAGATGAAGATCGAGGCGGAGGCATTTCCTCCACCTCCATATCGATGTCTAGTTGAGGTAGCTGCTCCTCCACTTGTTCAAGTTGAACCTCTTTTCCCGCCTGCTGTTGTTGCTGCATCGGCTGCTCCTGCTGCACCGGCTGCCGCTGCTGCTCACGCTGCTGCTTGCGTTGCAGCTCCCGTTGTTTCTGTCGCTGCTCCCGCTGCTCCCGCTGCTGCTGCGTCTGCTTCAGCTGCTTCTCATTTTGCTTAGCAGCTCCTTTGCTGGGGACATCCGGCTTCTGTTGCTGTTTGGCAGCACCCTTATCTGGGGCGTCCTGCTTCTGCTGCTGTTTGACCACACACTTGTCTGGGACTTCCTGCTGGGGAGGTGGAGTTGACGCTTTCGTTCTCCTCTTCACAAACTCAGTTCATTCACTACTGGGGGTATTCTTTGTTACTTCCTCCCTGGGCTGCTCTGTTGCTAGTGGAGGTGCCTGTTTCGTCTGCGGTACTGGCTTTCTGGTTGGACACAACTGGGCTAGATGTCCGGCCGCACGACAAGCCCAACATGAGAATTCTTCGCTCGCCACAGGAAAGGACAAAGGTATCTCTTTAAACTTTGGTCGGGTCAATGTCACCAGGACCTTAACATCATTGGTAGCAATGCCCGACTTACTTCTGATGGAAAATACCCCATCCACAGAAAGTGGTTATTTTCCCTATTGAATGAAACGCACACGGGTATTCTCTGTTAAATATGAGAAACTCAAGCAGCATCTCTATCTCATTTTTATATATTAATTGGCAGGATATACTAATTTTGATCTGACAAATTGTTCGTGTTTTGAGTGTCTATATAAACTACTATATTTGGTTGTCAGAAGCAGACAATTTTGATTGCTCGTGCGTATTTTATGATTGGGTGTGTTGGCGATCGTTGATATTGACCATTGAGATGTGATACCAACCTGCACAAATCGTTCCAGTTACAAGTTATTTCAATGAAAATTGACGGAAAGTTTGACCTAAAGTTGATCCCTAATTTTGTTAGATCTACACTATGTCTGTCCGTGGTTTAAAACGATGAGAAGGCATAGGTTTTTTGTAAGATGGGGATGGTGTTAAAGTAGCCCTAGCACATCATCATCGTTCTGAGGCTGACAGCATGAGTTTGCGATATATTTATTCCTGGTGGATGAGTAATTTGTAACACGACGGGTCTATAGACACGTATCTGGCAGAATTATAGGAGTAGGTAGGGCTTTAATAGGACATCTCTTGGACATGAGAGGCTGACGCCTTGTTTCTTGTTTAGGAAGGGGTTCCCAGTACTCTCTCTCTCTGGCCTCTGTATTAGTGCAGCTCTGTTTCTCCCGTGATGTGTGCAGTCTGTGGCATTACCTCTTCATTCTGAGGGTACACGGTTGACAGTTCTCTGGTTGCTGTTTCCGACCGGTAGTTAGGAGCCCTAACTCTTGCGTAGCGTCTTGAGCGGCCGCTCTGATCAACAGTTGTATAATACCGGGGTGTTTGTAGTGCCATGACACGCATGGAAAGGTGTCCCTGCAGTCACCTCCGGTGGGCAGCCCTAAGGCCATATTATGATGGAGGCTGTGCCAACTCCTCTCTGCCCACGTCAGCGTCAATAACTGTCTGCTTCTTTTACTTCGGGCCTTCTCATCTTCCAACCAAAATTCCACATGACTTACAAAGACCAAAAAAGTAATCCTAAACCAGCCACTCAAAAATCACCTAAATCCCTCAACATTTCGTTCTCCAACATCTGTGGCATTAGAACAAACTTCTATACCTCCTTTGTTCAACCAGTTCGAAGTCTTGAACTCCTCTGCCGACAAGGCTGAATGCTTTGCTCGGAAATTTTCATTCAACTCAACACGCGACTCTTCCGGTGTACCCATACTCGACTTCCCTCTTAGAACTGAGGCCCTATTGAGTGGGTTACACATAACCCCGTCTTTGGTATTGGGCATTATCTCCAATTTAGACCCCAACAAGGCTAGTGGTGGAGATGGGATACCAGCCATTGAAGCTAACAGGAATGCGCTGGGCATTGTGGCGCTCTTTTTTGGGAGTTATGACACGCGGGAATTCATTCTGTCCCCGTAGAAAAAAACAAGAGCTCCTCGTCGTCTCTTGATTCAACAGAATCAAGAGAATCCCGCGGTCGAGAGGGGTAGAAATGGAAGGAAGACCTTCGATCATTGCAGTCACAGTCTTGTGGAATTTGACATTTCGTTGAGCTAAGCCTAAAATTCTTGCTTGGTCGTAGGATTGCAGGAGAGTTAGGTTTTCATTTTCTAGTAGACGCTGCCGAATGTTTACTAACAATAATCCATTAATAAACACATTCCTTACTAACTATGTACGTTATTGTTCAGCTGTAACAACTGTGAAGATACAATCTTTGTTAAGTTTGTTTAGTTCCCGAAGACATTCGTTGGTCGCTTCTAAGGAGTCCTGGCGTCTCGTAGCGAGTACATGACGAATGTGACGACACTCGTGACGAGTTTGTGACAAGTTTTGTGATGACGTTCTCCGATCATCCATTTTTCACTACACCTGTGATGACATCCAAGGAGGAAAGTATTTGCATATACATCGAACTCGCTATGTGCACAGATTTGTTTTGTTGGCCGTGATCGCTTTTAACCAAAAATGAAGACAATTCTTTTTCAAGACTCTCTGGTTGTGAAGTAGCAACAATACGATTTCCCACTTCTGGCCGCTATGCAGCTACTAACTCCCCTGTTCACCTACCTACTTCTGTCACGACTGGACCCCTTTCTCGTCGACTTCCTGCCTCTCTCTGATTATATGGATAATTAGTGGAGACCAACTCCTTATCCATCATCTTGGGTTCCGCAAGTTTTGAGATCACAAACTACTTTTATGACTATCTAAAATCATTGATAACTTTTTTATGTTTGCTAATTCAAAGGCGGACTGGAGACATGAATCTTGAAAACCCGGCAATTCAGTTGCCGCAAGGATGGATTAGAGACGAAATTCCTACGAAACTCCAATAGCTGAGTGACCTTAAAAGGAAGGAATTTATCTCTTTTATCTTCTGAAGATGTGTGAGAAATCATATTGTTACAAGAGCAAACATTTCGTTTTACTTTCTGATATACAGTTTGTCCAGAATTCCTTGGGCTTCCTCATACATGGTTGCATCTGAGAAATACTCGTTAACGTTAGCTGATACATACTTTGTTAAATAACGTAACTTACTGGGTGTTCCATCGCAACATTCCTCCAATAAGTTTTCAAAGGTTTTTCGCCAGTGACAGTACACTCTTTCAGCATTCAGAGAATTTGGATCCGAAGTTAGATTATTTGTGTAGAGTATACGTTTCCTCATTGCGAAAGGGAAGAAGTAAAATAAATTGTAATATAGTAACAACTCTAAGTATGAAGCTTTATTTTGCTAAATCAACTTTAGCGCTGAAATTTTATTATGATGGATAGTTATAAGTGACAGGAGAGATGGGATGTGCTTATTTTATTACCACAGAACTCATTCATAGTAGGTTAGAATAGGATAGTTTTCTTTTAGTTCCTCATTCATTTAATTTAGCGTGTGTATGTAATGCACATCAGTCCGTTTATTTTCTCTCCTGTTTTTAGTTTGATTTCTATTCCTTCTCCTTTTAGGTGACAATGATTATAGTTCTCTGATAGGTGTAGAATATTATTTGTTTATGCATTTGTTATGGTGTTTGAATGCGCACATGGTTGAATGTGTATTTCTTAGAATAAGTGATTCATTTTCATTTTGTTAGCTAGTTAACAGTTATTTCTGCCACAATTAGTAGTGGGGTTTTTAATACTACAATATTTTACTTGGTTTTCTAAATATCTGTTTTTTTATTGAAAATATTAATTGGGGAAATTTTAATGTTGTTTTTGTTTTATCCCCTCTCCCCCGCACACACAAAATTGTAGATATAGGTCTAATTAGGACTTCATAGAGAAGTTATGGTATTATGGTGTTCATAGTACAACTGAAAAGCGTAAATATGAAGTTTTGGTGCCGGGAAAAATGTTTGTGCAATTGATTCAGTGACTAGCTAGGTTAAAATGATGGGGCACTAATGAACAGCCCGATCCATCTCCATTGTTGGTCGGGTGCTATATTTGTAATTTTATTGCAATAAACATTTTTTACCGAAAATAAGACATCTGAGCCGAGTCTCTAGTTCGTTTTTAGAAATCGGCAGGATATGCAAGTTTTGATCTGACCAGTCGTGGGCGTCTATATAAAGTTTAAAATACATTTGATTGCCAGCTGGGTGTCTTGATGACCTTCACGAGCTCTTCCACTTACATCGTTTTCATTTTTCATCTATCAAAGAGAGATTGTGCCAATGATCTTAGAAGTTTAAGAAACTATACTTAAAGATGTAAAATTATTTTATTTTTTACGGTTTCAAATAAAACCAAAATTTTACTTCAAAGAAGACATTTAAATTATTTAAAAAGCGTTTTTAAGTTTATTTTAGAATACGGTTATGGTGGTACCTAATTGCATACATTTGTATAGGTACCGCCACTAATTCGTTGAAAAGAGAACATACCACGATGAAAAAATGCCCCAAACTTGATAACAATAAAGTTTTATCGTCAAAATCTTTATATTATTATTAAGAATCGTAAAATAAAAAATACAATTAAACTAAGACATTATTTAATTAGAAAAGATTTTAATTCCTTTTATAAATAAGATATATTAAGGAGACTATTGTCTCAAAAAAACATTTTTTCGATGAATAATTAAATTTTACAAGAATAGTTTTCATTTTTAAAAATTATAATTACAATTAATTAATAATTTATCAAATTTCAAATCTTTTAAATTTCTGATTTACTTTGAGCCCGTTTGGTAATACTGTTAAGTAAAACTATATTTACTAATCATAAATGGAAAAGCTTATTACGAACCATCAAACACGAATATTTTTAAAAGAATTTTTTTCGTATGCCTATAAACGTGTCGATTTTTGTAAATACGGGTTACCATACACGACATTATCAGAAAATTATCAGAAAATAAGTGCGATAATTATAATAAATTTAAAGCCAAAATATCTAAAATTCAATAAAACATTAGATTACCAATAATATTTAAAGCAGATTATATAAAGATTATATAAAAAAGGCGCTCACGTTATATTAATCATGTTTTTTAGAGGTATGGCTACTAGAGAAAGACATACTTCTGTCATTAAGCTGTCAACATATCAACATAATTTATAAGCAACCACCGTGTTAAAAATTTCTCCGATATTTGATTGAAACGTAAAGTAAATAATATTTCGTTCAAATCAGATTAATTATACTTTAAATAAGCTATTATTCCTCAAATAAAGTTTCAGAAAAGTATTTTCATTTTTGGGATATTTTTTTTTAATAAACCAGGGCTAAAAATATAGTTTGCTTATTGGAATTTGCTTGGGTGTGTGATGATGAAACTGAAAGCAATCATAATTTATCTCCTCCTCGAACTACTACTGTAAAAAGTGATGGTCAAATTGTTTTGAATAAAGCTTTATTTGTTTTCTTTACAATTTATTAAAAGTAATTATGAACAAGTACTTGAAACTGAAACGCTTAGACTCAGATACTACGAATAGTTGATTCCACTGGAAGACTTTCGGGAAATTCATTTTCGTATCACTTCTTAATGTTTATAGTTTAGTGAAAAAGGATAAATTCTCGGAGAATTTAAATCATGAAAGTTTTTTGTCAAACACCAGTTACAAGAAATTTAAAATCTGCCCTGAATCGTAAAATAAAAAAAATATAATAAAAATTAAGAAAAGCTTTTAATATACTATGGGCACTATTGTCTCCAGAAAAAAAAAATCGTTCAATAATCTATTTTTTCAAAATTTGTTTTCATTTTGTTTTAAATTTTAATTAAAATAATTGCCATCATTTTAAAATTCCCTTAGTAGTCAAATGATAAATTAAAGCTGCATTTACTAATAGAAAATCTCACTACAATTCAACGATCCAAAGTATTTTAAAAAGAATTTTGAATTTATGCCTGCATAATGTGTCGATTTTTCTAAATACGGACGTCCGTGCACAGTGTAGAGCAGTACTGAACGGCCTCAATTCAATCCGTAATTTTTTTTACTTTACAAATGTGCTAGCAAACAATAAGCAAACAAGAGAAAACAACACAAAACTGAGAAAAGACAAAGGCGATATTATGGTCAACAAAAAATTTTCAGTATATTGTAAAAAAAAGAATTACAATAGCGTAGATTTTTTGTTTGAAATCTTGTAGTTTGTTGTTTAATTAACTTTAAACTCAAAATGTGTGCGTGTTTAACTGGTGTGTTTGACTTTACCCAAGTTTTGTAGTATTTTTTTTGGGGGGGGGGCTCCAGGGAAAGATTTCAGTTCGTGAAATAAAATTCAGTCTCAATGAAAAGAATGTTCTTAGATAAGAAGGTGTTGTAGACTTGTTGAGTACTGAAGAAAATCTGTTAGAAATTGAATAAATTTCTATATACTTATATACTTTTCAAAGGGATTACGAAGCATGTTGTTTTATTGTCGACAGGAACACGACCCATTGGTTGAAAAATAAAATATTTATTTCAAAGGATTAATTTATTAACCAGAAGGATGCGCGAATTCTCCGACTCAGAAACCATTTTTGTCATTTAATGTTTAAATATCTTGCTGTTCATTTCCTTCTTCGTTCCACAATCGTAAGTAATTTATTTAATTAGTATTATTGGCATCTGCATTGGTATTGGATTTATTTTTCTTCCTAATAATATTTCCGAATGTCTTATGTGTTGGTAAAGATCATAGTATTAGGGATAACTAATTTATTTACAAGTTGAGGATGAGTGTTAAGGTAGAATTGTGAATTTTGTGTTGTTTGAAGTGCTATTTGATCTTATAATTCACTGTTATATATTCTTAAAATATTTTGACATGAACGAAAACAAACGTATCAGATATTTTACGGTAAGTGGTTTTTCTCACCATTTTGGGATAGCTTTATACAAAAAAGAAGACAGACAGATATTTTTCTATAAAATATAACCAAGATGATGCTCGGTACTGTAATAGTGGGGACTATCGTAGACCTTCTACTATTGCTCAGCAGCTGGGGTCGCATTATACACAAGCTATATGAAAAAAATCGGGATTTTCACAAAAAATTCAGAGTTCGTATTATATATGAAATAGTCTTATACACGAGTATGTACGGCAAATATATGGCAGGGCAATGTTTAGGAGAAAACAAAAATACAAAATGTATAAAGAGCTACAAAGAAGAAGAAATTCCGGAGAGTCATGATCGCCCATGCCCTGAAGAGACATGGCATATAGAAGAAGAAATAGTCTTAATTTAACAATGTCACTAGGCCGCTAAAAATTTATATTGAATTTTTAAATAGTTTTAAAAGTTTATAGATCATTCTAATTAAATTTTTTAAAATTCTTTTTTAGAGAATAGTGTCTAAAATATTTTATTCATAAAAGCAATAAATGCTTTTCAAATAAAATAAACAAAATGTCATATTTTTATATTGCATTTTTTTATTTTACGATTTAGGGCAGATTTTCTGACCAAAATACTAGATGATTTAAATTCTCCGAGAACTTGTCTTTATAACAAATTTTACTTTTTCTTCTTTTAAAATTATATTGTTGTTTTGATATTCATTTTTTTAAATTTACGTCTTTATTTACTATAGACGTGAAAGTAAAATCAAGAGAATAGAAATTTTAAAAATACATACATTTCGAAAGTATCAACACTCAACAGAATTTAAAAAGTAAAAACGAACGGTAATCCTAATCGGGAATAAGGATTATTACCGTTCGTTTTCACTTTTTAATTCTGAGAATTTCGAATTAATTCTAATGCATTTTAATTTTAAAATATCTTCGTAAATCCAAATTATACGATGATAATTTTGTTTTTTCAAAATGCTGGCCTGGGTGATAATATATATATATTTACTTTGTCATAATTACTGTAGTTTTTTTTGTACACAGGCACACACACACGCGCGTGCTCACGCATATATACTGACAACTGCCCTATATATATATATATATATATATATATATATATATATATATATATATATATATGTCGGAGCTAGCTCCTCCTTAATTTCCTAATTGTCACTAGGGCACGTTCTCCCTACACTAGAAATACTGGGCGACTTCTTGCCTCGTTCTCTTTCTACTTTGCATTTCAGCGGACACATTTAAAATATGATCTCTCGCAGAGATCCGCGTTTTTGCCCACTTATGGGAAAACGCCATGAAACACACATACACGTACGTACAAACATTCACCAATATACAAACTCTTTACGTTCACACACAAACACAAATATTAATGTCTATGTCCGTTGTAATTTTGTCGTTTAATACGTATATTTGTTGACACATATATATATCGGTCTTGTTTGTTGTCTTTACATCTTCGGTTGGACTCAACTTGAGTCCGCCATGTTCTTGTAGTTGGACCTTCTTCTAGCAGGAATAAACAGCACGTGTTCTTAATTCAACACGGTCCTCTCTCTCTCTCTCTCTCTCTCTCTATATATATATATATATATATATATATATATATATATATATATATATATATATATATAAAGAAATATAGTCATAAGATGAGCTATATTTATGGGATAAAGTGCTCAATATCAGAGATAGTGCGTGTGTAAATATAAAAGTGAACATAGAAGTCAACACGTAGAGGCGACAGGCTGTTCCATGCTAGACTTATATATGTACTTTCCATCTAGCATGAAACAGACTGTCGCCTCTAAGTGTTGACTTCTATGTTCACTTTTATATATATATATATATATATATATATAGATTGATTGATTTATGCTTTGAAACAAGCAGAATCTAACATTTTGATTTTACAGATGAAAATGTTTGTTTATTATGAATGTTTAGTTTATTAGCTCATATTTTGTTTTTATTGAGAAAAACGATCAACAATGTTCATTAATGATTAATGAGTGTCTTATCTGCTATAAAAGGAATGCAATTTAGAAAAACAAAAATTAAAATAAAAGTGGAAACTAATAAATCCTTTCTTTTTTATATTCATTAATTTTAGTTAATTTTTTTTTTTTACAGTCTTTAAAAATGATATTTGGACCAACTGTAGTGCAAGCCGAAGGAAATAATATTTTGCTGAATGGTAAACCAGTAGACCTAAATAAAGGTGCTCTGAGTGAAGGTGAGGATAAAAATTTATTAAGCACTTATGCTGTTCTCTATTCAAGTAGATAATCAGACTATTTTTTTAAATGATGAAAAAAATTAACCCTTTGTTTTATGACTGGAATTTCTATTGGAGACTCTTGTCACGAGGCATTAAAGGTTGGGTGTTGGACCTTCTATTTTAGGTGGATCCATGTTCACATGTTAAAGAAGAAGCATACACAAACTTGGGTTTCTACCACAGACCGTTTATTCTTCTTTCATCGAAACTGTAGTGAAAGACATGTCCATTTTCTTTTTGGTCCAGAAGTTTGCGTAAGTTTAAGCATTGTTATAATTGTCATGCTCAAGACAGCATGGAATGACCAAAGAAAAGTTTGCACTGATTTCATCGTTGGAAGGTTATGGCATTTCCGTTTTCTTTTTCTTGGTACAAAAATTAAGGTAGGTAAAATTAAGCATCGTTATTGGTCGAGCCCAAGTCAGCCTTACACTGACTAAGAACGGCTAAAGAAAAGGTTTATTTACTTCACAGGTGGAGGTTTGAGAAGATACGTGCGAACATTATGCGTTATTAAGTGAAAAGAGAGTTCTGTTTTCAACGGACAGGGGAGATGAGACGTTTCTCATCGGAAACATAATTTCCGCCTTGGAGCGAGGGGAAAAAAGGAAAGAAAATGTTTGTCTTTTTTTATATTTCTGGTTCCCCTATTACTAGCATCATGGGAAAATATATTACTTTTTCTTTTTTATTATTCATTATCATTATTATCATTATTTTATTGATTTTATTTTATTTTTCCACGCCAAGTTTCTCTCGTTTTTCTTTTACTCGACAACATGAAGTAATATCTTTTTTTCCGCACAAGGTCTGCCTGTAGCCAAATCTCCAATGGAGGTAAAACGTTTCGATTTATATATGTACTTTCCATCATTGCGTACTTGCCTGAAAGAGTGATTTCATCAGGAATATATAATGACGTCATTAATGGGGCTTTTGTTTCAGACAGTAATTTTGTTCACGGTAGTCTTTTTTGTCAAGATGGCCTACATGTTCCCAACTGTTCTCCACGTCAAGTATACAGGAATAAAGAAAATAAGTGATTTCAGTGAAAAAAAAATTAAATGTGCGGCACAGAAATAAATAACTTGTTTTTGTATGTTACAAATATTGTTCTAAACTGTTTTCTTGCATGTAGACATAAAGAATAACGAAAAATTCATGGTAAAAATTAATTATTGTAAATAAAAACATATTTTTCTCGTTTGCGCGTCATAACATTCCCGCCCAACAGTTTTTTCTTATCAAAGTCAGAAAAGGATGGTCTAAATTGCACAGTAATTAATTAATTTAAAATTTAACTAAAAATAAATAAAAGTTTACTTTAAATGAAATTATTTTATTTAGGAATTCAAACAAATTTTAATACCTGTCTATATTTCTGAAATGAGGTATTGTAATTATCAACATTATTTGCATTGTTCGGACTGTAATCCTAATCTTTATTGTCATGTTCAGTTTAATACATTTTTAGATGTATTTTAACTTTTCACTTGGTGTGGAAACTAAATTTCTCTCCATCAATCATCTGAGAGATTCCTTGCTGCCTTCCATCAACATGGCTGATGCTATCCTCCAGGGAAGTGGCTCATTGCGCCTTCTCGGACTCACGTTCTCTGCTGAAATGAAATGGAAATACTATTCATTGCTAGATCAGCTGCTTAAGAAAGTCGTTTCACTATGTCGGGCGAGACAATTTTTCTCTTCAGAATCCATCTTACATATCTATAAATCTACTATTTGTCCATGCTAAGAATATTTCTGCCACCGATTGTCCGATGCCCCTGCTATTTACTTTGAGCTACTTGATAAGATCCAAAGAAGAATCTGCAGTATTTTGGTCCTGATCTGGGGACTCAGCTCATCAGTAATGTTTCTGTTCCTAATTCTTCCACATTATAACATCTTGTGTTTTAGCGGCCTTGCTGCCTTGCCTGGGATGTTTCCGATTAAAAAAGATGTGCACAAGTCATTGTCCACGTTCAAATAACTTAGTTTTCTTTTCGAGGCACAAAAGAGAATTTATTTTACTTCACTTTTACAATGGCATATCTATGCCGAATAAAACATGCGACTATTGTTGAAAAGACTGTTGTAAAAAAATTACTTGGTTTGTAGAGGAAGTGTAATACCTACTCCAGCATTAAATACACACAATACATAGAAATCATGCGACAAGCATTCACTGGTTGATCTTCTCAAAACTAGCTCGCTGATTGGTCAGTTCCGACCAATCAGATATCGCCGGCACGCGAGGAATAATTTTCCCGCGGACACGCTTCTGAGCCTACTACGTGGTACACAGCCATATATAAACAAAACATGAGTAGTTCTCTCTCTCTTTCGTCACTCTTGCGTCTCGTTTCTTGCTGCCAAGATGTAACCTTCAAGAACTCTCGTCTTAACCTTGCAGTCAGACGTTAAAGAACATTACCATTTCACTCAAGTACGAACTCTAAAATCTCTTCTGAACTCTTACAAACTTTACCAATCCACAGTTCCTAACATGAATCAGGAACTTATTCTTCTAAACTACAGTTTAAGTAATTAATTAATTCAATTTATGGGCTCAGGTACAAATATTTCCAAATCTAAGAGATATAACTATCAAACCTTCAGCTTATATGTATGTACACCAACACATTCAATTGTTATGTTTGAATCATTACATTCTATTTTGTATTTTATACTATGTGCTATTTTACGTCAAATATAAATTGCATTGTGCACGCCACATTGCATAGTAACCTCCAGCATCTTTGCTTTCCTTAATCATGCCAAATATATGTAGCATCACACCCCTACATAATGGTGACCACGACGTTTAGGAAAGGCCGCTACAAAAGCGTCATTAGTAAAATCAACATATGTGGCACCACATTCCAGGCGGGTTCTACTCTTTTAGAAAAAGATATTCTTTCAACCATTTATTTAGAATTTTGAATTTCTGATTCGGCAAAGCTTCGTCCAGGTTCCTCTCTGCCAAAGTGGAGAGTTCGACGAAAATATACCCTTTGAACCCGCCTAGACGGGTTCAGGGCGTGTCTACCACCCCGGACGAAACCTTGCCCTTCGGCAAACCTTCGTCCGGGTTCCTCTCTGGTAAAGCAAAGAGTTTTGACAGACGTCGAGAATGTATTGCGACGTAGCTCGGTATTTAATATCCCACCCATGAGGAATATATGTGGCACAAGGCCGAGATTAAAGTGGGTTTCTCCGAGCCCGTAGGCTCGGCCAAAAATATACCCTTTAAACCCGCCTAGACGGGTTCAGGGCCTGTCTACCTTCCCGGACGAAACCTTGCCCATCGGCAAAGCTTCGTCCGGGTTCCTCTCTGGCAAAGCAGAGAGTTCAACAGACGTCGAAGACTATCTCGACGGATCTCAACAGCAGGTATTCTCTCTGTCAGTATAAGTATGTTTGTTCGAGTCCATCTTATGTAAAAAGGGGAGAGCCCCACAACAAAATAAATACTGGGAATAATTTTCCTTCTAATCACAGTAATTTTTGCGGAACGAATGAGCAAGCTGAAATTAAAGCAAAGTTGGCTTAAATTAAGACAGTTCAATGTCTGTTTCATCAAAATCTCATTTATTATTTTATTTTAATTTTATTAGGCAGGAAGTTTCTGCTTAGATCTGACCGTTACAGTTTATTTTTAAACTCAGGAAGGAGTTACCTAAAGTTACATCTTCTAGGATTTTAAAACGGTCAGTAAAGCTCATAGCCTTTGTCTTCAACATAGAATATGTGTGAACGGAAACACTATTCCACATGTAGATGTTCTATCAAGATTAAATTCAACAATGAACTATTATAAAAATCAGAAAATTCAGATGATAATATGTTGCAATGGATTGAAACAGTTGTATTATCTTTAGATCTTCTTGCATTTGAACCATTACAGGATATTTTTATTCTGCACACTCTTGTGTGTAGAATGAAAAGAAATAAATGGAGTGATAGAGAGACCCTATAAAGAGATAAGGCAGATGTTAATTATAGCGAATGACTTTATATGCAATGGAGATGTTTTAATATCACCAGGGATGCTAAGAAAAGATGTAATAAAAAGCGTACACGATTATGTTCATTGTGGAACACAGAGACGATTAAAACTGGAAGCGTGTGGCCTAGTTATTCTCGTGATGTAGAGAAATACGTACAAAAGTGCCTAAAATGTATGGAAATAAATAACTTACGCCAAACCGAAATATATTCATGGCCTAAAGAAAAAGAACAATGGGACCGCGTTCATATGGACCGTGCATATGTTAAACGCATAGGATTGTTTTTAATTTTGGTTGACTCATTCTCTGGATGGCCTGAAGTGGTTAGAGTTCAGAATAGAAAGGCAGCCACAGTAAAGCAAATATTGCGAGTAATATTTTCCGGACATGGTGTGCCAAAAACGTTAGCCTCTGACTATACACTCTAATGAAACTTTGTGTTCGTGGTTAAAACAAATTTGATGCTTCTCTTATAAAACACCACCATACTATTCACAATCGAATGGAATTGCAGAGAGAACGATGTAGACAGTAAAAACAGGGTTGAAGGGATTTTCTCCATCTAGAGACACCATAGGTAGTTATCTACTAAGACTATATTTGAGTTATAGAATTATTCCTTAGTTTGTTAAAATGCAAAGACCATCTGCATTGATGGGGAGACAAATCAAATCTCCTGTAACAATGTCCTATTCAATAAATGAAAAAAAATGATGTACAAAATAGACAGAAAGTCAAGTCCTGAAAAAGCTAATTTTATTAAATAAAAAGGGGCATAACATAGCAATATGTGGATAAAATAAAGTCTAGAAATGACGACAAAGAAGTCGAGATGGAGAAGGAGGAATACCTGAAAGCGGGGAAAACATTGGTACTTTTGATAGAGAACGCGATCATCGTAGTAAATAAATTATAGAGGATAGCTTACATGAATCTGACACGGAGGTGGAAGATTTGAAAGAAGAGGAACCCAGACCTAGATAAAAAAAACAAAACAAAACAAAAAAACAAGTACAGACCTCAAGACAGAGAGATAAGATATTGTACCTTTGTTTTAAGAAGTCACAGATTAATGAAGGGCATAAACCTTCTTCGATTCCGGGAGGTATAGTGATATAGAAAAAATAGACTTGACCTATTTTGTATAAGTGTCCACCGACTACTAAATGTGGAGGACTTCTATGTCACAGACTAGAAGACATCATAGCAGTAATCTTTTTTAATTTTGAGCCATTCGTTCATGTGTCTCTTGCACAATCCAAAAGTATAAGTTTAGAGCTCAGGTGGTACAATTTTTGAACATCGTTTCTTCTAGATGGTATTCATCTTTATAGATATGAATTCGAAAGGTGAATAGACTAGGAACTATTAACTGATATATCTCATGTTGGGTTAAAATTAACTCTAATAAAACTTTACTGGAATGAGTTATTATTTTTTTTTTTTACTTCTGTTTACCCAATACAAAGTCCAACAGTCACTCATGGTAGAGGGTTACTGAATGTTGTTGTATGAATGTTAAAGGTTAACCCTACACTTGAAAAGATAAAGATTGTTAGTCATGAAATATGGATTTATAGAACTGTGATGGATTCAAGACAATTTTGACATGAGATTAATCATTCCAATGTTCAGTAAATGTCTGCCATGTAAACTTGTTTGACTTGAGATCCTAAATTCTTACAACTTGTAATACAAGCAAACTAGATGAAAATGTTATAAATCTTCTTTGGCATTTAAAGGATTTATTTCCAGTTCATTACATCATTTGGTGTTGGCTGCAACACCATTGAATATTCATTTCTGCATAGCTTTTTTTTATTTTCCTTCATACAGATTTTCTTTTTTTTGTTCTTGTTTAGGTTTGATGGTTACAAAGCGATATGACTATGTAGCAATTGAGAATAGTGCTCCTCCAGTAAGAATTTTGATGGCGAACACAACATTTGTTGAAGTGACTCTTGGAACAATAATGAAAGGAGATCCCGGTATCCGGGGTCTTTGTAGCAATTACAATGAAAAAAAAGAAGGTAAGTTTACATTTAGCATATTTTATTTGTCTTGAAATTCAAAGAAGGAAGCTGAAGTGGTATTTTCAATTAGTTATATAACATTTAAGATAATAATAATTTTTATTTCTCTAGTTTGACCATTTTCTGCATAATACATATAATAGCTGTATTCTGTCTGTAAGGAACACTTGCATAAATTTATAACCACAGACAATCCATTTTTCCTGCTTTACTATGCATACTATACAAATTGAATATCAACATTTTAGAACCAAAATTGCAAAATTCAGTGCTTAAATAACCCAAATATTCACTAGAGGCTGTGGCAGCCTTACAAAAGGAAGGCTAGAGAATGCATTAGAAGAAATGGGAAAATCTGTCTATATTTCTGAGATGAGGTATTATGTACAGTATTTACATTAGTTGGACTATTGTCCTCATCTTTGTCGCCATATTTGTCACAACGTTTCGGCCGTTATACGCACCGGCCTTCTTCAGGTGGTTGGAATTTCGAACTGAACACTTTATTTCAATCACTGGGGTAGACTGTTCTAGTTCAACGTGCCATGTTTGATGGATGTCAGTTATCTCCTGCTAATTTTCCCTCTGAAAGTTCTCCACTGCCTTAACCGGGTATTGAACCGGGTCTGTCACTGGATCTAACCAACGCCTTTATCCACTGTGCCATGTGTCCTTGAGAACTTTCAGAGGGAAAATTAGCAGGAGATAACTGATAACTACAAAATTCATACAATCTAAACATATTTTCTGGATTTAAATAACCTGCAAGGTTTTATAAAGCATAGAAAATGAATCAATGAATCAGTCAATTAAAATGTATGAACGAAATCATTTTTAAGTGATAATTAATAATAACATTTTCTTGAATCATATTGCTTTACATTTTCCATAACTTGATAAAATAATTAAAATAAAAATCAATGAATAAAATGAATAAGTAAAAAGGAAATAATTAATGGACAAATTTTTCTTCAACTTTCTTTCCAAGATATTATCCCTTAATACTCTTATTTTCATCTCCAGATGATTTTTTAACACCAGAAAAAGTTGTTCAGAAGGAAGGTTATATTTATGCAAACTCTTATGTCATCAAGGAAACAAATTCTAAGGTAAGATAAGTTTTAAATTAAGAAAATATAATCATGATGTTTTTTCATCAGCTCATAAATTTATTGTATGAGCTTTAAAATTCTAATTAGAGAATATCTGATAATTATCCTTATCAGAGTTCAAAACTAATTAAATCTTTGTGTGTTAGAGAATAAGACACTTTTGTTATGTTCTTTTAAAATTATCAAGTGGTAAAAATAAACCGTGTAAATGTAAAGATTTTTTTTAGCATTTTTGAGTCTACTTCAATTCTATACTTCTAATGTCTCCACCTAAACTTTGAAATTTTATTTACTATCACATTTACTTTAGAGAGATTAATCCATGGTTTGCATTCCTCTCCGGTCTTTTGAACAGGAGTAGAGGTTTATCTTCTGTTTTGTGTTTAAGATTAGGTTTCCAATTCCTTTTAATTTCTTCTCATTCTCTTTCACTCCCAGTAGTCCGTTATCTTAGTGGTATTATTTCCTTATTTGGGATGAATTGATTGAAAAAAATATGTTAGTGTCAGGAATTATTTGGTTATTAAATGATAATAAAAATGACTGAAATTATCTTTAGAGTTGGATCCATACATAGATGTGTGTACATTGTGTTGCTTTTGAAATAAGTGTGTCACAATTCTGGCCTAGGTTTTGGAATTAAGTTTTCACATTTTTAAGAACTACAAGTAGGCTTTAAAACTGGGTAATTTTTTTTATCTGAAATACAGCCACTCTTTTGTTTTTTGGTTTTGTTTTTTTTAAGCGTTTCACCCGAAGCTAGGCGGGAAGCCACTAGGACGCAATGGGTTACAGAAGATTTGGAGCAAGATCAGATTGGAGTGATAGAGGAAAGGATGAGGAGAAGGATAGTGGATAGATCAAGGCAACTGGAGATGTAGATTGACATTACATTTGAATAGTTGGAGATTATAGCTCTCAGGGAAACTGGAATAGGGAAGGAAGTTCCACAAGGGAGAGGTGCGAGACATGAAGCTATTAGAGTAGAAGAGACGGCTACATTTAATAGTTTCGACAGTGAAAGGATGAGAGCGGGATGCCAGCCTCATAGGGCGCTTGAATTCATGAAGTCTGGGAACCAGCGAATGCATCTCCTCGGAGCAATTGCCATGAAAGTATTTGTAAAAAAGACAGAGAGAGGCGACGGCGCGTCTGTGAGAGAGCGACTGTGGATGATATGCCAGAACAGTGCCAATTATATTGCATATCCGCCTCTGGAGCTTATCAACGAGGCAAACAGAAGGGGCTCCAGACCATATCTGGCAGCAATAGTCCATGCAAAGGCGAATTGTTGATTTGTAGATCTGAAGGATCGATTCCGGGGAGAAAAATTTCCTGGCGCGGCACAGGGAGCCAACTTTCCTTGCGGTGGACGAAGGAATTGACTCAATGTATTTGTTCCATCTCAGGTCAGCAGTCAACGTGAGACCAATCAGGCGCAGAGAGGTGCTCTCGAGAAGTTGAGCGTCAGACATTCTAATGGAGGGCAGGGAAGGATCTCTGTGGTGATTAATAGAGAGCAGTTTTGTTTTTGAGGCATTAAAGTTGGCCAGCCAATTCCTGCCCCAATTCAAAACCGATTGGAGGTTCTTTTCGAGACGCACGGCCAGGTTAGTTTTGTCAGCGACACCAGATTTGTTTTTGAGGCAGGAGTAAATTGTGGTGTCATCCGCGTAGATGCCAACTTGGGAATTTATGGCGTCAGGAAGGTCATTTATGTAGATAAGGAATAGAGTGGGGCCTAGAATGGAGCCTTGAGGAACACCTGCGTTCATGGGATAGGAACTGGAGGAGAATTCGTTGAGAACGACCTTCAATTCACGGTTTGACAGGAATGTTTGTATTAGGTCAAACAATCGACCCGTAATACCTTAGCCCTGGGGCTTGCGAAGAAGGCCGGTATGCCAAACCCTATCAAACGCTTTAGAGATGTCTAGGGCCGCGGCACAAGCTTCCCCGTTATTTTGAAGAGCTTGGTAGACAGTTTCAGTGATGGTCATAAGCACATCAGCTGTAGATCGGGCAAAGCGGAAGCCATATTGCTTGTCCGAGAGCAGATCATGGGATGCAAGGTGGTTAACCACTTCGGTATTGATTAGGGCTTTGAAGACTTTGCCGAAGAGTGGACTGATAGGACGGTAATTAGAAGGGTCAGTGGGGTCGCCAGAGTTCTTGAAGACAGGAACAATCGAAGAGGACTTCCAGCAGTCAGGAAAACAAGATTCCTTGAGGTAGTAATATAGTTTAGAGAGGGTGGGCGCCAGTTCAAGCGCGCATTTCTTCAAGACAATGGCTGGTATCCCATCTCCACCACTAGCCTTGTTGAGGTCTAAATTGGAGATGATGCCCAATACCAAAGACGGGGTTATGTGTAACCCACTCAATAGGGCCTCAGTTTTAAGAGGGAAGTCGAGTATGGGTACACCGGAAGAGTCGAGCGTTGGGTTGAATGAAAATTCCGAGCAAAGCATTCAGCCTTGTTGGCAGAGGAGGTCAGGACTTCGAACTGGTTGAACAAAGGAGTTATAGAGGGTCTGCAATTGTTCAGTACGCTCTTGCAGAGACGCCAATAATCTTTAGAGCCAAATTTGCGAGATGCAATACGCTCCTTCATCAGAGCAGCAAATAGTGACTTAGAATCGTTGAGGACACGCTTACACTCGTTATGGGCGGAGGCAAAGAGGCGTCTATTGCATTCCGATATGTCGCTACGAAATAGGTGAAAGAAATGGTTCCTATGGGCAATGGCGGCTGAGCAAGCAGCGGAGAACCAAGAGGAGGAGCGCGACTTGACCCTATATTTCCTTGAGGGGATGAAAGCGTTGATTCCAGCTTTAACCCAGGATGAGACCTCAGAAGCACATTCTTGGACGGGGAGCATAAAGACAACATCCCAGGAGACATCGCAGAGGAAATCACGGAACGAGTCTCAGTCAGCTCGTTGAGAGTAGAACGAAGTTCTAGTGGTAGGAGATTCTTTGCAGGGGGTGGAGTTGAAGGAGATGTTAACAGCTACTACAGCATGATCAGAGTTACCAACAGGGCAGAGTTGCGTGGCGCTACAAGACTCAGGGATGGAGGTAAAACACAGATCGAGAAGAGAGGCCTTACTTTTCCGGGTGAAGGCAAAACGAGTGGGGAAGTTAACTATCTGCGTGAGGGATTGAGAAACTGAAAAATGTTTGAATGCCTGCGTGGTCAGTAGTAGCATCCTTAAGCCACTTGGTATGATGGGCGTTAAAGTCGCCAAACACAAATATGTGAGCAAACGGGTGGAGGGAGAGAGCCTTGTCTATGCTGTCAGAAATGCTATAGAGTACTCCACAGTCTTGAGAGGATGGAGAGCGGTAAAGGAAGAAGAGATAGCTTACTGCATTGAGAAGAGATAGTCGGAGACACAAATACGACTGGTCTGGTGATTCGGGAGACAACTCTCTGGCCAGAGGGAGATGGTCCTTGAGGTAGACACCAAGGCCAATGCATGTGGGTTAGAGATTTTTTTTCTGGGGAGAGGAGGGTAGCCTGGGATCGAGAGATATGAGGAGGGGATAGACGAGACAAGTTTGATCTCACAGAGAGTCAGTATATCCGGGCAGTTTGCAGTGAGGAAAGTAGTTTGTTCTAATGCCACGGATGTTGGAGAACGAAATGTTGAGGGGTTTAGGTGATTTTTGAGGGTCTTGTTTAGGATTACTTTTTCGATCTTTGTAAGTCATCTTGTGGAATTATGGTTGGAAGATGAGAAGGCCCGAACTAAAAGAAGCAGACAGTTATCGACCGTGACATGGGCAGAGAGGAGTTGGCACAGCCTGCATCAAAATATGGCCTCAGGGTTTCCTACTGGAGGTGACTGCATGGGCACTTTTCCATGCGCGACATGGCACTACAAACACCCAGGTATTATACAACTGTTGATCAGAGCGGCCGCTCAAGACGCTACGCAAGAGTTAGTGCTCCTAACTACCAGTCGGAAACAGCAACCAGAGAACTGTCAACCGTGTACCCTCAGAATGAAGCGGTAATGCCACAGACTGCACATATCACGGGAGAAACAGAGCTTCACTAGTACAGGGGCCAGAGAGAGAGAGAGAGAGAGAGAGAGAGAGAGAGAGAGAGAGAGAGAGAGAGAGAGAGAAGAAAGAGAGAGAGAGAGAGTACCGGGAACTCCTTCCTAAACAAGAAACAAGGTGTGAGCCTCTACTCATGTCCAAGAGAAGTGGGAGGAGTGTTGACCGGGCGGTAGGAAAGCCTACCTACTCCGATTACATATAACACATACAAGAACGACAAAAACAAAGAGAAGGATAAGAGGGTGAGGTAGTTGGCAAAGTGACACTTGGATTTTACCCTTTCACAACACTAAGTTTTAACTTAGTATAAGTCCCATTGTCCTATTCTAAAAAAAAAGCCGACTAGATCATGAGAATACTGACGAGACACTTTCGCTTCTAGCCAAAGACATTCAATTTTCTTTTTTTTAATTTTTCTTTCGAACAGGGATTTCCAACTAAACCAACAAATAGGATTATAAGTTAGGTTATAATGATTAGGACAAAAATAAATGTGTTACGATAGTCAAACAGAATGACGAGTAGAGTGGAAAAAAAATAAAAAAAATAAAATTGAGTTTTCGGTAGAGCGAAATTATACTCACACATGGTAGCAAGTGTTTGTCCGCTTTCATTCTCATGATAACCAGTGAATGTACGGCTTTCCTTAAATCCAACCTTTGGGTTTCAAAGAAACGCAGAGCTGGGGGGGGGGATAAACGGCCAATCCTCCGCCCCTATCAACAGTGGGCTTGAGAGACATGCTTTCAATAAAATTAAGAACAACAGGAGAAACAAACGGCAGAAACAATTCCATGTTCGGACATTTTATCTAGCAAGAAAATTCGGCCGACTAGATCATGAGAATACTGATGAGACACTTTCGCTTCTAGCCAAAACATTCAATTTTGTATATAATTATTTATGAATTTATTTGAATATATTGATAATCATTTAAATCTGTATGAATTCAGCCTTGCGCTAAAGTTTTCTGTGTTTGTTACAAATTTTTACATGCAAACTGTTATGGGATGCAAATGCTGCTTATTTGAAAATGATCTGTGAATAGCATGTGTTGGTTCCAATCCTGGTAAGAATGTGTATTTATTGTATTTTTTCATACAATTGTGGCACAAGACTGATGGGTATGTGGGGTGAGGCTGGTTTTCACTAACTATCCTAATCCTAGCTAATCTGATTCATGACCCATTCATTCATTACAGTTTACTCACTTACCACAAGAACTCATCCATCACCATTCAGTCCAACATAATCCTGGTCGGAATGAATATTTATGGTATAATAAATATACAAATGCGGCAAAAAGAAAGGATGAGGAGGCTGGTCATCACTTGTTTAAACTTTAACTTCACTATCCACATTCACTGACCCATATAATAATCCTTCCACCACAATACCTCATTTATATTAAAAAAATACATCCATACCACAACCACCAAAACAATGCATGCTATCCTTGAGATAATTCCCCATATTTACAAGCATGTGGGGAGATAAAAAGCATAAATAAATTATTTTTGTTTATATAATAATGAATTTAACTCCATGACAATATGAATGACAGTGTTAGTATGGGACCTTCCTCATGGCTAAATGTAACAGAAAAGCAATTTAACTGGTCGAAAATTACGGTGAGAAAAAATAAAATAAAAAAATCATAAGGTAAGATTATAAGGTATAATTCTCTGCTCCAGAGAACTATACCTTATAATCTATACCCTATAATCTAGTGAAGGATGAGGGGGAGATGAAAACGGAAATGTGGGCGACTATAAAAATAAAAGGGGAAAAAGACCATTCATTCCCTTGCTAAGTTAACCAAATTTTGGAAAAAATAAGACACAAAAACTTCTATACTAGCCTAACTGGTTAATGTAGTCATGACCTTTTCCTGGTGCATGAAGAACGCAACCAAGTGATAGAAAGAGAGAGACAATGCCCCGTAAAATTCTTTCATCCTCGTTCTCATCACGGTTAGCAAGCACACGGTACTTCCTCCTGTCCGTCAGCGAGGTCACATTGCTAAAAACAGAACTGGCATCGAGGGCAAAAAATTGTCCGTGTAGTAATGCCATCAATAAGCTCGGATAGCGGGCTTACGACCGGGCAATGAAAGAAGGCATTCTCAATGGACTCCTTCATTTCCATCACACTGGACGTATTCTGGCGAAGCGATCAGTCCCGCTGCGAAAGAGCGCGTTCCGAATCCTCAGCCAGGTGAGTGATGCCTCGTTAGTGAGGCATTCCAACCCGGGCGTTCAAGGCCATATGAAACGAAACTACCTTCTCGTCAGATCGAGCACCTCGTAAACGCAACTACCCCCGACTAACATCCAACATCCGATAGAATGCCACTCTTGATAACGGTCGGATCTCAGAGAGGCCAACCTGTATCCGAGAAAGAACATTTAGCACATGATGGCATTCGCGATCGAAGTAGAACTCGCCGAGTGCACACTCATCATGACAGAAATGTTGTTTGGGCATCCTCCTTCCAGAAGGTGGTTTTCCTATCGTCTTGTGTACACATCCGGTCCAGGAAATGCAATCTCTACGTCCGACATTTTTAGGCCGGATCGCTCTGTCACTCAGTCAGCAAAGGAGAAGCTCTAACGCCAAAGCGTAACATAGGGGTGACATCGGACAACCCTGACGAACCGACCGTGAGAGCGCAAAAACACTCGATCGCTTCGTGTCACCTGTATCACAGGAGGCTGATCCACTTGCAGACGTCGGGTTTGACTCCGGCGGTCTGTAGGACAGCAGGCAAGTACTGATGATCGACCCTATTGAACGCCTTGAAATGATCCAAAATGGTTAGCGCTGCGTCATCGTCGTCTTTTACACCCTCCAGGATCGTGCAAATCAGATGCAGGTTGCTTTGATTTTTCGGCTCTTCACATTAGTTTTGTCTCGGAATCTCGGAAAATGACTGCAAACACCCCGTTAAAATCTTGGCCTAAATCTTTAACTCCGTGTATATCAGAGTGATGAGCCTATACTCATCTAAAATCTCGCCTACCATGTTTTCTCTTTTTTCAACAGCGTCACCACACACCTGGAGATCCGTTTGGCGACGGACCCCTGCCGGAACCAGTTGTGGAACACTACCGTCAAAATTGAAACAAACATGGGCGACTCATAAAGCAAGACCATCAAGTTCAAGGGACTTGTCACGTCGAACCTATTCGATGCCAAGTGGATTTCGCTCTATGTGATCTCCCCACTCGCAGCAATCCGCTTCAATCGACGAAAGTCAGTCAAATAGCTGCGAAACTCTTTACCACTTGACCAGCTCCTTGGTATACCGGCTCTCGCCGAAATGCCTCACACATATAGTTGACGACCGCAGGGCAAGTCCATCCGGAGTGTCGAACTGCCTAATGTAACGATCGGAACCTCAGCGTATTTCCTCCTTACGCAATTCTGCGCTCAGGTTCGCGGCTTCGTTAGACATCTTGTTTAACCTATGTCTAACCCTGGAAGCACTGGCTAGCCGCTCGCTTTTTAGCCTCATGGGGGCGACGTATTATCCTAGGCTACTAGTGCAACACTGAGGGCATGAGGTGGTTAAATGTTCTGGGCAGAAAGCGGTTAAGCCCAAAATGGAATATGAGCTGGAAGACATTCATATATATATATATATATATATATATATATATATATATATATATATATATATATATATATATATATAGAGAGAGAGAGAGAGAGAGAGAGAGAGAGAGGAAACATTTTCCTTGATGAAAATGGGACCGTCTGAACTTCTCTCCTAAAGTTTATTTTTCTTATCTATCGAGAGTCTGGCATGCGAACTAAAACACATTTGGAGAACAATTTTATCTCTTCTTTGAGAATTTAGGCAAAAAAATATATTTTCGTTGACGAAAATGAATTGGGAAATGAAAACATCGAACGAATCCGTTGTAACGGTCGAAGAAGTTATGAAAACAGATCCTTAATTGACAAGAGGGTGAACTGGTTTGTGTTTTTACTGGACATGGGCAGGTCTGGAAACGCAGAGATAAAGAGCTTGAAGAGGCAGGAGCATTAAAATTAATGATTAGAACACACTACACCTGTTCGCCCACACGATTTGAAAATAGTTGGGCCGGCCTCAAACATGGGCTGAAGTAGAATGCCGAAAAGGAAGGTAAAAGGGGAAGGATTTAGCACCACCCGTGTGGAGTGATGGGGCGGGATGTGAAGTAAAGCAGGTTGGAGTTAGGGAAAGAGCAATCCCTGTAACTATTCCCGGGAAGGTGGATGGTTTTCCAAATTTGGAAAGTTGGTTAAGAAAACAGAAATAGGCAACAAAGAACCCTTATTGGAATTAATGTAAAAATTAAAGAATCAGCGAATCCTAAGAATCCTTTGGTCCCACGCCAGTTTTGGGCCAAAGTGCATATAAGCAGATGGCTTTGGAAGCTCGATACTTTGACTGAGAACACCCGTATCGAGTTCCTCTGGAATCCACGTCAGCTGCCACCAGATTTCATGATTCCGAAGAACTTTGAACCAAAATTATTGGAAGCACAGTGATTATAGAGATTGATGCGGGAAGGGGTAATTTTTGTTGCACAAAGACTATATAAACCAATTGCAGTTTAACCCCATGAATCTTTCGTTTTATTTTTTCGTTGTGAAAATATTTCTTCCTTAATATAGCAGTTGCCACTGCTTGAACCGGCTTTGCGATTACTACGACATTCGATCGTTCACTGCTCGGAGATCAAGAACACAACATGGGTCGAGTTGGTGTGGATCGAAGTAGTCAGCCAACAAAAACCATCTTGGATCAGTGTCAGCATTGACTAGCACAGAAGTTAGCCCTGACTACTAAACGTGGTTACATCATCGGGTGTAGGCGACGGCAGGAGGCGTTATACTAGAACCTATATCGGTCATAATACGTCCGTCTGTGACAATACCGCCGACGTCCGTCGGTAGTGTTAGCTTGAAAGCCCCATATAAGGAGGGATGGAGAAGTACCAGGGCCCTCCCTGAGTAGTTATTTGCTAGGTTTTTTAATCAAACGACTCAACCTATGCCATCCTGAAAAAGAGTCCTTGACAACAGACAAGTATTTCCACCAACAGAATTTCTAATCAGAGTGATTACCTCAAGAACTTCCGGGATGTTCTTTGGGTCCTCCGTCGACGGAAAGTCAACGGGGGTGAACAATGGCCTCAAGAGCGCCTTCCATTGGGAGGAAAGATCTCTCTCGAGAAACTGCCTGTTGATCTGACAAATGGCATCTCCCTTGGAGAAGGAGTTCTTTTGTGGAGTAAGGAGGTAGCAGAGCCGTAGTGGGAGAAGTGGGAAGGCTTCTAACCTTGGCAGTATAGGTCCCTTCTTTTCGGGTTGGTGAAGCAAGGGCAGATTGAGACTTGGAATGCTCCTTGGCTTGTTCTGCCCTGCTTTGCCTGGACTTTTCTCCTTGATATTCTTTTCATCTACCGCCTCCTCATTCTCCCTCCCATTTTTCACCTGCTGGGAAGAGAGTAGAGTGATAGCAGTCTTAGATCCTCTTCTCACCACCTCCTTCCATTCACTGAAGCCATCGGGTCTTGCCGGACTTGTCATGTCCTACTGCTTCCCTGGACGTACACCATAATTAATACATCAATATATAACACCAAGGCAAAAACAAATAAACTACTAACCATTAAATAAAAATAAAAATTAAACATTAAATAAACGATAACATACAATATAGGCATACACTTATTTTAATTACATACACTACTTAACAATTACATATACGTGCGTGGGTGCAGCCTGCATGCTGTGCCTGTGTAGGTATGCGGGAGTGGTACAATATATATATATATATATATATATATATATATATATATATATATATATATATATATATATATATGTGTGTGTGTGTGTAAAAATGATATTTAAAAAATTAAATAACTTCACCATTTAAGCACTAGTTTATTGCTAACAAAGTACAGACTTGTGGATATGTACATGCGGGCATGCGTCAGTGTGTACATATGTTCGCATACGTATGTCTATGCGCGCGAATAGATATATACACAGGCGTATAATTACAGATATATGCACATAAATTCTAACAGTAAATAAATTTAATCATAATCTAACCTTCTACAATTCATAATTATGATATCACCAAACCCAATTAAAAAAACAAATAACAGCCCACTGAATATATATAAATATATGTATGCATGCATGTGTGCATATATGTATGTGTGTGTATATGTATGCATGTGCGAGCATGTGTATGTATAGATACTTACCATTTAAACATTAACATTATTGATACCATATATATATATATATATATATATATGAATGAAACATTTCTCAGAGTTAACCTGTAGAAAAAACAATATTTATAAAGGTATATATATATAATGAATAAGAAATCCTTAAAAAATCCATTATGTGGTATTAAATTTATTTCATGGGATATCCCCAGTCATTCAGACACAAGTAAAGGGAAAAAAGAAAAAAAGAAAAGAAAAAGAAAGAAAATACAAAAAGAAAAACGGCAAAAAAAGAAGGAAAAGTGAAATAGAAATAAGTTTTAATATTTTAATAAGAGAGAAATACTATACTGTGCTAGTGATATAAACAATATAATTAATCCACACAATAACGTTAATGAGTAAAAGATTTCATGGTAGTGAAATACAGGAAGATAAGCCTCCTTGCAATTGTAGACCCGGCACTAACTGCCGAGTTGGCAGTGTATGTACTTCTGAAAGTGTAGTATATGAAGCTACTATTTTCTTAAAGGAAGATATCAGTCAGAAGAGGGTATACATTGGAATATCTGCCGGGAGTTGGAAGCACCAGTACTCTTTCACTGATTCATCTTTAAGATTTCAAACAGTACTATTTAAAATTACTGGAATTTTAACGATGGTAGCTTCATCCCACAAATAAAATGGAGTATCATCTGTCACTCACAGACTGCTAATAACTTCAGAGACAGAAGCAATCTATGCTTAAAGGAGAAAATTATATCATTATAATTTTCTCCTTTAAGCATAGATAGAAATGCCAATGAATTACTGAACCAACAAAATGAGCTGATCTTCAAGTATAGACATAAAACCAGTTTAAAATTCCCTAATTTTCCTCTCATTGATTCTCTATCCCTCTCTCTTTATATATATATATATATATATATATATATATATATATATATATATATATATATGTATGTGTGTGTGTGTGTGTATTATTATTATTATAATTGTCATTAATCTACAAAAGCAAATTGGCGAATGTAGATTCATTACACAAAGGATTCCTTAGGCTCTGATATGAACCCAAGAATTTTAAATTATGACACTCCTTTCTTTGTTATGGAGTCTGCAAGAGATTTCTGTACTTTCAAAGTAATTGCAAAGTCTCTTACCCAAAAATTTGTATTGATGAATGTACTGAATCATAGAGACAGGAATATTGTCTGTTTTATATATAATTTGTACATGATCTTCAAGCTGCAACAGTTCAAATAAAAGTTTTCAGTAAAAAGGCATACTTCTGATGGCTAATGTTTCAGCTGCTAGAGTACTTTTGACAATTCTTCTAACACATTTTGACTGCAAAGCAATGGGCATATATATATCGTTACTTCCTACCAAAAAGAGTATCTACCCTCCTTGTGATGCACCATTAGACTAGCAAAAAGATGTAAGATTATGTACAACAATTTTCAAATATTCTGGGGTTCCTAAATCTGGAATGTCCATCTTAGATTTTTTCTTTTGGGCTTTCTTAACTATTCTGTTAGCTTGTTTTATATATTCTACATTTTATTGTTTTAATATAGAATTTAATGCTCTAATATCATAACTTAAATCAGGCCTGGTATGGGTGGTAAGCCAATTAAGTTGACCAATCAGCTGCTGGGTCTCAGTTAATTCTGTTGTGGATACTGTCTTTCAAGTTTCTACCTACTTCTACTGTGATATATTTTAACATCTTAAACTAGGATATTTGTTCTATCCTAGTTTAATATTCTCCACATTTTTTTTTAATCCTATGTACTAAAATTCTGCAACTTCTTCAGAACTAACTCCAAATAAATAAGAAGTTTGTTTATAACTTTGGTCTGAGAGATCTCTGTTCTTGCAATGCAGAAATCATCAATATGGGCAGCAATTATATTCTGCAGATTGTTTTTTTATGTCTTGCAAATATTACCTGATCATATTTTGTAACTCCTGCTCCTTATTCCATTAATTTCTTTTTGAGTGTCAGGAACTAGGATCTTGAAGCATCAGTTAAACCATATACACATTTTGTAAGCTTCCAAATATACTCTGGAGATACACCTGCTTCTTTAAGTAAGATCCAAATAAAGCAATCAGTCTAACTACTTACTCTGTATGAATGCAGATTTTATGTCCATTGATTTGCACATCCAATGGTTAGGGTGCCATGATTTCCAATACTATGCATAGACCTTGAGTAAGTAGGATAATCATTATATTGCAAGCATTTTTGTCCTAGATGCCTCAAGCCACAACACTAGCTTTACAGATTTGTTTGCCAATGGATATCTTTGGTTAGGTATTTGTATGTAAACTTTACTTTAGTATCTGTCTATATTACTGAGATGAGATATTATGTACACTATTTACATTGCTTGGACTATCATCCTCATCTTTGTTGCCATATTTATCACAATGTTTCATCCATTGTACACTCTGGCTTTCTTCAGGTGGTTGGAATGTTGAACTGAACCCTTTATTTCACTTACTAAGGTAGACTGTTCTAGTTCCATGTGCTATGTCTAATGGATGTCAGTTATCAGTTATCTCCTGTTAATTCCCCTCTCCAAGTTCTCCACCACCTTAACCAGGTATTGAACACACTTTGGGTCCTGTTACTGGATCTAACTAACACCTTTATTCACTGTGCCATGTTTCCTCAAGGACACATGGCGCAGTTGAACTAGAACAGTCTACCCCGCTGAGGGAAATAAAGGGTTCAGTTCGACATTCCAACCACCTGAAGAAGGCCGGAGTGTACAACAGCTGAAATGTTGGGATAAATATGGCAACAAAGATGAGGATGATAGTCCAAACAATGTAAATAGTAAACTTTATTTTAATCCTAACTTTGAAGCTCCTTCTTTCATGCCTTTTCCAGATCATTATTTGAGGGGAAAATCATTATATTTTCCACATTGCAAAAAGTGAATTCATCTTCTCTTGTTTGCTCAATCTTACTTGCTTACCATTCTGATACTCCTTGCTCAAAGTTCATCTTTGTTCCATTCATTAAGTGTTTGTTTTTGCCTGTTGCTTTGCCTGTTCTACTGAAGACATTTAATTTTCTCCATTCTGAATCTTCATCATTGGTAAACTTGCATTTAATAGTTTGTCCTGATTTAAGAAGCTTAAGAATAGAGTTTTGTTTAGATGTTCAACTTTTTACTTTGAAGTTTTTAATTCTCCATCCATTAGTTTTTTCTAAGGCTGTCAGAACCTTCCTTACTAGGAATCCTGACTTCTACAATGTGCCATGTACTTTGATCAATTAGGTTCAGTACGTTATGACAATTAATTTCTTTGATGTCCATGGCTTTCATTAGAATATGATCCTAATGAAAACTCAACAATGAGTCTGAATTCAGTCATTTTTATCAAATGCATATTTCACATGAATTAGGAAGTTCTTGTTAAATTTTTATAAATTAATGATCTCTTATTCCTGCATTCACTAGATCACACAACTTTTTGGCTGAATTGTCTATGTAATTTTGTTGCAAATTTAATTTTTTCTTTAATGAAAAGTATTTGATTAAACTTATCACTATCTGGTTGAGGTGATAATGACCAGACAAAGTACACCACAATGAAATTTTTCTTCCCAACATTGTGAGACTATTATTTTTGAAGTTGAAAAAAGTCTTGTCTTTTTCATGACATCTTTGCTTAATGAAAATGTAATCTCTGATTCCACAACATCGGTAATGATACTTTACTTCAAGGTGCTGCAATAACACATGGTAGAGTAACTGTGGAGGGGAGGGATTTCACTTTTTTTACTGTGGCTAAACTTCTAAGTCCTTCTCAAACATTTATTTTTTTTCTTAGTTGTACAGGTATGGTATCCAGAAAGAATTTTGTCCTAAAAATAGTTGTGGAAGCACCACTGTCTAGGAATCCTGAATCAAGTGTTTAACCCAAAGATCTGTGACCATTATCTGGCTGTTTATGTTGGCTACAGATAGGTAGTTGTCTTTTTGTCATCCTGTTTTTTTCTGGTGTTATCAACATAAGGACAATCATAACTTTAGCGGAATTTGCAGCCACATGTAAAGCATTTGGTGACAGTGATGTTGCTTTCAGGTCTGAGTGTGTTTAAACTTTTGTTGGATGTTGAAAATTTTTCTTATGTCTAATTTTACTTCTGGTGACACTACCCACTTGACTAGAAAAACAAGAAGGATGCCAGTTTGACAAGTGGTTGTAAAACACTTCATTAGGTCCTTCATCATTGTTTTCATTGTAGGCAAAATTCACATCTTTTTTTACAACTGATGGAGTATTTGATGATAATTCATTGTAAAAATCTCTGTGCATAATTTTTCTTAGTTGTTTGGAGATGGCAGTTAGTATTAGTTCTCAGATAATGGCTTTCACTAGTTGTTCATTTTCTGGTGTCAGATTCAGACTTTCTAATGCTTTATAGGTAAGTATCAGCTCTGGTAACAGAATGTTATGGTGCTTTAATTTTGCAACATAATGTTCAAAATTAATAAGATAATCATCTATTGACATGTCCGTCTGTCATTGGTATTGCTAGAATGACTTGTATGTTATAAAAGCCAATTGGTTAGCATTTTCTAAAAAGAGTGTATTCAACTTTTCATATAGTTTTTTCATTGCATCATCAGCATGTAAGGAGTTATTGTCCAATTCCAATATAGCTTCTCTGGCTTTTTCTTCCAGAAATAAAAATACAATGGCCACATGGTGTGGTATTTTCATGGCCATTAGGAAGTTACCAAACTCCATTCTGATTATCAGATTCGTGCCTCAAGCAATCTTCAGACCAAGTGGTTCAAAGATTACTTGAAGTATGAAACTTACAATTAATATGCAGTGCTGATTCCTATGTCCACACAAACTATATATATATATATATATATATATATATATATATATATATTGCAAGTATATCACATGCTATCCTCATGTTAATAAAAAAGTAAAAGTTTAGTTTTGTGCAATGTATATTTTGTTAACATGAGAAAAAATATATTTGGTCCTGCATGATCCATACACATATTGTTGTAGTGGAAATACATTTATATATAGAAAAGAACTTGTTGATGGCTTCAGCAGAAAATGATAATTAAGTACATTCACATATCTGTTATTTGTTTTGTTATAAACATCAAGATTGTTATGCAACAGCTTGGCTGATCTTTTACCTCCATTAACCCAGCAGTTGATATGTGTTCAGCTACTTGTAATGTTCATGTAGGCAGCTGCTGAGATTCACTCATATCCACCTATGTTGACTGTTCCTGCCTTCATGACATTTATAAATATTCAAATGTGCAACAGCTATTTTCAGAGAGATTTTCAAACAAAACGTATCATGATTTATGTCTGGTGACTTATTGTAAACTGTTGTATTGGGATCATAAATTGTAGCTTTTCAGGTTTATAAATGCAAGGTTCATAATTAGATCTACATCAAATAGAATCCTTTTTCTTGAAATGATACATAGTACTTGTATACTTAACTCTCATTCCCTGCAAAGAATACAATAAAATAATTTAAGACTAGGTTACTTTCTAAGTGCCATGTTGGTGAGGTTTATCATTATAAAATTAGTATTAATAATATAAACTTAAATCAAAACAAAAGGGTTTAGCCATTATCTACTGCTATCAGTTTGATGCATATAAAAATTGTCAAAAGCTGCAAATAAGACTTAATAATGATAATCTCTTAATAAGAATTAAAAAAGATTGGTTCAATGGATTAAAACAACAGCAAGTAAAAACAAAAATATTTTATAAATCTTATAAATCTTATTTTATATAGAGTTAATTCAGTGCAGGTCAATTTTGGTAAAAAAATTTAATCAAAATATTGCTGTAAAAATTGATGTAGTGACAAAAAAGAAAATCTGAGTAGTAGATAAAGTAAAATTTGTACAGAATACAAGAAGGTAAAGTAAATAACAAGCATCATGTTATTGAGTATTTGTTTATACATTGTATAAATGCCAGTCTGTTGTTTAGAGATTAAAGATCTTTAGTTGTAAGTGTGACTTTTTAAGGTTGATGGTATTTAAAATAAATAGTTTCATGAAAATTAGAGGCCATTTATTGGAAATGAGAAATTTATTTGTTTCCCCTAAAATATTTTATTGATTACAAAAATTTCATCTGTTAGTAGTTTATCTCACTGAGATATTATTTGTTTTTATTTATCTATGAATATTTGAGTGAATAGTTTATTTTGCAGTGTGTTACATTGCCTGTTCAGCATGGACCCAAAAGTTATGTTCAGGCATCAGAAAAATGCAAACAATTGGAATTTCATCCTTTTAAAAAATGTCATAATAAGGTGAGTCAAAGTTAAGAATGTGAGTTGAAAAATATGATTGATATTTTCTTTTCATTTCAATTGCTATGTGCATAGACAGAAATATAAACAAAATATAAGCCAGTTAGATTTTATAACCCATTCTAGCAAGAATAACAGATTAACATTTTGAAGCTAGATGTATCATTTTTATATATATCAAAGTAATATATTAATAGAACAGAAATAATCGTGTATGCCCCCAACAATTTCTTTCTGATTATGATGTACCTCATATACCTACTTATTTAATTTCTTTCCTCAACCAAAAGAGCAGATTGATAATCATATTGGCATTTTTGTAGCCATATGCATGTGTTGAATCTTTATTTACAACTTTCATATTACTCTTCTGATATTCAGTCTGTTTTAGGAAAAACATGGAAAAGAAAATAATTCTTGTTTTTATATTACCATAAAGTGAGCTATAAAAAAGCTAATCATGAATCACCAATCATGAATTCATGAATTTCCTGATATTTTATGCTGATGTTTTTTTCTAGGTGGATCCTACTTATTGGATAGACATTTGTGAAAAGGCCAGTAGCCATGCATTTTCAGAAAATGAAGCAGTTTATGTGGCCTGTACAACCCTGTCTTCATACACACGAGAATGCAGTGCTGAGAATACAAAAATTGAGTGGAGAACAAAAGATAATTGTTGTAAGATAATTAATATTGTTCGTCTTTTCACAAATTATATTGACTTGCACAGAGGAATTCCCTCTCCATATATGTACTGCATACAATTATTCTAGTTTATATTAATCAAATATTAATACAGTATCTCGTTAATGTTTATCAATCACTACATATATCTATATATCCATAAATTTATACATGTATGTGGTTTATGTATGTCACTTAATTTATAAAACCTGTATTACTCTGTGTGTTTAGAAAAATCAGTAATGCTGTGAAAGCAATTCAAAATATTCAAAGTATTAATGGAATAGATTCTTTAAACAAAAGAAATTGCTGAAGATGTTTAGAAAAATGGAGTTCATATTAAAACAGGTCATCCTATAAACAGGCCATCCTTTTCATTCTTATGATGACCATCTATTTTTGTCTGAACTTATTCCTATTACAGGTGAAGAATTAATAGAATTCAAACTCTTCAATGGTGTAAGTTTATCTGAAACAACTTTGAAAGGTTTCTAAAGTTGGAAAATGGTTTCCCAATGAATTGACAGAAGCCAGTTGCATAACAAGAGTGGACATCTTGCACTTCTCTGCATTCTTGTCTATGCATCTATTTTTGGACAGAATGGTAAATAGTAAATAACAAATAGTTTATAAGATATAGAGCAGCACAATGCCTTAGTGAAAGTGAACAGACTAAAGCACAACTGAAAATAAGCCAAGGAAAGATTTAGTAAGTGATTTGTGAGATTGCATTGGTACACATTAAATTCCTACCAGTCAATATTATGAATACAGTAGATATCAATTGTAAGTAATATTTGGAATGAAAGATGCCCCAGTTTGGTTAACTATAAAGGTGTTGGATAACACAAGCTTACAGAGTAAAAATCACAAATGAAAAGTATGAAAACCTTACCTGAAAAAAAATTCCACATCTCCATTATTTTTCAGATATTGGCTCACCTGATTATTAATTATTCTAGAGTTTCCAAAACTATCTTACTGAACTAGTTCTTTAAACAGATGAAGAAATGGAAACTACATTATCAATATTCAAACTGAAAACCTTTACAAATATTAGTATTATGACAATAAGAAGATTAATGAGAATGATGGAAACCATGTTATAATTATTTTTTAATATTTTCTTTCTGCTCTCAAATTCAAACATTACATATGGATGATATGCTAAAATGTAAGAAACAAATTGATTGAATAATTTGATCAGAATTATGTGATTTGTAGGAAAGACAAAATATAAATCTTTTGAAGACATTTTTATAAATTTTAAATTGACAAATAATTCTCAATGAAAATATAATAAAAAAATTGTGAATAAGAAGACATTTTTTACAATTTAAGAATCACAAAATTATTTTTCTATATTTTAGTTAAATCATGTCCTGTTGGAATGGAATATGATGAATGTACTAGTGCCTGTCCACCTACATGTCGTACGATCAATATGACATCCTCAGACTGTGATTTCTCTTGTGTGCCAACCTGCCGATGTCAGCAAAACTTATACTATGAGGATGGAAAGTGTGTGAAGCAAGAAGAATGTCCTTGTGAATACCAAAGCTATAAATATAAATCAGGATCTATGGTGAAGATGCTATGTAACAAATGGTATGTGTAGACTTAGCTACACAATTTTTATTCTTTGTTTTCATTTTAAATTCATTAACATTTAAACAATGCTTTGAAAATATATACAAGAGATTTAAATCTTAGCATCTAAATTTCAGCTTTTGAAATACTATTGTTTTTCTATGTAGTATGTCAAGAATCTGGACATTTTAGCTTTTAAAATGATAAGCATTTAATTAATGCAAAATTAATCATTTTCTTGTTCTCTGTTAATAGGTATTAATAACCATTTTTGGTAGTAATTTGGAAATGACTGAGTTTAACTCCATGTTATGGCTGCTAATGCCATCAGGAATGATATAAATTTGTCTTTTCTTGTATGGCCTTCTTGTAATTTGACTAATGTCAAAATAATGGTAGATATTGATAATATAATAAGAAAAAAAATGTGTAAGCCTCCCCCATTATACAAATTGCATTCTTTCATATTATACTTGGGTTTGACTTCTGACTGAAATAGTTGTGTATTTTCCATTCAGTTAAACATTTTCCACCCATGTTATACATGCTTAGGTACAAGCCAAAAACTTGAAGACTGATCTTAAATGAAGGAAAACAAAGCCCTACTAACTTGAAAGATTGGTGCCATTCATATTTCATTTATTTCACTGTTTTTAGCTAAGCTTAGGAAATATCAATTGATGTTATACTTTGAATTGACTTCTTGACATGAGATTAATCAGGCCTCTTTGTAGTAAAGAAACGAACTAAATAAACAGTAAGCATGATGGTAACATTTTTTTACCTTAAAGTAAAAGTAAATGAAACTTAAAATTTTGGATGTCTTATTGATGTTTGCAAATTACTTTTTAATTTAATTTTTGGATTAAATGAAAAAAAATTTAATGATAATCAGAATGTCCAAATTGCTTACTTCTGTTAGATATTCTTACAAATATTATTTAAGTTAATTATTAAAAAGATATTCAATCTTGCATATGATTTTGATGTTTATAATTTTTTTTTTAGATTTGTAAACCTTGGTATTGTTAATAAAGTAAATCAACTTTTCTCTTTTTTTGGGAATAATAATTTAACTTACAAATAATGAATTCATACGCAATCTTCAAATATTGAGTCATTTATATGTTGTGCTTAGTGTTTAGGCATGCTAGTTCTTCTTTGTTAATAATGTTTAATTCTTATAAATTGTAATTTATAATTATGAATGTGTATTTTCTGTTTTCTTAAAAAATCTTGTCGTGTTAATCAGCCAGTGCAGTAATGGTGCTTGGGATTGTGAAACAAAGAAGTGTCCAGCTTATTGCTCCATTTTAGGAAGAAACTCTGTGATCACATTTGATGGGCAGCCCTACAAGTTTGAACCTCAAGCCTGTGCTTATACTTTAATTGAGGTAATTTTTTTATTATAAATAGAATTGTTTTAAATTAAAATTGAGAAAAACTACTACTGTACAAAATTGACCACAAACACTTTTCCTTTTGTGAATTTTAAAAATATTTCATTAACTTGTGCTGAATTTAATGTTTTTAATTCTTTGTCTATTGACATTTATTGCTATTTTTATTTGTCATCCTTCAGCTCTTCTTTTAAAAAACTAAACTTAATCCTTTGCAGTTATCTCTTTTAATTGATAGGTTCTTCTTTTTTTAATTTCCTAGCCTCGAAATGCCTCAATAAACTTAAGGGTCACCTTACTTTTTGGACCCTGCACCACAATATGGAAAGAAGCACTGAATTGTACAACTGGTCTCAGTATTGAAGGCACTGGCTTCTTTGTTACTCTTTCTGAAAAATCTCTGTTTGTTAATGGCAGGGAAAATGTAAAGTTACCTTATTATTCTAACCATATTCATGTCAAAAGGGCTACATCTAGTTTTTACTTGGTGGAAGGAAAAGGATTTCGTATCCTTTTCAATCAAAACCGACAGATTTATATCAAACTGAATGTAGAACCTTTCAAAGGAAAGGTAAGGATTTTATTTTTAAGTTCTTTTTTTATTCTCCTATAATTAACAAAAATGAAAACTAGTGGTTGCATTGGAAATAAATGATGAAATAATATCTTTGTGCTAAGTGAATTGATGGCTAATTATTAGTTTCTTATTATTTTTATACTGAACATAATCTTTAAAAAAATTAAATGTAGATAAACAAACCTGTTTATTACCTGTTACACCTATAAGTAATTATTTAAGAGGTTTTATAAATTAACTTTTTCATTGATATTTTGAGTGTACTGATTAGAAGATAATCTATTTAAATGCATACCTTTATATATATATATATAATATATATATATATAAAGATATACCTACATATAATACATATATATTGATATACCTACATATAATACATATACCTACCTAACTTTACAAATACGCACACATATATATATATTTACACACGTATCCACATATACATATGCACATATACAGATGTATATACATATACACATATCTATATACAAGCCCATATACACATTTTTATACATACAAATATGTACCTGCACATATGTGTGCATACAAGCATCCTCACATCTAAATACACACCAATATTTACCATCATATATATCTATATCTACACATATATATACCAGCATATGTATATGTCTGCAAATATCATATGAAAACCTACAAATCATAGACATTATCTTTTTTGTTTTTTCCTTTTTTTCCCACATCATTTCCAGTGAGTTGACCGATTAAATAGGTCACTGTCTGAACCTTACCTCCATCTCCTCCTCAATATTAAGTATTGTAATAAAATAAAAATAAATTTTAAAACTCTCTCTTCCCTCTCTAATTTCAACCATGTCTCACACACTATCCCTCACCATCCGCTATGTCACCTTATATAAGCTTAATATTGCCCTTCAAAGGTGTAAATTTTAAATTCATTTTTTCATCTTGAAAGTGAAGTCTGAATATCCAGAGAAAAATAAAATCTCTGGTGAAATAAATTATAACAATGGAACCTTAAAGTGGTGTATTTTTTCTTTAAATTAAATTATATATATATATATATATATATATATATATATATATATATATATATATGAAATTGACTCACTTCAGAAAGTTGTCTGGCAGTAGCAAAATATGCTGTATTAGACTTTCAAAGAAAATTTAGATAAATCAATATCCTATGATTTAAATGACTGTTCTCTTCATTATTCTATTTTAGAAAAAGATAGATTAAAATATACTTGGAAAATAGCAAAATTTGTTTCTGGAATTAATGTTAACTAAATGTTTAAAGTTTTTTCATTGATTTCCATTTCAGTTTGCAGTCATTTGATTTTTGACTAGCTTCAACAAAAAAGAAAAAAGAAAATGGTTTCTAGCTAGCTTAAGAAAATATTGTTAAAAACCTTTATCATCAATTAAAGGTTGTTGTTTTCTAATTTTATGAAAGAATCTTTTATATTTCATGATAAGTTTTCATTTATGAATTTAAAATAAACACACTTTTGTAATAGATAATTATTTTCTCAAAAGAAAATGTTTTATATATATTTCTATGAATTTATGTTTTCATATTGAATCAAGAATGAAGAAATATAAATGCTAAATAAATTCTCTAGAATTTTTCTGGGGTACCCTGATTTATGAAATGCTATATCCTGTAAGTTATTTAGTATTGACTGATCTACATAATTTAAGTGTTCTACTGTTATCTGTTAATAATGATTTATTTTTCTAATGTGTATAGGTTCGAGGACTTTGTGGTAATTTTGACTCAGATATGACCAATGACTTCAATGGGCCAAGTGGTTTACCATTAAGCAAGCTTGCTTTTACCCAAGCATACTTATCTCCTGCTTGTGACAGTGAACAACAAGAAGATGTGGAAGACATGCCTTGCTCAACGCACTTTAATGTAAGTATATACATAAGAATGTTTCAGAATGTAAAATATTTTATGCTCTACTTTGTAAGTTTTGCTTGTTTGTTTCTAGCAATCTAAAATACTTTATTTTCTAAAATACTTTAGTAATCATGAAAACATTTCTAATACACAGATGTGCATTATAAAAGTAACTCAGCATTGGAGTAGACAGTCAACACATGCCATATGCCTTTTTACTTAATGCCTCACTTTTAACCCAGCAGGCGTAATGGATCACCGCAGTATGTAATAAAGCATTTAAGTGATAATAGGCATGATATTTAAATTAACTAGAAAAAAGTATTATAGTTTTTGCTCAAATTTGATAACTTTACTTTTTACTCCTAGGATAATCAGTAAAATGTTTTTATCTTGAAGATATATTTCAGTCAAGAGATAAATTTTATGCTAACAATGAAAGAATGAAAATAAAAAAAACACAAAGGGAAAGCTACATCTTTTCTGCTTAAAAGTTTTGTTTAATTTTTATATTGTGTATGATTTGACTTGAATGTTTTCATTTCTCAATAAGCACAGTGTCACCCAGTTAAAGGATTAAGTGTTGGCTGATGAAATATATATTATAGTATCTGTATATATTATAGTATCTATATATATTATAGTATCTATATATTGCTAATAACAATGAAAAGAATGTTCAGAAGAATCAGTACTTGACTGATAGATTTGATGGACATCAGTGTTTGTGTTTGTCATTTGATTAAATGAATACATTTGAACATGAAAGAAACAAAGGCAGGCTGTATATGGTGTTCCTGACTGAGCACTATGTATGCAGTGCATAAGGGATACAAACTGGGGAGTGTTATATATATATGTTGTATATTGTTATATTCCAACATTGTAGGATACTGATATTTTAACTTTGGCATCATTCTCAAAAATGTTACACATGTTTGAAATTATTTTACTTTATTTTGCAACTTGAGACCACTTGTGATAGTAGCTAACTGGTGTTTTTATAGAAGCACAATTGATGTTTCTATTTTTTCCAACCAGATCTATAAAGGTAGATTGCAAAATTTGAGCCTCTTCCTGTGAAACTATTGTCAAGGAATACTCATCTACATATGAATTTAATATTTTATTTATGGAAAATACAGATATGAACAAAGCATAAAATAGAGAATGATATACAGGTGGGATAATTTAAATTGTGCATGAAAATGAGATACACAACTATGGGAGTAGCTTGACAAGTGAAGTGTATTTCTTTTTAGAGTCATTGATAAAACTCAACCATCTGAATATTTAAAATTTTTTCTTAATTGCATCAGTATCTATATTATATATGAAGCTACCACTTACACTTCAAACTAGTTAAGTAGTGAATAGAAGAAAGTAATAATTCAAGAGAACAAGTAAAATGCATTACCGTGATATCAGTATCAGTTGGTGCAGGAAGTGTCTATATACACACAGACAAATCAGAAAAAGGAGTAGATTCATGTTGAGTATCATCAATTTTGAAGAAAGGTATTTCGTGGTATGGGGCTTTTCTTCCTAAGATTATTTGGAAATATTGTCATACATGGAAGAACAGCTGGGCCAAATCTAGAAACTGTCAATGATTTGGTATGGGTTTATGTATGTGTGTATATTTGAATCAAAGAAAAAGATATAGCGTAAGCTTAAATGACAAACAAAACCTGTAGAATGAGAAACATACCTTTATATACATTTTTATACCTTTAGATACAACGAAAATGTAGCATCAGTTAAGAATGCATTGTTTAGCATATTTGTAAGTGATCCAGCCTTTTAGCAAAAAAATAAAATATATATATTTCTATATCTCTTCAGCTTTGTGTTCTGCTAGTAAGAAATCATCTTTCCATTCCAATAACTATACATTTTCTATATTGCTTATGGGAAGAAACCAAACCTATTCCTTCACTATCAGTGTCCTGCTGGCTAGAAACAAACACAAGTAACATTTGCACCAATTGCTACTTTTGTATCCCTTGATGCCCAAAGCCTAACACAGGCTATCAATAAAACCATTTGAACTTTTACTGTTTACTGATCCTTCTACTAGTAACTCAGCATTGGAGTAGACAGTCAACACATGCCATATGCCTTTTTACTTAATGCCTCACTTTTAACCCAGCAGGTGTAATGGATCACCGCAGTATGTAATAAAGCATTTAAGTGATTATAGGCATGATATTTAAATTAACTAGAAAAAAGTATTATAGTTTTTGCTCAAGTTCGATAACTTTACTTTTTACTCCTAGGATAATCAGTAAAAGTTTTCCTTGTCTACATATATTTAATAAGGGCATATTGTATATAAAATACAAACAATATAACTAGTCATTGTGTGAAATGACTCGTAATTGTTTCTTTATTGGATTTACTTCTGGCAGTCCTACAAGAGAGGCAAGATTTTGGCAAGATTTTGAATTGTGTACAAAAAATGATTTAATTAAATTTTGTATTATTTTTATTTGTATATATGGGAAATATTCTATTGAAGAATTATCAAATTTTGCAGAATAGGTTTAATATAATATTTTGAAAACATAGGAAGTAAAAAAGTCTTAAATTTGTTTAATATTTAATTAATATTTATTTTTCAAGAATAACTTACTAGATGCATAAGTATGATAACAATGATAATAGAAAAATTGGAAAATTTTTATTTCAGAACAAGAAACTGGCCAAAGAATATTGTCAGATTTTAAAAGATAAAGAACTTTTCTCAAAGTGTGATGATATTGTCCAATTCCATTTGTTCTATGAACTGTGTTTGCGAGATATGTGCACCCGTCAAGATAATAATAATGTTGAGAGCATGTGCATTGCACTGGAAGCTTATGCAAGACAATGTGCCCTCAATGGTGTCATTGTTGATTGGAGGAAAAATGTTACTTTGGTTCAGTTATGCCGTAAGTATTTTAATCATTTCTTAAAAAGTATTGCTTAACTAGAAGTAGATTAAGTTTAATCTTCTGGGTTATTCCACTTGGCTTTGCTAAAAAACCATCTCAAGTGGGAACTCCCTAAGCCTATAAAAATGTGTGCATTTTTCTCCCTATTCTCTCTTTTAGCTTTTGGCTAAAAGATCTAGCTGATATGGGAGAAAGTGTCCTCCACTGGGTCACATTCATTTTTATGGTTTTCTCTCTTGACTTTTGTACTCTTTCACACACTTGTCTATCATGTAGGTCTACACAAATTTCCCATACAAAAACGCACATTCTCTAGTTTAAATGAGTTCTATCTAATTAATCTTTAAATGTTTTCTTTTACTGTAATTGTAATTATTTTTGTCAATACATGAAATTAGTTGTCATTTATTTTATATTGTTTTGTGTTACTCATTTTTTTACCTGGACATAGATTGATTCTGGCAATATTGTTTGTGGGAAAAATCTTTTAGGAACCTTTAAATGTTTCCTCTCCAGGGTGTTGATTCCACAACATCATTGTGACTAGATATTTACCCACTCTTACTAGTGATCCTGCAACAATCTTATTTTGCAATAGAATTTTCATTTTTTGCAATATTAGATGTAATAATCTGTGTAATTCATGTTGTGTGTTCATTGCTCGTATATGTTTGAACTTATGATAAAATATAATTTTTTTAAGGTATTTCTATATTTATGGGGCAAAACTGCTTAAAATATCTGGGATATGAGTGGGCACTGAGATCAACACCGTATGTTTCATACTTGAATGCAACTTAAGGCCATGTGGATTGGATAGTATATATATATATATATATATATATATATATATATGATAAAATATAGTTTTAAGGTATGCTATATTTATAGTTTAAATTACTCAATATCAGGGATAGAGTGCATGTAAATATAAAAGTGGACATTGAAGTCAACACCCAGAAGTGACAGTGTTTCATGTTAAATTCATTCATCAGGTCTGACGATTGTGTTTAATGTGTTGACTTCAATGTTAATTTATATATATATATATATATATATATATATATATATATATATATATATATGTGTGTGTGTGTGTGTGTAAAGAGAGAGAGAGGAGAGATTGTGCAGGAGTTTAATTTTTGCTGTGTACTGGAAAGTTCCGACCTTGTGTGTTGCAGACATTTAATTGTGTGGTTCGTAAACATTTCTTTGTGAATTTTGAGCGGTATTCTATTTGTGAAAGTAGTAACATAAAATTTTTTGTTTGACCCACATGGTCAGTCAATTTGTGCTGTACTATGTAGCAATAGAGTATGATAAAAAAATTCCATGTGTCATTTCGTTTTTATGCAAAAACATTTGTGTGTATTTTAGTCTGTTTTTAATCTTTGTTTATAGGTAAAATGGTGAGTTAATGTTGCGTTTCTGGCATGGTTGGTATATCTTAGTATCCACGTGAAATGAAGTTTCTTCTTTAAGCTCCAGCAATTTCTGCTGGAGTCGTGAATTTTACTTCTGTTTGTTTTTAAGTTTGACAGGAAGAGATAAAGAGTAGTTGTGTGATAAAAAGTGTCCGGCCGACCCAAAAGAGCTAAGAAGGCTATCAGTATTTTTTCTCGCGTGTTGCATTTTCCAATAATTTTGCTGATTCTGTGTTCCATTGTGCAAGTTAATTACTTTGTTACGTAGATATATTTTGCATTTGCTTTTGTGTTTTGCAATCTGTGATTTTATTTTATTTTTTTTTTACACTTTAGGTTTATCACAAATCTGTTGAGAATATTCTTTTTTGTGTCATTAATGTGGTTCTGTCGATAGTGAAATTAGTGTCGTTCAATATTTTCTTTTCACTGGATCTTGGTCTTGAAAAATGTCAAAATGGTGCATAGTTGTGTTTTTGCTTTGGATACTAGTATGTTCAAATTTTGTTGTTTGTTACCGATTTGTTTGCGTGTCATATCACATTGAGAAGGCATCAACTTGCAGTATTGCTCCTAGTTGGAGCAAATGCAGTGGTAAACAATATTTACACATGTAAACGTCAGGCTGTCATTGCTTGCAGAGGTGAAAGGAAATGGATTAAATTTCAACAAGGTCATATTTTCATGCGTTTTATATATAGCTAATAAATGATTAACAAAGATATAAAATATACTTGTATGCATGCAAAATAGCTGAAAAAAAAAAGACATTAAAATCTAGCTCTTAGAAATATGTATTTTTGTGCATGTATACATGTGCATGTATGAAAGAGTTCGGTTACGAGAGGAAAGATATCTTCAAGCCGGGAACAAGTACCATACTGGTGTTACTACTACCGTACTTTGAATTGGAAAAAGAGAAAGAGACAGGAATTGTTCATTTTATAGCGGCTTTACAGTGCCATCTAATGGTGTCTTCGCAAAGCAAGTGAGGGTTATTTCACACCTAAAAGATAGTGAATTTTCGACAATACTCACATATGCACCACTACTTTTATAAAAATAAGCCAACAGAAAAAGAAACATCATATGATTTAACACACCGTACAACAAAAGTGTAAAAACAAACTTAGGTAAATTATTCATAAAATTCGTCACAAGATATTCAGCAGAAGCACATTAAAAATACAGTTGCACCGAGAACATGACACAATAAAAAGGGACAACAGAAAAATAACAAATGGCTCAGACCAACCAAAGACACCTATAACTGCAGAGTAAAGTATGAATGTTCTTTAAATGGCAATTGCTTACAAAGTAATAACATATACCAAGCCACTCTAAAACAGCAGATAACAAAGAAAAGTAAACATAGGAGTAGCTGAAAGATCCTGGAAACCAATAAAACAAACACACTAATAAACTAATAAAATAAAATAAATAGTAAAATAAAGTAATAAACAAATGACAAAATCTTTATCACTGCATGCATAACCCCAATTACGTAAATTTAATAATACTAATAATCAGTAAATAATTTAATGAATAAATACAAAATACACTAAAATAATAATAAATAAAATTATTTAAAAGTTAACAAACACTCCTCTAAAATAGTTATAAAATAACTGCTTTCTAGTCCATAATTATTTTTATTCAATAGCCATTAGTATAATTTAAAATAACTGTTCTAGCTTATTCAACATTATTATTTACATAATAAACTGGAAATAAATAACACAATAAATAGGAAATAACTGACCTCGTTAACCATTATGCACAAATAAGGAGTCAGGTATTTGCTAGAGCAATACAGAGAAACAACTATTTTTCCACCATCTTTAGCGATGGGCCATATATACAAGTTCCACTTGTGGTCTCAGTGAGTCCCAATAGGCATTAAAGGCAAGGAATATCTTTGCGAGAACACCCGTTTATTGCAAAAAATTCAGGGGGTGCTCAGTGATGATGGAACATTACAAAATTGATTTATGAAGTATTTGTATTTGACCAGATAGTTCCCTCCTCCGCATTGAATTGTTAAAGCTCAGTCAGAGCAGAGGCTCTGGTTATCTAGATTTGTGGAAGTGCACTCATATACCATTGTATAATATGCATAGATATTCAAAAGTGATCTGAGTATGTTCTTAGGAAGATTATTAATATAAAGCAGGATGAAGATTGGACATTGAAGGAATAAATGCATTGATCTCATGAGTCTTGGAGGACTAACCAATAGCAACTACCTTCATGGACCTACATGTTAGGAACGACTTCCATAGCAGGAGAGCTTGTGTAGCAACCTTGATGCCACATATTGTGAAAAGCCTTTGATATATCTAATGCAATCATTTTAGTGATGTGTTTATTGTCTAATGCCTGGCTAATTCTGTGAGTAATTGCATTTAGGATATCAGCAGTTAACCGAGTGAATCGAAATTCATATTGTTTGTTGCTCAAGAGCTTGTCCCTGTTGAGACGTTCGACAACTTTCTTGTTGAGTCTAGCTTCAAAGTGTTTGCTAACAACAGTGAGGAGAGTGATGGGCCGATATTGAGACGGGGATGAGCGCTCACTAGTATCTTTTTAAAATTGGGTATACGTTTGACACCTTCCATATATTTGGGAAGGATGAAAAGTGAAAAGTGCACAGAAATAGAAAGAAAGAGTAACACAGATGCAGATAATATGCACTACAGAATAAAAAAAAAAAATAACAAAGCGAGAGGTAAGCTATCCAGCAGGCCCTATAAAATAAAAGGAATATATATATATAGATATATATTGACCATATATATATATATATATATATATATATATATATATATTTATATATAAAGAACTAATACTCCAAAGATGGGGCGTATGCGTCAAAGAACCTTTTCATGATGCGAGAAAGAAACTTACACTGGAAAATATACAGAGGGGTCAGAAATCAGTTTAATCATCCTATGCCACTGAGGTCTTTTCCTGTGTGAAAGCCGGCATCAAAGCTTTCATTCTAGCACGGAAATATCTAGTGAAACCACAATCATCTCCTTGGTTTTCACCTGTCTGCTCAACCGCTGTAGCTTTTGAGAATCACTAAAGAATGACAGGTATGATTGTAACAAATGTCCGTTTGTCATTTCTCGTAATGAGTGCAAGCGTGTCCTCAAAGAAGAAAAGTTACTATTTTCTAATAGAATGAGACACCGTATAGTTTTTTATAAGATTAGTTCCAGATATTTCTGGCGGCTCTGCAAAAGTGTGTTGAACAATAGCAAAACATGTCACTCCTCTCTTGAATCAATCTGAAGTATTGACATCTACTGCAAAAAGGTGAATGCTCTGCTCGGAAGTTCTCTTCCAACTCCACTCTCGTCTCATCTGGAGTACCTCTGCCAGATCTTTCTTCAGTTGACACTGCCTATCCCACCCGCCACCTGGCGTAAGCCACATAACATCGCCTGTGTTTTGCCCAGGAGACTCAATCTGCGCGGACTGGGTGATGTCTCACTTGACCGAATGTCTGTGTAGCGACCTCGCTAGAGGCGTTAAAAGCCAGCCTTTGTTAAAACAGGACGGACTTGAAGGGACGCCGCTGGAGTGACAGTATCGAATTACGTCTACAAGCTATTTCGCCGGTATTGCAAACTATGTTGGAGGGAATGTTTGATATCAAACTTATATTGGAGTTTGATGGCTCGGGGCTTAATTTTCTGGGGCGGGGGTTAAAACAACGTTTTGCTTTGGAAGCGCGAGAATGCGCTTCTTGAAGTCCCAGAGGTGGTCACTAGGAGTAAGGTATTCTCTTTCTGTGGCAAACTTGTTGGGCACCACCCAGTCTGTGGATGGCTGCGAGTAGCAGGTGGTATCACGAAGGGCAAGCGCAATGACTAAAGGTTGGGATGATCGAACCGACGATACCCCGCTAAAAAGGGTGCCGACAGAGACTATTACTAAGGTGAGGCAAAGCGACCCGTGTAGAGGCGAATGGTGCATTGATAGCAAAGAACGTGATGTGCGGGTTGATAGAAGTTCTTTGGCTACTGTAGTCTTGCTTGAATCGCGTGGGTCCGTTATCGAAGACGCACAAATCGGACACGCAACAGATCATCCGTGCGGATCTAGATGCTACTATAAAGTGGGCAAACCTAGCTATACACTGGGAAGCTATGGCTGTACACTTAAAAACTGAGTCAGATAGGTAAATACACTCACGCAGCAGACACCCCGGTGTAAAACGAACGATGTACTTTGTTAGGAAAATCGCTCCGTCTACGAGGAAAAAGGCTGTGAGATCTGCTGGTTAAATGCTGTCTGAAATGTCTTTTAATCGAGCCGGCACCGATCCCATGGCCAAAAGGGAATCTAGAGACAGCAAGTATATGGCAGAGTCTAGGGATGGATATTACCCATTAGAGGTGATATTACCATAACTACCTGCCCCTGATATACTATGGACCTACCCGTTTTTCCATTTGGCGACTTCTGCGAAAACAAGATACGGCAAACATGATCCAATGTCTTAAATCTATCTTTTTTATAGATAATAATACATATATATAATATAGATATAAAGACACGGCGTTTAACAGCAGGAACTTTAGAATGTTTGCTGAGTTTTTCAGATGTGCATATGTGCCATCTGGAAACGGTATTGTTGAATGATTTCACAGACCCATAAAGTGGATTGCTGCCAGAAAGCAATGCACTGTTCAGGCACCGGTTTACTAGTACAACGTTATGCCAAATGATGGCGCCTGCGGCGTGACTGCACCAGCTAATCCTTTGTACCAATATGAAGTCCACGTGAAAGGTGTCGAAAAGATTCCTCCGCCGGAGCTTGAGTCTGAGCAGGGTATGTACATGAAAGGGGAGGTCGTACTAGTAAGAAGTCCGCTGAACAGATGTACAAATAGATGGAGGACAGGGACATTTACCAGATATATAAAAGCCGGCCTAAACTTTCCTCCTAAAACGGAAGCTCTACTGAGTGATATGCGCATTTCAACATTAATTTCAAAGTTCAATCTCCACAAGGAAAGCGGGTGTGACGGGATCCCTGAAGTCGTCCAAAAGAAATGTGATTTTGAGCTAGCTTCTGTTCTCTCCAAACCTTACAAGAAAAGTCTCGCTGCTTTTTGCCTTCCAGCTTGTTGTAAACCCTCCGTAGTTACTGCTTTTAAGAACTCGAGGGAATCCTCTGACTCCTCAAATTATCGCCCTATTAGTCTCTTACCTCTTTTCGACAAAATACACGACGCTCTAATCAATACCAACTTGGTTGGGCATCTTACTTCACACGTTCTATATTCAGGCAAACCTTATGCCTTCCCCTTCGCCTGGTCTATCGCTGACGTGTAAACGGCCATCACTGAATTTATCTATCAAGTTTTAGATGTGAATGGTGAAGCTCGGGCTGTGGGTCTAGATATCTCCAAGGCGTTCGACACGATTTAGTATGCTGGCCTTCTACACAAGTTCAACAGCTGCAGAGTCACAGGACGAATATTTAGCTTAATCCAATCGTTCCTAACAAATCGTATAATGAAGGTCGTGCTGAACGGGCATGTTTTTATATCATTTCATACAGGGCTCTAATCTTGAACTTACGCTCTTTCTGATGTTCATTAATGATCGCCCTTATGTCATCAGTTCCTAACTAGGCATTTATGCACTCATAGTAGCAAATCTGACAGACTCGACAAAGTAAACCTGGTAACTGCTCTTGAAAAAGTCCTTCAATCAGTGGTTAACTGGGGCAAGAAATGCCTTGTAAATTTTAACGTCTCCATAACAAAACCTCTTTAATTTATTCACCACAGAGAAACTTTTCTGGCTGATACTAAACTCCAGGAGAGCAATAATCAACGCTTTCTTGGCCTCACGTTTTCCACTGACATGAAGTGGAGAGACTTTATTGAATCAACTACTCCATCTAGCAAGGAAATTTGGTTCACTGTGTCGGACCAGAAAATTTTTCTCGTCAGAATCCATTTTGCCTATTTATAAATCGACCATTCGTCCGTGCATTGAATACTGCTGCCATATCTGGTCTGGTGCTTCCACTGTCTATGTCAAGATTCTTGACAGAATTCAAAGAAGGTTTTCTAATGTAATCGATCTTGACCAGTCATCTCGACATCAGTCACTTTCTCGCTGACGTGACATTGCTTCCTTCTGTCTTTTCTACAAATATTTTCATAACAACTGCTTTGATGATCTTTTTTTCTTGGTACCCCAACTACTAGATTGGCAACTAGGTCTCACCATTTTACTGTTTAGTTAGCAACTGACACTTCTATTCTAACATTTTGTTTTCTCGCACTTCTCACATGTGGAACTCCCTTCTGATTTCTTGTTTCTCTGATAACTACAATTTCAAAAATTTAGCTGCAACGTCAATCGCCATTTTCTGTTTTCTTGAAGCGTGTTCCTTTTTTGTCCTTTCCTCACTAAAGTTTTCTTATTCTATTTGACTCCCTGTAATCCCTACATTCTAGTGGTATTGCCTGGAGTGAAATGATTAAAAAATACTAAGATTAACTAAGATGAACAGGAACAAAGCAGAAAGGTTTAATGGAATCGTAACAGAAATTCTACAAGCCTTAGGCGATTTTAGCATCGACAAAATCACAGAAGTAATAAACAAAATATACAACAGTGGCGACATACCGGCGGACCTCACCAAATTCATCTTCGTATCATTACCTAACATACCAGGTACAAACGAATGTGAATTGCATAGGACAATCATTTTAATGAGACACATAACCAAACTAATGATACAAATAGCACGAAGCGGAATTAGACTGGAAGTAGGGCAAGAAGAGTGTGGCTTTGTTAAAGACACCGGAACAAGAAATGCAATACTCATAATCAGAATGATATCAGAGATAGCAATACAAATGCAGAATGATGTTCACTCATGTTTCATAGATTATGCAAAGGTATTTGACAAGGTATCACAAGGATATATTTGAACTGCTAGGAAAACTAAAACCATTCAGAAAGGATTTATACTGGGAGCAAACCGTCTGTAAACAGCTACAATATAAATGGAATAGCTATACAATAGTAGAAAGGGACGTGAGACAAGGATGCGTCTTCTCTCCAGATGTATACAACCTCTACAGCAACACTATCTTAAGGGAAATGGAAACTCTACCAGGATTTATTATTGTTGAGTGTAATCTTAACAATATAAGATATACAAATAATAGATAGCTGACACATAGTTACAGAACTACCTAGACAGTGTGGTAGAAGAAAGCAAGTAAAAGGGACTAGCTATCAAGTGAAAGAAGACCGAAGTATGATAATCAGCAAGAGAAAAAGCCCAAGATTCGAGCTACAAATTGGGAATGCAAAAGTTTGTATATCTGAGAAGTGTTTTAACAAAGGATAGAAAATGTGATATCTAGATCCAAACATGAACTAGCGAAAGAAGCATTTTAAAAGCTAAGCAATAGAAAAACATTAGAAACAAAGAGAGCTGGATTGCTATGGCAATAAATGTGGCAGTAAATGCTGGACAATTTCCCCACAGACGAGGGGAAAACTTGTGGCAGCAGAAATGAGATTCGACAGAAAGATACTGAAAATTCCATGTATGGAGTGAATAAGCAACAAGGAAGTCTTATAGAAAATGGCATCAGAAAAAAACACTGATAGCTGGAATCAAGAAAAGACAGCCGAAATTATCTGCACACATAATGAGGAAGAAAGGATTGGAAAACTTAACCATATGAGGTTATGGGGCATATGGAGTGCAAGAGATATAGGGGAAGGTCGCTACTCACCTGATGAGTTTGTGAATGGATGGCGGAATGTTGGTTGGGAGCCTTAGCAAAATGAAAAAAAAACTGCTAAGAGCCAAACGAGATAGGAAGTTGTGGAGAGTCATGATTGCCTATATCCTAAAGGGATGCGGCATATACAAGAAAAAGAAGCTTGCGTCAAAGCTTTTGTAAGTAATTGGTTTCATTTTTGATTTCGTAGGCTAGGGTGGATTTTTATGATTTTTGCACGTTCAAAGAACTGTGCATTTTCTGTTGATCAAATGGTAAAGAGATGGTATCTATTGTGATCAACAATCTGAACAACGTCAGAACGCTCAAACCCTCGGTCACGATGTCTTGTGACTTCGAGCTAGCAGAGCAATCGACGGCCCCAAGATTTCCGTCTACACAATTTCACTCACAAGACTTGGGTCAAGCCGTGGTATGTTTTTCAGACATTTTTCATACGGTTATGTATGTGTGTGCATCTTCATAATTTTATATTTTTATTCACTTAAAATAGTCCTTTACTTATCACCTCATTTATTTAATAAAAATCTTTTATATATTTTTTCGAAGAGGTTTTTTTGTTAAAATTTAAAAAAAAAAGATTTCTTTGAAAAAGTTGTTTTTAATTTAAATTTTATATTACTACTATTGTTTTTAATCATCAAACCTTTTTGAAATTTGAACGGGTATTATTGATGACGTTATTTCACTACATGAACTGAAAAGACAATTTATAAATTAATTCCTTTTTGTATATTTTTATTCTCTGTTTCTTGTCATATCAGAAACATTATTCTTATTTTTAATACCTTTTCTTCTACCTATTTTCTTTCTCTTTTTTCTTTTCCTCCCCTTTTTGAATATATCCATTCTCTTTTACTTGTGACATCCGATGGAAAGAGGTCAAACAGTCAGTAATTGCTCTACAACACCCTTCCCTTCTTTTCCCTGTCTTAATCTACCCAATCTCTCTCCCCCCTCTCTCTCTCTTTCTATATATATATATATATATATATATATATATATCTTTCTCCCCACTTTTTTCTCCCATTCTTTTCCATCGTCCATATTAAAAACTTATTTTAAAATCTAGATCCTCCATTCTTAATTTACTTTTTTCTTTGGCTTGTGAATTTAAAATTCATGTATTGTTGTAAAATACTTTGGGCTGAAGAGAAGAGATATGATTGATGTTGCGAAAGAAATAATTATCATGGATTAAGTCTCCGTTTTCATCATTACACATACACACACATTTTTAATAAAATCCGTTTGCTAACATGCACACACACACACACACACACACACACACATATATATATATATATACATACATATATACATATATGTATATACATATATATATATATACATATATGTTCATATATATATATATACATATACATACATATATATACATACATATATGCATACATAATTATATATATATACATACACACACACACACACACACACATATATATATATATATATATATATATATATATATATATATATATATATATATATATATATATATATATATATTCGATTTCTTTTCAAATAAATTATTAGTATTATATGTAATCTAACATTGTCCGATGAGGAATGATTAAAGTTCCGAAACATGAAAATTTTTGTTTAGTGATGTAAAATGTTTTAATTGTAATCTATTAGAATAAAAATATTTTAATAATATTATATTCAAATTATATATATATATATATATATATATATATATATATTTATGTGTGTGTGAATATATATATATATTTAAAATTTGTGTATGCATATATATATATATATATATATATATATATATATATATATATATATATATATTTAAAATTTGTGTATTTACGCAGCAATCCTTCTTACATGCACATTTCATTGAAGACGACAGACAAGGTGATTTGATCTAGTTTTTTATACAATTTCTCATGTGATCTAATATTTCTTTACTTTTTGGATGATAAAAACTGTCCAATTTTTCTTTTTATCCGAGCTCTTTTGGCTATACATTTAGCCATTTTCAAGGTTGAAATATATTAACTGTTAACAAGAAATAGATTATTGTATATTTATATTTTATATAATATTTTCATTTTCAAAACACGGTCAACATATTGGGTCCATGTTCAACCAACAGTTACTAATATCAACTATGAACTTCAATGAAATACATACATTTGAGGAAAACTAGAGACTTATAATATCCAGAGCCAGCAAACAATCCCTCTGTTTACAGAGAGAAGGCTTGCGGGATTTGATATATAAGAACTACAGGACCTTGAGATTATATTGGCTAAGCGAATTTCATTTACAATCAGCAGTTGTTATTTTTCTACTAATGTTTAAGTAATATTTGTTACTAGATCTGTTCTTTCTTCCATTCGTAATTATGTCCTTCCCCCCCCATCATGTTAATTCAGTTATCTACAAATGTGAATGTAGTTTAGATTTTAGGATAAAACAGCATTTACCTCCCAGAATATTGAATCCAGCTGTTAGCAATAGTTAACTGGTTAATACATCTATTGCTCAACACATTATTAATAGCAAGAGCTGTGTTACTGACTTTAGTGTGGACCGTTTCTCTGTTTTGTCTCGGTCCCACACAGTAAAAAGAACCTTCAGATATTGGAGCCATCTAACGAAGCAACTCACACTCAACAAAATTACATTTCAAACTAGTCACAACACATTATATTGCATCTAGATATTGGTTATGTTGTAATACTTCGGTCTATCGCGTGGTATGATGTCATAGAACCACATCTTATACTTACGATCTGCGTCTGCTATTCCGCGACCGTTAACGTCGCATAGCAATCTTCCATGTCAAAATAACAAAATATCATCTTTGACGGTGGATATCTTTGTTTCATGTGTGTATAACCACTCTGAGTATGGGTCATGTGGGCCGAACGCTTGGGAGCAACTTAACTAAAAATATCCAAATGTTAGACAATTTTTGTCTTTATTTTCACCGGAAATTAAAGCAAACATTCGAACGGCTCATGATCGGACAAAATAGACACTCATTGTCTTTTATATTTAATAATATATGTTTAAATAATGATCTGCTGCCCCAATTCACTTATATATATATATATATATATATATATATATATATCAAACATTTGAGGAATAAAAAATATGGGATCATATTAAACATAAGATACAATAATATCCACGTTTAAAATGTAAGGTACCTTTCGACCGACACATTTTCAAACACAATCGTCGGTAATCTAAAACGGAGTACTAACAAGAAATTTTTTTATTAATACCGTAATAAAACAGGATGGTGAGCGGGGGAACAAAAAAAAAAAAAATAAATAAATAAAAATTGTTTTAATTGTAAAAATCATGTAACCGTTTCCCCGAATAAGGCCAACTTAAACTTCATCTCCCGTTGTACGCAAAGGGCCGGCCTACATATGTTGATGATAACAGACTCCAAGATGTCGAGGTGGAGTCTGTTCCTAGCCCTGTGCAATACCGAAAAGAAAAGAAATGGTTACATGATTTGAGGTAAAACAATTTTTTTTTGTTCCCCACCTCACCATATCTGATGTTCCAACGAGCTACTTTCTCTGGTTCCCGGACTACATGAATTTAAACAAGCTACCAGTCGGGAATCTCGGTCCCACCCTTTAAATGTAACCATCTTTTCTTCCGAAACAGCTTCTTCTCCCGAACTTCCCGTCTGTAGAATTCACTTCCCCTTACATGCTTCCCCGATGACTATAATCTTCAAATATTCAAGTGTAACGTCAATCGGCATTTGACACCCTGAGCTTGTTCCCCGTCCATCTCTGTATCCTTTCTTCAAACACGCCTCTTTACTCTTGTTCTCAATCCTCTGTAACCCCTTGTGTGCTAATGGCACTCCCGTCTTGCTTGGAGTGAATTGCCTTAAAAAATTAAAACTATTACCAAACATTATAACTCGTAATATAAGTATAAACCTATCTACGACAAATATTATTACAAGTAATATACGAGTACGAACCTATTTACTACCTTAATTTAAGATAAATTAGAAAGGATAACACTAAAATATTTATGTGAAAGTAATATAACATAAGAGAAGTGATTATTAAGTTAAAAAGTTTAGCAAGATTGTAAGTTTAAACCCTTAATGTGCATACAGTAGTTTCAAATCTCTGATTTAACAACTGACCACGATTCAAAAGTTTAATTATCATCATTTTCTCCTGTAGACATAGTAAACAACGTTCATATAAAGATCTACAAGTTCTGGATTGTTTAAGGATTTTTCCATTTAACTTTGTTTTTTTCTTTCAATTTCCCAAAATACTTAGAAAGTGATGCCATATTGCGTTTGTTAGCATTAGCAAAATAAGAGAGATGGTTATAGAACCGTTTTTTAAAAGCATTCTTAGTCCTCTTTTCTCTGCTTTAACCTGCATATTTTTTGTTTCCCTTGAATGGAATTTTTTAAATATATTTCTTTTCCTTTTATATATCTTTTCTTTGCCTTGTTATGCCTTCTACATTTTAAAAAATGTAAAAAAAGTGATGTTTCATAAGTAGCATTTTTAAATAAAATCATTTACGACCATCTTTGTTCACAACCAGCTGAGATGCTTATGTTTAGGCATCGAAACATCTTTGTAGTGATTATTTGCTTGTTTGAATGTAATAGCGTGTATGTATGTATATATATATATATATATATATATATACATATATATATAGACGTTTTTACATATATATATATGTATACACATTATTACATTTATATACATATATATATATAAATTTATATATATATTCATATATATATTCATATATATACAGATATACATATATGTACATATATATATTCATATGTATAATCATATATATACTTATATGTACATATATATTTATATATTTAATCATATATATACATATACATGTATATACATATTCATAGATATGAATTCATATATATACATATATATATTTATTCATATATATTCATATATATACATACATACATACATAAATACATATGTATATATATATATATATATATATATATATATATATATATATTAGGTTGGTGCAAAAATAATGACGTAATAATGTCGTTTTTTTGACGTTAAAAAATACGTCAAAAAACGACATTATTACGTCATTATTTTTGCACCAACCTAATATATATATGCATATTTGAAATGCATATGTGTTTGTATAAAGAGAGAAAGGAAGGGGATTAGTGGGCAGATAGTTTGTAGACTATTTTATGCTATATATATTTTTTCATGTTACAAAAGTTATAGGTTTGTAAACAAAATTACTTCCTTTAGAAATCATTTAATTTTATCCAAAATACATTCTAAAAGAGGTAACTATTAGTATAGTTTAAATTTGAATTATGAAGTTAATTAATGAATTTATTAAACCAACTGTATACTTTTGAACTTTGCAAAAAAATGTTTCATTTAGTATTTTCCCCTTCCATATAATCAGAACACATAATTATAAAGTAAGAAAGGATAGTAGAACTGTCTGTAAATGTTAATGACTCTAAAAAGGAAGGTTTAAGCTGAAAGACAAACTAAAATAAATCTGAATTTCTTTAAATTTAAATATGCTAAATGAATTTAAACAGCTTATGAGAATTTACCTTAAAGATTTGTTTGGCATGATATGACCATTTGATTAAGATTTGATATACCATAAATCTGTATTTATAAGTCTTACCCTCCTAAGATGATGTTTATGCTTTCAGATGTATATATTGATACTGATGAGAATATTTATCAGTAAAAATATTTATCAGTAAAAATATTTTTATGTTTTTTATCCTGTTATACACCAAATAATGTAAGGATTTGCTGATGGTATATCCTAATTTTTAATCTCTAAAATTCTAATACTTTATAGTAGTCATTTTCTGATATAGTCACTCCATTGTGTTATATTTATAGCTTACAAATGCAAGAATCCTCATGAAGTTTATATGGAATGTGGATCCAGCTGCTACACAAGTTGTGATGACAGACAGTATATGGACAAAGAATGTGAAGAAGAATGTATTCCTGGTTGCCAATGTCCACATGATCGATACTCTGATTCAAATATGAAATGTGTCTCTGCAAATCAATGTACTTGCTATGATAAAGCCACAATGAAAACATATGAAGCAGGAGACAGTGTGAGGAGAGCCTGTGGAAAATGGTAAGAAAAATATTACTTCCATAATTGATTTACCTCCTTAGAAACAGAATTCACCAATTATAAAAATAAATAAGTCTTTTCTTTCAGATTTTATTTTCATGTTTGTTGCATGCTTTATATGATAGAAATGTCAGGTAAATTAAGTATGAGTTAAATTATGTAATGATTATATATTATGCAATGATTAAAATGATGACAAGCATAGAATTTCATGAATATGAATAGTGATCAGTTTAGTTTTTGTGTTTTTTTTGTTTTTTTTTGTTGGATGAATTAATTTCTGTATTTAAATTCAAGAAGGAATAGTAGTCATAACTTTGTCCATGTATCAATGAATCAAAGAAATAATTGTCTATAGTAGCAAGAAGACTAGTCCTATCTTAAAATTGAAATCTTTTGAATTTACAAGTTGAAGAGTAATTAAATTAGGCTTGTGCTTAAGAAATTATGGGAAAGAATTTATGTAAAAGTCTAACAGAATTTTACACTTGATTTATTTTTTAAAATTCTAGGATTGGTTTTTAAATATAATTATTGTGTGAATGGAATCTAAAAACAGTGGGTGAACAGAAAATAAGAATTAATCTGTATTATAATTTCATACAATTACTGATGTTTTCACAGCGGCTATACTTTCAACAATGCTTTTATCAGCATTTTTTATTTTTAACTCAGGGTACCTTTATAGTATCAAAGTTGTTTTTCCTTTCAAATGGTCAAGGTCAATGTGAAAATGGTAGAGCCATGCTGATAGAGCTTCTTTGGGCTTAATCATATATTTCCTAATTTCTAATGCATGTGCAATGAGACAGCTTGGAAGAATGATTTATTCTACCAATTACATTTCTCCCATTATGGGCATTGTTATATCTGTGATATAACAACACCATAGCTCACTGATGTGTAGAATGCAATGGCTGAAATGAAAAAGAATGACAAACATGCTTTTTTCTCAAAGAGACTTTTATAGCGCTAAGACATACACAAAACTCTCTCTCTTTCTATATATGTGTGTGTGTGTCTGTGTGTGCATGTGTGTGTTTGTGATGCAGAGAACAATATATCATATTTATCTACATAGCAAAGCAAAGTATATGGAGGAACAAAAAGGATATGTCTTACATATAATTTGGAAATAAGACTCCAAAGTTAAATGACCTGGATTCATCTATGTTCCAAAGGGAAATGACACCATCTGCTTGTAAGATGCTGGGGAGGCAGATTTAGCCTCAGCTTGGTCTATAGGGCTCAGGCTAAAAGGAAAGAACCTTACTGTTTTGTTACTGTTTATGAACTGAAAAACGACTGCTGCTTTGGATCACTGTATGGAGTGATGTCACAAAGCAGCTGTCATGTGACCGCCAAAGGGAGATAAGCACCTTTTGTATCCCTACACAGGTATTTCAGATTTTCCTAGTTAGACATTTTGAATGAATAGTAAAAATGTTCATAACTAATCAGACAATGTTGACAATAATAGTTTGAATGTTATTAATTATATTCAGATGAAATACTTTGGGGCATAATATAAAACAAGAATATTTTAAATGAATAAATTTTATGAAAATTACTTTAGGTGTCTGCAAATTCCTTATTAACTTCTATTTTGTGGTACTTAATGACAAATAAACTAACTGAAGGTTTATGGAAATACTGAGGTTTTAATTTGAACTTCAATTGTAATAACAATTGATATAACAGCAGTGTACAGCAATTAAAATCTTCTCTATACATTTCAAAATCAATTCTAAATATTGTTCTTATTTTGAAATGAGCTATGATTGTTACTATTGGTTCTATAAACAGAAAAATAGAATTTTCCTGATACTAAAACTTCTAAAAACATTTAAGCATTATCAATAAAAATATGTACTGAATAAAAGATGATTGTAACAAATTTGTAAAAAGATGACTAATTTTATTGTCAGAATGCTACATTTTTTATTTTCTATAAAAGCATTTCTTCTATTTTAAATGCAATAAACGATTGTACCAGATGGTATTTCATCTTCATAAAAATATTTTTACACCTTTTTTGTAATTTCAGTTTTTGTAATGATGGTAGATGGAATTGCAAGTCAAGTGATTGTATTGAACAAGTAATTTGCCCAAAGAATCAAGTATGGCACAACAATGCTAGTGGTTGTCAAATTACATGTACCAGTCTTGCCAGACCATTGCCGTGTAGTATTCCATCTGGTTATGAAGGTTGCCGATGCCCTGAAGGAACTGTCTTAGGACCAACTGTAAGAATATTTGTATCATATTACGTATTTGTATTTTAGATATAAATCCTTTTGCTTCTTTATGTGATGAAACTTACCTTTTTGTGTGTAATAAACACAAAAATATTTCAGAGTGCGAAATGGAGATAGACCTAATATTTAAGATCTCATTCAAATACTGTATCTTGGAAAGCATTTCCTCTTACAAGACACTAATGTCAGTCAACATAGAAATATGAATTTTCTGTGTTAATAATTGTATTTATATTTAATTAAAATATGTACAGTAGTATTTTCCAGTTTTTCTCAGGTGTGTTATATTTTTGAATATCATCTGATGTTTTTCTGAAAGAACACACAAATCTCCCTTTATACATCTCGTTCTTACATCTTTGTTCTTAGGATTGTATTCTGAAATTAAAATTTCTTTCCATCTTCTTATTCTCTAGTGCTGCTCTATGACTTATTTTGATTTTATACCATAATGTTAGTGTGCATCTCTTCTCCCTCTTTTAGTCTTCCATATATTTTTGATGTTCCTGAAATCTTATTTTTAGTGGTTAGCATGTCATACCCTTGTGATCTCTTCAATAACTGTATGGACTGTTGTAGTCACAAATATTATACCCAGATGTTATAAACAGTGGATCAGCATAATTAATAGCAAATAGAAAATTATAAAAACTTTCTTTAGTTAAACAATTACAAATTTTTCTTAGCATTATCATAAATAAATCAGTATATGGTTTTGTGACCGGCGATGAAAAGTGGATAAACTATGGTAACCCTAAGCGTAGAAGATCGTAGGGTAAGCCTGGCCATGCACTAGCGGCAAAGCCGAATATCTATGGTTCGAATCTTCTGAGTGTAGTTTATTATGAGCTTCTGAGTGTAGTTTATTATGAGCTTTTCAAACCGACCGAAACCATCACGGGAGATCGCTATCGACTACAACTTATGCGTTTGAGCTAAACATTGGAGAAAAAACGGCTGCTATATGAGCAGAGACACGACAAAGTGATTTTGCAACATGGCAACGCTAGGCTACATGCTGCAAAACAGGTGAAAACCTATTTGGAAATGCTTAAATGTAAAGTCAAATCCCACCCGCCGTATTCACCAGACATTGCCCCGCCCGATTATCACTTGTTCCGATCAATGATACATGGCCTGAGCAGTACTTTTATCAAGATAGCCAGTCTGAATGCGAATGGCCTGAGAGATCGGAGTCAGGCTGCCTGCCTGCTTCGTGACCGCTTGCCATTCAGTGTAGATGTCGCCGCGATCCAGAAAACTCACTTTGCAACGTTGATGTAATTTGTCGTCTATTCAGCATATTGAGAGCGACAAACCAGAGGGGTTCCTTTGCTGGTTAAGCGTACCCTGGATGGGAGGGTGGGCCTTGTTCATGTCAATGCCGAGGTCCGGTTGATCGTGGTCGATATTGCCGTGAAAAGTGGTTCATTTCGGTTGCGGTTTATGCGCTTAACGACCGGGAGGAGCGTGTCTCGTTTTTTTTTTGTCAGTTGAGGCAGTTCCTGGTGGATTCAACGCGCTTAGTCTTAATGGGAGACTGGAATGCCGTCCTGTACCCCAAGTTAGATAGGGGCGGGGAGCTCGCGGGAGGTCGGACGATCGGCGTGTTTGGTTTTGTCGATAAATACCGAGTCGATCACCCAGAAGGGAGAGATGTGGATGTGTGCACTTAAGTGAATGTCTACTCTGTTGGCTAGCTACCTGGATAGAATGTTAGTCAACAGAGCCGACATAGACCTGCTAGGTTGTCCCACGTTCCACTGGTTAGGCCACTTGTCTGTGTCCGTGTGGCCTAGAATGACTGGCTACTGGAAGTTCAATCTGTCTTTACTGAACATGCGGGACTTCCAGGAATAGCTACCTACCGTAGTGAAGCAGGAACTAGTGGTGCGGTTATCAGGAATAGGTGGTGGGAGAGGTTAAGGATAGGATTAGGTCCTTCACCGGGAGAATAGTAGAGAAAAGAAACGGGTTACAGAAAAGAAAAGTAAAAAAACTCACACACTGGATTCTAGACAGCATGTCTAATTGTGCTCTCACATGCTCTAACAACACCGTTAAAGAGTGACTTGTTTGACGTACCTTATTCATTATAGCTAATAATTAAAAATACCTTTGCAAAAACCCCTCTAATTTCTGGAATTCGGTTGTTACAGACATGGTTACATTTACCACTTCTTTTCTAAAAACCTGTAGGTGAGAAATCAGCCAATTAATACTCGCTCTATTCTTAGCCTAGTATCATTGAGTATAGATACGCTCTCTCTAACCGACTGAGTCATTGCTTGTTGTCTCTGTTATACAACCTTTAATTTCCTCTTAATTACTCTCACTTCGCCTTCGGAGACTGTACCAAACAACACGCTTAATGCCTTTCCCATTATAGGTAATACTGCCCTCTTTTGCCTGGTCCGTAACAACTTTATTCCTTTCAAATAGTAACTCATATCCTTCCATTGTCTCTCAAGTAAGGGATTCCTGAGGTAAGGGGTATAATATACGGTGGTATTCCGGAGTCTGTAAATATTCTCTGGCGACTTGTGTCCTGGCTGTATCTAGTTTGTCCACTTCGGTCTTCAACTGACCCAGTAACTTCTCATACGGCTGTAGGTCTATCACCAAAGTTATCAACCACTTTGATCTAGTTATAATCACTTCGCTAGTCTTCTTAAATACACTATTCTCACTTCCCGGTATTAGCTACCACAACTAGCATCGTCAATACCATGAACCTCCTCTCGCCCATGTCTGCAAGGAGACGGAGAGAATAATTCGTCTTACTCAATCATTTTTACTGTTTTTATCGGAGCGATACCTCAAGCACCGACCCATACCACCACCATGGTCACGTGCATCCATGGGGCCTGTCCACACAGTTCACCAGCATCGATGATAAATACACAGTTAGTCACTCATTCACCACAGACACTGTACTGGTTTCACTTGATCTTTGGGCTCTGGCTGCACCACCTCCCTTAATCGCAGTTTTAGTGGTAATTCCTCATTAACACTAGGTGCTTTACCAGCCCGCAATTTACTCTGCAATTGAGCTAACGGAATTTCATCCTCTTCTTCCCATTCACGCAGTTCTTCCCTAAGGTTAGATTCAATCACTGCTTCTCCAGAATGTGCCGCTGGGGTCCGATTTACTTAACTCAGCCTTCGAAGGGTAGTTGGGCTAATTTCAATCTCCTCACTCCCTTCATTTTCACTCTCAGTCTCTAACCCTTCAGGTTCTACTCTACAAACGTAGATTTCCTCAGCCTTTTCTGTTGAATTTTTGTTTCGGCTCCTTTCCATTCTCCTATTTCAGCTAGCTTTATATCATTCGCATGCACTCTATTTACCTGTCCGGTCAACTGGTCTCAGATCACAAAGGAAACCGAGCCCATCTGCTCTACGATCCTATAGTATGGACTCCATCTCTGGTCCAATTTACCTTCTCTCAGGTGTATTTTATAATACACTGGATCACCTATCTGGAAGGAAACTTCTCTATTTTTATTTACCCTGTCGTTTCACCTTTTCTGGGCTCTTTGAATCCTCCTCCTCACCTGCGTAAAAATTTTATGTTGTTGTTCTAAAACTATTTGGTGATGATCCTCTCCTAAATATTTCCTCCTAGGTCGTAACATATTGTCTATAGGTAACACTACATCCCTGCCACATATCAAGTAATAAGGGGAAAATTTTGTCGTCTCGTTCATCAAGAATCTTACAGCTGCTAACGCTTGGGTTACGAATAAATCCCAATTTTCCCTATTATCCTCGGTTAGTTTAGCTAACACACCAGCGAGGGTCTTATGAAATCTCTCTACCTTAGCGTTACTTTGGGGGTGATATGGAGAAGTGGTGATGTGCCGTAAGTTTAATTCTCCCAACGTCACTATCATAGTCTGATTCACATTCTCCGATCCATTATCGGTAACCAACTGTTCAGGGGCTCCGTACGTAGGGAATATTTTGTTCAGTATTATATCTGACACCGTTCGTGCCTTCTTATCCGGTATGGCAAATACCTCAGGCCAATTCGTCAGCCAGTCCACAAAACTCACTATGTAAAGATTACCTTTATGTGTTTCTCCATAGGGCCCGGAAATATCCATGCTTACTTTCTGAAATATATAATTCGGAACATCCGTTTCTAATACCGGGGCAACCCTACTCCTTCGACTCTGTACTTGGCATGTTACACATTTTTTTACATGGTTAATAACATCATTAAACAACTTAGGCCATTAGTAATTTTTCATTATTAATCCATACGTCTTATCAATTCCCAGATGTCCCAACCTCCTAAGGCACTGGTCTAGAATTTCAGCTCCCAACTTCTCAGGTATCACCATTTTTAAAGTTACTTCCTCACCTCTTATTGAAAGATAATACAACACTCCATCGTGCACCATATATTTGGAGGTACGCCCTGCCTCTACCCTGGACCTGATAGTTGCTATCACCAGCATCTATGATAAATACACAGTTAGTCACTCATTCACCACAGACACTGTACTGGTTTCACTTGATCTTTGGGCTCTGGCTGCACCACCTCCCTTAATCGCAGTTTTAGTGGTAATTCCTCATTAACACTAGGTGCTTTACCAGCCCGCAATTTACTCTGCAATTGAGCTAACGGAATTTCATCCTCTTCTTCCCATTCACGCAGTTCTTCTTCCCTAAGGTTAGACTCAATCACTGCTTCTCCAGAATGTGCCGCTGGGGTCCGATTTACTTAACTCAGCCTTCGAAGGGTAGTTGGGCTAATTTCAATCTCCTCACTCCCTTCATTTTCACTCTCAGTCTCTAACCCTTCAGGTTCTACTCTACAAACGTTGGTTTTGCCTCATAATATCTCTCCAGTGGGGGTCGGGAACAATCTCCGTTTCACTCGTTCCCTGATCTTTCCAACCAAGTCTCTCCTTCAACACCTGTGAATTGATCACATTAATTTGGAATGCTTTATCATCCACACCCGGCTTCAATCTGACAGATTCGGTCTCTAATTGCCTCGGAATCCTCGATAACAGGTCAGCACAGGTATTATCCTCCCCTGCCAAATATTCTATTCTGCAGTTATACCCACGTAACTTCAATGCCCACTGTTGTATCTTCTTATTCGTCCACTCTACCATTAAAATATATTTGAGGGGTTTGTGGTCTGTTTTAATGGTAAAAACAGCCCCACTCAGATAATAATCTAATTTCTGCACAGCATACAGAATGGCGAACGCCTCTTTTTCTATTACTAGCCACCTTTTCTGAGTCTCGGAGAAAATAGATCGGCACTTCCTCAGGCACACCCGGTACTGGTCCATTCTTATCGGGACATGGTTGTGTAAGAACCTCCTCAATGCACTTATCGCGAGCATTGGTGTACAGCACCATGGGCTTACTCAGGTCTGGGTAGGCCAACAGGGGTACAATTGTTAGCTGGTCCTTTAGAGCCTCGAATGCACGCTGACAATCCTCGGTCCACTTAAACCTAGCATGCTTCTTAGTTAGAGCTATTAGAGGGCCTGCTAGCCGACTAAATGCTGGTATGAACATCCGATAATATCCGATGTCTCCAATAAATCCCCTAATCTCTCTTACGGTCTTCGGCGCGGGCATGGCTCTTATAACCCCTACTTTGTCTAAATCCGTTTTTATTCCTTCTTTGTTTATGATAAAACCTAAGTACTTTGTCTCTTCTTTCATAAACTGACACTTCGATAATTTTAACTTTAATCTGTTCTCTTAACCTATCGAACACCTTATGCAGATGTTCAAATTGCTCCTCCGGTGATTTTGAAAATACCATGATGTCATCTAGATACGCCATGGCAGATGCCTCATTGTCATTCGATACGATGGACATTAACTGACTAAATACATCCAGGGCGTTTGCTATCCCAAACGGCTTAACTCTAAAATTGAAGAGACCCATGTGGCAGGTAAAAGCGGTCTTTTCCTGATCCTTTTCGCTAAGTGCTACCTGCGACCTCAAATCCAAGGTGGAAAAACATTTGGACTTTCCTAAAAGAGCTAGAATATTATCAATCAATGGGGAGGGACACTGCCAGCGGTTTCGTAATGGCATTTAATTGACGAATATCCACACAAAACCTATGCCATCCATCCTTCTTTTCAACAATCACTATTGGAAAACTCCAGAGTGATTTGGATCTTTCGATTATCCTTGATTCCATCATTTCATTCACTGCGTCCTCTACTAATTTTCTTTTGTGGATTGGGGTTCTATACGGTCTTAACTTAATAGGTGGGTGATTAACCGTGTCTATCTTCATTTCAACTGTCTCCGTCTGTCCCAGTTCCATATCCGTAATGGCTATTACCTCCCGATTACCGTTCAGCAACCCCCTCAGTTTCCTCCTATAACGCCCAGGAGCTGTTATATCTTCATCCCTTATTTCCTCGTTACCTGTCTTATTCCCAGGCCTATCCTTATTCCATACTCACACCTGTTCAACTACTTTCATTGGGCACGCCTGTGCCAGCTCCTCTCCCTGCAGTATTGGTTAACTATAAGGGAACGGTCCCCGACCTCTTCACCAACGAATCACACACGGTTATTTCCCCTTCACTATTATCATACCTATCAGCAGGGACCACGTGGTACTGGTCACTGCGCAAAACTTCTTCTGTTATAATCTTGCCCTTCCCAGATACAGTAGTCCTAGGGGGAAGCTTTATATCTGTCTGTGCCACCACTGTTCATAATTATCCTCTCCCAACAGTATCTCTACCCCGTCCAATGTTGGGGTGGCAGGGTCAAAACGGATCTGTGCCTTATTCTGCCTAATCCAGCCACTCCCCAAAATTTGCTCACCACACAAGTCAGGTATCACATAAACCTTAAGTTTACCTCTGGTTCTTGCCAACTGGAAAGGTAGCCACGTCATACACTCTATCCTCATCCTGCTACTATCAACCTGACTTATTAGTAGATCGACGGGGCTAAGTTTCGTTTTCAGTTCCAACTGTCTAAAAACCTTGGAGCTAACCAGTATCGACAAGAGCCTTCACCTTCTTGTCTCCCATCAACATATTACAGGTGAAGTCTGGCCCTTCCTTCAGCAAACGGTATAACTGTGCCTTTCCCTTTCCCGTATGTTCTCTCCCTTCCTCCCGCTTTCTTGACAACCGAGACGTGGGAGTCGGTGACAGGAGTTCACCTTTTTCTAGGGGCTCCAGTTTCTGCCTAGGGCCCTCCTAGGTCGGGTAGAGCTCGGATGACTCTCTTTTCTCGGACTAGCAACCCATTTCTCCCCTCCATTCGAGTTAGGGTTGTTCCGTTCCGCAGGAGAAAGATGGACCGTGTGGTCCATCTTTCTCCTGCGACGACAGGTTCGTCTCAGGTAACACGCTCCTCTACAGCGCCAACACTTTCGCTCCTTACAACTGGCCGAAAAGTGCCCGACCACACCACATGTCCAGCATCTCAGAGGTCTTACTTGCACTGGGGTCACCTTGCCTCTTACTTTTTCACAGGTGACCCATCGGCGTTTCCCAGACCCTTTTCCTTCTCTGTAGGGGTCACCAGCGTATTAACTCACTTTATCTCCAGTTTACAGTCTCCCTCTGCCGTACACCACCGAGCCTTGTGCCCGAACTCGCCACAAGTCGTGCAATCTGGCCTCCATAGTTTGTCGGAGAGTCGCGGGACCGATGCCCACCATACTTGCAAGTCCAGCACACCAGCCCATATCGGCCCGATGTGGGCTTGTGAAACCCATAACACAGATCCCAGTCTCTCATATTGGGAACTGGCACAGCCTTCCAGTTCTCTTCCACCTCTTCTTTCGGGTCCCGTATCTGGATCCGCTCCCGGTCATTTTTTTTCATCACTACTTTGGCCCCCCGGTGGTTCCTACCTACACCCCCAGAGTCGTTCGCTGGTCCAAGCAGCCTTTATGGCTGCATCCAGGCTGATCGGTCCCAACTTCAGAACATCACCCCTCAGGTCCCTGTAACTCAGCGCGTCCACATACACATCGGCCAACAAGTCCTGAATAGGACCACTGTCCCGAGTCGCCAACTCTGGAAAATCTAACACCGCTAGCCCCACGATTCCTTCCCCCAATTCCTTATTAGTCTCTCCTTGTTGCTGTTGCCGGAATAATTTCCTGACTGCCACAATGGCCGTACGCTCACTTGCGTATTGCCGCCCCAGAGCGGATTTAAGCTCGGTCCACGTCAGGGCCAGGTTTTCTTTGTACTACCCCCCTATGAACATGGACACCTGCCCCGCTGCGGTGTCGTAAGCTAGGAGAACTATTTCTTTGTCTGAGAGGCCATAGATCACCAGCTTCTTCTGAATGGACAGAATCCATTCGTGCAGGTTTTCCTTTATAAGTAGATAGCTTCATGGTACCTATCAGTGTCCTTAAACCCATTGATTTTTCGGGGACTCCCATGACCCCAAGGTCATCTGTGGCGTCTGATCCTTCTACGCTCATCCTAGCGTCTTGTCAACTACCACTTTCCCACGAGAAGAGAGACCAACGACAGAACGAAATGAAAAATACTTAACACGTTGGTGGCGCTTCAACTGCGTACAAAATCGACAACGTCAAAACAAGATCAACAATATTACTGGTAGATCTAAGTGCAATGAGCGAAAAAAGGAAACTAAAAAGGTCCTGAGGTCTGCTGCTCCGTGTTTTGTTTCTTTTTCCTCCTTCTTTTGCTTCTTTTCCTTTTCTTACTTATGTCTCTTTCAGACCAATATAGTCCGAAGACTAGAGTCCTTTCTGGTCTTACTCGGTCTCGACTGGACAAAACAAATGTAACCTTCTCTCCTCTTTCAGACGGCCGTGGTAATTCCCACGGGTCTATCCTGGTCACGGCACCAGTCTAACACTTTCAACCCGACCCCTCAACCTCCGGCGTCCTACTCTCGGGGTTGAGGTGTCTACTCGGTCCTAACCGAACTTAAGGGAGTGGCCATAGGTCACCTGAGCATCCGTAGATTATTCGACCGGTCGGCTGGTTTAATCTTGCTTCCTGTCCACGTTGTGATTTGCTTGATCCAGAAAGCAGGAGTGATGTTTATCCATTCATGGTTGACTGAAGAAATAGACATGGCTGGACAGTAAGAAATTTAGAATGCAGCAAAAAAAAAAATTAATATCTGCAGAAAGCCGGACAAACATCTATTCAATGGTTGAATTGTTAATATATAGCAGAAAAGAATAGTAGAGAAGAGAAACGGGTTACAGAAAAGAAAAGTAAAAACTCACACACTGGATTCTAGACACAGAGAGTGTATGTGATTATCGTGTTGTTAAATCGTCTCAAAACGATATATGACTCTTGCGATGGAGGGATAAAGATTTCTGTGAGGGGCTTAAAGTTATAGTGGCGTTCCTCCTCCTAATACTCGCCCGGGCCAATTCTCTCTTCTCTCTTTAAGAATTTTCTCCAGTCTGCCTTTTTCAGCATAACTACGTGTTTATATAGATAAACCCGGCTGTTTATAAATGACCCTCGGCCCTACTACTTCGCACGCGTTTATCACGGGGTCCTGGCTGCTTCAACCAAAATCATGTGAATTCAAAAGTTCCTTCTAGCTTACTCAGCTCTATTTCAATTTTTAATCGATAAAAAATATTTCGACTATTTCCCTTGTCTCCTGATGACCCAGATTCGATAGGTACAACTTCTGCCCTAGATCAGATTTCCCCATCAGTAAACAAAATGCTCTGATTTAATTTCGCTATTCAAGTCTACTCCAATTTCACTAAAAAAAAAATATATATGTGTGTGTGTGTTTTTGTGTGTGTGTGTGTGTTTGCGTTTGTGTGTTTCCCAGACTCTCTTTCTCTGTCACATAGGTGGGGAGCCATGTTGTTGAACTATTAAAAGTTGGTATGTATGATAGTATCTATGATTGTGTAGTTGCCAAGAAAAGTATTTTGTGAAACAAGTTTTCATCATGAAAACTTTCAGAGGAAAATTTCTGGGGATACAGACATAGCTAAGAAAAGCATCTGTAGAAAAAAAATATTGTGGTTTAGTTTCATTTATTTGTACTTAAAATGTGAACATAATGTATAACATAAATATTACAACGCATTTTTTCTTTGTAAACCAAGATCTCATTTCAAAACAAGTTATTTTTGATACCAGAAATAATACTTGAAAGGGGAGAAAGATGTCTGTGTGTGTGTATGTGTGTGTGTGTGTGTGTGTATGTGAGTGACCATTACTTTCCAAATGTATGTAATGGTTTTTCTGACTACTTGTTTTATATTTGTATAAATGGTCTCCTTATGTTAATACAACCAAATTTGCAATTAAAATCTGAAAGATAATTTGTAAATTTTTAGTTCAGAATAACTGTCCAGAGGAAGAGATATAGGAATAGAAAGTAAATTTGCAAAATAAATGATAATTAGCAAACAAATTTGATTGATTTATAATGTAAGCGTGTGTTAAAACAACAAAAACCAAACCAAAATATCTAGTTATACAAAGTTCAACCATTTTTTTAAAAATTATTTCCAGGGTAGTTGCATTTTACCCAATTCATGTCCTTGTCGTTATGGGGCAACATGGGAATCTGCAGGATCTGTGAAGAAAATTGGCTGCAAACAATTGTAAGGAAGAAATATTTATTTAAATATAGTATAACTGAACTTTTTTCAATATCTGAAAAATTATTGCTTAAAGTTATAAATATGTCATTTAATTGTTTTGGTATTAAATTCATGTTATATACAATTATATTGGCAGGTCATAATAATGGCTAACTGCACTGGAACAATTAAATTGTTCAAATTATATGACTAAATCCGAATGTCATTTTAGAATCAATTGTAATTTATTCAATTTACTTGATTCAATTAGTTAATATTAACAATATCATTTTAACTTCTACTCTTGGCACCCATTGCTTTTCTTTGTATCTGATTTACTTGTAAACTTGTGAGAGAAATTTTGACATTGTTGATAATAGTTTTGTACTGAGAATAAATGAGAAGCAACTCATTTCTAACAATATTCAGAAAGAATAAAGAACAGATATTGGTCTGCAAAAATAGTGGAAATAATGAATTTGAATTTCACTAAGAGCAAATTTCTAAATATATATTCTCATTGATATCACAAATCAGAGACAATAATGTTCAAAAGTAAAAGCTTTCATGACAAGATTTACTTTACAAAATCCTAAGTGTTTTTTTTTATTTAAATTCTGTAATTTTAAATTAAAAAATAATGAATATAATTTTCTTTATTCAAATGCAAATTGTGCTGGATTAATAAATAATAATGAGAATTGTAAAAATTTGCTTTTCTTTTATTTTCAGAGTGTGTATAAATGCAACTTGGATTGACCAGGATGTGAAAGATTGTCCAGGTAAGAATGGACCTGAATTAATTAAACTACACAAACTTTACAAACTGACAAAGATGAAATAAATGGCAAATTTACTTTTAAGATTAATTACTAAGACTAAAATTTCTGTTTCTTTTTAAAGAGTTAATATATGACTTGCATTTATAGGTGTTTGATTTGATTGACAATACTAAAGAGATAAAAAAAGATATTTACTGATAAAAAGCCATAACATTTGGGGTCATGTGATTCAGCTTTCTTTTGCTTTGGAATAAAAACATGTTTATCTTTCAGTCAATTTATTTCTAAACTCTTTAGTTGTACCAATCCTCTATTATTCTTTTTTTATTATTATTTACACTGAATTTGATATATTATAAAAATTAATTTACAATAACTAATTTTTTTGTGAAAAGTAAAATAATTTGTGGTGGGGATGGGAGAAGAGAGAGCATTCATTCTCTTATAACAAATATAAAAAAAAGCTCATACAATAAAAAACAAGACTTGAGACTACCTTGCAAAATTTGAAATTACAAACATTTATTATACTGGCAGAAATATATAAAGTACAAAATTTACAAAAAAATGCTTGCACAAAAATTTTTTAAAAATTCACATCATTCCATTAGGATAATGCTTGACTGCAGATTTTTTGGCAACAAAACAACACTTGATACAACTTGGTTTGAAAGTTTTTCAGTCATCTGCTATAAAATATTGCATCTTCAGATAATCACTTATTTTGGGCTTTACATAATATTCTTAATGAAAAAATTTCAGTTGCCTGAAAAATTGCAAAAGACACTTAGAGATGAGTTCTTTATTGAGATATATAAAAATTCTGAAAGGATCAAATTATTAAAATATAAAGTTTAACAAACAATTTAGATTACACCTAATAAAAATGACTTTTCGCTAAAGAAAAAATGTAAAATACAGAATATATTTGTAAATGTTGATAGGTGTGTGTGTGTGTGTGTGTATATATATATATATATATATATATATATGTATACACACACACACACCTATCAACATTTACAAATATATTCTGTATTTTACATTTTTTCTTATATATATATATACATTTCTTCTTCTTATATATATATATATATATATATATATATAGATAGATAGATAGATAGATACTATATACATACATACATATGAATAATAGTATATATGTGCAACTTTCTGTTATATTTCTTTGCATTTGATTTTTTCCAGCTACTTGTTGGGTATCTGGTGATCCCCATTTCCGCACATTCGATGGCAAACATTTTTCATTTCAAGGAGATTGTGCCTATGTAATGGCCCAGTCAAGTAAAGATAAAGCTTTCTCTATAATAATTCGTAATGTCAAATGTGGACTAACAGGTGTAACTTGCACAAAAGAGGTGACTCTTCACCTCAAAGGAAATGTCATTCATATGATGTTAGCCAAAACCCCAACAATAAATGACATTGAAATACCAAGTGATGGGTATGATGCTACAAATGTTATTATCAGAAAATCTGGATTTTTTCTTTCTGTTTTTACTAAATTTGGTTTGACACTTCAATGGGATTTTGGTGAGTATCTATTTTTCATTTACTTAACTCTTTTGGGTTTTATCAAAAATTCTTGATTATATATGAGATTGACAGAATATAGCATTTTTCATTTTCATCTCTGCCAGTAAATTCTAAGTATTCTACCATCCTCATTCATTTTAGAATCAATTTTGAATATTATTTTACACAATGATTATATTGTTGATTACCATAGTTTTAAACTATGTCATTTTTATCATGCAATTCAATATTTTTGTGATAACATTTTCAGTATATACTTATATTCATATACGTAATATATTGTATGAGTTTCACCCCTGTAATATATGTGTGTATATACATACACACACACACACATAGTTTGATAATTTCTTCATGCATTGCTTCTTGCTTTCCACAAACAAAAAGAAATTGTTCCATAGAATTTAGGGTTACATCTAACCAGGTCAATTGTAAAATGACGAGACCTTGCCACCAATCTGGTATTGCACTTGAATTCATAAAGTCCTAGTACCAAAGAGGAAAGTTCATCAGAACAATTACCATGAAAATATTTATAGAAAAATCAGAGGGAAGCTATATTATAGCAGTGGGTAAGTGACTAACCAAGATGCCAGGTCATAACAAATTCTTCTTTGTATTTTATCTAGAATCTCTAAATACATAGCAGAAACACCAAACCGAATCTGGCAGTAATATTCAATGCATGGATGAATGGTACTTATAAATTTGTAAGATAGATTCTGTTGAGAAATATTATCTAGCATGATGACTTTCCTAGCAGCAAACCTCAAATTTGATTCAATATAATCTATCCACTTCATGCTAGCAGAAAATATTAGTTCAAGAAGGCACAATGATTCACTCTCCTGGAGGTTAGTATCAGCCATGATGATGAAAGGCAGAAAAAGGTTCTCTCAGATGACTAAAAGAGATCAATTTATTTGTGGAGGCATTAAAATTAATGAGCCATTTCTTGGCCCAGTTAATAAATATTTGAATAAAAGGTTTCATGCCAGCTTTCAGCCAGGTAGAGTCGTCAGTGACACATTTCTGAACAGGATGATTAAAAATATCATTCCAAGTGGCATAGTGAAGGAAATCATGAAATGAGTTTCAATCAGTGCATTGATAACAGAAAGATGTTCTGTTGTGATTGGTGGGAGAGCAGAAAGAAATATCTACAGGCAAAGTAAAGAACCGTGTCCATCAGGATTACAGGGGAAATACATGGGGAAGTCTACTATTTGAGGGAGATTGAATAATAGAGAAGTTCAAGGCATGGACCCTGATGTGGTTAGCAGAATTAGTGTGAATAGCACTGTTTTCCCATTGGGAAATATGTTCTAACCAGAGACATAGAATTGCTTGAATTCCTATTGGGAAATTGTTACAAAGCTTGTCTCAGCTTGTTCTAGTTAATAATATACCAAAGAAAACACAGGAACAAAAGATTAGTGAAGAAACTGTTTAATCACATGGAATAATAATATAGTACTAGCAAATATTGTAGTTAGTGCGACTACTGTTTGATTTGCTTGTGACTACTTTCATAGTCAATAGAAGAGTCCATGTTCCATACTTTAGCATGACGCAGGTTGGTCATCTTTCTACACAACACCTCTATTTTTTAAAAAACGTATTCTCTTTTAAATACATATTTCCTTCTTTTGGGGTCCACTTCCAACACTTCCCTTGGATTTCTTTTTCTTTTACTAAAATACAGTGTTTTTTGTCATAACTGGAGTTGGTAGGTCAAAAGTATCATACAGTACTTCCACAGGTAAATCTCTTTGTTAGGTTTTTATTTCCTTGGTGATAATTAGTTTAAATATCTTTTCTGTCACCAATTTTGACAGGTACCATATAACATTATTTTGCCAATGTGATGTCTTATTTCACCATCTACCCAACTTTCCTTTCCTGCCTTGTAAATTCTGAATGAAATGCGTTAATGATAAATCACATTTTAAGATCTTCTTTATGTTGACTTGCTTGTGACTACTTTCATAGTCATTGGAAGAGTTCATGTTCAACATTTTAGTGTAGTGCAGGTCAGTTGTCTTTCTACACAGCATAAATAAATATGACCACACCATTTTCCTCATTGGAAAAATATTGTTTCTTCAGAAACATAGAAGAATCCTCTGGGAAATTGAATTCCCATTAGGAATTATTAATAGTAAGACCCAATATTTCTTTGTCATTTTCACACTGCTTGTTGTTGAATGCATGTGTTATATTTTCTCTGTTGAACAAGTGAAAATATTTATATAAAACTTTGTCACTTATAATTTATTACAGCATAGCAATATAAAAATCTTTCCGAACAATTAAGGTGTTACTATATAATATGCATACAATGGTGAAATACAAATAAAAATATTCCTTTCTTGCATAGAACCCCCATAAATAGTATGTAAATTTGTTCAGAATTGCTTGTTTTTTTAATTTTGTAAAATCACTTGTATTTCTTTTCAGGCACTAGAATTTATATTCATTTAACTGATTCTTGGAGGAATAAAGTAGAAGGTTTATGTGGAAATTATGATGGAATGATGGACAATGACTTTAAATCCAAGCAGAAATCACTGGAATTGAAGCCTTCATCATTTGCTCACACTTGGAGAGTTTATGATTGTCCTTTTAGTGACAAACTTGATTCAGAAAATTATGATCCATGTGAGGTATTTATTCACATTTCCTATTATTCAGTCATACATTGATATGATTAAATATTTACTGTGTTAATACCATCATTTCTTGATTGAAATTTTTTCATTTTGGAGAAAGATTCTAGTTCAGTTATATTTCTTAATTTTCTTGAAATTTCAGGTCAATGCACACCGCAAGCCATGGGCAATGGAAACATGTGGTATCATTAAAAACGGTCCTGTATTTAGTAAATGCCGTAGTGTTCTTCCCAATATTGTGGTCAACAATTATTATGATGACTGCTTGTTTGATGCATGTGGGTAAGTTTCATGTTTTAGAAACTGTTTATCTAACTCATTCTTTTTGTTTGAAACTTTAAAATACAGAGTGTCCCAGGTATTTGAGGACACACATTTAGTAAACCATAAATGGAAGGTGACATAACAATGTTTGTGGCATTTACAAAATTTTTAAAGATAAATCAAGAGCATTAACTTCCAGTCTACACATGGAATGAAAAAAGAAATCATACTTGTGGCACTAGCTACCAACTACAGTGACTCAGCAATAGTGACCTTTTTAAAAGTGGCCAATTAAATAGAAGGAATGACAAGTGGTTGTGTATGGACCCCATGGAAGTATTTACATGAAGGTTAAGTTGTTTGTGATAATCATAGGTGACTTGACACTTCTTCATATATCATGTCAGAGTGGCTAACAGAGAAGTTTTTTAAACATGCCACCCATAATATGTGACCACAGAGCTCTACTGAATGAATTACCTGAGAGGGAAATCAACCAGTGTCTGTCATTATGTTAGGGATGGCTAACTTAAATATGTGTGTAAGAAAAAATATTGCTCAATGTAAGCCCCATTTGGTTATATATATATATATATATATATATATATATATATATATATATATATATATATATATATATATATATATATATATATATATTAAATAAAAAATATGAAATAAAAGCAGCTATCCAGACACAAAAATCTGAATGCATCAACATCCGAAACCCCACTGACCTTATATTCAGACGCATAGTAGCAGGACCAGCCTGTCCAACTAGCAAACTCAGTAACCAAATAGACATAATATTACAACCATTTACTAAACAAATTAAAAGCCATATTAGAGATGATATTCATTTCCTTAGCTGCATACCACAAAAAGTAGATCTGGGAATGCTTATGGCAACTTTTGACATTAGTAGCCTATACACCAACATACCCCATGAACTAGGTAAAAAGGCAATCTCATTCTGGATTGAAAAACATCCAGAAATACTACATCCCACATTCACTAAGGAGTTCATTATCGATAGTATAGACCTAATTCTAAACAATAACAGCTTTGAAATTGACAAAAACTATATCCAAACCCTAGGTACTGCAATGGGAACAAAAATGGCACCAACATATGCTACCCTAACATTAGCTTACCTAGAAGAAAACCTCTATGAAAGGATAGAACAAATATATGAGGAAAATATAAAAACCCAATTCACTAAATCTTGGAAAAGATACTTAGATGATTGCTTCATTTTATAGAAATCCTCATGGGGTGATATTAACCAATTCCACACTCTACTTCAGAACTTACGCCCAAAAATCAAATTCACAAAAGAATATAATTACAACGAATTACTATTTTTAGATATACTCATTAGAAATGAAAGCAACCACATAATCACAGATATCTAGCACAAACCTACAGACACCCAACAATATCTTCATTTCAAAAGCCATCACCCAAAAAGCTGCCTGAAATCCATCCCCTATTCTCTAGCATGTAGGGTTTGTACTATAGTGACTGATAAACATCTCTGAAAAAAACGCCTAGAAGAACTACATAAAACCCTAAAAAATGAGACCACCCTACAACATTAATAAACAAAGGTTTTGAACTTGCAAAACAAACTTTAGACCAACTTTGAAATAAAATGAAACATAACGTTGAATAAACTCTAGCATATGTCTCAACATACAACAAAAACAATCCAGAACAATTCACATAAATTACAAAAAATCAAGACCTACTTAGCAAGAATAATAAACTGAAAAATATACTAAAAACAACTAAAATAATTAAAAGCAAATGCCAATCTAAAAACCTAAAACACATATTAATCTCATCCAAATTTAACCAACACCCAATACAGAGAGTCACAAAATGCAAAAAAAAAAAAAAAGATGTGGGGTTTGTGACATTATTATAGAAGGAAACTCCTACACTTCTGAAAACCCCAAAACAATATTCATAATAAATAAAAAGTTAAACTGCAACTCCAAATATGTGATTTATGTACTCAAATGAACAAAATGCAAGAAGTCATATATAGGTATCAGCCAACAACTGAATAACAAGCAACATAAAATTACCAAACAACTGAAAACCATTTGTATCACAACATATCAAAATTATGTCAATATATCAAACAGAGAAATATTCTTACCTACAAATACAAGAAAAAACTTCATAAACAAATTTAAACCAGAACTAAATAGATCATAACCCCACACAAAAACACACATGTGCACATAATGGCCAAATACAGTGATTAAACCACTCGCATGCATGCACACACGCTCACATGTGAGTCTCTGTGGAACACGAATATATATATATATATATATATATATACACATATTGACAAAAGCAGGGGACTACTCACGGCACGTGCGCAAACCCCACACAACTTAGGAAATATGTGTGTGTGTATGTATGTGTGTATATATGTATGTATATGTGTGTATGTATGTATGTGTGTGTGTGTGTGTGTACTGATTCCTTGTAACTTGGGAAGTATATGTATATATATGTACATATGTATGTATGTGTGTTTGTGTGTGTGTATGTGTATAAATGTGTTTATTAATCCCTCGTATTAAGACAGTGTGTATGTATGGAGGGGGAATATACATATATACACGCATGCTGACAAAAGCACAAGAAAATGGAAATAGATCTAAGAACACACAGGGATCATTAAAAGATAAGAATGCTGGTAACTCCTTCACTATTTCTCGGACCAATTTTAATTGTTTTATAAACCTTCACGCAGGACTTTTCACTGCCAGTTCAAGAAAGACATTTGGGTCAGTAACACACTAAAAAGAGAATGTCTTATATCAAGAATATTTAACATAAAAAAACATAAGAAAAGATTAATTATTTTTAATAATATGTAGAAATCTCCATGTTTTGCCTGATGAAGGTCACGAGACCAGAAACCCGTGTAGCAAAATTATAGAAAATAAAGCATAATATGTTTTTTAAAAAATCTCTATTACAACCAAAAACGTTTGTGGTTTCTCTCTTATTTTTAATATACACACTTTTCTCTCGTTGGAACTACTATAACCTCTTCACTTTATATATATATATATATATATATATATATATATATATATATATATATATATATATATATACAGTCAACGAGAAATTTATTTGAAAGCCTATCAATTTTGAATATTTTTATTCATTTCTCAGAATCTAATGCCAGTATGATGCCAGGTTTTTTTATATGTTAATAAGCACAAAAAAGTGTTCCAGAATTACTAATGACCAGTGCAGCCTCAAAAATACTTTCAGAGCATTCTTCACAGACATTATTAAACTCTGTTGATGTTACTATATCTGTTACTGCAAAACCAAAGCAGAACTGCTGGTTTGTGGAAATAATAATTATCCAAAAAGTCAGTGATATCCAGAGATAATGGGTATCATAAATGCAGGACGTTGTAAATCTTCAATGTTGGCCGCATTGCTAGTAATAATAAAGATTATTTTCTTGTGACAATACACAATAGTAGTATGTTGACTAGCAGTGGTTCACCTTTTCATGTTAGTCAGAAAGTAATTGTGTATAATACTTATATAACTGATGTCCTGATTGATACTGGTAGCACAGATAAGATATTTATTAGTGCAAAACTTGTAAAATCATTGAAGCTTAGTCATCACATCAAATGATGTTATAAGCGTAGCATTGGCATATCTCTTATTATGAATTCAGTAGAATATTGTTTCATTTCATTGACATTACAAAAAGAGAAGTACCGAAGGGTGAATTTAGCTATATTAAAAAATCTGTGTACTGATACCATAGTAAGAACAGACTTTCAGTAGATAAATGAATGCTTTACCATAAACCATGGAGGTAAAATGCCAATGGTGCTTTGACAATCCTAAAAACTGAACAACCAATGAAATTCGGACATTTGATCAAAAATTGCAAGCTCGTGGTTATGAAAACTCACAAATACACACAAAGTGACAAAGATTACATAAAATGTGAAGTAGACCACTTTCTTAAGATTGTGATGATAGAGCCAAGTAATTCACCATGGCAGCTGCAGGATGTAAAGGATAGAGGCAAACATATGGTAGTTGATTATTTGTAAACAATTAACAAGTACACAGGGCTGGATGCATATCCACTACCCAAAATAGATGAAATAGTTAATAAAATCACACAACACAAATTTTATAGTACTGATTCTTGTGCATATTATAAAATTCCATTGTCTAAAGAAAAGCATTGTTATACAGCATTTGAAAGTAAGTGAAAACTTTGTCAATTTACTTGAATGCCCTTTTGGTGTGACAAATAGAGTACCTTGTTTCTAGAAGGAAATGAATTAATTTATTGATAAAAATAAACTGCCTGTTTTGCATATCATGATAATATTACAATATAGAAGAGCATAACAAAAATTTAAAGCTTGAATCTTTTAAGGTGGATAACTTAACATTTAAGACAAATGGGTCTTTTAAGTTTCATCAATAGACCTGTTGGGCTACATACAGGTTGCTGAATGCAGATCTTGAATGACTCAACCCACTTCTGTATTTGCCTGCTGCAACTGATAAGAGGTCTTTGCAGAGGGTTGTGAGTATGTTCACATATTATGCCAAATAGATAATCAAAATTTTCTGATAAAACATTACCTCTTCTTAATTTTGTGAATGAAATTCCACTTAAGATGATTGAAGAGAAAAATAAAAATCAAATTTACTGCCCAGTACTTTAATCAACCAGCTAGAGACTTCAGTTTTAATAGAGATGTCACCCCACTGTTAACTGAAATAAGAGCACCAAGTGGAGCTCTATAAAAGCCAATGTTTTTGCTTGTTGCTTGGTGAAACTTTGTCACTCATGATTAACTCAGGTGTTTTGTCAGTTACTGAGAAAGTCAAGCAGAGAGTGGAAGAGAAGAAAGACTAAGAAGTCAAAACAAAGACTATTAATTTAAATACAAGTTATTTTGGCACACAGTGGCAAAGAATGGCAGAAAAGATTAAATTAAGTAGCAAGATGTTGAAATCATTCTGGCTCAGTACAATCAAACTAGTGGCAAAGTTTCAAGAAATACTGGATATTGCCTGCCTTATGCCAGTTTAACTTGTATTAAAGCTTGAAATAATGGAGGAACAGTGTGATGCAGTTATCTGAGAATGGAGGAAGCATTCAAGGAAGGTCCATTTGTTGCATATGCCAAATTGAGCAGTGTAGTGTGGCTTTTGGTGAATTGACTAATGTGTATGCCAACAATATCAGGAGGATAGCAGGATTTATTGGAATCTACAACTCCAGAGCTTACCCTCACTTCCCAACAGAGGCATCCATTACAAGTAGCTAAAGGCAAAATTGCATAGGCCCTTGTTGATACTGGATGTACTCACTATCACAAAGAATATAGTTGATATGTGGGGTGGGACCAATATTAAAGTGATTGATGGAAGAGAAGTAAGGTACAACAGCACAAGCGATGTGCAACTGAGAACACTATTAAAAATTCAGTACTCAACCAAATTGTTGCAAGAGCCAATATGGTGTTAGGCATAGATCTCATTAACCAACTGTAGGGTGTTGCAGTAAAGAAGGATGCTGTAGAGTTTAGTAAACTATGCTGAGCTAGAAATGTGTATATTTGCAGAGAAGGTGGCAGTGCAACAGCAAATGCTTTTATGTACAATTGAGTGTGACCTTTGATGGTAACCATTGGACAGTTGAGTGGATATGGAAAGGAAACCTACCAGTGCTAAAGGACAATGAATTGTAACCATAAACCATTGCAATGAGAGGCAAAAGCAAAATTCTAGAAAGGTGGAAGAGTGCTGTATTGAGGAAGGAATTCTGACGTCTTGGATAGGGAAAGTAGGTGTAATACCATTAAAGGAAGTGGTTCAACCTACAAAGAAAAAAGTTTGGCCAGTGCTGGATTACTGGGAATTAAATGAATACATAACTCATATCACACAGGAAGTGAGCCAATAAATGTGTGTGAAGAAATCATACGTAACTGGAGGCAGAGGCAAAGAACTTCAACAGTTGTTGACCTTCAAGAAGTTTTGGAGGTATTGCTAGTTAAATATAAAGGACAAACACTGCCTAAACAAAGCAGGGATTAGGTCTGAACTCTGTGCTAAAAATCATGTTGACAATCATTAAAATGATCCTCATTACGGATGAGATTGTGAAAAGGCAATTAGCTCATACATTGCTAACATCCTGATGAAACACCTGCTATAGAAGAAGAAGGTGATAAGAAAAACAGCCAAAGCCATTAGAAGGTTGGGCAGCATTGGGACTCTGATGAAATATGGAACAGGAAAATTGGTATTTCAAAGATGAAATGAAATTCCTGATGTTAAAAATGAACTACTACAAATGGAATATGTGGGAAGTTAGTTGGTCACTACCCTGTTGCATGATGGCTGCAAACTGCATGTAGCTATATCAAGAGGCAGGCTGGTGGAATGAGTTGGAAAGTCAAGGTCAGTAGAGAGATTTCTTTCAGCTGTAGCTGAATTTTGTTTACATTATATTTTGTTTTTATTTTTGTATTCTTTTTGTGTTGGACACACTTAGGGGCATATCTTATGCAATATGGCCAATTAGTGAGTGTTACTTCAAAATATGAGACAGGTGAGTGGGCTTTTGAATTGATGATCGATTGAAAAGCCTAACTACCTCCATTCCTAACAGCTTGGAGATAGACGGGAAAAATTGTCCATTACCATGATGGGGAGAAAACCAGCTTGTTGGAAGTATGGCGTGATTGGTCACCTCACTCCTTCCTGCCCAGAGAACAAGGTCTCTGGAGTCCTACTTAAGTTCGAACCCCCTCACGCTGAAACTATTAGGTTGGTGCAAAAATAATGTCGTTTTCTCACATATGTTACTATGTGAGAAAACGACATTATTTTTGCACCAACCTAATACTTGTTCTGCAGCGTCTGTAATGGGCCTGCCTGCAAATGGCACTAGTGGTCAAAAAGCTCCAGTTGGGTCACTTCCAGAGCCCAAATTCACTGCCAAAAAGAAGGTGGAAGACAAGCAGGAATGACCGGCCATGAGTAGAGAGGGTGGGAAGTTCCAAACTGTGGGATCTAAGTCATCTGAAGCCCACAAGAGCAAGATTACTAACAATCCTATTCCCAAGGGTGATACTCTGGCTAGCTATGCTGAAAAATGACATCAGCAATGTAAAAAATACGATCTCGGATATGAGAAGTTTGAGAAGATGAGAGAGAGGTAGCTGAAGGCGAGAAAGCAACCTGGTCCAGTCTCATACTTCAGCCTCAGTACCATCTTTCCCAAGAAAAATGTCAGCCCCTCCTATGACTCTATAGCCCATAAAAAGTCGGAAACCAGACCAAAAAAAGACGCTGCATACTACGAAGATCTGAAAAAAAAGTATGAGGAATTTTTTAAGGGAAACGATACCAGAGATAGTGGGCGCAGTTTCTACAAGGACAATTTCCATACTGACGACCGACGTAAAAAGTTGGAATTTAATTGGTGTAAACAGGGAAACAATAGAGGAGGTTCTAGAGCTTAAAAATTGGGGCCAAAGTATTGACCAGGAGATGAGGTCGGTGTCTCGCAGGGCGAGAGTCAATTGCGACCTTCAGCACCTGGTAGTGGATATAGGTGCTGTACAAGAGACTCGTTTCCATTCTGGCGACCATGATGATATACTGATGAAGAGGTTTGACCTCTTTTCAGCGTATTATGATGGCCGTTCTAGTGTGTGGATGGTGTTCTTGGCTGGTGAACCGTTCTTCTAATGCTGTATGTACGCTTGTCTTTGCAGCTCTGGGTAGCAGGCTTTGTGTCGTAGGTGCTACCATAAAAGATCAGGCATTTTGTCTCATTCGGGTTTATTCGCCCAATGACTCCAGGGAACGGGTCACCTTTCTTTGGAGGTTCGATCTGTTGCTGATGACATCTCGTCGGATAATTTTAGCGGGTGACTGGAATGCCATCCTCGATCCCTATACAGATCATATGGGAACTAGAATAGTTACTAACAACCCGGATGAAAAGCCATTTCAGGACTTTATCGATAGGTTAGATCGTGTCGATAAGTTCAGGAATGAATTTTCTCGGGAGGTAGTTTGGACTTGGACTAATAGAAGTAGTTCGGCTTCGGGGTTGCGTACAAGCTACATTGACCGAGTCTTAGGAGAGCCGACTTAGGGTTCTTAGGCTTTCCAAGTCATCATATCATATTTTATTCGAACTATTGGCTTGTCTGGGTTCGACTAAACTTAGATAAACCTAGGATTAGCATAGCTGGCTACTGAAAATTCAATACATCGTTGTTCGGTGAGAAGGATTTTCAGGACCAGCTTTTACTAACTCTAATGCGGGGATTGACGGGATCTGTGGTTGGGAATAAGTGATGAGCTCACCTTAGGGCTATCATTAAGTTATTTGCTGCTGATTATAGTAAGTGAGATTAGGAGAGCAAACGGCACAAGAAAGTAGAAAGGGCTATAAATTTGTGAGATAGTAGGGAAATAGCTGCAACTAGGGCTGAGTTGGCCTCCTTGCTTATCAAGAAGGATCAAGCTCTGGTAGTTAGGGTTAGATTAAAAAGGATGTCTTCTTAGGCAACAAATAGGGATTGTTGAATTGCGAGCTGAAGAAGTACGGAGTATCGCAGGTCAATATACCGCTAGCATCACATTGCCAGATGGGCATATCGTGAAACGATGGCATATGTGAGACTTTTCGATCTTATTTTCAGGATCTTTTTGCCAGGGATCCCGGTATGAGGCTTAGTTCAACACCTATTTAGCTGACTTTCCTCGCCTTAAGCCGACTCAAATGGCTGGGTGCGAGAAATCTGGGATGCGTTGAATCATGTTAGTCGAGACAAGACTCCGGGTATTGATGGACTCCTCTGCGAGGTGTACTTGAAGCAGTCGCACATGTTTATCCCTCTGCTGCCACTGGTCTTTAACCAATGGATTAAGAACGCTTCATCAGAGGTGTAATCAAGTTGCTTCACAAGAATAAACACGGAGGTGATTAATAATTTCCAGCCCATAACTATGTTTAATACAGAGTTAAAGATTTTGGCCAAGGTCTTAGCCAGCCGTTTGCAGACTGTCCTGCCTAGTCTGATTAGTCCTGAGCAGACTTGCAAGTGAAGGGTCAGACTATTTAGGACAGCCTTCATCTGATACGCATGATCATAGAACAAGTAGACAGTGAGACCACGCTGATCAATTTAGCATTTGACAGGGTTGACCATCGATTTCTTGGGGCTGTCCTCAAATTGGCCAGATTCGGGGAGTACTTTCGATCCTGGATCCGTTTCTTGTATCGGCCCTTGGTCTGGTGTTGGAAGTGAATAGCATAAGTTCAAAACTTTTCATGTTCACCGATCCATTCGTCATGGTTAACCGCTTTCTCCGATGCTGTACATTCTTGCATAAGAGCCCTTCCTTCGAAAGTTAAAGGCGAATCCAGTCCTACATGGAATTACCCTCTCTGGTGTGAACATCCCAGCTAGGTATTCTGCCCATGCTGATGACGTCACCGCATTCGGGAAAAGCAATGCTGAGATTGAAGAAGTTGAAAAGGAAATCAGTAGGTATGTGGAGCTAACAGGAGCCAAGATCAATTATGATAAGTCTGTGGGCTTTTGGTTGGGTGCGTGGAAGGGAGTATGTTTTCCTGGACACTTTACTTGGATAGACGGACCTCTCAAGATAGCGTCTGGTTTGGCCCCGACCTCCAGTTGGAGAAGAATTGGCTGGAGGCCCGAGAAAAGGCCAAGGCTGCAGTTCGTCAGTGGGCTCGGAGGAGGCTTTCCTTAAAGGGGAGGGCGGAAGTTTGTGCCTCGCGCATCTACTCCATCCTTGTTTACCCGCTCTCTGTATTTCCACTGCCGTGCACCAAGCTAATTTTATTGGTTTGAGTCTTGTTTCACCTCATGTGGGGTTACAAGGCTCATAAGGAGTATCGGCCGGTTTGTTGCCTCCACCTGTCTGAGGGCGGTCTAGGAATGCCCGACATTGAGATTCGTCAATAGACATTGCGGCTCAAGTTCCTGGATCGAATGTGTCAGCAAGATGAGATGAGGGTAACTGCCTCTTTTGGGAGCAAGACGCTAAGAAAGTATTTCCAGCTTTGAGAAGTGTGCATGATGGCGAGGAGCAAGTTCACTGTACTCCTAGAGCCGAGTGCTCCTTCTATCGCGAGTGTCGATTTGCTCTGAAAGACTTCACATGAGTTAAGAAAGGCTTCTCCGACACACGACTATTGTCACCTAAGGCATTATATCGTGAGTTAGAGTAGGGGGACGCTCGAGATATTCTAATGTATAAGCTCGGTTTGACGAAGCATGAGTTTAGCTCTCTGTGGCCTTGGGTGTCTGAGTGGGCGGTATCTCAATAACGACGAGGCATCACTCACTTGGCTGGTGTTGCGGAATGCCCTCTAGGTCAGCAAAAGTTCTGTGCAGCGTGGCTAGCAGTTACGCCAAAGTTCATGCATAGTGGTGGAGTGACTGAGTCTTTGGGACACATCTTCCAATGTAGCGTTTCTGGATAGAAAGTTCTTTGTCCTCGGGGCCATTTCCGGTTGTAGCAATGTTGTGCTGCAGCTAAAGAGGAATGAACACTATATGTTTTTGTGTTTACTTGGCATTATGCGAGTCGTGATTTGAATGACGCAACAGAAGGAGTTTCATAGAGGTGAGAAGTTTTCCTATTCTCGAATAATTTTGTTCTTTTGCATCATCAAAATTAGAGCGGAAACGAGGTGACTTTCTTCATTAAAATTCGGTGAAAGGTGTTTGAGTGTTTTGCATTTGGTTCGCTTAAAGGGCTAACTTAGAGTGGCATCTGAATCTGACATAGGAATAAGGATATTGGTCACCTGATTTGCCATTTAACGTTAGGTTAGTGTTTTTTTTCCATCATGGCGGATTTGACACAAACACTCGTGCAGGATGAAGAAGTTGTAGCCCCTAAAAAACGGCCTGGCCGGAAACCAGACCGAAAAATAAGCTGCGTACTACGCAGATTTGCAAAAATGTATGAGCAATTTCTTAAGGGAAACGAATTCCTCGTGATACCGGAGGCACTGGACGCAGTTTCTACAAGGACAATTTCTCTGCTGATGATCGACGTATAAAGTCTGAATTTAATAGGTGTCAGCAGGGAAATAATGAAGGAAGCTCTAAAGAGCTTAAAAATTGGGGCCAAAGTATTGGCTAGGAGATCAAGGGCCATGTGGGACGTTCTGCTGGCAATCGGGCAAGAGGACAAAGAGTTGTCCGGAAGGATTTTAACAACGAAGACACTTCGGCTCCAAACCTAGTATATGGGCACCCGAAGAACAAAAACGATAGTTCATGGGGTAACATAACAGAAGATCGTATGTAATTTATTGTCAAAGGTTTTACCTTTATTAAGGGCCATTTCCAACATCTTCCATTCCTTGAATGCTCTTTTGTGGTCAGATGAATTTTCATGTTCAGGCATTTTTGAATTAAGCTTCCAGAACTTTTGGAATCCTGGATTTCTTACTAGACTTGATTTGTGTTGCTCTGTCTTCAGGAAGAGACGACAACAGAAACAATAAAGAGATCTGTTCGTCTTTAAGTACAGCAACCATGATCTCAAAACAGTCTCTCCATTCTCCATAGTTTTGTAAAACCAGTGTTGTAGCATTAACCTTGGATTATTTTTCCCTGGTCTTACAGTCGGAGCAAACAGTTCATCTTTGTTTTGAAACTTTTTAGGTCCCAATGTTACAAAATCAACAAGCAAGTTGCCCTGAGCAAGTTCGTGGCCGAATTGCGATGTCTTCATACACAGTAATCTCTGTGTTTGCCTCTTCTATTTCTTTATTTCCAGTAAGTTCATCAATTCCTTCTTCATATTCATACCTGTCCTTGCCGCATGCACTGGAGCTCTCTTCATTTGGCACATTATCATTGTCACTTTCAATTTCTTTAACAACGTTAATTCCTGCAGGAAATTCCTCTTCAACTTTTATTTCTATATTTATCTCAACCATGTTCGCATTTTCTCCATGTTCCTCCGCTCCTAGTTCTGATGTACATTCAGCATACTCGTCTATTTTGTTTTAGCTACATATTTCTTCTGTAGGAAAACATGCAAGAATGCAGCACATTTTCTTTCCTTGCATTCTCTGGTAGCTTTTAACTTGCGGTAAGCTGCACAACTCAGTTTTTGCCATTTACTCATTCTAATCGATGAAAAATTAGAAAAAGAAACAAATAGGAAAAGAGCATACTTAACGGCATAAGGAATTTTTATTTGTTGTACTAAGATACAGTTTGGCACAAGGCTGAAAGTGGGGTTGTAAAATATGGTTGATACTTTTTAACTATCCCAAACTTAGCTAGACACATTCGCATCTTGTAATGACATAGGGAAGTTTTGCTTAAAAATAGAAGTAAATAATTACAGGAGTTTATCCTATACAGCCAATGATTGTTTAAATCTTTTCTTAAATTCAATCTTTAAAATTTACTATCCTTTTTTCATATACATTTTTCTTACCCCTTTTTATTCCATTCTTATATTCAATATAATAATTTAAAATTTAATCCATACTAATGGTCATAATAAAAATAACTGAACTAAATTATTAAAAATAACTGAATTAAATTATTAATTTATAATTTATATAATTTGTATTAAAAATTCATTAAAATTTTAGAAGAAATGTTCACCTCTGATACTTGCATTAAACATTAACTTATTCTCTAAAAAAATGACTGACAATTAATTTTTTAGTCAAAGTAACTACCGTTTCACTATTTTACCGGTGTAAACCTTTTTTTAAACCTTACGGTGCTATGAACGATAGCAATGAAATTAAACTAATAAGGTCAGAAATATTTAATAACAATTGATTCTAAATGAATATTTAACAATATTTTTCAAATCGTTCTGGAAGACTTTAAAGCATAATATTTGAAAATTTATATCTAAATAATCTTAACGTATCTTTTTATTACAAAATTAAGATTCTTATTTTGTAATAGTAATCTAACACTTTCGCCCCAGCCCCCCAACCTCCGACGTCTTACTCTCTGGGTTGAAGTGTCTACTCGGTCCTAACCGAACTTAAGGGAGTGGCCATAGGTCCCCTGAGCATCCGTAGATTATTCGATCGGTCCACTGGTTTAATCTTGCTTCCTGTCCACGTTGGGATTTGTTTAATCCAGAAAGCAGAAGTGATATTCATCTATTCACGGTCGACTGAAGACGTACACATGGCTGGAGAGTCTGTGCTAAGAAATTTAGAATGCACCAAAAAAAAATAATATATATATATATGCAGAAAGCAGACAAACAACTATTCAATGGTTGAATTGTTAATGTCTTTTATATAACGAATAGTATAGAAAAAGAAAATTAATTGACGTAAAAAGAAAAAGAAAAACTCATACACTGGATTCTAGACAGAGAAGGTGGGTTTTGATTAACTTGTTGTTAACTCGTCTCAGAACGATATGCGACTCTTGCGATGGAGAGATAAAGATTTCTGTGCGCGGCTTAAAGTTTATAGTTGCATTCCTCATCGGCAGTAGTAACAATAGTAGTAATCTTCGTGGTAGCAGAAGCATTGGTACTTATATTAACAGTACATGTTGGCTGGGGTTTTGTTCCAATCTCTGACATCACTTTCGTACTTCTTCGAGCCTTCAATTCAACTTTGTTCACATTCAATCTCCGACAGACGAGTAAAAACCAACCTTTGGTTATTGTAGCTTGTTTGACGCTTCCGTTTCCAGTGGTAGTAATAATAGTAGCAGTAGCAGTCTTAGATTGTTGGAGGAGTAATTCGCTTCTTCGTACTTTTATCAACAACATATGTTAGCGGGCAATTGGTTCCAATCTCTGACGTCACTTTCAATCTCCGACCTCTCTCCACTCAGCTCGACTGCACTCGACGGCAGACGAGCCAACCACTCTTTTGCGAAACGATTTCTGTAGCACCGCGAACCGTAACGGTCGCCTGCAGGTGCCCACGCACGTGACGGCACGCAGCGACGACGACGTGTCGACCGATCGCGGCCTCTCCTGACTGGCCTCTTCCGTCTCGCTTGACCGTCTGCCTCTTCTTCAGCGTAAGTACGCGTTTATATAGATAAATCTGGTTGATCATAAATCGACCCTTGGCCCGCACGCGATTATCACGAGTGCCGTTTTCAACCCCAAATCATGTTTATTTCGATCATTTCCAATGGTCTAGATCAGATTTCCATCAGTAAAAAAAATTGTTCTGATCTAATTTCGCTGTTCAAATCTACTCTAATTTCAATAAAAAAATATACGTGAGTGTATGTGTGTTTGTATGTGTTTCCCAAGGGTTAATCTTGTAATATGCACTAGATTTGATTTTTCTGAAAATGTTTAGTTTAAAAATCTCTAAAAAGTTTAAAATTTAATGTAGAATGTTGTTATTTTCACATAATAATTTTAAATAGTGTTTTCATGGAAAATCTGTTGAAATCTCTGAAGAGCGTAATATTTATAGTTTTTGAGCTTTAAGAATTGCAAGTTTAGTAAGAACTTTTGAAATGTAAACAAACTTTAAATCGCGTATATTTCTGGTTCTACTTTACTACGAATGTTTTCCTTTATTTAAAAAATCTCTACTCTTTTTCTACGAAAAGAACCAATGGAAAAGAAATAATAACATTCATTTTTAAAAAGTTTCAAAGATCTACATTTGATTAGTCTGGGGGGTGGGATTCTACTGTTGAGTTAAGGTTGAGTGGAGATTTTACAGTTGATCAGTCTGCGGCGATTCTTCAACTGATCCAATGTTTTATATTAAAGTTTTCCAATCACAAAGCAAATAATTGGTTATCTTCAAGATACGCCCTCCTGAATTTTTCAGCTTTTTAAGGAATGCCGCTTTCAAATTAACAGCAGGAATCAGCCTCGTATGCTCTTCTGATCTGCTTTTTTTGGAAAATAAAATTGCTTTTTCATCTGAATTCTTAAATAATTTTCTTTTACAATAAATTAATTTGGGAATTTTTCAGTAAATTTATATCAATGACCTTATTTAATAATAAAATTTGAAAACTTTTTAACAATGAATTGAAAACAGATCAAACATTATCTCAGAATATCCCGAAAAAAGCATATCAAAAGAGCGTCCTAATGCTGCTATTTATTTAAAAAGAAAGGAATTAAACTTGCATTTTTGTCGCCATATTTATTACAGTCTACTCCATTGAGCGAAATAAAGGGTTCAGTTCGACATCCCAACCACCTGAAGAAGACCGGAGCGTACAACGGTCGAAACGTTGTAATAAATATGGCGACAAAGATGAAGAGAATAGTCCGAATAATGTAAATAGTGTATATTAATAATAATGCAACTATTTGTCATGGACAATAAGAGAAAAATATAAGATAAAAATATAAATTATAATCTAACATTTGAAAAAATGCGATATTTTATTCTATTTTTAATTTTAATTTTCCGCCCAAAAGACCTCTGATTTAGGAACTTAAAAAAAAGACCAATTTTATTTCTCCATAATAATAATCTTAAAACTTTAAAGAAGAAGACGACTTTTCTTTATTTTTTCAACTTTAGTCCAAATGAAAAATCGTTCCTAAATTTTTTAAATGTATTAAAATCTCGGAAAACATGCTATCCTACATTGGGAAGTTTGAATCATACATTTTTAGATAGATTAAATAAATCGTTATTTAATTACAAATATTTCATCTTAGGCAGAAAGGTTCGAAGGCTTTCAAAATTAATAAAATGTAGGTACATTGCCTAAGAGGAAAAAAAAGCATTGTTTTTAAAACACCACTAAAAAAAAAAAAATCACGATATAAAAATTCTTTTTTGAGCTTTTTAAAACAAAATTAAAATTTTCAAATGACTGTTTCAGAGTGATCCTTCGCGACCCCCTCTACTAAATAACAATGGAAGACCTTCCGAGGCTGAGAAAGGTCACTGGACCAAGGAACAGCCAACAAGGCAGACCGACATTCGCGAAAGAAATCCGATTGAACCCGGGGTTTACGATGGCGCTCAACCCGCCAGCTGGGTGGACTGGTAGTAAGGAAAGGGAACGCGTTCCTAACAATCCCCGTCATAATCGAATCTCCTGTCAATGCGAGGCGAGTTTGTGGAATTTCCAGCGCCCCCCATGACACGGACGTTGTGCACAGACTCTTCTGTCGACCTGATGCTTGTTATGGAGGATACCGAGCGCTCGAGCGGCTTCCTATGGCCTTTGCAGAGGGGAAGTACGGACAATGGATAAAGGGCAGTTGGGAAAACGTATGCAGCACACGCCTCCACTCTGCCCTTCACAGACAACCTCCGTCGACGCCAAGTCTGACCGGACGCGTCGACCTTTGCTCGTACTTCAGACCAATTTTTCTCCAGCTGGAGGTTGGGTCCAAACCACACTCCAAGAATGCGGACAGGACCAACCGAAGGGCCCCGGAAGATCGACCCGCTTCCAGGCACCTAACCGCAAGCCGGACGATTTGTCGCGGTTAATCTTAGCCCCTGTCATCTTTCCGTACCGATCAAGCGCCTTCAGTACCGCCTCAATGTCGCTGCGGGACGACACGAAGGCAGATACGTCATCGGCGTACGCGGAAACCCTGGCTCGAGCAACTCCAGGAACGGTGATTCCACGTAGCGCCGGAGAGCACGCCCTATCCCTCAGCCGGCGAAGGAGAGGCTTCAACGCCAAAGCATAAAGTAGGGACGACAGTGGACCACCCTGACGAACCGACTTAGCGCAAAAGCGCCTGACAGCTTCCCGTTCACCTGTACCACAGCACTGGGGGAGCGATACAGGAGGCCAATCCAGCGGCAGAAGTAGGACAGCAGCAAGGTAGCGATGGTCAACCCTATCAAATGCCTTGGACTGATCTAAATTGATCAACGCGGCCTCATCGTCGTCTTTTACACCCTCTATGATCGTACGGATCATATGCAGGTTGCTCTGAATTGTTCGGCCCCTCACAGAACAAGTCTGCTCAGGACCCAACAGAGACTCGGCAACTGACTGCAAACGCTCCTGCAGGATCTTGGCCAAAATCTTTAACTCTGTGTTTAGCAGAGTTATGGGCCCGTAATCATCTAGTTTTCCCCCAACACCCTTGCCCTTTTTCAACAGCGTGATCACACCCATGGAGAACCGGTCGGGGAGGGACCCCTGCCGGATCCAGTTGTTGAACACGACTGTCAAAATCGGGACAAGGATGTGCGACAGCCTCAACTACAATTCATAGGGCAAACCATCCAGATCGGGCGACTTGCCTCTGCCGGCCTTCTTCAATGCCCCGTAGACCTCGCCCTCCGTGATCTCTCCCTCGCAGCTAGCCGCTTCAGTCGGCGAAAGCCATGGAAAGTTAGCCAAATAGTTGCGAAACTCGTCATCCAGGCCACCGAGCCGAGCAGCTTGGGTTTGGACGAAAAAAAAAAAAACGGCTAACAATATGTGGAACGATTTATTCAAGTACTCCCTGGCTAGAGGGAGTAGAAAACCGTAGATATAAAGTTACTCCCCATATTGTTCAATGTTTGGGAAGCACTACCTAATCCGATGCTCACGAGCTACGGTTTTGGACTCAACCATATTGGGCCAGTCGTCCAGTTTCTCGCATGCTGCAAGACTTAAATCTGCGAGATCAGGGGTTGCGAAGGTCAAGGTCGTTTTTCTAAGGAGCAGCTAATGGCAGTCGCGACAGGCAAATATATTGGTTGTACAAAATATACAATATAGTGGGGATTTCTCTTTAAATGTCCTGGTGTGGTCTTGGTAGTCTCAGCAAGAAGTCGCTTACAGCAGGGCTAGATCAAAGTACCAGCATCTCAGACAGTCGCCCGAGCTTATTAAAAGCTGAGGTCGCCAACAGGGCGGCATGTCATGTGTTTGTGATTTTCCAAACAAAAAGGAATGAATGTGAAAAAAAAAAAAAAAATTGAATTAAAAAAACAAAATATTAGATTTCTTTTTTGAAACACCATAAAAATGGATGATCGTGTCTTCATTTTTTTTCACCCGTAAAATGCCGCCTACATAAAGTGCCGCCCCCACCCATTAGTCTGCCACTGATTCAGACAGAGGCACATCACTTGTGATGACTTACCACGGAGCTTGAAACGTGTGCGAACGTGTCTTCCTTGCATGACAAATCCAAAAGAAAACATGGCTGCTGTCGGGGACGCGATTCGTGCGCGCCGGTCTCGTCCAAAACGAGATTGTACCAGTACACATGAAAATTTGAGCAGTGTCGGACTAGTATAAAAAGGCGAGGCGCTAGCGGCACAGCAGAAGGCGAGTAATTTCGGCGGACTTCGTGAAACAGAGTCGGACGTGCGAATAGACTGGCAGACCAAGAGGCGGTTGAAGTAGGCGCGTTTGATTTGGGTGTCCGTTTCACGACTGCCCGGTGCAACGGCCGAGAAAAGGAGTCTCGCAATTCATTTCTTTGGGACGACCGACGACGAAGAAGAACAGCTGGTTTGCCGGCGAACCCTCTAGTCATTTTTTTGTTTCTCTCTCTTCTTTTTGCTAAAGAAAAATTTTGTTGCGGGATGTACACGGAATGAAATGTATCAGAAGGTAAATTTATGTAAGAAGAATATTATGCGTGCTTATAATGTCAAGTATACCACAACATATAGATTCTGATTACACAAACAATTTAAGGACAATTGGCATGGCAAAAAATTACTAAACACAGTTGTTAGAGATCTAACAATAAAGAAATTTTTATATCAACAATAAATACACATGTAATGACAATCAAAATGTTTGTTGTTGTAATAACTAAGATAATGTTATAAAGAATGTTTATGCAGAAATGTGGTTAAGAAATGTTTGGTTTCTTCAACGAAAGATGTCAAATGTATTCGTTCATTTATCAGTGTGTGTACGTGTGTAGTTTAGAAGTAAGAATAAATGTCGTCAAGAATTGCTTGCCTTTAACTGATAGGCTAAATTGGTGAAGTGTACACTTACTTTTTTAGTAGTGAAAACGTTCACTTTTTAAGTCAATTGTAGATGTTGATTACATACGGACAATGGTTAATGAATGCTTTGTTGAGATTTCAATGTGACGTGTGAGTCAGTGAATTGACACGCGTGGAGTTTGGTAGCATCTCATGAAACTCGATGACTGACTGTCTGAATTGAGTCATGTGGTTATTTTTATAGACTTTTGTGTGGCAACAATCGGCTCCAGAGAGCTTGGCGGAAAAAAGGATTCGCCTGGAACTTTGCTACAATTTGGTGTTTATTAACCAATAAAAGATTGAATTTGCAGAAACGAGATGATGATTAGTTAAAGGCTTTTTAGAGAAGAATACATCTTTCTGAAAGGGGTTAAAGGCTAATGTGAAAGATTCCACACACTTATCTCAAGAGATGAAAGACTGGTTCTTAAATGGGATAGGCACTAGTAAAACACCTTACACGCACTGCCATAGGCAATGGACAGTTTGAAAGATACAACGGTATAATATAGAGGTCAGTATTGTTAGCCTTGAAATTACAGCATTTACCCATAGGAAAGTGTTCTTCTAGATGCTCTACATTCAATTCAATCTCTAGTGTACACTTTTACTAACTGTACTCCACATGAGCGACTCTTTAACTTCCAGTGGATATCAACATCGCGAGAGTCAATACCATCATGATGAAGTACTCCTGGTCCTGTTTTAATGAAAAGAAATATACATCATAAAGTAAGTATGAGCCAATCATTGAGGAGGTAGATCTAATTGACCCTCAATATCCACATGTTCATTTTCTGGATGGCAGAAAATGCTATCAAGTAAACAACTTGTACCATCTGGCAATAGTTCTTCATAAAATCTTATTGCTTACCAGCCAACTTCAGGAATCAGTGTGGATCAGCCTCTTATCCGAGAGACACCAGACAGAGAAATTGTTGGTGATGATGATCATTCAGTAACAACTCCAGCAGTTGAACAAATTACTCTTTGCAGATCAGAACGGGTTCATAATGTGCCAATGAGACTGAACTTATAATTAACCATATCATCGAGAAATTTAAGGATGAAATGAATGCGGTGAAATGAAATGAAAGTTGGGGATTGTGTACAGAACTTATTGAGGTGGGTGGTTGTCACCAGATTGTGTTGCTTCCCTTCATAATTAGAATTGACGTTGTTCTTTTGGCGTGTGTTTTAAGTTATTAAACATACGTCCAGTGCAATGCTTTAATGATTAGTGACTTTGAACCAGTAAAATCATTATTGTAGTAACACCTCACACATCAGACATGCTTCTCTTGTTCAATTAGTGCCATTTGAGAGGTTGTTTTGTAGGTTTCGAGATGGTTATTTTTAAAAATTGCAATAGTAGCATACTGCACAATGTCTACAGCATAGATCAGACCCAATTTAACCCCAGCAGTGTCAAGTTAGAAATCCATGCATCAAATCTGTGCATCTAGCAAACATAGACATGCTTTGTTTTGTGTGAATGCAGGTATTCAACTTCATGTTCCATACAGGAGGATAAACTCAAGGAAACAGACAGTGTTAACACACACTGTAACTTATTTTAAGGACCACATGACATGGTAAACTTCAACCCCTTTATCTAATGTAAGTGTTCATCTGACTAGAGTGGAATTTTCAACATTAACATTAACTTGGTTTACTAGGAATCGTTTACTTGTAGCAAGATTATGGGGACATGTATATCTCATCAAATTTCCACTTGTGCCAGAAGAACATTATGTGTGGGACCTGAATGCTGTTGATAAACCCCTTATTGTAAAACCTCTGCATGTATATTGATCTGCTAACCAGCTACACTGCCTGTACATTTGATATTGAATAAATTGAAATATATTCAGTGTGTTGTAGTTGTTTCTCTCAGTGTATGTTAAAAGCAGGAGAGAGAATAACCTTGTGTGATCTGGAAAATTTGCTTTGAGACCAGTTCATACATATTTTATATTTTCCTTTAACTGTTCAAAATATTTATCTCATTACAGATGTGATCTTGGAGGTGATTGTGAGTGTTTGTGTACAGCTTTGTCCAATTTTGCTGCTGAATGTTCTGCAAATGGTTTTCCTGTTCGATGGAGGCGACAAGATCTCTGCCGTAAGTTAGTTTTCCTGCAGCAGGATCCTAAACCCAAATTCGTTCATTAGATAAACAAATATCTTATTATTGGATAATTACATAAGTTGATTGTTTGTAGAAGCATCATTATTCTTCATTAGATAGTTGAAGCATTATAATTAGTTTTGCACCATCCTAGATTGAAATAATCACATTTAGCAGTAAATGTTATAACCAACATCTTCAGAATTTGAACTGAGAGAATAAGTTTCCTACTATACCAATTAAGTTTAACTTTTGAGAATAACAATATATTCACAACTCTAAATAAATATACATTGTAAGTAAATGTAGAAATAGCAAAGCAGTTTTGTCAATTTTTATATTCTGTATATAAAATTATCTAAAGTAATTTTAACATTGTACTTATTTTGCTAGAAAAGTTGTTTATAGAAATTTTGCAATAAAACTTTTTAATTTTGAAAATAGAACACAATAATATGTTTTAATAATACAAAATATTATTTACAATTTTAATTTATATGTTATAAAATCATTGATGATGATGATGATGATGATTGTAAGGACTCCCAGTCCCACTAGGGAATGTTGGGGTCAAAACGGATTCAGCGGTAGTTTATATAATGTGGCAACATTCAAATTACCACTGATAACACAAAACAAAAAATAAACTAAGCTTACAAGATAGGTCACCAGTTCTATAAAGAAGGCAAGATTGCAACCTTAACTTTCCTTAGCCTTAGCTGCGACTTGTGCCTTGTAATTCTTTGTAGTATAATAATTTAACAATTATAAACAATTTTCCTGCAGAAGGGAAATCCTTACATTAGGAAACAACAGAACAAATTGAAAAGCAGAAAGCAAAAAAGAAAAAAATATATAGAATATTTACAAACATAATATAGACCCAACCACTGACAGTGATTGGTCTATGTAACATATAAAGAGTTGGAAGAATCACTACTTGGATTCTCCCATTACAAAAAGAACAAGAGCAGTAAGGACAACAATTATCCTTCAATACAACAAATAACCCGACCTAGTAAGTTAAAATAAATTCTTATAATAAATGAGTTGTTAAGTTTACCATGTGTCGCATTGTCTTTGTGTTACTTTGACTTTTCGGCAGCCAGTCTATATCTTTTCATCTTAAGCCCAATGCAACATGGTGTCAGAGAGGAATTCTTTCTAAAAGAAGAAAATTGTTTTCTAGAAGAACACAAATTCAAAAAAAATTATTTCTTTTATTTGAAAGAAAGAAAAATGTTCAAATTAACTACACCAGAACCATTTGATTTTACAAACCCAGGAAATTAGCAGAAACAGTTGCAGAGATTTCAACGCTTTTGAGAAAAAGTCTGGGAAGAATATAACAAGAAACTCAAGTAAGTACATTGATATTGCATGGAAAGCAAAACCGAAAATATATTCTGGACATTTTCTTTCTCACGACTCAGTTCTGGAACAATTCAATACCAACTTCATGCCTAAAAAATATAATTCATGAAAGGGTAACTTTTTATATTCAATTACCAGGAGAACCAGTAGAAACCTTTATTCGTGCATTGCACAAATTAACAGAAGCAAGCAAGTTTCCAAACAGTAATGACCAAAATCTGTCTTGTGATAGGAATAAAAGAATAAAAAGTAAAGACCTATCCAAAAGATTAATTCTGATTAGAAACTCAATAAAGCTATGGAGATGACCAGGAGCAGTGAGCAAATAAAATCTCAACTGGAAAAAATCCATGAGAAAAATGTAGAACTAAAGACCCAGAGAAACCTATGTGATACAATACTCAAAAGAGCATGTGGAAACCGCAACAAGAACATTAATTGCCATAGATGTAATAAAATACATGCTTTTAAAAACTGTCCAGTGAAAGGGAAACATTGCAAGAAATGCAAAAAAAGGAATCATTTCACTGTAGCCTGCAGAACTAAAACTAATATAATACATAAAAGAAATATTTCCTCGGAGAGCTGACAGAAACAAATTTAAATGACCCATGATATAAAAATTTGTAAACCAACGGTGAAATTTAAAATCAATGCAGGTGCAAATATAAACATTATCTCAATTGAAATTTACAAAGATCTGAGAAGAGCCTATATTAAAACCAGTAAATGGCATCTTCACAAGTCCTGGCAGAATAGTTCAATGCATTAGAAAATTTAATATCGTCAGAAGGTAGGGACATATATTATTTGGCGATATATGTCCTTGAATGTGTAAAGGGAAAGAACTTATTGTCTAGAAAAGGGTCTGTAAAAAAGAATCTAGTGAAATGTTTAGACAAAATAGAACAGAGAACTTCATTTGACGCCAATTGGATGCGTTGTGGTGTCTGAATGTGGATGTTAGATGAACATTAAAAATGGAAGAAGTGACACAGTCGAAGGCAAAGATGATGAAGACAAGGAGTTTTATTATTGGCAGACAAAATGAAAATACAAAGAATCTGGATATTTCAAATGCTCTGAGTAGTGGTCATGCTGGTAGGTGACTGCGCAAACATTTAATGATGACTGGAGTAACTCGAGTGGTGCTGAAGGTCGATAAACAGTTGGTGTATTGGGTTGGTATAAACTGGCAGTTGTAGCCCAGGGCAGATGTTAGTTGGAAACCATAAGATGAAGACAAAACCATTTGGGAGGTGTCAAAGGATGATAGGCAGTCAGCATGTTGAGCTGGTACTAGCAGGCAGTCGCAAGATGATGTGCACCAGGGAGTAAATCATGAATCGCCTGGTAATCACTGATGACTGCTGGTAGTTGCTGGTGGCTGCTGGTTCAGATACTACCCAATCTTCTTCAATCTTCTAGTTTATTCAAAAAGAATAAACTAGAAAATGAGAGAATTAGTGAAAAGATTACAGAACCAACTGATTGATGTGCACCTTTAGTAGTCATAATAAAAAGAAACGGAAAAGTCCAAATGTGAGTAGATTTGAAGATCTTGAATCTAGCAGTGAAAAGGTTACATTCTACCAAATGTAGATGATATTTTGCCTAAACTAAATGGAGTTAAATTTTCATCTATATTGGAAGCTACCAGCAGATTCTACCAAATTCTGTTAAGTTAAGAAAGCTATCTACTTACAACTTTCATTATTGCTTTTGGAAGATATTGCCATAGATGTACATCAACTCCAGAAATCTTTCAAAGAAAGATGTCAGAATTAGTGAAAAATATTCAAGGTGTTGAAACAATTATAGACAATGTTGTAATCTATGGTAGAACTATAGAAGAGCACAATGCAAGACTAAAAACTGTTCTTAAAATACTACAAAAAGGCAAACTCAAGCTTAATAAAGAAAAATGTGAATTCAAAACGACATGACTAGAATATTTTGGAGATAAGCAAGGAAAGACTAAAAGCCTTTGAGGAATTGCTTGCACCTACAAATTTAACTGAATTACATTGTATAATCAGCATGGTCAAATAATTAGGCAAACTCTTACCAAATTTGTCTGAAACAATACAATGAATTATGGAATTATTGAAAAAGGACACTGCATTTCTGTGGGATTCTTTTAAAAGAATAAAGGAATTACTAACTCAAGCACCAATTCTATCCTATTATGACTTACTATGACCCAACCAGACCTACAGTAGTTAGCACCAATGCTAGCAGCTATGGTCTTGGAGCAGCTCTATTTCAAGAAATGGATGAAAATTTAAAAATAATACCATTTGCTTCAGGCATACTGAATAGTGCTGAGAGGAAATACACACAAATTGAGAGAGTATTTCAGTTGTGCTTGGGCATGTGAGAAGATATGTCACTGGACCCAGTAGCAGAACACTTTTCAGAACACTAGTTGTAACTGATACACTATCAAGAAGTCCTTTATTTGACACTGATATTAATACCAGCAAAAATGTGGATGTATACACAGACAGCATTGAATAAGAATGTTGTGAGCTAAGAAAGTGTTTAGCTTTATTCAACATAGAACATTGTTAGGTTGTTAACGGAACTCTTCTACAATAAAGACAAAGGCTTTTATAGGTTGTGTTAGGAGTAGTATCAGTAAGCGGAGGTGGTGGTGAGAGTAGTAGTCAATAGTAGTCACCATGGCAAAGAAATTAAATGAAATAAAAATTTTGCAACATACACCATCCAACAAATAAAAAGGAAAAAATTAAAAGTAACACCACTTCCTCAAGGTTCATGGCAAAGTATTGCTACAAACATTTTCACTCACCAAGGACACCAATATATTGCTGCAAATGATTTTCTCAAGATATATAGAAACAGCAAAGTTTGATTCAATGACAAGCAAGTGCATTATAGGGAAATTGAAAAAATTCTTCTCACATTGGGGAATTCCTATTGAACTTGTCAATGATAATGATGGGAAAAATATTCTCAAGTTATACTTTCAAAGATTTTGCAGACAGTTATGAACTTAAACAGATAAAATCAAGTCTACATCAAGCAAATGGAGAAGTGGAAAGCACTGTTAAAATAATTAAGAAAATGTTGGAACAATCAGACACATTTCAAGCATTAATGGCATACCAGAGTATACCAATTCAAGCCACAGGAGTCAGTCCTACAGAGTTAATTATGGAAAGGAAAATAAGAACCACATTACCTTTACATCTCAAAAAGTTATTACCAAAATGACCCGATTTCTCACAAGAGACAAACTGGTAAAAAGAGACAAACTGGTAAAAACTAGAATGGAAAAATTTTTTACAGATTCCATGGTGCCAGATATTTAGCAACTCTAAAAAGAGGAAATAGAATAAAATTAGATAAAGAAAAATATTGGAACGCTGAAGGAATGATCAAGTCAGTAGATACTGACAACAGGTTGTATATTGTAACAACTAAGCAAGGGGAAAATATTTCATTTTTAGATTTTGGAAATAGACTTTTAAGAAAGAAAACGATTAATGATCATTACAAGGTTCTTCAAACAAATAATAATACAAGAGAAAGTCCTGTAGAAACAAGTCGAGGACAAAAAATACAAACTTCAAAATATGTTTGATTTCACAAAATCAGTGAGTTATCACCCTTGGACGGTGACCAAAACAAACGTTGATTTGTAATTATTTTTTAATTTGAAAAAGTTACAAAATTAATAAAGAAAATAAACTACCTTAGGAGGGAGGGTGTTGTAATATCATTAATGATGATGATGATGATGATGATGATGATGATGATATTTGTAAGGATTGCTGGCCCCACTAGGGAATGCTGGAATCAAAACAGATCCAACAGAGAGTTTAAATAAATGAGTTAAGTTTACCATGTGTTGTGTCATCTATGTGTTGCTTTGACCTTTCACCAACTAGTCTCTGTCTTTCCACCCTAATCCCAGTAGAACATAGTTTATTGATTTATAAAAATAATTTTCTTTTATTTTCAAGAACTTCATGAATGTCAATATTCCACATGAAAAATAATTTTTTGTCTTGCTGATTTTGTTTGAATGCATTATGCTAACTTTGATGCATTTCAGAATATCAAAAATTAATACAAAATCTTCCATACCTAAATACTGGTTATAACAAGTACATGATAACCATATTTAACCTGAGGTTTTATTTGTCATTAAATATATTATTTTTTCATCTCTGCTTCATGCAAATTGTGACAGTAGCCATTGTTTTTTTGGGAGCATAATAAATGTTACATTTTAGATGGGTATAAATATCAATATTTATATAAAGCTTTTTATTTTTTATGATCTTTGAATATATAAAGCTCCAAATATATAATTTTTATGTATTGTATGATTTTCAGCTATTCAGTGTGAAGATGAGATGGCATACTTGGAATGTGGACCTGCAAACCCACCAACATGTAAAGATATTAATGTGGAGTATCACATCTCTAATTATTCCTCATATTGTATTGAGGGTTGCTTCTGTCCAAATGGATATGTATTAGATGGTATGTTTTATGGTGGTATTATCTAAAAATGTTATTTCTTAGTTTTTTGAGTGCCAAATAATTATGAATATATCATAATGCCTCTCTGAAATGTAAGATAAGTCCACTTTCCTCCAGGTAAACAACAATTTCAATAAAATGGATCATTAAATTGGAACTGATAAAAATGTGGTCCAGTAAATGGCAGTTAAGTCAATAACTCATTATTAAAATAACTACAGGGTGCCCTACAAAAAAAACCCAGGAAATTTGGTACAGTTTATTTAATTGTTGGAATTTTTGTTACAGTTATTTGAAACAAAAGCAAGGGATATAAATTTAGTAGCTTAAAACAGAACCAAAACAAATGTTAGGTGTGATGTTCAAACTAAAGAACTCAGGCAAAATTTCTTGGCATTTTTTCAGTCCCCAAGTTGGATATTCTTTCTTAAAGAGAACAATCACCTCATTTTGAAAATTTGTTAAGTGGGATCATCCTGGACCAACAAATGGTTAAAAAATTTATGCTAGTTATTTTTTTTAGTTCATTCATATAGTAAAATATATAGTTCATTTTCTTATATGTTAGTTTTTCATCATATATTAAATCTAAAATTTTCTGTTTTTTTGTGTTGTGCAGTCTGTAGTATGGTATCATCATGAAAATTTAGTAGGAGGGTTAGTTTCCACCTTTATTGTAGAACAGCCAATAACCACTTAGTAGTCCATGGAATAGGAAAAAACTGTAAGTCTAGCAACTGGATGGAATCTGAGTTTACAGTATTGTATTTTTTTCTTCTGTTCAGTTTGTTCTGGAATGTCTCCAGGTATGTACTGTGAAGCTTTAAATTGGACTTCAGCATGTGCATTAGCATCATCACCCTTTAAAATAAGGGTTTATTTTTTATAGCTTAGCTGTTTAGGACAACAGTAGTAAATTCCTATAGTTGTAGGTTTTCTGTTGACAGTTTTTTTGAGATGATAAACAACAAAAAATAATTGACACATAACACTATTTAAGCCATGAATAATACAGTATAATGCAGCAAACTTTATAAACTATTTTTAGGTTCAATCATTACAATCATTCAAGCTATAAAATTTTGCTCTACATTGACCAAGTGGAAAACTAACCTTATATCTATTTAAGCCAAGAACAATAAAAAGTGGATTGCTATATACTGAATAAAGATATTACTTATTATTTATGACTGTCATTAGAACAATACATATGCACTTTTATTAAGATATCAATAAGACAGACTTTTAGAGAATTGTCATGACAATTCTGATTGCTAGTTGTTCTCAGGGAAATGAACTAATAATGAACATGTTTATTATGACTATTTCTTTTTATAATATAGTAGACAATAAAAGTGTGATACTTGTGCTTTTGCACATGTGGTACTTATTGGAAGTTAGGTGTAATACCATTCCAACATGGAGGTAACAGTAAAAAAAATAAATCAAATGTAAAGAAGAAAAATGGCTTGATGTCTGTAAAATTTTACAGAAAATATTTTACAAAATTCTAGTTTAGTTGTGCTAAAAAAAAAACTTGTAATTTTTCAGAATGATTTTCAAATTTATTCTTTAGCATAGAAAGAAAATTAATTTTTTAAATCCAAAGTGTAGTATTATTTGGAATAGGACAAAAGACAGATATGTTCTTAAATGAATTGATCAAATTAATAAAAAAAAGGCTGTAAGCGGAGTTGAAATAGACCCCCAAATAATCAAAATTTTCATTTCACAAAAATTAGGTTTTAATTTCTTCAAAAAGAAAAGATCATCGATTTTTTTAAAAAACAGAATGGATTATCTTGCTAAATTCGTCTGCGTCAGCAAAATAATTAAAGGGGAACAACTTTCTAAAACGTTTTCTTTCCGTAGATAATTACGTTGACGACAGTTGGTCTCTTCACCACAAAAGAAAAATAGAAAAGACATTGCTTAAAGGCTGTAAACTCCTTCACAATTCACAATTTTAGAATTACGAGCATGATTAATTGTCAGTTCCAATGGATGAAAATTTTTAAGGGAATAACTTGTCTAGTACTATCTCCCTTTTTTTTTATTTTGACCATAGAGATTTTGATCATTTCCATGACTCTACCTAGGGACCAATATGCTTTAAAAGGACTTTTTTTCCTTTTATAAGAATAGTATCGTCTATTTTCTTATATTACAAAAAGTTAGTTTTGTACAAATCCTTACATTATTCTCTCAGACTTAAAAGATATTCTTGATACCAAATATGGAATTTATGTAAGATCTCTAGCTTAAATAGATTTAACCAAACAAGATCTACTAGGATAATGCAAACTTATGTTTTCTTTAAACTAACTTATCTCCCAATACAAGGTGCTAGACCCACTCAAAGTAGAGGAGTTACTGAATGGGGTTGTATGAATGTAAGAGAAGGAGTTAAGAAGTTACAGATTATGAAGCTTATGTAGGAGAGATAATACTTGACCCGTGACTTGAAGAGGTTAAGATTGTAGTGATCAAAGAAGCATCCTTTTAGCTGACTGTTCAATTAGTTAGCTATTCTGGGCGAAAAAGCTGTCTGAATGGAACCTTATTACTAATGAAATAAGGATGATAAGGATAAAATTTGTCATGGAAATAGTGGTAGAGTAGAGAGATGTTTGGTCTGTAGGAAAGGGGTTGTAGGGTGAAAAATAATTAATCCCTAACAAGGCCACATAGATGCTTTTAATCTCTGTCAAATCTAGAAAGTGAGGAATGAGCAGCTTTATCACAAATATGGCAGCAGTATTCCAATTTTTTCTGATGTGACTCTTGTAAAGATAGAGCATGGTAGGAGGAGGAGGAGGAGGTCAGGTACCTTATCAGTTCTATTTGATGCCTGAGGTAAACTTGAGTTTCTGTTGACATTCAAAGCAAGGAGCCTACTTGAAAGTACAATTGCTCATCATGATTGGCAAAAATTTGTGATGAGGAAACGTTACTAGCTTCGTTTTGGTGATATTAAATGTGACAAGCCAGTTCACCACCCACTCACTGAGCTGTGAGAGTGACATCAGTTGCTAGGAGGCTCTATTCATCTAAAGTTTTAGAGGTGCACCCATATACTCAGTATAAATAGTAGTCACTCATTAACATAACAAACAGCTACAAGTAATTATTTTCAAATCAGATGCACCAGAACGTCGAGAGGAGTCTGGAGTGAATGGGTCATCTTGCTAAATTCATCTGCTTCTTCAAAATGATTAAAGGGGAACAACTTTTGAAAAGTTCTCTTGTTATGTAGAAAGTCATTTGCTGGCCGATTTGCCTCAAGTGAAAAAGAGAAAAGATGACTCCTTCCTTCCTTTCTTTTTCCCAAATGTATGGAAGCAGACTTATTTTTTAATATTAAATGAATCAGCAGAAATTTTCAAATAAATCAGAATCACTATCTCTTGGCTATTTTTTGCTTTCCTGTTCTCCATCCTTAATTCTATAAAGATAATGAATATTATGTTTTTACCAATTTCTTTTGTGAAGATTTGATTTTAGAAAATCCATTATATTAACTTTTTGACCAAGTTGTATAGTTATGAAGAATACTATCTTGCTCTGATTTCATTATAAAATTTCACCATTGGAAACTGCAGTAATTATGACTTAAAAAAGGAACTATACTATCTATATTAAAACATACTTATTCCTTGTATTATGAAAAATAATTTGTTTTATTTATTTACCATTATACTTGTTGTAGTAGACTATAACTAGTTTTGCCTAGACAAGAACAAGAGGTTCTTAATTAGTGTAACTGCTTAATTTGATTGTTAACCTTTACAATATATGACTTATATCATTAGCAACAATGATAACAAAATATTTGATCAAAATATGTTCATAAATATTAATATTGAGTAATATTAAATATTTATGACATTGACAGTTTGTTGGAAAAGCTAAAGTATATTGCATCAAATTAGCTGAAATAAGAAAGCTTATTTGTTTATTTTGTGTTGAAAAGTTCTGATCAAGAAAAGATATTTTAAAATTTTGCTTTTTTTGCCAGATTTTGAGAAAAATGAATGACATTGAGAATTTTTCAGTACTTCTTCTTCTTACTTAATAAAAGTTTGTGAAAATGTGAGGCAGAAAAATTCATTAAATTGGTTGTGTTGCTTCTAATTTAATAGATTGTCCACAAGGTGTCCCTAATTAGTTTCATCTATCTAAACACTGATCAGGTTTGATGTTGTGTAACTTTGATGATCAACAAACTTTCATTAGAAGCTTTTTATGAGTTTGCCTTCACTTTTTAGAGAAATTACTTCTTAAATTAAATATTGATTTTGTTGATTTTTGATCTGTTTTGTTCACAGATATGTTTTTCATTTTTAATATTGTGGATAAAAATTTATAAGGTTTTTTAAATAATTATCAAAATAATAATATTAAATGTGAGTCTGATTTAAATAAATTTCTTGTTTTGAATGTTTTCATTTAATTTTTTTTAATCAGGTAAGAAATGTATCCTTAAAGAAGATTGCCCCTGTGTTTATGAAGGACTCACTTACCCACATGGTTCAATGGTTCTCAAGAAGCCTTGCATGAATTGGTAAATAACTGATCTAAGATAATTCAGGATAAGGATTGATTTGGTATTATATTCTTGATTTGATTTGATGCATTAAAAGATTTATATGTTTGATGTCAGTGTTACTTATCCAAGTTTTAAAATAAAAACAGAATAATTTTTATAATTTTGGAAAAGGACCAATGTAGTGTGTCTAGTCAGTAAAGTAATATCAAAATACATCAATCATTTTATTCAAAAGTAGTTGCAAATTTGTGAAATAAACACTTATGAGAGTCAAAGGATTGCAATCAACTTTAGAGACTAAGTTGATGTGTTAATATATACATGTAATGAAAATGAAAAATAGATGAAGATACATACCAAGTTGGTGATTTACAACTTTAAAATATTACTGAAAAGTAATTTGTGATCAAACTGTAAATATAAAGTAACTTTGAAAAATCATACATTTATCTCAAGAAAAACTTTTTCATATTTTAATGATAATTAATTTTCTTCGAAGTTTAACTTCCATGCCCTCAAAAAAACATTTGCAAACGATGTTTTTTTTGTAAATGCTGCCATTACTTTATACTAATGAGCCTCCCTCAACAATGTTTGTTTACAAGATTATAAAATATGTAAACCAAGTACCATGCAATGTTTATTATTTACCATATTATAAAGATTTATCATTTCATAGAGAAATAAATTGGAAGAAATCTTTTTATTCAAAAATTTATAAAAATCTAAAAAATCTTCAAAATATATGAACTAAAATACAATATTTATTATTTACCATTTTATAAATAAATATGAAAACAAGGTTCCTATAAAATGTAATTTTATGAAAATATCTATAAGTAAAAGAACAAGAAAATTATTTAAATATTTTTCTGAACATTATATATTTTCTTCACAACTTATTTTATTTATATCACAGATTATTTTTTGTTTTAATTTTTCATTTATTTTTTATAATCATGATCTAACATCAAGGATGCCTAATGAATAGACATCCAAGGCCTGTAATTATAGCTTACCTAACTTCCTATTCATTTTTGAAAAAAATTTAAATTGTTGCTAATTTTTTAAAAAATGCCTAGAAATCTACCAATAGATTATTTATTGCCAGCCAAGTGCTGACTGACAAAGAAATCTTAAATGTAGATGGGACACTAAGTACATTGATGAAAGCAATTGGTAAAACTGGTGAATTGTGTTCTTTAGAGTGGCTGTCAAAACATTGTCGAATTGCCAATTGATTTGAAATTTATAAAATGGTAATTAATAAAGATTTCATCATAGTTGGTTCATATATTTTTATAATTTAGTAAATTTTTCTGTATAAAAAAATTATTTTCATATTTATTTCTTTATAAATTAGTAAGTGATGTTATAATGAGCACATGGTTGCAAAGATACAAACAAGGATTAAATTATCAACATGTATTGGTCAAAATTCAGAATACATACATAGTTGTGGGAAAAGTGGCAAAATTGTTCATATGTGGTACTTTAGTTGCTATTGGTAAGGAAAGTGATTAGCTGAAAGGGTGTTGTCAGTCAGGCTCGAGAGTTGACCAATTTCTTGGGTTGGTTGACCGAGGCACAGTTTGTGTCAAGAAAGAAGCCTGGGGTGGATTAGTGAAGCCAAGGGGAGTGTTTTTGACAGTGGTTGATGTACGCCATTTTTCAGGAGTGAAATTGACATCTGTGAGCTATTTGATGGCTGGCAGTCATGTGATGAGCACAAGATGTTGAACCCAAACTTCCTGGTAAGATGCATTGGTTGGTTGATCAATCAAGTTTATGGTGGTGGGTTGATTCATGGTAAGGTGCAGTGGTGGATTAGTTGCCATGGTTACGGTGATGGTTGTGAAGGAAACCCAGAGTGAAGATACGAATCTGAATTTGCCAATATAAAGGTGTGAACATGATGAGTCAGGAGAAATCACAAATCTGTCTTTGCTGATATACAGAGGGATGTGGGCATGAAAATCAGGAATAGTCACATTCTAATCAAATGGGAAACCAATGAAAACAGGTTACCATAGTGACAACAAGGGAGGCTTAGAGCTGGATGGTGAAGACATCAACATGTTAGAAATCATGGTGGTAGTGTCAGGAGACAGATAGTGTGGTAGCTGGCCTGTTGGCTGGATTTTGTGTGTGAAGATTTGTCAGTTGCTTATGTGGGGCTTTCTTTTAAACAAATTTGGTGGCCTTTCTGCCAGGGTCATCTTTTTTCAGTGAGAACATTTGTGATTACTATTGCATTTTTGTATGAGAATTTGTAGAGTGAGTCAGAAAAAAATCTAGTTGCAGCAAAGCATAACAATGATAAACATTGCATTGTAGAATGTTGTAAATATAAAATTATTCTTGTAAATAAAAATCTAATAAATAAATAGTGTTTAATATTTTTGCTGTAAATTCTCAAGAACAAAGAAAATGTATAAATTCACTTTCATATATTTAGGTTTTTATTAAAATTCTAGCCATTGCATTTTAAAACAAATATTGCCAAGGGAGTAATGGCAGATTGGGTCAAAACATTTCTACCAGGAAAACTTGTCAAAAGGATCCACTTAATCCCAAAACATAGTCAAAGGAATCACATAAAAGTTAAGGTTTAGGCAAATAGAATTTTACATTGATATTGTTTTATTTTTCATGTTAATGTATGCATAATGCAAATACTAGAAAAATTTAAATATTTTTATTATAAAAATGAAAATCACTTTGTGGCCCACCCAGAAATTTATACTATCTTCACTGCATGGGAGTAAAGGTATTATAAAGTAATAGTGCTGTCAAAGGAAAATGACAAACCATTTTTTTTTGCAGACACAAAGGTTAAACATTGTCAAGAATCTTATGTAAATTCCTCTTTTCACTTAATGTTTTATCTTCCCTATCTGTTACTTTTGTATGCCAGTGATTATGGTAAAAATGACAGGTGAGAGGACGATATATAGGAAGGACTGGATTAAAATTAACATCAGTATCTGCACGTAGAATTTAAACACTATTTGATAGTTCTACTTTTAGAATTGCTTTTATCTATTCCATTTTACAACAACTTCTGTTTTAATATTGATTTTGTCACTGTTTTTGCCAATCAATCTTTTAAAAAGACATTATTGATGTGATACTTTGGATAATATACAAGTGGTGCAAAATTCAACTACATTTTTAGTAGGTTATAGATTTATTAAAGACTGTTATTATTGTTTTAAATATGCTCAGCTAAATTATATTAATAAATAATATTTTACCTTTTTTGTTAAATTGTATATTGTTCTAATTCTTGCTTTATTTGCTTTCTGTTCACACAGCACATGCAACATGGGTCAAGTGAAATGTGTGAATATTACATGTAGGGAATGTACAGGCAATGAATTTGAATGCCAACCTGGAGAATGCATAAACATCACTAGTAAATGTGATGGAAGCATAGACTGCATAGAAGGCACTGATGAAACTAACTGCCGTACGTATTTGCTTATTTCAATCTACAAAATTTCATATACAGAATTCAGAAAGATACAGAAAATTGTTACAATTTATTTTGTACATTTATTTATTGACTAATCACCTCTAACTGTTGAATTTTTTATACTGGCATTACACTTTTGTTCTGTATAAATAGGATGGTAAATTGAATTTTTTGATGTGTGCTACACATTCTGATATTTACAATTATTGAAATGCTCAATCAAAATAAACAGAATTAATAGAACCTTTACTTTTTATAATTTACTAAGAGTTTAGCTCGGGACTCAGGGTTGGACATTGGGGATCTGGGGACAGCAATACATGACCAAACAGTGTGGAAAGGGATTGTCAATGGACTTCCCACCAACTAAAGAGAGGTTGAAGGAGGAGGAGGAGGATGAAGAGTTTATGGATATAGGTAAATATAGAGGAATGAATGGTCATTTAAATTCATACTAGTATTTTTAAATGAGCCAGTAAAATCAAATGTCTTGATATTTTGCTGTAATAAGTTTTCATTTTGTATGTCATTTTGTAGTTAATTATTTAAATTACAGAGTATTTGTATGTAAATATTGTCTCACTGAGAATAGAACAAAGGTTATATTTCAACAAAAAATGTATTGAATCTGAATTATAATTAATTCATTTAAAATCTGTTCCCATATATGGTAAAATTTATAAAGTATTTATCAGATATGATGGAAATATAGACTGTATAGACTGTATAGAAGTCTACATTTTCCTGAAATGCATCTGAAGTAATACACTAAGTAGTGGAATGTAATACATTTGTCTTTTTGGATATATTTTAACAGATGTTTTCAAAAGATCATTATTAAAATAGGTTGTCTTTGTTAAATAGTAAACAATAAATGTATTTTAAATATCTTTTCTATACATTTATTGTTTACTATTTAACAAAGATTTTGCACTAATTGCTTGGCTCCAAGTTTGTATAATTACTTTCCATATTAGTATATACATTAACACTTAATGTAAAGATGAAAAATCTAAAGAAATGAAAATTACTTGTTGATTAGTTGTGTCATTATACTTATTTCTTTTATGAAAAGCTTTGTTAAAATGACCAGGAAGTTTCTGTATAATTTGGTAATAAGGCCAGTGATTGATTTTCCTGAATTCAAAATGACTTTAAAATGTTATTATTTAAGTCAAGAATATATAATTTATTTTTATCTTCAGCCACACAGACTTTCTCTTCAACTGAAGGTAGGGAATATTTCTTTAATCAAAATTTAATTTTCTGGAAATAAAAAAGTAATAAAATAGTGATATTATATTATAATTACATTAGATAGATTAACCATTGACAATCTCAAGCAGGCAGTCATGTTTAAAAAGAATTATCTTTGATTTAATTTGTATTTCTACCTTTCTGTTCTGACTGATGTAATGAACAAATAGAATTTTTTATTTCTTCAAAAACACTGTGAAATACTGAAACAAAAGAGGTTCATACAAAGTAGTTCATAAATTTTTGATTATAAATTTTTCCAGTTCAGGATGTTCAATAAATCTGTAATTTTTAACAGATAACATTAAGTCCTGAAGGAAGTTCTTTGAAGAAAGAAAAATATATTCCTTTTGAAGAAATGAGGGTCAGAGATTTTCTACTAGCACAAGCAATTTTTGAATTAGGCATTCAAGCAGATATTTGCCCCTTTTTAATTGACCTGATTAAGTTGTAGCTTAACCTTTTGTACTAGGCCATTCTCATCTTTAATTGCCTGTTGAATTTTGTCTCATTTCCACTGATTTTGAGGGACAATGTCCATCTTGACTATCACAATGTCTCCAATTTTGACATTTTTCCTTGTCACATGTCATTGTTGTCTGATGGTTTATGTTGGCTAAGTATTCTTTACACACACTTTGCTCCAGAATTGTTCTACAAGATACTGCACCCTTTGTTACCTTCTCCTTGCATACAAATAATATCCTGATAATAAAACTTTCTCAGTAGAGTCATCAAAGTTCTGCAATCTCATTCATCAGTAACTCTGCAACTATAATTACATTCCCCTGTCAAATATTGCAATGCTGTAAACTGCACTTCAGCTTTTTTTATACTTCCAAAAAATTCAGGATTTGATATTGAGTCACTGAGATATGATTGAATAATATTGAATCTTAAACTCTTTGGAGGCTCATTAGTCAATTCAACTCCATTTTATAAGATAGATACTGGGAAAGCAGTTGATGGGTAACTAGTCAACCACAGCCAGAAGTCTGGGTGGCATTGTTCTGGGTTTAGTTCCTCACAATTTTTTTTCAAAGTGTTCATCCAAAATCATCAAGATAACAATTCCTTCATTCTCATTGCAATTGGATCTTGACCTTGTCAAAGAGATAAAGACTCAAACTTGAAACCACCAAAACCCTGATCATCAGCAAATTTCAGTAATGCTGCAATGGGGTCTGCTCCAGAAAACAAAATAAACAGTAAAGGAGAACACCAATTGCTCTCACTGAAGGAATTTGGGAAGTCAAAAGGTGGTAGTTCAATGGTTTCAAAGTAACAAACATGTAGAGCTGGAATTATCTTTTCTGGTCACACATATCTCAAAATCAACATTTTTTTAAATTCTAGTTGGCATTCCCATTCACCAGATAATGTTTTCATGTAAGGTTGAAGATTGTCATAAATCTTTTTCCAGGATTCACTTTCAATTTTGAATTTTGTATGGATAGACTTAAAATGAAAAGTCTTCTAGACGACAAAATTCATTCCATGATTTGGATGAGAGCCAAGCTAGATTGGAATGAGAATTATCTAAGTCAATTCTTCAAGTTAACAAAAAAACAGTATTTGTCCTCATTGGAATCATGCTTTGGAATGTTGGTACACAGTAAGAATGAGCAAAGAAGCTTGTCTTTTTCAAAGAGAGATCTACAAATGTTTACATAGAAAAAGTATGTGAAATGTGCATGCAGATTTTCCAAAATACCTGATTGTTCTGCATTCTCTATTGACAAAAGAAAAAGGTTAAGAAACCATGCAAAGGAATATTGGTACACTGGCTAAATCAGCAATTGAGAAAAACAAGATGGTTGAATGAATAGCAATTGGTTTGATAGCAGCTATGCGCAACATCAGTTTTCTTTTCTATTTCTCCTGCAATAGCCTGCTTTTCTGAGATTTCATCAGCTAAAATTTTAGAATATGAAATAATTTTTATAACTGTTTCACCTTCAAGAATGTTTCCTTCAGATGAAGAGAAAACTTTTTGTCTTCAATTTCTTTCAGTTGTCTTTTATTCTCAGCACTTTGAAATATGAGGTCATTTTTTTCTTCTTCAAATTCTAGGCATTTTTAGCTGCAATAGTACCATAAAATTGGTCTTGGAGACCCTCTTCAGTTACCATAATGTTTAGCAAGGTTACCTTGATAGCTATCTCTGGCAAATAATGAGTATTTTACATGACAACTAAACTGCAAAATACTCATTGGAAATGAAATCATTGGAATATTCCATGGTACTGTCTCCAAGATGAATACACAGTATACCATCTTGTTTGAAGGTTTTCTTTAATAGTAAAGAATCTAGTTCTTCACCAATATTTTCAACAAGTACCTTTTTCTCTGGTTGATTTCCATTTTATTGTTTTCAGCCTCAGCATATACATTGAAATCTGCTTCAATGGCTTCCAGGTCTCTTTCAGGTTCCAGCATATTTAGCTTCTCTCTTAGCATGGAGATTTCTCTTTCTTGATTAAATTTTGTCGATTTTGGAGCTAAGCATGCAACTACCTCAGTAGATATGTAGGATCCCTGGTACCTAATTCTTCTATCCCTTGAAATACTTGACCCATAGTTAGACTTAGCATCCTCTCTTTGAAGTAGTTGATAAAGGGAATTTTTATGGCAGTTGTGTCAAAAACAGCAATATCATCATCTTTACCACATTCTTCCAGGATCATGATTATTTCAGAGGTTGCTCAAGTACAGCTCATTCATTTTCCTTCTTTTGTCTGGAAGTGGAATGTAGTGATTATCCACAGACTGAAATAAATCTGCTTAAGTTCTGTTTCACATTGACCTAGGGATTTTTTCATTTTTTCTAAATCCAACATAAGCTCTTATAAATCCCTTTTAGATGTTTCGTCTCTCCTGAAGGACAATATTTTTTCAGTTGGGTGTTTCACTCTTTCGGAGCGCCTAATTTCTGGTGACAGGAGATTTTCATAAGCTTCAGTTAAGCTGTTGTCTAGAGAATTTGGTTGCAAAGCAGCAGGTAGAGAGTTAAAGTGGAGAGGTGTATAAATAGAATTAAAGGTAAAGAAGATGAAGCTTTCAAATTGATACCTTATTTTGTCTAGTACATTTTTTTTTTAAATGCAGAGCAATATAGACCAACAACCAACTTCACTTGGACACAAAAAAATGAAGTAAATTTGGGCTCACCATTGCTTATTCATTAAAATCCTTTTATGCAATTTTGTATTTATTTTGTACTTTATTCTTCTTATTTTCCCATAATGGCAGTGCTTTCTTTTGCAAAAATCAACTGGGGGTTATGTAGAATTTTTTTGGTTACTGATTTATGATGTTTGAGTTCATGAATTGGAGGTATCCTTCTTCATAGTTTTTTGTGAAAAAGGTGTTGTCTTACTCTCTTATGGGATTTTAACAACTTTCACATCAAATTGGGCAGATGACAAAGAAGAGACAATTGAACAGTTTGAAGATAAACAACAATAACATATACATCAAAAGTCATGAAAAGAGAGAGTTGCTAAAAAACATGCTTTTAGCGGGTATAGACAAACAATAGGATAGATTCCAATACATTTCAGTTAGAAATAATTTGATACACTTATCTGTCATTCAAACAAAGGTTGTTTGTCCTGGGGTCATCTGAAATGTTCAAACACATATCTTCACTGGAGAGGTGAGCCTATATGTCATTACTGGTTTGGGTGCCATTCCCTGAGCCAGCTAAAGAGATTTTGGGCTGCACTGCTTAGCATTTGTAATTATGTGCCAAATCTTATTTGGTATGCAAACTGGGTTATACCATTAAAAGTAGATGTTAGAATCTTCCAATAACAGCAGGAGCAAAGGGAGATAACTTAATTTTTTATACTCTCCCACACGCAGAAAAAATATGTAATCTCATTGCATATTTCCAGTTCATAACATTAAAACAATACTTGACCATGATAGCAGTCCTTTCTGGACTTTTTTTAAACATATTTTATATATAATTCAAATCTTTATTTTAAGCATTACAATAATTGACAGGTAACAAAGAAGAAAAGGAATTCAATACCCACAATATGTAATACAAAACACAATGATTGGTGCTTGTTTGACCTTTTAGAAATTTTAACAACTCTATGTTGTTTGGCATTATTATGACTATATGTATGATTGTTTCTTTTTTTACTTTTTTTATTTGTCGTGTTGATTCATGTGGTATATGTACAACCAAATTTTATTAAACAACAAATATATTTTATTATTTATTTGTATGTTTCAATTGTATTAGATATGTTTTTTGAATGTGTGGATGAAGAAAAAGGATACTTTATAGTTTACTTCTGATGAACCATAATTCTTCCAATATAGCCTGTCATCATGAGACAGATCAAATGTTCAAATGTGGTGCACTTTGGTTGGCTCTTCTTTTATAGATGTTTTTACATCTGAAATCATTATTTGGGCCATGTCGTGTTGATGCTTATACATCTTGTTCGATCATTTCTTTAAAGTTAAGTAGTGATGACAAATACAGTGCTGTCAGAGTTCAGAGTTGTATATCATCATCATATTATTTTCTTATTAATATCATATACAATTACATATAAACAGTTTAATGTCTTATCAAGGACAACCCTGACATGTGCTACCACTCTGGATCAGAATGGGAAATGACAATTAAGGGGTGATTACACACTTCCCAAGTCCTATAATCAGGGCATTGTCACTGGATTTAGTTTAAAGTCTTAACCAGAACTTTTTGAAGAATTCCAGATAGAATATTTACCTTAAAATATTGATGAACTGAAAAACTATCTGTTGTTTGATCTTTTCCAACATGAACAGTAAAACTTCACATTATTTCAAGTGATCCATTGCATTTGTAAAATATAGTATTTTTAATTTTAACATTTGTGGGCTGATGTAAGTTGTTTTAATCTTGTATACAATCATAATTCATCACAACTGAAGTGAATTCTTTATTCAATATTAATTATTTAAAAAAATTATTAAAAATATTAATTATTAAAAAAATAATTATTTAAAAAAATATATCACAAGACAAGTTTGAAAATTTCTTTGAGGTGGCACAAGGCCAATTTAAAATTTTTACAGAGAAGGCTATAATAATTTTTAGGATGCCATGTGTCCTAAATCCCCACAGAATGATAAAGGCCCCAAAACATTAATTACACCTTGGGTTCAATCGATTTCACATAAAAGCAACAAGAAATCTTTTCTTTCTTGCTTTCTTTTGCAGATAACAAAGAAGAGACAATTGAATAGTCTAAAGATATTTTACATACAACAATAACATATGCATCAAAAGTTATGAAATGAGAGTATTGCTAAAAATCATGCTTTTAGCATGTATAGCCAAAGAATAGGGTAGATTCCAATATATTTCAGTTATAAATAGTTTGATACACTTATCTGTCATTCAAACAAAGGTTGTTTGTCCTGGAGCAATCTAGATTGTTCAAACATACCTTTTCTGGAGAGGTGGGCCTTCATGTCATTACTGGTTTGGGTGCTGTTTCCCAGAGTGAGCTAAAAGTTATCTATCTCCTTTGAGATCTCGGGCTGTACTATATCGTTTTTTTAATTATGCACCAAATATTTGGCGTGAAAACTGGGCTATACCATTAAAAGTAGATAATAGAATCTTCCAATAGCAGCAGGAGCAAAGAGAGATAACTTAATTTTTTATACTCTTTCATGTATTTGATGCACTTGGTATTTCTCTATAGTTGGTCTTGACCTTTATGTTGGTAAATAAAAACATGAAGTTCCAACTGATTTAATGAACAAATAGAATTTTTTATTTCTTCAAAAACACTAACAAACTGACAGATAAGTTTGTAAGTATGAAAAATATACAAAAGTACTGGCCATAATCTATCCATGCCAATCAACTAAACTTTAAACTGATTTTTGAAAAGACTGGTTTGAATGAGTGAAATACAAAATGTAAATAATAAAAGTAATCTTTAATTTACTTAATTTCAATTCCCCAACATTACTCATATAGCACAGAGTGTTTCAATGGTCATTTAAACAGTTGCACAAATATCTGCATTGTTTTCATCAATTCTGGGTCTCTCACAAAGATGTGTCATTATTAAAATTTTGTTGGCTATCTTGGAAACGTTTGAGTCTCTCATACACTGTGCACAGGAATCACCAAGCTTTTGGCAAAATTTGATGTAGTTTCTCTGCTCAGTTTTCTATGCCATGGTCATTGGCGGAACCTCGGTGATGAGGTGAGATGACCACACTTTACACGCTTTCCTTTCAAGTACTGCAATAAACAATGGAAGAGAGTAATAATTTAGTGTGCATGCACACCAGAGTTCAAAGTCATTCTGCATACTTTAGGTTTGTTACCATACCAACAGTCCCAATACTTTTTGATCAGACCTCATATATATATATATATATATATATATATATATATACATTTCAACAATACTTGTTAGTACATACCAATTTAAAAATATTGGGAATACAGAATATGAGTAATCATTTACGAATCTTGCATAGATAATTTATTTGCTTATATATATATATATATAATGTATTAAAAATCACCAACCACAAATCACCAACCACAAAAATCCATGAGACATTGAGAAAAAATTAACATCTTATATATAAGTACAGTGTATGTGTGTGTGTGTGTGTGTGTTTTGTGTGTGTATGTCCAAGCAACTCCTCCGCTCCCACTGGTCCAATTTCAATGATTCATTGCTCATTCAAAAGCCATAGGAACAAAAAGTGACCACAGCCCCCACAGCCCCAACAGCTGGCGGTTGTGCTGGCCTCGGTGCAAGCACCAATACCTCTCTCTGATGCAATGAAAGGGCACGGCCTCAGGCAAATGTTTCCCAAGGCTGGACGCCTCTCAATATAATTTTTCTCAGTTTCAACCCTGTCTGTTGACAAAGTCGCCCCTGAGTGCATTCTGCCCAAGGACGGAGACACAACTGAGAGATGATAAATAGTTGTGTTACAAACCCCTCGAGGGAGGGGTTTCCACAACATATTTACTCTGTACCCACACTAGGATGAGATGTGACACAAGGTCTATTTTTAGGAAGGAACCCGGGCGCATATGCCTGGGACAGGAAGAAACATTCCCCTCGGCCACCACAACCGTTGGTTGCACTGGCCTCGGTGTGAATACTGATCCCTCCATCTGGTGCAATGGGAGGGCGTGGCCTCAGGTACCTCTTCAGTATTATTTTCTCATTTGCATCTCTCTCTTTTGACAGAGATGCCACTCAGCCCACTCTGCCCAAAGACAGAAATGCAACTGAGAGATCATAAGAAAATGTGAACTTACTCAAAAAGAGTAAAGTACACTTGGACGAGATGTGATACAAGGTCTATTTTTAGGTGGGGACCCAGGCGTGCGCACTCAGAACAAAAATTCCCCTCAGCCCCTGCAACCATCGGTTGCACTGGCCCTGGTGCAAGCACCGATCACTCCCTCTGCCGTAATGGGAGGGCGCAGCCTTGGGCATTTGTTCCCCACAGCTGGGCACCTATTCAGTATTATTTTCTCAGTTGCCCACTGTTCTTTGAGAGAGAAGCCCCTGAGCGCACTCTATACAAGGACAGAGACGCAACTGTGAGATAATAAGTAGATGTGTACCTACTCAAAAAGAGTAAGTATTTACTCTGTCCCCCGACTAGGACGAGATGTGACACAAGGTCTGTTTTATTTGGGGACCTGAGCCATAATCCTGGGATAGGAACAAAAATTCCCCTCAGCCCCCACAACCGTCGGTTGCGCTGGCTTTGGTGCGAGCACCGATCCCTCCCTCTGGTGCCATCGGGCAGCTGTCACTCAGGGCTGGGCACCTCTCAATAAAATTTCTCAGTTGGCCCTCTGTCCTTTGTCTATTGTCCTCAGTGCACTCTGCCCAAAAACAGAGATGTAACTGGGAGATGATGAGTACACGTGTAACTACTTAAAAAGAGTAAGTATTTACTCTGTTTCCCCAGTTGGACGACACCAGGTCTATCTTTAGGTGGAGACCTGAGCACATACGCCCAGATCAGGAAGAAAAATTCCCCTCAGCCACGTTGGTTGTGCTGGCCACGGTGCGAGCACCTATCACTCCCTCTAATGCAGTGGGAGGGCACAGCATCAGGCATATGTTACCCAGGGCTGGACACCTCTTCAGTATAAATTTCCTCAGTTGTCCCTCTGTCTTTTCACAGAGAAGCCCCAGAGCGCATACTGACAAAGGTCAGAGACGCAACTGAGAAGTGATAAGTAGATGTGTACCTACTCAAAAAGAGTAGATATTTACTCAACCCCCGACACGATCAGGTTGTGACACAAAGTCGGTTTAATGTGGGGAGCCCAAGTGCATGCACACGGGCAAGGAACAAAAATTCCCTGAGCTCCCACAACCGTCGGTTCTGCTGGCCTTGGTGCATGCACCGATCCTTCTCTCGAGTGCAATGAGAAGGCATGGCCTCAGGCAGCTCTACCCCAGGGCCGGTACCTCTCAGTATAGTTTTCCTCGGTTGCAACTCTCACCATTGATGAAGTCGACCCTAATTGCATTCCGTCCAAAGACAGAGACACAACTGAGAGATGATAAGTACATGTGTACCTACACAAAAAGAGTAAGATACACACGGTATTTACTCTGTCCCCCCACTCAGACGAGATGTGACACAAGGTTTATTTTTGGGTGGCGACCCGAGCGCGTACATTGGACAAGGAACAAAAATTCCCCGAGTCCCTGCAACCGTCCGTTGCACTGGTCTCGGTGTAAGTACCAATCCCTCCATCTGGTACAATGGGAGAGTGCAGCCTCTCCAGGGCTGGGCACCTTTTCAGTATAATTTTCCTCAGTTGGCTCTCTATCCTTTGACAGAGAAGCCCCTGAGCCCACTGTGTCCAAGGATAGAGACGTAACTGAGAGATGATAAGTAGATGTGTACCTACTGAAAAAGAGTATGGTACACACGGTGTTTACTCATTCCACCACAAGAATGACACAATGTTTAATATGGGGACTGGAGCGCAGATACTCGTGCAGGGACAAAAATTCCCCACAGCCCCGGCAACCATCGGTTGAACTGGCCCAGGTGCGAGCACCGATCCCTCCCTCTTATGCAATGAGAGGGCGCAGTTTCAGGCAGCTGTTCCCCAGGGCAGGGCACCACTTCAGTATAATTTTCCTCAGTTGCCCCTCTGTCCTCAGACAGAGAACCCCCCCGAGCGCATTCTGCCCAAGGAGAGAGACGCAACTGAGAGATAATAAGTAGATGTGTACCTACTCAAAAAGAGTATGGTACACTCAGTGTTTATTCCCCCATGAGAATGAGATGTGACACAAGGGACCCGTGCGCGTACACTCAGGCAGGGCCAAAAATTCCCCTCAGCCCCCGAAACCGTTGGTTGCACTGGCCTCGGTGCGAGCACCGATCCCTCCCTCTTGTGCAATGAGAGGGCACGGCCTCGGGCAGCTGTTCCCCAGGGCTGGGCACCTCTTCAGTATAATTTTCTTAGTTGCGACTCTGTCCCTTGAAGAGGCCGCCCCTGAGCACACTCTGTTCAAGAACAGAGACACAACTGACAGATGATAAGTAGATGTGTAACAACTGAAAAAGAGTATAGTACACACAAATAGCCTGACATCTGTATTATGTATTATCTATTTCTAGGCAATATCACTCTTCCGGTTTAACTATTAGGTTGGTGCAAAAATAATGACGTAATAATGTCGTTTTTGGACGTATTTTTTAACGTCAAAAAACGACATTATTACGTCATTATTTTTGCACCAACCTAATAATTTGCATATTTTATTTAAAAATAATCATTGATCAACTGTCCTCCATTACTGTTCTTTTATTTGAGGTTTGTTCTTACTTTCATATCAAAAATAGTTCTCTTTAGGAATATTGTCTCATATAGTGCAGAAAGTATTTGAAATTTGCATTTTACTTGACCTTCAGCAAGTAAAACTTTCCTTAATTATAAGAAGCTAAATTATGAATGAGATGTTCAGTTAAATTTTTTTTTACAAATTAGTGAATATATGTTACTTTGTATATAGAGATAAGGAGTTATTTTCATCATTTATCTATTTTTATATATTTCTTTTACGCTAATATTTTTCATTGCTAACTTTCTCATTTCAGTAACTTCATTACCTACCATAAAAAGAGGAGAAACTACATCATCTGGTTAGTCTTATTTTTGTGTTATCCAATTTAGATAATAAATGCAAGAGATACAAATTACAATTGCCTAACATAAAATTCCTTATAGAGATAATTTTTGTTTGATAATATTACCAATTTGATGAAATAAATAAAATAAAAAATCACTTTTTAAATTTCATGCTGATAAATTTTAAAATTCTGTTTGTTCATTTATGATTGCATTTAAAAGTAAATGAACTCTTAAATTAAAAAATATATATAATCTGATTAATAAAATAATCAGATTATATATATTTTTTAATTCTTTATTTCTCATTTGGTGAACCTGAATATGGTTGCAACTTTCTTTGAGGTTTTATATGTAATCATCCATATTTTAGAGTCCCTGTTTTTGCTCTACAAAATGGTTCAGTCTCTTAACATCCAGTATCATACCAAGGAGCCAATGATATAGTGAACTGTCCAGTCTAGGAATTAAACTCACAGCAACAATGGAAAGTTCTTTTTCTCCCAATATCACACATATCTGATGAAAACTGGAAAGCACATTAGTCAAAACTTATTTTGTTAAGTGTAACAAAAATATTTCCAAAATGAAATTCATATCTCATTAGATTAATAAAATTTCTCTTTATTTGGGTTATAATAAAATTAAAAAATTCCATAGTTATTTTTATGTATTTGAATAATAAAAAATTAGTATAATTATTTCTTTTATTATCAGTATTTGCTTGTGAAGTTAGTGAAGGAATGAATAAAGAAGGACTGATTCCTGATAGTTCAATAGAATTGAGTACAGGAGAAGATTCAAGTGTGATACGACCTGGAAAAGAATCTTGGATTGTCAGAACAAAGGACCGCCAGAAGCTGCCATTTGTAATCATCAATGTGAAGAACTTTATTTCCAGTGGCATTATGTTGAAACTCTTGAAACACAACAATGTGGCTCAGTTTCGTGTTACTCAGTTGCAAGGTTCTAATCAACATTCAACAAAGGTAAAGTTTTTTCTACTAAAATATTAAATGTTTTTCTTAATAGATGTCTAAAGATTTACATCAATTCAATAATGGATTTTACACAGTACTTGAAATCTTTATTTTAAGACTGTCATTCAAAACATTTGGTGAAATGATGAATCTCTTTATCATCTTTATGTTTATAAAATCTGTTATAGCAAAAACTTAAAATATGAAAGTTTCATATCATTTCATTATATCAATAGTAGAACTGTTGATTTCTAAGATGTATTTAATGTATTGTTCATCCAGATATAATAACTGACAATACTAGATATGTTTTCTTGAATAAAATCATGTATAATTTCTATAACCAAAAAGGAAAGAACATTTCTGGATATAAAAAAATCATTTTTATTAATATTAATTAATAATTTTCATTGATGGCTATATGCAGTGAATTATCCAGTGTTTTATACACAGACACCTGTTATTCTTAATGATTTTATTCTTAATGAGTTAATTTCTAATTTAAGTGACATGTATCACACAATGTGGGAAAAATGGGCTCATTTGAGCACAGTGAATGATCCATTGTTGTAGAGCTTAAAGAAAACGGGAGCTAGTTCTTGGGAATATTTTTTGCAGGGATACTGTCATGTCTGCATGCTTTGTGGGGATTTAGTTTGATGATTATAGCAAAGCCCAGGGACCAAGTTATGTACATATTATGCAGTAGCAATGGAAGAGATACATAGCATTCCAGAGGTGTTATCAGCAGGAGCAGAACCACTGGCAGAGGTGTGTGAATTCCCAACGGGAGTATTTTGAAGGTGATTAAATAAAATTTCTGTACAAAACTAATTTTTTTTTATGCCCTATAGCAGAGGCCATGCAGCTGTACCCCTAGATAAATTCTTTTGATAAGGTAGAAGATAGCCAGGAACAGAGAATTTACTGGTAGAAATTGAGGAATTTAAGTTTTATAGAGTTATAGAGTGTCTGTAGAGTGTTCATAGCAAAAAGATTCTACACTACAGAAATTGGCATGAATACCACAAATGCTTGAGAAAAAAGTTTGAAGAGTTTAGATATTTTTTTTTCCAAACTGGTTTACTTCTATTTTTATTGATTATTGTAGTCATAGGAAGGAAACAGTGTTACAATCAGAAAGAGACAGATGAAATTTCTGGGGCACATATTGAAGAAAGAAGGCTTGGAAAACTTACCACTTAGTAGGACATACTGGAGGCAAGGGAAGCAAGGGTAAACTAATAACCTGGCTAATGAGCTTGTGTGAATGGATGGCAGAATAATGACAAAGAGAGGTAAAACAAAAGTTACTTAGGGTTACAAAAGAAGTTGGGAGAACCATGATTATGCCCTAAAGAGACACAGCATATAAAAGATCAGTCATTATTTCTGTTATCATTTTTATCAAATAGTTGTCATATTTAAGAAACATTCAACAAATCCCACACAAACTATATTTCAGTTTTGAATCCACAATAGTACAATCATAGTTTTGTATTCTAGGTGACATTATATAAGCTATTTTAGATTACCTGATGATAAATAATATTTTGATAAAATTTGAGAAAAAATAGTTTCAAAATTTTAAACATTAAATGTTTAAAATACAAAAGTATCTCTTTTGATAAAATCAAATTATGCTTTAATCAAAAACACTTCCTTGTTCCTATTTTTTTATAATAAAAATTTACATTTACAGCTACAAAAAATATTTTAGCTATTTTCTTTCTTAAAATTTGATCAGTTGATATTTTAGCTTCTTTACACTTGATTTTAATCCAGATTTTTGCATCTTACCTTAATTGCATCTTTCATATGATTTGCATTGTTATTACTATTATTTCTTTTCAGATATATTCAGCATCTACACTTAGTGTGATTCCACCTGGTAGTGATGCAACACACATTAAAATTGAATTTGTGCCAGAGAATGACCAAATTATGCAAATCACTTTATCCATCAAGAGCTGTTTTCAGAATACAGGTAAGTGTTTTATTATATGACTGATCATCTGACATTTACTTTTGAGAAATCTGATAGTAACATAACTATATAAGTAACATAACTATACATATATATATATATATATATATATATATATATATATATATATATATATATATTGTAACTTTGGTGATTGAATGTAAACTGATGCCTGTGTAAGTAATGTACTTAGATGAGGGACTACATATCAGTTGGGAATACCAACTATCCTCATAGGATTTGGGCATTAATGATCCCACATATGTCTTACCATCAAACTACTCAAATCATATGTGGAGGAGACACAGTTTCCGATTATCTTGACTGGTTCTTGTCATTGGTTCTTCACACTGTCTGATGCTAAGTGTTCACACAGTGTTGCTCAAACTATGGACAGCTATAAACAATTGTGCAGATACCATTAAGTTTCTGTACATTATGGGGGTGGAGATTATCCTTATCTGTTGTGGCCTTTTTGATGTCCATTCTCTTGCAGCAGGTTTGCAGCCATTGCACGCATGCACACACACATTATATATTCTGTGTATTTAGGCAACAAATGTTCTTTAAAGCAAATACTATTAAAAATAACAGACATTTTGTGTTGAATAATTTTAATGTTCTACTAAACAGAACAGTTTTTAAAAAATTTTTGGGAAAAATACTTTATAAAAAATAATATGTAGCTTATATCTGTTATATGTGTGAGTCAATGACTTTTCTTTTTCTCTTTCAACAGGAATACCAACTGGTGTGTATACACATTGTAAGTAAGACTTTTATATGTTTACAGTTTTTGCTGATGTTATAATGAGTGTCTGGTTGGAAAGGAAAGAACAAAGAAGGAATTCTGAAAATTGATCAATACAAACTGTTGAAATTTTATTTCAACAGTTTGTATTGATCAATTTTCAGAATATATACATAATTGTGTGGAAAGGTGACAAAATTGTTGATATATGGTTCTTTAGTTTCTGTTGGTAAGGGAAGTATTTAGGGTGTTGTTGTGTTGTTTGAGTCATGGTTGGTGTCAGGAGAGAGGTTTGGAGTGGATTAGTAAAGCTGTGTGGTAGCACAAGTGGGGGTATTATTGGTGGGATTGATCCATTTATCTTTAGGGTTGAAATTGATACTAGTGAGGTGTGTGGATGTGTTGGCAGTCTTGTGATGAGGTTCAGTTGTTGAAGCAAACTGCTTGTTGTTTTTATACCTGTAACTTATCCAATTTTTGGGGGTAGCATTCGCTATTGTATTTTCTATTTTTGTGGGAATTTGTTTTTTGGACTGGATGTATCGCTCAGAGAGCACAAGACAATTATTTTATTTTGGGTTTTGCTTTCTTAGTGCTCATATACTGCAGGCGTGTCTAGTGAAATGTATTTGTGAATCAGAAAGTGACTTTGATTAAAGTAGTATAACACCTTCCCCAGATTTCATACTGATGCATATGTATTGAGTGTGTGAAGTTATGTGTGTGGTCAAGGAAATTATTATATAATGATTTTTAAAAATCTGCTGGGATCTGCCCATATGTTTACATTTTCGGAATTTGTTTTGTTTTGCATTTGGGTGGTCTTTGGTAAACCTCTTTGTTAGCTCTAGAGTCTTATGTTGTTCATGTGTCCCATTTGGAAGTGGAGAGAGTGATTCTTGACTGGGTTGATGGATGTCATGTAACATGTGGATAGGGTAGCATGAACATGTGCACATTGGATCAATTCTGTTTCACCATTTTCATTTCTGGCCTGAATTACCCCTGCTGGGGAGCGTGAAGTAGTATTTTGTTACCAACTTGTATTAGGTCCTTTTGTACATGAGTTAATTTAAGTTGAAATCTAGTTTGTGGTCAGCTTCATTGTTATTCAAAGTGACATGTTATTGAACCTGTGTATGATAATGCAGTTCTGTATATGTCACTGCACTAACTATGATGACATCCAAGGTTGGCTGTATGTGTATACACTGGCACCCCTATGTTCCACAGATTCATCTTAATAACCAATATTAGAGCTGTGATTACTATCAACAAACCAATAGCAACAAATGCTTTTCAAGTCACTTGTTGGGTTGGGAAGTAGCAAAAATATATGACTTCTCACTTAGTTGGCAATGTCTTTTTTTTTGCTATGAGAAAGCAAACTTTTTCTGACTTCTCACTAAGTTCCTGCCATAGAAAACGAACCCCTATACACTTACTGCCTGGCCATTTCACTAACTGCCACTTCACTCATTGTCCAATTCATTATATGTATACTGGTTGGGGAACCCACCACTCCTTTCCATTTACTTGTGTTCCACCAACCAGAAAGGAGGACACCTAGACAAGTTTTGGGTGTTCAGTCTTTCAAAGAACCTTACTTTTATGTAAAAACACTAACAAAATTTTATGTTCGACAATTCAAAGGTAGGCTGGAAACAAGTTTCCTGAAAAACCCTGGTCATTAAATTGAGTTAAAAGGAAAAAGAAACTATCTATTTATCTCCTAAGGATGTGTGAGACATCATATTGCTACAATACTCCCACACCAAATATTTTCATTTATCATATAAATTACAACAACAAAACTACAGAAAGCAATATGAAAAACAAGACAAGAATACAATAAAACAAAAAAAATGATGTACACAGAAGCAATCATAAACATGAGCAATCATAAGGCCCAGGAACACAACAACCAATAAAATTAAAATAAATAAAACAAAGTAACCAAGAACAATCACACTATTTCTTCGCATGGAATTTGACATAATTTCATTGAAAAAATGGATATGAACCCTAACTACCCCTGAAGGTAGTTTAACCCAAAAAGGGATAAATTCTGGACAGGCTCTCGCCCCCTGATATGCTGTAATATACCAGAGGACAGTTATCAGCCCTTCCCTTCTGGTCAAGCTACCACAAGAGTATTTCAAGTACCCCTTGAAAAATGTCATATTACAGGAAGCATCACTATCCAGATCTTCCAAACAAAAAAAAAAACAATACAAAAAAACAAGGGGATTTTAACCACCCTTTCAAGTAACTCAGATCACAGGGACTATCTTTTTTACTGACCTTCCAAAAAAAAAAAAAATAAACATCCGAATATCCCATTAGATTGCCTGCATAATTTTTGTTATAGTTACACCTACTATTTAAGTAATGCATTAATATGCTTTACAGCCGTCCAGTGTTGAACTGTAGGCTGGGCACGAAATCTTGCTACATTTCCAACAACATAGGTGATATCAGGTTGAGTCTTTGTTGACAAATAAAGCAAGCATCTAATTGCTGACTGAAATATCTCTTGCTGTCCTTTTCAGCTTTTGTCAACTTTGTACCAGCACCAATTGGAGTTACTAAATTCCTTGAGTTTTCCATTTGGAACTTCTCCAGAACTTCTGTGCTGTATCCATATTTTTCCTGGTTCTGGATAAGTGATTTTAACACCCAAGAAATAGTACAACTTCCCCATTTGCAAGATTTGTTTGATGAATCATTGGATATGTGTCAAGGACTTGCTTGCCAGGGCGATGTTGTCAACATACACAGCCATTATGAAAAGGAAGATGTCCGTCTTAGCTTTAGGATCCATTCTGTTTCTATCATCCTTTTGTATGTGAGCACTACATCCAAAAAACATGTAAATAATTCACATTTGGTTTGAAGTTGGTCCATAACTCATACAGTGTCAATTTTTGTACTGCAGTTGTTGGGCTTCAATTTTGAATATCTGTAGCTGTCTATAAAGCTTCTCCCAAAAATCTCTTTGAAAGATTTGAATTAGATAGCATTGCTCGTACAATTTCTATCAGTGTCTGATTCATCCTGTCACCATTCCATTTTGCTCTGGTGTCTTAGGAACAATATATTGATGGTGTATACCCTACTTTTGTAGGTAGTTTTCAAATTCTCTTGAAGTTTACTCTCCACCATTGTCGGTGTGTAGTGTTTTCACTTTCTGTCCGCTAGACCTTTCAACCATGTTTTTCCACTCCAGAAACATCTTAAAAACTTCTGCCTTATATTTGAGCATGTACACTCATAGAAATCTTCATTTATCATCAATAAATGTGACATAGTGTTCAGCTCCATCAAGTGATTTTGTCTCAATCTTTTCACATACCTCACTGTGTACAATTCCAAGCAATTCGGCTAATCTGCTAACCAGCTTTTGGAAATGAAAAACAGTATTGCTTTCCATCCACACATGGTTCACAAAAGTTCATATCCTTAGTGACATTGAAATCAAGGTCAGTGTTACTGAAGATCTTTTGCTATTTTCTGCAAATTCTTTGCCTCAAGATGACCAAAACGTCGATTCCAAATTTCTTCTTTTAGCAAGAGAAAGGAATAACGAGAATTAGATTTTGAACAATGTTTATGTTACAGAGATGTTGAAAGATGGGTGGAATGTCCGTTTCAGTAGCCGATCCTCAAATATTTCCGTCATCGCTTTAATGTATCTGTTAGCAGAATCGCCCTCTTTCAGTTTAAGTGAATATAGTCTCCTCCTCAAAGCTAACGTGTTCGCCCACGTTTTCTTTTGATTTGGTCTGCCAATTTTTTCCAGGTCACAGCTGGATCGTCAGGGTTCCCAATTAAATACAAGTGACGGTTCGACTGACAGCACAATCCTTGCCAAGACACGATCTTTTGGTAACAGTTATTTTGAGTATAAGTTCACATCTGTTTTGGGTTCAGGAACAATTTATGTCTCATTAACAATGGTCCAAAACCCTGTCTGATCAATGCCATTTTGCATTGCAATTTCCAAGTGGCGTAATTAATAAGTTTCTGTAATAAGAAACAGAACTAAAGAAGTATTTTGACGAAGGCTTTAATAAACAGAGAAGCCCATGATGGAGTTAAGAGAAAATGTGAATTCATTGAATACAAGTAAAAGAGGATATAATACAGCAAAAAGGTTGATAATTCCGGAAAGTCCAAATTGAGGGAAGTTTATGCTTATGATATTCTCCTCCCCACCTCCATTTTCTTTTTAAATATTTTTTAATGTTCTGAATATCGTACCGGTTTTCTTCGATTCTTAGAAAATCGTCTTAGCGTCACTGAATCTTCGGAAATCAGAGTAGAATGTTGATCCTCGGAGTCGGAGAGCACCGGCAAATGTATTTCAGGGTTACTAAATGATTTAGAATGGATATCAGACCCGGGTTCCTCCACTTGTGTAGTGCCCTTTTACACAAGAGTATCTTGTTCTCTAAGTTTTGGTTGTCCCGATCGTATTTGTTCCCAACAGGAGCCAAATAATACACAGATACTGTAGACTGACGTCCGTCATTAAATCTTACATGGAAATATTGGGAATTGGCTTCTTACAACTGAACCTCGTCGACTAAAGGTTCATACTTATTAGCAAGGACATTACGATGTAGGAGAACCGAACCAAGGACTGCTAGCCAAAGGGGCAAGGAATTACCATAAGGTGACCGGCGTTGATATGAAAATATTCTTTCATGGGGTGCAGTGTTCGTCGCGGTACAGGGTAGAGATTTTATCGCATACAGTAACTGCGGTTAGAAGAAATTCCCACGGCGATTCTCACAGATTTTCTCGAAGCCAAGGCCAGTGGGACGTGTACTTCTAGATAATTCTGTTGTATCGTTCACACTGACCATTCCCTTGGGGGTTGTAAGGTGTTGTTCGACTCGTAACTATACACAAATTAGTGAAGTACTCACGTAGTCCTTTAGATAGAAAAAAAAGAACCCCAATCAGAGTGTATGTAGGAAGGAGTCCTGAACGCTTGGAAATCTGAGTTAAGCAGCTAATTACTACACTAGTTGTCATATTGGGGAAAGCAAAAGCAAAAGGAAACTGTGAGTTCTCATTTATTACCGTTAACATAAAGTTTCTGCGTGTTAGAAAGAAGAGGTCTCTTAAAATCTCTGTTAATTCTTTCCAATGGTTGTGTAGTTCAGGTGAACTTTTCCAGTTTTGTAGAAAGTTGGTTTCCATCTTGCACAAATGTGGCAGTCAGCGCATACTTTTTTACATTTTCCATAGAGTAAATTTCTAACTTTGACAAAGTGTTAATTTTACGATTTGGAGCAGATTTTAGGAAACCTGATAATAGTTTTAAAGAAATTGGTAAGTCCTGCTTTTAACTAATAAAAAACATTTCATTGACGATTTAAAAAGAAAATAGAAAATTTATGAAATTAAGTAAGGGGAGGGTTAATAGATGTAAAAAAATATTTTTACCAAGATTTTCTAAAAATAATAATAATAAAAAGAAATTCATTCATTTGTGAATAAGTCCTGAAAGTTTCAGCTTTGTTACACCGTCGACACACACAAAAAAACAAGCTCTGATGATTCTCAATGATGTGTCTTCAGTTAGTTGTTCAGCAGCGATATTAATGTGATCGCTAATTTTCTCATTGGGGATAGTTGATGTAGAGGAAAATGCTTCTGTAATACAATTGTGATGGCGGGTGGTTTATGATGTATGTGTCTTGGGGATTAGCTATGAACAGTTGATTTCACCGAGACACCACGATGGAACACAATATACATGCCTTGAATTTTGAATGCTTTGTCTGTGGGGGCTGGGTCGGTCAGCATTTTTCTCTTCTTTTGACCACAGCTTCTGCTCAGCATGTCGGCCCAGACATTTGATTCACCGCCGCTGAATTCCAAGGCAAACTTTTAGCATAAAATCCCACTCCTAACAAAAGTTGCTATAATGAGCATATATGATTGCAGAAACCAGGACTAAAATTTCAACAGCTTTTATTGTTCAATTTTCAGAATATATATATAGTTGCTTGAAAAGGTGACAAAATTGTTGATGTGTGATTCTTTAGTTGCCATTGATAAGGAGAGTAATTAGGTGTAAGGTTGTTGTTGAGGGTTAGTTGACCAAGGTTACAGTTAATCTGAGGAGATATGTCTGGAGTGGATTAGTGAGACCGTATTATCGCATGAGTCGGGTATTGTTGGCGGGGTTGATCCATCTATCTTCAGGGTTGAAATCGATACAGGTGAGGTGTGTGGATGGACTGGTGGTGGAAGATGTCGAGTTATTCAGCCAAACTGTCTGTCGTCACCGAGGGATGTGTTTTTTTTATCTGTGGTTTAACAGTTACAAACTCCCAGACTCATCCTTTTGTTTTCTTTTTCAATAACAAAGTTCATGATTAGCTACTGTATTTTCTATTTTTGTGGGGATGTTTTGTGGACCAGATGTGATACTCAGAAACCTTGAACAGAAGTCAACTTTTTATTTTGGGGTTTGCATTCTTAGTGCTCACATCCGGACAACATATCTAATGAAATGAAATAATGAAAAGAGATCTTGATTAAAGTAGAACACCGATATGATAAAAATGTCCAAATTCAGAATTGATTCATTTTCAAAACTTAAAATAAAATTGATGTTCAAATATTCATGGGTTTAATAAGATTTATGTAATGTATTTTTATACAAAGTGCTTTTCCACTGTCATTAAAATGTTAATTATCAATACTTTAAAGTTAATCTGCAATTTATTTTCATTTTCTAAAAAAAATATTTTGTTTATTCCAGTGGTTTCCCCTGTCTCTTCAGGTCAGTAATTTCAAATATAGACTTTATTTTTTATTTACTTTTTCTTAATGGAATGGGATTGTATATTTCTGGTAAAGCTTGTACTAAAATGTATCCAAATTTAAAGTACTGTTGTCTATATGTATATTTAATTGGAGTTATATATATATATATATATATATATATATATATATATATATATATATATATATATACTCATTAAACTGTAAACTGTTTTTGGGTTATCTGTCTGAATTCTACTATTTCCATATCCTGATTCTTTTATTCTTTTGTTACTTAATGTAACCAACCTCCCTTGATCAGAGATTTCCAGTACAAAGCTCTGGTATGAATGTCTGGTCAAGTTTTTCTTAATTCAATTCACTCCTTGCAAGGCAGTAAGCCACTAAGACATAAGGGGTTACTGGAAGTGAAAGAATTAAAAAAAAAAAAAAACATTATTAAAGAGCGAGAACAATAACCAGGAAGGCAGTAGATAATGATTGACATCGCAATTAAATTTTTGAAGAGCAAAGTTGGCTGGAAAGCATGGTGCCAGAAGCAAGAAAAGAAACTGTTAGCATAAAAAAGCCGATTCACCTTGTAAATTAACGAGACCTTGTTGCCAATCTAGTAGAACGCTTAAATTCATAAAGTCTAATACCATAAGGAAGAGCTTATCTGAACAGTTACCACAAAAGTATTTACAGAAATGGCACAGAGAAGCAATTTTATGGCAGTGTGAAATCACTGAAACTGAGATGCCAGATCAGGACCAACAGTATTGCTTATTCTTCTTTGGATTTTATCAAGAATCTCCAAATATAAAGCAGGAGCATTAGACCATATGTGGTCACAATATTCGAAGTATGGACCAATGGTAGATTTATAGATATGTAAGAAGCAAAAAAAAAGTGTCTAGAACGATACAGTTAATCAACTTTCTCAGCAGAAGACATAGCAATGGATTCAATATAGATTTTCCACTTCATGTCAGCAGAGAATGTCAGCCCGAGGAGGCACAACGAGTCACTCTATTGGAGATTAGTATCAGCCATGCTGATGAAAGGCAGAAAGGAGCCTCTCAGAAGATTAATCGAGAACAGTTTAGCTTTGGAGGCATTAAAATTAACACGCCATTCTTTGTCCCAGTTATCAACAGACTGACAGTCTTTTTTGACATAAAATCTGTCCATTATAATAGCAATAATAATAATATGAAATAACGTAAAATTTTCACTAGTCTTATTTTGAATCTACTTCAGAAGTTAGCATTTACAAAAACAGTTCTGTATAAAAAATACATTAATAATAAAATGAAATTAATCAGTTTATGAATTTAATTTATTTCAATTAAAATCAGATGTATTTTACTCACTGAAAAGTGTATCTTTTTTTCATACTGCTAGATTGTTAGAACAGCATTGTTAGATATTCTGTAGAGGAAGCTAAGAATAAAAGTATACTTAAATAGTAAACAACAGACAAAGTGATTTAAATAGAGTTACATATAAGACTAAGACACAAGGGGAAGAATTACAAACAGAAATATTACTAATGAGTTGGAACAAAAAGAGTAATCAGGAGGGAGTACATAGTGACTAACATTGCATTTAAATTTTTGAAGATTAAAATTGGCTGGAAAGCATGTAGCTAGAAGGGAGTTCCTCAAGCGACAAGTATAGAAAAGAAACTGTTAGCATAGAATTTATGGTTATATCTAGACAATACAACTCTAAATTGATAAGATCTCGATGTCAGTCTAGTACTGTGTTTAAATTCAAAAAGTAGGTACCATAGTACCAGAGAACCGGCGTCTATGCTCATCTAAACGGGAGAGGGAAGGGGAATTAAACTAAAGAAAATAGGGACAGAAATAAAAGGAGCCAATGAGCATACATGCCCTAGCTAAGTTAACTTGAAAGAAGAAAATAAGGACTAAAAACAACCCTAAACTAGCCAAAATCTGGGTGGGGTTAGCCAATGTTCAAAGTAGAGAGAATAATATTCTGATGCATAATCAGCATCAAAGTGTTACTTTTACTCGACACAAACGCGCAAGACTCACCCACCTTTTCCAGATTCTGATGGAGTGAGCCCCCACCTTTCCGTCCTAATCTTAGCTTTAAGCTGATGCTTAAAGTACAAGATCAGTTGGGAAGAAGTGAAATTCTTGACCCCATAGAATTCCTTCTGACGCGTTGTCCATATTACGACTCATAACACCTTGTAAGCAAAAGAACATGGAGTGTTCAGCTTTCGTCAACGATGGCACAACATTGCTACAGACAGAACTGGCCTCAAGGACAGAGAACTTTCTGCACAGCTGCGAATTATAGTGACTTCAATAAACTTGCACAGCGGGACTACGAGCCTGTAATGAAAGAAAGCGTAACCTAGGGGCCGTACCTCGCATCACAGCGAACGCAGTTTAGAGATTTCTCCAAGGTCGCCAAAGAAAGTCTTTTGTTGACCCGGAGGGTCCTATAAATCACCAATCAGGTGTGTGATGCCTCATTATTAATGAAGCATTTCTGCCCGGGCGTCCAAGGCCATATTGAGCGAGCCTCCTGCTTCGTAAGACCGAGCCCCACTATCAGATCATCTCATGGATCCGCTAACAAACACATGATATAATGCCTTTCAAGACAATGCCTGGACGTTGGAGAGGCCACCCGACGCCCGTAAGAGGTGTTTCAGCGCAATACAACATTCACAATAGAAGAAGCACTAGCCTCGGGGTAAATGGGGGCCTCCTCCGGGCACGAGTACACACTTCTCAGAGATGGGAAGTTTTTACGGGAGTCTTCTTTTCAGAAGTGGAAGCACAGAGTCGGTAAAAGAGAATAGGGTAGATTTGAGAAGAACATACTTCCGCCCTTTCTATTAAGGAAAGATTCATCCGAGACCACAGACGAACTGTAACCTCGGCCTTCTCTTGCACCCCCGACCAATTCATATCCAATTGGAGATTGGGACTGAACCAGACGCTGAGTATCCTGACCGGCCCGTCCGTCTAGAGGAAAGGTATGGAAGAGAAATTTCCACGCACCCGCTCGCAAGCCAAACAGACTTATCGCAGTCGATCTTGGCCTCTGTTACCGTCTCGTATCCTCTGATTTCTTTGCTGACTTCGTCAATCTCGGCTCAGCATAGGCAGAATAACTGGCCGTGGTGGTAGCACTAGGTAGAGAAATTCCGCTTAGGACCCGAATTTTCTTTAAATTGCGAAAGTAGATTCCAACGCAAGAACGTAAAGCTAAGGCGAACAAAAACGGGCGACAGCCTCAAGTACACTTTGTACAGAAGACCATCTAATCCCGGAGACTTATCCAGGCCAACCTGCTTCAGCGCTTCCCAGATTTCCGACTCTGTAATGGGAACCACGCACCTGGCCGCTTCAGCTGCCTCAAGACAGGGAAAGTCGGCTAAATAGGCGTCGAACTGAGCAGACCGGGCTCTCTGCTGAAAAGCTCCTGAAAGTACTCACGAAAAGCCTCACATGTGCCCTCGTTTGTTGTCACAGTTCGTTTATCCGGCAATGTGACGCATGCGATATGTCGCCGAGATGCATTCCAAGCTTCCTCTGCACGCAATTCAGCGGCCATATTCGTTGCCTCAGAGAACATTCTTTTCCACCTAGCCCTAACTACCAGAGCTTGATCCTTCTTGATAAGCAAGGAGGCCAACTTTGCCTTAGCTAAAGCTACGTCCCCACTGTCAAGGGATTTGACCGCCCGATCAACTTTCTGCTCTAAAGCCGTTTGCGCCGCTAATCTATCTAGATTGAGTCGACGACTATAATCAGCAGCAAACGTTCTGATTTTGGATTTTAAATTATCCTACCAAGCATTTCCCACAACCGCTCCCGTATCATTAGTAGCAGCTGGTCCCGGAAATCTTGCTTACCAAATAGTGATGAGTTTAATTTCCAGTAACCAGCCATCTTAACCTTAGGCTTATGTAAGTTTACACGGACCCGGACAAGCCTATGATCCGAATAAACTATCTCATGGAAACTTGGACACCCTAAGAGCATTACGTCGACTCTCCTAACTAAGACTCGGTCTAGGTAGCTAGAACGCACCTCAGTAGCCGAGCCGCCACCGCCACTACTAGTCCAAGTCCACATTACCTTCCGAGAGTGCTCATTCCGGTACTTATCGACAAGATCAAACTTGTCGATAAAGTCCCGAAATGGTTTCACGTCCCGGTTGTTAGTACCCGAATTTGGCCCTATACGATCTATATCGGGGTCAAGGATGGCATTTCAATCGCCCACTAAAACTACCCGACGCGATGTCATCAAAAACCGGCTCGATCTTCCGAAACAAAGCAGTCCGCTCAGAATGGACATTGGGCGCATGAGACGAAGAGCCTTATCCTTTATGGTAACATCCAGCACGCAAAGTCTGTCCCCCGGATCCGCGAAGACAAGACAGCCTTCAAAGACTTGCTTACCAGCCAACAGACACCTCTCGAACGACCATCAGCACAAGCTGAATAGAGGGAGAACCTCCTAGACAGTATGTTCTCATAGTCATGAGTAGAAAACTGGGTCTCTTGCACACAACAAACATTCACCTGCGAGACTCCAAAACGCAGGCTAGGGCATTCACACTAGCGGCGGGCAAAGGCTTTTCGGGAAATGGGGGCTGAGATTTGGACCCAGTCGGATGATTTTCACACCGGTCCCGATCGCTGGCATGCCTATTACAGGCGAGACGGATTGTACAGACTCGACCAAAGGAGGATTTGGTTGGGCAGGGGCCAGAACTTCAGAGGCCTTCTTCTCTGTGCAGGAGGAGGACAGGTGACCAGTCTGTCCACACTTCCAGCATGCCGGTCTACATCCTGTTACAATTATCGGCATTTTCTGGCCCTCTACATCCCGACAGTTGGGGATTGAGATGAAGGGCTTTCTGTCAATCATCAACTCGAAACTCCACCCCGCGGTCAGATGGTCCGAGGAAGCACAGAGTATCTGTCCAAACTGGCACAGATAGGCGGCCAAATGCTCCCCGACAATCTGTGGAGGAACTTCATATACTGCAACATTGGTCCACCGCCTGCCTTCATATTCCGTGCGCAGAATTAGGTTCTTTTTTATCAGTTTCCTCTTCGTTGCATTTTCACAGTCGGCAGGCGTGGGCAACAGTATGTCCCACATAAAGTAACCTTTTCCTTTGATGACTCTTTGAGCTTTAATGCCAAGAGAAGTCAAGGCCTTAATTACAGTGTCTTTTGTGTAGCGACACAGCTTGTCCACCACAAAGACTGACACAATTCTTTTTTCAACTTTCTTTAGTTCCACGGGATTGGACAAGAGCCCATCTGCTTTGACCAGATGTGCGTAGCTTTTGGCTTTCTCCAGGAACTCCGTCATGTTCACCTTACCCTTTAGCGAGGACTTCCAGCATGAGGGCGTCTCTCCGACCGCGTCATTATGCTTGGGGGTCTGTTCTGCCGAATTTTGGCCACTTTCGGCTACCTTACTATTGTCTTTTTGGCTTGATTCACTTACAGAATTTTGGCCACATTCGGACACCATACTTTCGTCTTGTGCGCTGGTTTCTGTTACAGAATTTTAGCCATTTGTAGCCACTATACTTTTCTTCTAGTACATTTTTTCCATTATTTGACACCATACTTCTGGAGGGATTTGGATTTTCCTCCAAATTCTGGCTCTCTTGTGCCTCCATCACTCATCGGGACTCTTACCAGGAGGATCTTTCTTCTTTTTTTTTGGTCCCAAATAGTTTTTTTAGCCGTTCTTTTAGCACCCATATTTTTTATTTTTAAAACACGATTTTTTTATTTCATTTTACAAAAAATAAAAATTAAAAAAATACATAATTAAACAAAAGATAAAATCACAATGACAAAAGAAATTTTACAAGACAACACAAAAACAGTTAAACACGCAAGAATTGGTTACTTAAATGAATACGTACGAAAAAAGACAATGAACGGTAAAAAATATAAACAGTAAACAATTACAAATCACAGAAAACAAAAAATCACAAATTAAGGCAGAAAATAAACAAAAAGAATTTTTTTTACACTAATACAACAGTAAATGCGAAACAAAATATACCAAACAAATTCACAAAAACAATATGGGTGCCACTAGAAAATTCTAGTCAGCCCCAAAACGAACGAAACACGTAAACTAAAATAAAGAAGAAATAATGAATAGAAAAATAAATACGAAAAGATAGAATAAACACAGAAAACTTTTAGACAAAGGAACACAGAATATTTAACAGATATTTAAACAAGAACGTCAAAGAACAATGATACACGTAGAAATAATATGTAAACAAAGAAAAATAAAGTCTGACGTGAAATAAATAAACAACGAAAAATAAAGGTTTGCGGGGGTAAGTTACTGAAAATTAAAAAGAAATTAAAAAGGAAAAAATATAATAAAAATATAATTATAAAAGAAAATGAAAATATAAGAAACAAAAAGGGAAAAAGTAAAATTGAGGGGAGGGTAAAGAAAGAAAAAAAACTTTTGGCAAAGAAGTCCGTAATAAAAAACGTAAGATATAATTAAAAGGAACTTAATGTAAGTAACTGTTGAAAAACACAAAACAGTTCAGATAATTGCAGTAATCTGTCAAACACAGGTCGTACGACGTCGGCACAAAAGACGAACTCTGCTCACAGAGGTGCCATAGAGAAGAGCGATATTTATTCTGTACAATATAGAAATGTGGCACAAGGCCGTGGGGGGAATTGGGGAAAGGACGGTCTTCTTTTGTCTTAACTATAACTTAGCTACCCGCAAACACTGACCCAATCGTACGAACAATATTCCTTACACCAAAACAACACATTTATACGTACCTTTATTACTACATCCACCATAATACCTCTTTGTCTCAATGAAAATACTAACTAGTCCCTATATTTACAATTCATTGTCTGCGTGGGGAGGGGAATAAAAACAACAATTCTAAAAACTAGCCCCAATGAGTATTTACAAACATGATTACAAAACTATTTACAAGAAACTAAAGAAAATATTAGTAATACACCCCCACCAATCACTAAATGTGGCAGAAACATCAGTTTACTGGCCGAAGTCAATGCGGGACTTTAACAGTTTAAAACATTCATTCATCCCAAGTACTCACACTGACATGTACTCATTCAGACACAACAACAAATACGAAAACACTCACGCGAAACGAAAGGCGCCCCGCATCCACCAGCGAAATGACATCACTGACCACCTAACGAGGGAGGGGATGGGGAATTAAACTTAAAGAAAAATAGGGACAGAAATAAAAGGGGCCAATGAGCATACATACCCTAGCTAACTGAAAGAAAAGGAAACTAAAGCATCAAAACTGAATCTAACCCAGCCTAGTTTCGGGATGGACTGCACAAGTTCAACACAGGAAAAGCAATATCCTGATGCCTAACCGGCATCAAAGTGCCACGTAAGGTAAGCCCCTTTCACACGACACAAGCGCGCAAGATGCATCCACCTTTGCTGAATTTTGATGAAGAGACTCCCTTCCACGCACCCAACCGCAAGCCAACAGACTTATCGCGGTTGATCTTGGCCCCTGTCACCATCTCATAACCACTGATTTTCTTGCTGACTTCGTCAATCTCGACACAAGAACCGAAACGTCATCAGTATAGGCAGAATACCTGGCCGAGGTAGAGAAATTCCACGTAGGACCGGATTCGCCTTTAACTTGCGAAGGAAAGGTTTCAACGCAAGAACGTAAAGCAAAGGCGAAAGCGGACAACCTTGACGAATGGAACGAGACAATATGAAAGGATCCGATCGTACCCCATTCTCCTCCACCAGCGCAACGGGAGTCGCAGACAGAATTCGGTTCCAGGTGCTAATAAAACTAATAAAATATATTCTTTTTTACTCATATTAATTCTTATTTAACAAAACCTTGCAGATAGGCCATAATAAAAATTCAATTTCACTACTCTGGCTAACATTCTCAGCTGACATGAAGTGGGAAGACTATATTGAATCCATTGCTAGATCAGCTGCTAAGTAAGCTACAACCTTGACTGCCTTCTTCCAATAGTGAAGCATAAAGGTGGATCAGTGATAGTTTGGGCCGCCATATCATGGAAATGCCTCCGCCCACTAGTTGCGCTGCATGGTAGAATCAACAGCAAAGATAACCTGAACATTTTGGGAAATCATATTTATCAATAGCCCAGACATTATTCACTGATGGTAACTGCATCTTCCAAGACGGTAATGCTCCAATACATACCGCTCGAGTGGTTAAGAATTGGTATGAAGAGCATGAAAGTGAGCTAGAATACATGGAGTGGCCTCCCCAATCTCCAGATATCAATATTATTGAACATTTGTGGTGCATTTTGGAGCGACAAGTTAGGAGCCGCTACCTCCCACCGTCGTGTCTTAAAGAGCTGGAGCAGGTGTTAATGGAAGAATGATTGAAAATTTCTCTGGATGAAGTCAGGAAGCTCTATGATTCCATTCCTAGATGTATTAAAGCTGTCTGTGAGGCTAAAGGAGGACCAACTCCATATAAAATAAATTTTCTTTGAATTTAACAAGTGTTTCAATTATTTTGTCCAACCCCTGTAGAATAGTCTATTTGTGCTCTCAATTAAATAAACTTTGTTTCTTAGTCAATACTTTTATATGTTTTACATTTGTGTATGTGGAAAAATATATTGATTCCTGGAAGAAATATATTGCTATCTTTAATGATGTTATCTGCATCAATCATAACATTAAGCTTAACTCTACACTTATTTACATGTTTATTTTGTGGGTTATTCATTCACACCATAGGAGTAATGGTTGTAGAATTTGAGGCTTGTTTTTACGAAGATAAAAACAGGGAAAATACGTGTTGCAGGGGCCGACGAGGATGTCGCCCGCGCAAGCTTGACGAAGAAAGGCGTGAACAGCTAAAACAATGAGGGGACAAAGGTTTAAGAAACAATAACGTCGATTTTATTTATTCAAAATGTACAAGAGTGTACTCTGGAGAAATATGTTTGTATCGGTATCGGGTCCGGTATGACTGGGATAGTTGATTTCGGTCGTATCGGTGAAACGAACGTAGAGTTGGTCGGCGGCGGTAGCTGGTCGAATGCTGGATGGGAGAATTGTCAGGAACAACAGCAGGTTGATCGATATCGCACGAAGATTCGTTGTATCGGTTAGGACGAGTCCCTAAACAGGGCCGAGTCAGAATAGCGATACGACTTCACAGGACGGATCAACCGCGGATACGGTATCGCGCCGAAGGTTAGCACTTGAAGCTGGGTCAGAGAGGCGATACGTCTTCCAGGGCGGATCGACCGCGGAAACGGGATCACGCTAAAGAGTATTCTCTCGACGAGCACTCTGAGCAGCCTGGTTTTAGACGAAAAAAGGGGCTAACAATATGTAAAATTATTTATTCAATTACTCCCTGGCTAGAGGGAGTAGAAAACCGTAGATATTAAATTCATCCCAACGTTGTTCGATGCTTGAAAAAGCGCTGCCACATCCGATGCTCACGAGGTACGGTTTGGACCATATTAGACTAGTCGTCCGGTTTCTCGCATGTTGTTTGACTTAAATCTGCGAGATCAGGGTTTGTGAAAGGTCAAGGTCGTTTATCTAAGGAGCGGCTAATGGCGGACGCGATAAATGTACGCAATACAGAGAAGTCATGACTAGTTGTATGATAATTTCATACAATTTTATTTATGTATTTGCGTGTGTATTTTATGTTAAAATTGTTCATGTTATAAAAGGGAGTAAATTACTCCGTAATATCACAAGTCTTATTACGGAGGGAAATTACACACATAATGTCATCCGGATGGTTCTTGAGTGAAGAGATTGAATTCTCACATCTCTTGGTGGAATGTCCGTATTTCCGAAAGGGACAGTTGTTTTTGCATGCTGGGAATAATTTTATTGTTTTTATTTAATTTATTTCTAACGAGGTTTAAATATTATTGTTTTATTTTATTTTATTTATAATTTTAATTATTATTACTATTTTATGTATTTGTAATAATATTGTTGGGGATGTGCAGAAATTATTAATTATGCTTGAAAGAATCAGAAGGAATTTGTGTAGGTTGCGTGACTTTCTGCATCCACAACAAATAAATAAACGAAATTTAAATACGATTAAGAACAAGACATATTCAATTAGAAACTAATAAAACATATACAATTCAAAACAATATAAAAGCAGAATAATTGGTATATGTTATGTTGGCAAAATGTGTATGATGTTTTAGGTTTCAGAATGTCTCTCTTTGTAATCGTTCGTTCATTTGCAGTCCGTTTTAGATTTGTGTTAGTATTAGAGTTGTCAATATTAAGTGTCTTTTTTAGAAGGAGTTCTTAAGGAGTGATCTACCTTTGACTGTAACGTTTTTAAGGTCGTTCGCACATTGATGTTTACTTAATAGGTAGTGAATATAATTCACTTTGGATAAGCAATGTTTGAGAATCGATGTCCACAGAATTGGTTGAGTTTTAATTGTGAGTGAGTCAGCGTTGATGTACCTTTGCGCGGTAAAATCGTGATTTCGAGTGACGTGGAGTATGTTGGCAATTTCTCTGTGGGTGTCTTCTTTTATAAGTTCTGAAAGTCCGAAATCGGCTCACGGAGTTTTGGCGCAATTTCGTTTTGCACGTGAAACTTTCAGATTATAGTGTCGTTGACCAATGAGATTTGTTGGTTCGTCTAGTACGGTTTTAATTGGTTGAAGTTTTCCGTACGTAGACGTAAGATATAGATTGTTCTGTTACTAGGGGCGATAGATAGGAAAAAAACGAGTCTACAATATCCCTACAAATTACTCAAATATGGATAATTTTATCACTCAAATTAAGTTTTTAGTTGTTCATTTAATTTCTATTTTAAAGATTTACACAACTTCCTTTATGAATTTATCTTGCACTGGAGAGTAAATGAATGTGATGAAATTTTAAAGTAAACCTAATTATTTAAATATTTGTTTAATTCAGAGTAGACTTTAAAAATGTTTATCATAGTTACCTATGTCAAACATGTTGAATGTATTTTTTCATATAAATTAAAATAAATCTTTACACTTCTTGAACTTTTAATAATTTGAAATTAGAATTACAGAATATCTTTTAACCCAAATGATAGTGTTGAAGTATGTTAATAAGAATTGGCCATTTGTAGATGTCTGTTTATTAACATGACCACACGATTTAAATTTAACGTAAAATACCACAAAATATGAAACACAAGAAGGAATAAAAACGATTTTATAACAACATTTATATTTATTTTTGTGTGTACATGCGTAGAGGTTATATTTTTTTGGTGTTATGTCTCTTCGACTGATTTAATTTTTTTATCTGAGCTCACAAAAATTGAATGAATTATAAAGCTGAGAAATGCTGAATAAACTGTAGCTTTAGAAAAGTATTTCAAAGAGAAAAATTCTTGTTGTTTGTTTGGAAATGCTTCGTATGTTTGTAATATAGTTTGGAAAAATTCATACGTACGTGCATGCATGAATATGCTTTTAACGTCTGACTGCTCATGGTCGAAATGAAAATCCTTCAAGTCGACATCTTAGGTGAATGATTTGTAACGAAGCTGAATAAAATTCAACATTGTGGTAGCGGAATGCTAAAATAGCAACTGCAATATTTTATTACCTGTAGTCTTAAGAAATGCTTTACATACATGGATTAAAATTTTAAAGTTCAGTCACATAAGCTCTAATTATAAAAATAAGATTACTTTTCTGAGTTCCAGGCTCAGCCAAGAGAGTGTGATTTTACAGCAAAGACTAATTTTACAAAACCCTGTATAAAGAAATGAATAATCTTTAAGAAGCTCCAGGAAAAATATGATGTGATTAAAGATATTAAAGCATTACTTAAGTTATTTTTGTAGAATTACAGTAATTAGTTAATGTAGCTTTACTTAATAAAATACTTCTTGAGGCATTGAAGCAAAATCTGTTGCAGATTTGAATCAACCCACAACAAAGGAAAAGGCAAGAAACCTGTTTAAATAAAAAAATATTTTTATTTTCATGTTTTTACAACTAAATTTTTCATAGCGTGTATGAGTTCTTATAGTCCTTGTTTTAATTGTTTGTTAAGATGAAAAGAAATATGATTTCTTCACATGTATGCGTAAGAAAAGAAAAAAAGAGGCAAAAAAGTAAGTGAGGAGTAAGGTCTTTGGTGAGGAAGATGGACGAATGAATAAGGGAATCTCTTAAGCCACTGTCGTGAACTGTTGTCAAATGCATCTCCTTTACTGATTTGTCTTGATCTAGAACTTTTACTTAGTGATCACGAAGCATACTTTTTATTGTTGGCAGGAACGCAAGCCGATGGTTGAAAAATGTTAAATATTTATTTTCAAAGGATTATTAAACAGAAGGATGCATGAATCCCCCGACTCAGAAAAAACATTGTTTTTCATTTGATGTTTGGTGTTTCAGTTTATTCCCTATTCACTTCACATATTCTGAATAGGATAATATTGTTAAATGGAGTACTTTATAGATTTTATATTTTCTTTTACAAATGAACAGTATTTCTAAACATATTCTTACAAATAGAAAAATACATATTTATATATTTTATTTAAAAGGTTTTTATTTCTTAGTTGTAAATTGTCTACCTGCCTAGTTAAAGAAATTGTTTTGCGTGCATTATTTATAATTGATATTTATAAACGATAAAATCATATGCAATTAATTTATGCATAAAACTTGTACAAAATATAGCGATGCCATCCTTTTTTCTTTATGAAAAGAATTTTTATGTACTCAAATTCTACGATGAATAATTTTTATAGTAAAATATCTTATGAGTAATGTTTAGTTTATTTGAATTTAATTTTTCATCAATTATCAGTCAATTTACAAAATAAAAGTGAATGTTATTCTGAAAACAAAAATAGATGTTAGTCAGATATTTGATTAATAATAGAGAATATCTAATTAATGTTAACATTATGGTGAAGGTTCTTTAACAAATAAAATTAATATATAATAAGATAAAATAAAAAACCGAAAAAAAAATGGAGGAATAACAAAAAAGCAAAAGTAAACAAAAAACATGAAAAGTTCTGATAGATACTTTTTGGAATTTTTCTTCATAAAATCTGAATAAGTGTATGAATTGTGTGTGAAACAAATCCAAGTAATCTCTTTCCAAGTGACAAAGTCTCTCCATACAAGCAGCACCGTGTTCAAGAAAGAACTGTCTATACTCTCTCGTGTCGTGATTATTACGCCCAGCTGGTCTCACAAAAAAAAAAAAAAAAAAAAAAAAAGAATTGCATACGTCCACCCACTCTCGCAAATTCTCCTAGCTTCGAGATCGTGTCTTTCTTAAATTAAGGTGTCAGGCCGGCCATGTTTCTTTTTCCTTTCCTTCACTCGTGCTTTAATTCTGGCTTTCACGTCAGTTTATTCAAGTTTCGTTGGAGATATTTCTAACGGATATTCTGCGGAAGTAACCGGGATTAGATGGTCTTCCCTACGAAGTCTACTTGAGGCAGTCGCCCGTTTTTGTTCCTTTGATGGAACTGATTTTCAACAACTGGATGAAGCAGGGTCCTATACCTCAACGCTTCACCAGGGGTGTGATCAAATTGCTGCGTAAGGACAAAAAAGGTGGGGATGAGATAGGTAATTTTCGCGCTTTAACTATTTTAAATACAGAGTTAAAGATTTTGGCAAAGATCTTAGCTAACCGTTTGCAGCTTGTCCTCCCTAATCTGATTAACCCCGAACAGACTTGTGCTGTGAAGGGAAAGACTATTCAGAACAACCTTCATATGGTCCGCTTGATTATAAAGAAAGTCGACAGTGAAGCCGCGCTGATCAATTTAGATCAGTCCAAGGCCTTTGATAGGGTTGACCATCGATTCCTGGAGGCTGTTCTTTCGGCTGCCGGTTTCGGGCCGGATTTCGCTCTTAGATCCGTCTTCTGTATTCGACTCCCGGTGCGCTGGTGGAAGTGAACGGGGTAAGATCGGAAGCTTTCGTATTGTCTCGATCTATTCGTCAGGGTTGTCCGCTTTCGCCTATGATTTACGTTGGAACTTCCTTCGCAAGTTAAAGGCGAATCCGGTCCTGCGCGGAATTTCCCTACCTGGTGCTACCACCTCGGCCAGGTATTCTGCCTATGCTGGTGACGTTTCGGTTCTTGTGTCGAGCAGAGCCGAGATTAACGTCAACAAAGAAATCAGTGGTTATAAGATGGTGACAGGGGCCAAGATCAACCGCGATAAGTCTGTTGGCTTGCGGTTGTGTACGTGGAAGGGAGTTTCTCTTCCCGGACCTTTCCACTGGACGGATGGACCGGTAAAGATACTCGGCGTCTGGTTCGGTCCAGATATCCAGTTGGGAAGGAATTGGTCGGAGGTACAAGGGAAGGCCGAGATCGCAATTAATTTGTGGTCTCGGAGGAATCTTTCCTTAAAGGGGAGGGCGGAGGTATGTGTTTCACATATCTATCCGTTTCTCCTTTACCGACTCTCTGTACTTCTGTCTGACACTTTGCTGGCGTTAGTGAAGCTCTTGTTCTCCTTCTTGTGGGGAGGCATCGCTGCCAGAGTCTCTCGGGAGATCTGTTGCCTTCATCGATCTGAAGGCGGTCTAGGTATGCCTAGCATTGAGATCCGTCTCCATATGCTTCGCATCGGGTTCCTAGATCGTTTGTGTCGCGAACCGGATGAGGAGGGCGCTTTCTGGGAGGAAGACGCCCGTAGAAATTTCCCATCCTTGAGAAGTGTGCATTCGTGCGAGGAGGAGGCCCACCAAATTCCGTGTTTTGTTATATTGTTTTTGATTGTGTGTGGTGACGTGGGCGCGCCAACATTATAGCAGAGCCCCAATCGCCTGATGCCACACCAACTGAAGTGGGTCGTGAGGTTATTGTGTGCATCCAGGAAAAAATTATCTTTTACACCGTTTCCTGTGTGACCGTGTTAGCAGTTTATTCTGTCTCTCGGAGAATTTTTTTGAACTCTTGACTGCCTTTATTTAGCTAAGTTTGGATTTATTTTTACCGTTTTTCTAACGTTCTTTTTTAACTATTTGTTAAATTTTTGATTTTTCTAACGTTCCTTTTTTGACTATTGGTTAAATTTTTGATTTTTCCCTTTTCAATTCCTTACCCTCCCCCATTTTTCCGTTGCTTCATTTTTGCTATTACTCTTTCATTATTTAACGTTTTGATGTTCTTTTACGTTTTATTTTTCCTTTTTTAAATTTATTTTCTTCCCGTGCCCACCTCCCGGAGTTTATCTGTTTATTTTTCGTTTTTTTTAAAATTTTTTTTACGTTTCTTGTCCGACTTTTTTTTCCTTTATTTATTACGTGTTAATTATTTCTGTGTTTTTCTTTTAATATCCTTAAAGTTCTATGTTTTATCTGTGAATTTCGTGTGTATATTTGTTTTTAAATTTTGTGTTTAATTTGTAATTTCTGTCCATTTCTTTCCTTGTTTAACGTTTTGTTTTTGGGTTGACCGTTTTTGTCGGCGGTAAATTGTCACATTTTTAGTTTCGTATTTTATTTTGTATAGCGTTTTTCTTACTTTTCCGTTTATAACTTTTTGTTTTATTGTGTAATTCGTTGCTTTCTTGTCTGTCGTCCTTTTTTTTTCTTTCTTCGTTTTTGTGAAACTTGTTCACTTGTTCTCGTTTGTTTTACGTGCATTTGCTTTGCGTTTTGGTTTTATCTGTTTAAATTTGTTTTTCCTTTAGGCGAACCTTGTTTCTTTTTTCGTCTTTTTAAATTTTTTGTACGTCCTTCTGTTTTTTTTAGTTGTCTCGCTGATAAGCGAAACTTCATTTACTTTTTACCTTTTTGTATTTTTTTTTGCTCTATAACGTTTTCCTACCACCCCTCCCCTTCCCTTCCCTCCTTTAAAAATGGGAAAAAAACAAGAACAGTACCGTCCTTCCTGATCAAAAAATAAAAAAAAAGAAACCGGTAATGCCTGACTTTAAAAGATCAGTGAAAAAGCATTTGTTCGATATTAAAAAAAAAAACAAAAAACGCCAGAATGATACTGATGAGTATCCGTTCTTAATTCCATCGAATGAAGAAATTGTGAATACGCTGAAAAAAGCTGCGGAGTCTACAGAGGCAAAAAAGAGCCAAAACGTAGAAATTGAGGAAGCCGAGAATGGCCAAAGCGAAGTCGAGAAAAATAAGAATGCAGAGGCCGGGGAATCGCCCTCTTGTTGGACGCCCCCACCGAGTTGCGTAATCAATATTGCGGAGTTCTTGGAGCGAGCCAAGAATTATGCTCACCTTGTCGTGGAAGGTGGACTCTTGAAAGACGCCCAAGAATTAAGAAAGATTGATAAAAGAATTGTGTCAGTCTTTGTCGTCGACAAGCGTTCGCGCAAAATTTGTCACTCAACGAAAGACACAGTGATAAAATCACTGGAGTCCTTGGGGTTTAAGCCCCTCAGAATCGTCAAAGGAGCCGGCTTTTTCATGTGGGACGTATTGCTACCCACGCCGGAAGACTGTGTCGCTGCATCGTGGCGAGACTTGATAACAAAATATATAATTTTGCGCACGGAATATAAGACCGAAGAAGAATGTAGCAATATACGAGGTCCCTTCTCCGTGTTATCGGAGAACATCTGACTGCGTTTCTTTCGCAGTATGGCGACATTCTGGGTGCTTCCTGCGATAGCCTGAAAGGGGTGGGGTGGAGTTTCGAAATTATGTTGAACGAAAATGCCTTCCGTTTCATCCTCAACTGTCTAGTAGTAGGGCGTTTGAAGCTGCCGGTCTTTGTGACCGGCTGCAAACCGGTATGTTGGAAGACTGGTCACCTCTCCTCTTCCAAGCCCAGAGTGGAAGTCAAGCGCCAGTAGACCAAGATCCCCCTCTGACCGCGTCTTTACCTACCGCCTCGCCTGTAATGGGCATGCCAGCTTCTGGGACCGGTACGGATAAACCTCCGGTTGGCACAACATCAAATGCCATATTCCCCAAAGAGACTTCGCCAAATCCTAGTGCAGTCGTGGAGAAGGGGAGGGGGAATGGCTTGTTGCTGGTAAGGCCAGAGGGAAATGCCAGACAGCGAGTCCTCAGTCCAATGAAGCCCCAAGGGCGAAAGACACACACAGCTCCACTGCCACTGTCAACGTTAAGGGCGATGCCCAGCCTCAAAACAACTTAAGGAACAAATGAAAAAATATGACCCAGGCTATGAAAAGACAGAGAAAATTAAGGAATTAAAGAAAAAATTAGACGCCGTCTCCCGAGAAACAACATTCCCCTCTGGCAACACCTAAACCAGTTCCAAGACCTTACCGACAGAAATCTGGCTACACCCCTCTTCATAAAAAAAAGACATCATCCTATGCTTTTCCGAGTCCTTCCCCATTTAAACAAAGATCCACCCACACTCCTCTTCACACTTCTAGCCCTTCCCTTGTTAAAAATGTTGTAATGGACCCTCCTTCTATCAAAAGGCAAAGAAGCCCCACTCAGGAGGTGAAAGACAAGCGAAAAAAACCTCAACGGCATATTTACAACACAGGGGAGGAAGTGTGTCAGATCTCCCATGGCAGTAGAATTAAGGATCTGAAGTACCTACTTTCCATCAGGCAGTATTCCGATCTGGATGTAGAGAATCCATATAATTTTCCAAATGCTCAAAGAGTTCTCACAGTCATAAGAACTGGGACTGGCGCCAAACAAGCATGGGTAATGTTAGATGAGGCAATTACGTCATACAGGTTGTCTATCCCCATAGCTATTGTGCGAAATGAGACGATGAATCATTTAAAACAGTTTTGTGCAGGGAGGGTCCCAGTTTTCTCTCTCAAGACGGTACCATCACGACAGATGGGCCACGGGTCTATGGGAGAGGCTGTCGGTATCCTTATCTCGACCATGTTCAAACCAGTGTCCGAACCCTAATTAGGTCTGATATTGGCACTTTGGTTAGCAAGTTTGAATGTCCGGGGCCTGAGGTCGGAGTCTCGTAGGGCGATGCTCGATCGTGATCTTCAGCGCCTCGGGGTGGATGTATGTTGTGTACAGAAGTCCCGTTTTTTTATCCCGTGACCATGAGGACATTCTAAGAGGTTCGTTCTCTATTCAGCATGTTTTGATGGACGCTCGAGGGGTGTTTCCTGGCTGGTGAGCAAGTCTCTGGATGCAGTGTGTGCTGTTGTCTTCGCCGATCCGGCGGACAGACTTTGCCTGCTGGATGCTACCATAAAGGATAAGGCTCTTCGTCTCATTGGGGTTTATGCACCCAATGACCATACGCAGCGGTTGTTTTGGCGGACCAAGATGTTTTTGAAAACTTCTCGCTCGGTAGTTCGAGCGGGTGATTGGAATGCCGTCCTTGGTCTCGATATAGATCGTATAGGGCAAAAACTGGGTACTAACAATCCGGATGTGAAATCGTTTCGATACTTTATCGATGGGTTTGATCTCGTCGATAAGTATCGAAATGAGAACCCCCGGGAGGTAGTATGGACTTGGACTAGGGCCGGCAGCTCGGATACGGTGGTTAGCGCAAGCTACATCGACCGAGTTCTAGTTAAGAGAGTTGAAGTAGGGCTCTTAGAATGTCCAAGTTTCCATTTTATAGTTTACTCGGATCATAGGCTTGTCCGGGTTCGGGTAAACTTAGACAAGCCTAGGGTTAAGACGGCTGGTTACTGGAAATTGAACTCATCATTATTTGGTGAACAAGATTTCCGGGCCAGCTTTTACTAATGTTACAGCGGGAATTGTCGGGGGCTGTGGTTAGGAATAAGTGGTGGAACTCTTTGAAATCAAAACTTACGTCTTTTGCTGCTGATTTTAGTCGACGACTTAATCTACCAGGGCTAGCAGCACAAAAGTCTCTTGAGGCCAAAGTAGATCGGGCGATAAAATCCCGTGATAGTGGGGACATAGCTGTAGCTAAGGCGGAGCTGGCCTCCTTGCTTATGAAGAAGGATAAAGCTCTAGTAGTTAGGGCTAGGATAAAAAGAATGTTTTGCGAGGCTACGAATATGGCCGCTTCATTGCGTTCAGAGGAAGCTCGTAGGGCATCTAGTCGGCATATCGCGAGCATCACATTGCCGGACAAGCGGACTGTGACTACAGACGCGGGCATTTGCGGGCTTTTCGTGACTACTTTCAGGAGCTTTTTACCAGGGAGCCCGGTCTGAGCACTGCTCAGTTCGATGCCTATTTAGCCGACTTTCCTCGCCTTGAGGCGGATGAAGCGGCTGGATGTGAGGGTCCTATAACAGAGTCTGAGATCTGGGATGCGCGGAAGGAGTTTGGCCTGGACAAGACTCTGGGATTAGAAGGTCTTCCCTATGAAATGTACTTGAGGCAGTCGCCCGTCTTTGTCCCCTTCCAGGCACTGATTTTCAACAACTGGATGAAGCAGGGGTCTATTCCTCAACGCTTCACCAGGGGTGTGATCGAGTTGCTTCGCAAGAAGAAAGACGGTGGGGATGGGGTAAATAATTATCGGCCTTTGACGATGCTAAATACAGAGTTGAAGATTTTAGCCAAGGTCTTAGCTGACCGTTTGCAGGTTGTCCTCTCTAGTCTGATTGGTCCCGTGCAGACTTGTGCTGTGAAGGGCAGGACTATTCAGGACAACTTTCATTTGGTACGCTTGATCATCGAGAAAGTCGACAGTGATGCCGCGCTGATCAATTTAGATCAGTCCAAGGCTTTCGATAGGGTTGACCATCGGTTTCTGGAGGCTGTCCTTTCAGCAGCCGGTTTCGGGCCGGACTTTCGCACTTGGATACGACTGCTGTATGCGTCCCCCCGTGCGCTGGTAGAAGTGAATGGGGTAAGATCGAAACATTTCATTTTATCTCGCTCCATTCGTCAAGGTTGTCCGCTGTCTCCATTGCTGTACGTTCTTGCGTTGGAACCTTGCGTTGGAACCTAAGTTGAAGAGGAATCCGGTCCTTCGCGGAATTTCCTTACCTGGTGCTACCACCTCGGCCAGGTACTCCGCCTATGCTGATGACGTTTCGTTTCTGGTGTCGAGTAGGGCCGAAATTAACGAAGTCAGCAAAGAAATCAAGGGTTATGAGATGCTGACAGGGGCCAAGATCAACCGCGATAAGTCTGTTGGCTTGCGGTTGGGTTCGTGGTAGGGTGTTTCTCTTCCCGGACCTTTCCTCTGGACGGACGGGCCGGTCAAGATACTCCGCGTCTGGTTCGGTCCCGACCTCCTGTTGGAAATGAATTGGTCGGAGGTGCAAGAGAAGGCCGAGTTCGCAGTACGTCTGTGGACTCGGAGGAATCTTTCCTTGAAGGGCAGGGCGGAAGTATGTGCCTCGAACATCTACCTGATTCTCCTCTATCGACGCTCCGTGCTAGTGTGAGGAGGAGGCTGGTCGTACAACTCGAGGCGAGGTCTCTTTCTATCGTGAATGTCAGATTGCCATCAAGCGACTCTTACGGGCGAAGGATGGCCTCTCCGACGACCAGCCGTTGTCTCGTAAGGCATTATATCAGGTGTTAGTTAAAGGGAACGTGCAAGATGATCAGATAGGCGAGCTCGGTCTGACGAAGCGGGAGGCTCGCTGCATATGAACTTGGGCGCCCGAATTGAAATGTCTCACTAACTGAGGGATCACTCACCTGGCTGGTGATTCGAGGAGCCCTCTGGGTCGCCAAAAGACTTCATGCAGCGGGTTTGGCAAAGTCGCCAAACTGCGTTCGCTGCAGTGGGGAGGTGGAGACCCTAGGTCACGCCTTCTTTCGGTGTAGTGTCGTAGCTCGGTTGTGCAAGTTTGTTGAAGACATCATGGTTCGCATGTTGCGCAGAAAGTTCTTTGTCCTCGAGGCCAGTTCTGTCTGTAGTAGTATAGTACCGCCGTTGTCTAAGGCTGGGCACTATGTGTTCCTTTGCTTACTGGGGGTTATGCGAGTCGTGACATGGACGACGCGACAGAAGGAATTCTATGGGGACGACAAGTTTACCTTTTCTTTAAGCATCAGCTTAAAGTCGAGATCAGGACGGAAAAGAAGTGACTCCATCCATTGGAATTTGGCGAAAGGTGGGTGAGTCTTGTGCATCTCTGCAGAGTGAAAGGTGCTGACTTGGAGTGGCATTTTGATGCTGGTTAGGCTTTAAGAATTTTGGGATTGCTGGGGTGAACATTGGCAACCCCTCCAGTGTATAGGTTAGTTTAGGTCGGTTTTGTTTTAGTTACCTTTTCTTATTTTTATGTTAACTTAGCTAGGGTGTGTATGCTCATTGGCCTCTTTTATTTCTGGCCCTATTTTTTTTCTTTTGTTTAATTACCCATTCCTCCCATTGTTAGGTGGTTAGTGATATCAGTTTTCTGGTGGGTGCGGGGCGCCTTTCGTTTCGAGTCTGTCTTTCGTATTTGTTGTGTTTGATTGAGTGTGTGTTTGTAGCGAGTGCATGGATTGTACGAATGTTTTATATTTTTTTCAAGTCCCGCATTGATTTCGTCTAGTTAACTGATGTTTCTGCCACATTTAGGGCTGTCGGGGGTTTTACTATTACTAACAACATTTTTGTTTAGTTTCTTGTATATAGATTTGTATTCATAGTAAATATTCATTGGGGCTTTTAGATTTTTTAAAGTGTTATTTTATTCCCCTCCCCCACAGACAATGAATTGTATATATGGGGACTAGTTAGAACTTCATAGAGTCTCTGAGGCATTATGGTGGATGTAGTAAGAATAGTATGTAATGGATGTGTTGTTTTGGTGAAAGGAATATTGTTTGTATGTTTGGGTCAGTGGTTGCGGCTAGCTAAGTTTAAAGTTAAGACAGAAGATGACCATCCTTTTCCCCTTTCCCTTTTTCGGCCTTGTGCCACATTTGTACATTGTACAATAAATAATACACCAACTGAAGTGCCCACTTCAGCGTGGACAACGGATAGGCCCCCACAAAAAGAGCCCGAGTACTATAAAAAAAACAAAAGAACCATTTGAATGGCTCATCAAAGGAAACGAGTTGTTACTGGTGCTGTCTCTCTTGACACCTGTATAATTTCCCTATTGACGACAGATTTAAAGACTCGAAAATTAATATGCTATTGAAAGATGGAAAGTGGGAATTGGATTGTAATAATCCAATTCCCACTTTCCATCTTTCAATAGCATATTAATTTTCAATACTTGGGACGAACAATTCAGAGCTACCTGCATCTGATTCACACGATCCTAGAGGGTATAAAAGACAAGCAAGCTATGCTGATCAGTTTGGATCAATCCAAGGTATTTGATAGGGTCGATCATTGTTATCTGGCTGCTGTCCTGCAGGCCGCTGGATTCAAACCTGTTGTGGGGCCAATAAGGATGTCGCCCACCACCCCCAACAAGCTTTTAGAAGAAAGGTGTGAACAGCCAAGACAGAGGTTTAAAAATAACAAACGTCGATTTTTATTTTTTTTTCAATATGTACAAGAGTGTACTGTCTGGAGAAAAATCCTTGTATCGGTATCGGGTCCGGTATGACTGATTTCGGTCAGGAGAAGTTGATCGGTTGTATCGGTGGAACTGAGTGTAGAGTTGTCAGCGGCGGTAGCTGGTCGACTGCCAGATTGGAGAGTTGTCTGTGGCAGTAGCTGTTTGATTGAGGAGGTTTGAAGATTTGTCAGGTCAGTTAGGGTGAATCCCTAAACAGGGCCGAGTCAGTGTAGTGATACAACTTCCAGGGTAGATCAACTGCAGAGGCGGGATCGCGTCGAAGAGTATTTCTCGACGAAGCACTGGAAGGTCACAAAGTTAGTGTACAGATACTACACTTTGATCCAAGCCGAGCAGCTGATATTTATTATGTAAAAATACATAATTGTGGCACAAGGCCAAAAAAGGGGGAGTTGGATGAGGCTGGTCATCACTATCTATCTTATACCTAACTAATCCGATTCATGACCCATTTACTCATTACAATTTCCGCATTCACCATAAAAACTCGTCCGTCACCAATCGATTCTCCATACACCATAATACTGCATTCTCTTAAGGGGAACCTACAAAACACGCCCCATGCCATAAAAATTTTATGATAATAAATTATTATATTTAAAAATCTAATCATGTCGAATGAAACTAAATGTAAACACAAAGCAAACTAAACATAACTGATGCTAGTAAGGCCCGTCCAACCCTCAAGAAGGAGAGGTCGCTGTATTCTGCCCATTAGACACAATCAAGAGGCTCTCTCTCTCTAATAGAGTGGGAAAAGGAGCCGAGCAGCTTGGGTTGTGTTGGAAAAAAGGGACTAATAATATTTGGAACGATTTGTTCAAGTACTCCCTGGCTAGAGGGAGTAAAAAAACATAGATATAAAATTACTCCTCATGTTATTTGATGTTTGGGTAGCACTGCCTAATCCGGTGCGCTCAAGTTTTGGATTCAACCATATTGGGCCAGTCATCCAGTTACTCGCACACTGTGAGATAAGGGGTTGTGAAGGTCAAAGTCGTTTTTTAAAGGAGCGGCCAATGGCGGCCGCAACAAACCCAATTTCTGCAAGTGGATAGCCTCCTGTATCACTCTCCCAGTGCTGTGGTACAGGTGAATGGAAAGCGATCGCACGCTTTTGCGCTGTTTCGTTCAGTTCGTCAAGGTTGTCCACTGTCGCCGCTACTCTACGCTTTGGCAGTCTGGCCCTACAGTGGGGCTCGAACTAGGGTTTCTGCGTGCACCGCTGACGCATCCATTTTCGTGTCATGTCGCAGCAAAACTGTGGTGGTACAGAAGGTGCTTGAATGGTACGAAAATATCATGGGGCCAAGATTAACTGCAACAAGTCTTCCGGCTTGCAGTTAGGTTCCTAGAAGGGGGTCACTCTTCTGGGGCCCTGTCTGGATTCTTGCAGTGTGGTTTGGACCCGCCCTCCAGCTGGAGAAAAATTGGTCAGAGGTACAGGCAAAGGTCAGAGAGTCGGTCGTGATTTGGCTACGAAGGAGATTATCCTTGAAGAGTAGAGCTGAGGTGTATACCACTTACATATTTCCTCTTATCCTTTACCGCTTGGCTGTACTTCATCTTTGCATGAAACATAGGGAGGTGATCGAGCGCCTGTTATCCACCCTCTTTTGGGGTGGTTGCAAGCATAAGGTCCGCAAAGAATACTGTATCCAGCGTCCGTGTCATGGGTGTGGGGGGGCACACTTAATGAATCATCGATAGGCCTGACTTTCCTATGATGATTTCATTTTGCTGGGAAGAGTTAAGGACGCCTTCCCTAGCCTTACCATCACTCCTCCTATCTCCTGGGCTAAGCGCTGTTGTAGGTCCGGGAGACTGTCGAGTTTCCTCTGCGAATGTTGAGTGGCCTTGAGGTGTCGTTCCTCGGAGGGTCTTGTATTGTGGATTAGTGGAGGAGGTTGCGAAGGACCCACTCTATAGGCGGCTTGGCTTGTCGGCGACCAAGTTGCGCTCTTTCTGGTCGTGGGCACCAGCAGCAAATTATCTCAATAACACTGAGTTTTCCCTTACCTGGTAATTGATTCAGAACGTGCTATCTCTCAATGATAGGCTCTTCAGATGGGTCTGGGCAGATTTGCCCAACTGTCATCGGTGTGATGTTGGATTAGAAGAAACGGTTTCACACGCCTTATACTATTGAATTCAGCTGTGCCCTTTCTGGTACTAAATCAGCAAGTTGACGGACCGTATTGCTCCCGATATTCTTGTGCTCATCGTCTCACATGCGTGTGCTATAATGTGTCGCCCCCATATTCTGGGGAGAAACTAACGGTGTTTCTGACGCTGTTGCCATGGCTTGAATGGTGATTTGGACATCGCAAATGGAGGGAATTTTGTGATACAAATGCTATTCTCATTGAGCTCTGATCAGATTCTTTCAGCATCAGCTGAAGGTAAAAATCAGAACTGATAGCGTTTGTTATTGACAGATTTCAGCAAAAGGTGGATGAAAGTAGTGAGTTTGGTTTGTGTAAAAGAAGCTAGTCTTGTGTTCATTTTTTAAGTCCTCTTGGTCACAACAGTGCAGTTTCCTGTGAACCCTCCTTCTGGTTAAGTTAGACACTATTTGCTTTTCTAGTTAATGGGAATAAGTGTTGCTCCTGGCCTATTCCCAGTATTTTCTTTTGTTATGATCCATATCAAGATTCCCAGCATCCCCAGTTTGTTTTTGCCCCCTTTTTCATCTTGGCTGGGTCAGATTTTGATTTTCCTCTTTCTGTCATTTATTTTTATCTTTTCCTCTCCATTAGTAAGTGTACTATTTGATTCTGTCTATTGGCAGAATAAAGCAGCCACTCTTATTATTTTGAGGGGTGTACAGGTCTTACTAACATCTGTTTTGTTTTAGTTTGTTTACCGACAATCTTTTGCTAGTCTTCTCTGTTCATATCCTCCCTCTCGTTTCATGATTCATAAAATTTTTATATATTTTTTTAATTAAACATTTTTATATCATGGAGTGCTTTTGTAGGTTCCCCTGTGAATATGTGGTATTGTGGTATATGTATGATTGAATGGTGATGGGTGAGATAAATTGTATTGTATGAATGGGTCATGATCATGATTAACTAGGACTAGGATAGTTACTGAAGACCAGCCTCTCCCCATTTTCCTTCGGCCATGTATCACAATTATTGTATTTATATAATAATAAATATTTCCTTTCCTTTCCTTCACTTGTTTTGCACACCAGGCATATACATGCTTGCTTTGCCACATGAGGTAAGTTGTTTTCTCTTCTACAGTACTTACAAACACAACATTGGATTAGAAATGTTCAAAATAAAAAAAAATGAATAGAAGACAACTAGTCAACATAGTGTAAGTATAAAGGCAGTCTGAATTTTAAGATATTCATCACTGTTTAATTTATTTGATAACTTTTTGTTATAGAAGATTTTTAAATATGATAAGGATTCAAATAACTGCAATTTAAATTATTTCTCTGTTGAGTATTCTTAATAACATACTATAACTTATATTGCAGGCACTTCAAGAACTTCAGTTACAGAAATGCTAACTACTTTACCTGGTCAGTAATCTTTTTTTTCAAATATATCTAAAAATGTTAGCTGTTTTTATTATTATTATTATTATCATGATATAAAAGGAATAGCATTAATAATAGTAATAACAGTAGAAACAATTATAGTGACAACCGAAACAATTAGGTACCTCATCATAATGTAAATGATGTGATAGCAAGTTTGTCTCTCTTGTGTCTTTGATCATTTTCTGAGTAGTTTGATCCTTACTGCATGCACTCAACATAATGATTTAGGCTAAATCTAACCTAAACATATTAAATAACTCCTGTAACTCATCATCAACATTGCCCCATTACTGGGTGTGCTTGTAGGGTTGCTGCACAACTGAGTTCCTGATCAGCCCCACTCCATATATTTCATTTATGCCAATGTCTGAGTCTCTCTGAATGGTTTTTCAATTCAATCAATGATGTCAACCCAGTTTTTTTGCTGTCTGCTTCTTTTTCTTTTGTCTAAGGTGATACCTTGTAGAATTGCAGTGGAAAGATTGTTGGCTCTTATGATATGTCCATACCATTTCAACTTTTCATCAGTAGTCTTCCAACACACATATTTCTAGTCTCTTGTACTGCATCATTTATGATGTGGTCTACATAATAGATTTTTTTTTAAGCATTTCACCCCAAGCAAGGTGGGAAGCCACTAGGATGCAAGGGGTTACAGGAAATATAGAGCGAGATCAGATAGGCGGGATAGAAGAGAGTATGAGGAGAAGGGTAGTGGATAGACCAAGGCAACTGGAGATGTTGATTGACATTACACTTGAATAGCTGGAGATTATAGCTCTCAGGGAAACTGGAATAGGGAAGGGAGTTCCACAGGCGAGAGGTGCGAGACATGAAGCTATTAGAGTAGAAGAGATGGCTACATTTAGGAGTTTTGACAGTGAAGGGGTGAGAGCGGGATGTCAGCCTCGTAGGGCACTTGAACTCATGAAGTCTGGCAACCAGCGAATGCAACTCCTCTGAGCAATTACCATGAAAGTATTTGTAGAACAGACAGTGAGAGGTGACGGCGCATCTGTGAGAAAGTGACTGTAGACGAGATGCCAGAGCAGGGCCAATTATATTGCATATCCTCTGGGGCCTATCAAGAAACCCGAGGCAAACAGAAGGGGCACCAGACCATATATGGCAGCAATACTCCATGCAAGGGCGAATTGTTGATTTGTAGATGTGGAGGATCGATCAGCAGTCAACGTGAGACCGAGCAGCCACAGAGAGTTGCTCTCGAGAAGTTGAGTATCAGACATTCTAATGGAGGGCAAGGAATGATCTCTGTGGTGATTAATAGAGAGCAGTTTTGTTTTTGAAGTGTTAAAGTTGACCAATGCCTTGGATGCTTATAGAGCCTCTCCTTTTTGCTACTTTGTAGAACAAAATTCTGCATGAATGATTTGTTGAACACTACAACCATAACCTTTTCAAGTTAGGATTCAATCCCAATCTATTCTCTTTATCCTCATAATCTCTCCTTCTACTTCCTTTTAGTTTCATATCACACATCACATTCAATAACCCTTCACCATGAAAGGCTCTTGAACTTTGGATGAACTTTGGTATATAAAAATAATTAGTAGTTGGATTTGTTTAGTTTTTGTGTTGCCTTGTTGCAAGATGTTGAGTGAAGCTATGCATGTGTTTATTCTATGATATTTAATGGCAAAAGAGGTTTAGTTATTATTAGAAACTAAGGGAGTTAATTGCTCCTACTTCAGAAGAGTTTTATTAAAGGAGATTACTAGGTAGTATAACAGGACACTTTGCTGTAATTCTGCTGTTAGTGTCCAAGATTCACAAGCCTAGAGAAAGACTGAAAAAGCCAATGCACACAACAGTCTAATCTTTGATTTAAGGGAGATATTCTTGTTTACCAGATGAGTTTCTGAGTTTTGTGCTGCTCTTGAAATTATCTGACTATAGTTCATCAAATGTTTTATCCATTTATCTCAAAAATAGTTTGAGCTATGGCTCCCAAATTTTCTATAGTTTGGAGAAAGAAAGGTTGAGAGGTATAGGTTATTTTTTTTTGTTTAATGGTTTACTCATATTTCTTTTCATTGTACCTATCATAAGAAGATTTGTCTCAAGAAGAAAAAGGCCAAAATAATTATCACTATCATCTATGTCAATACAATCTGTCCAGAAAGTGGCTAATACTAATGTGGCCTCAAGGTTGCCCACTGGAAATATATGCAGGAACACCTATTCATATGCAACTTAGTACTACAAATACCTTGATATTATGCAACTCTTGATCAGAGCAGCCTCACTAATCACTACCAAAGAGTTAAGAGATCTTACTACCAGTTGGAAACAGCAATGAGAAAACTACCAACCCAGTACACTCATAATTAAAAGTTGCAGTTACTAATCAGTCACATTACCAAAACTTAAGACCATGGAAGAAATAAACAGTAAACCATATCCTAAACGGGAAACAAGGGATAAACCTCTACCCCTGTTCAATAAACATGGAAGGAGTACTGAGTGAGTGATAGGAAAATATATCTACTCCTATTAACCTGTTCACAGCACAGGAGATTAGGCACATTTATTGAGACATCATTTCTAGGAAAGTTGCCGAAAAAGGTACTAGACCCCTTCCAGACCATTGGGGGAATTACTAAATTATTAAAACTCTGAAAGTTATTCTAAGAGTTCAATCAAAGTAATATTAAGACAAAATTAGATCACTTAATCAAGTTAAAATTAATAACAATTTAAATTTTTAATATACACTTCAGGCAAAACATTTTAGACCAGCCTGTATTTCTTTAAAAAACAGATTAAATTGAGAGAATTTTGTATTTTTTTAAAAGTAAAAATACAATTTCAGTAACTACATTGTATTTGCTTTTATTTTAACATAAAATAAGCACTTAACTACAGCAAATTATCATACAACAACATCATATTTTGATTTTGCCAATAAAACCACCACCTGCCATAAATACTGCTTTACAAATTCTTGGCATTCTTCCTAATAGTTTTTGAAAAAAGTATATGGCAGCATTCTTCAAGCACTAAAAAAGCTCATTCTTACTCTTTGAGTATTTACTTTGAACTCTCCTATACAATTCATCCCATACTAATTCAATGGGTGAGTGACTAGTAGATTAAGGCAGCCAAGTCATAATTTCCAAAATTTTGTTCCTGTTTTTAACTCAGAGTAATTTTGAAATAATTTAGAAGAAAAATGTTTTGGATTGTTGTCTTGTTGAAATGGGATTTTTCCCAATTATATGCAAACCAGGTGGTATAGCATATCTTTATAAAATCAAATGATATTGTTCTTTTTTCATGATTCCCTTGATTTGAATCAAATCTCTAACCCCCTAACCTCTCAAACACCTCAACACCATAACAGACTCACCACTATGCTTAACTGTTAGAACCACACATTTATCATTCAGTCTTTTTCTGGTTTTCTTCTTACATACTCTCCTCTTACCACCAAAATGCTCAAATTTGGATTTGTCTGTCCACAATACATTTTGCAACTCTTTCAATGTCCTGTTCTCATGCTTTTCTACCCATAAGTCTTATCTGCTTATTTACTTTTCATAACAGGTGTTTCTTGATGGCTAAGTTGATTTTTCACAGTTGAGAGCAAAACTGTTGAAAGGAATTAAGTTCAGTTGTCAACTCTGGAGCAGTTTATCTTCTATTTTTTGCTCTCAGTAATTAAGTGTTTATCTTCAGCATCAGTTTCCACTTTTGGTACTCCAGCTCTTTTTCTGTCAACATTTGTGCCAGTTTCTAACTGCCTTTGTAATGAATATTGCACCCTATATCTTTGAGAATAGTCTTCTTTGAATAAAATTTCAATTTGTGCCGGCACTTCAATGCTGCTTTGATTTTGTGCAAATTACTTCAAAATTAAAAAATAAATTAAAAAACACTGCCATAATAGCACAAATCTTTTTTTCTTCAAATAGAGACAATTATATAAGTTTTGTTTACAGCATTAGTCAGTGCTGAGTTAACATTTAGAATCTGTATTAATATTTAACAAAGTTGAAAACTTTGGTAATCTCAAAATGTCTACTGAGGGGTTAATTGTGAAAACAAAATATATTTCTCATACAAAATATTCATAATTTAGCAAAATGTATTTTGGACAGATGGATCCAAATTTGAATTTTTGGGGTAGTAAGGGAAGCTTGGAAAAGACTCAAAAATAAAAGCAAAATACACTGTAGATACTGAAATTTTATCTTTTACTTTAAAAAAAAATTCAAAAAATATCTCAATTAAACTGTTTGTTTTTTTAAAAAAAATACAGAATTGTCCTAAACTTTTTAGCTGTAGTGTACATACACACAGAGACATGCACACAGAGACATACACACACTGCATGCTGGACATCAGAATAAAGTTGTTTTTGTCAAATGGACCACTTATTCTTACTATTGTCATAAATTTTGTTTAAATGATGAATAATAAAAATCAATCAATAAATATGAAAAGAATATGTATATATCAACAATGTAATTTTTATAAGGCATGTACTTGTTGTAAGCCAGTGGCTGTGGAAATGTATAAATTAGCTTGGAGAAATATTCTAACTGAATATAATAGGTCTATGTTGTTATGCAATTAGCAGTATTTTTTGTATATAGTATTTGCTAGTCTCCACATACTAAGAGTTCCCTTCAAGGGAGGTAATCTAGTAATCAGTTGGTACTATACTGAATGGCAATTACTATTACAACATCTAATAAACAGTATAAGATTATTGTCATTCTGCCTTGCTTTATAAGTGCAAGCATTAGTGAAGCTGAATAATCCATAAAGACAATGCTATGGTCTCAGGATTTGTGGTGTGCCAGTTCAACATTTCTGATCCTTGTGTAACTTGGTCCTCTTTATTTCTGCCAGTGTCCAAGTAAGTTTGGTTCTGATTAAGATTCCCCTTGTAAATTCCCTTTTATGGGTTCTGATTTGTCTGGTAGGGGTGCAAATCCCTAAGTGAAACTGTGTCTTCCTTTTCATCTGGCTTTTGTATATGTGTATTCTGAGTTAGCTTATAGTAATTCTACCTCCACAACTAAAGGTCCATATTTGTTCTCTCTGACATGTTTTTGTAAGAGTACCTTCTTTGAGTTGGTTAATAAGCAGGGTTGATGACAGTATATAGTAGGGATTGTATGGAATTTAAGACATTAGGTAGCACTGCCTCCCACATAGATGGTGGTGGTGGTGGTGGGGGCAATTGTTTTAACTTAAGAGCTAATTGTACTAACCTCCAAAGTATTCTGTTTAGCCTTTCTACCTTTTTTTTCTAATCATCTCACCCCAAACAAGGTGGGAGTGCCACTAGTGTGAAGGGGGTTACAGAGAGTGAAAGTGAGAGAAAAGACTGAGTATATGGGGGATTGAGGAACGGATAAAAGATGAATGGTGTTCAAGACAACAGAAGATGACAATTAATGTTGCATTTAAATCTTTGAAGATTGTAGTTTTCAGGGAAGCAAGTAAACAGAATGGAGTTTCATTGTCATGAAGTCCAAGAATAAAACTGTTGGAGTAGAAGTAGTGGTCACATTTAACTATTTCAACAGTAAAAGGGTGGGACCTAGATACTAATCTCGTAGCAAGCTTAAATTCATGTAGTTGGAGCATCAGGGAAAAAAGCTTGTTAGAGCAGTTGCCATGAAAATATTTGTAGAAAAGACAGAGTGAAGCCACATCACATCAGTGAGAAGGTGACTTAAGTTGAGATGCCAAGTCAGGATTGATTATATTGGAGATCCTTCTTTAGATTTTGTCAAGAACCTCGAGATGAATAGGAGGAGCACTAGACCAGAAATGGCAACAGTATACAATGCACGGATGAGTGGTAGATTTATATATGTGCAAGATGGACCCTGATGAAAAAAACCTTCTGGCATGACACAATTAACCAACTTTACTTGCAGTAGATACAGCTATTGATTCAATGTCATTATTACACTTTAATTCAGTTAAAAAAGTGAATCCAAGAAAGTGCAGTGAGACACTCTCCTGGAGTTGAACATTAGCCATGCTGATGATGGGCAGGGAAGTTTCTCTATGGTAGTTAAATGAGAGAAGTTTAGTTTTGGAGGCATTAAAATTTGCAAGCCATTTCCTGCCACAGTTAGCCACTAATTGGAGGTCCATTTCAAGAGTAGTGGCCAGGTTAACTTTGTCAGCTCTGACAGACTTGCTATTGAGACAGGAGTAAATGGTAGTATCATCTGCATAAATTCCTACTTGGAAACTGATAACATCAGGATAATCATTGATGAAGATCAGAAACAGCATAGGATCCAGGAATGATTGGATTAAATCAAACACTCATCCTGTAATACCATAGCCCTGAAACTTATGTAGAAGACCAGCATGCCAAACCCTGTCAAACACCTTTGATATATCTAGAGCCACAGCTTAAGCTTTGTCATTACTATCAAGAGCTTAATATACATATTTAGTGATGGTCATAAGTATGTCAGCTGTAGATTGGGCAGAATGGAATGCATATTGGTTGTCAGAGAGTAGGCCATGTGAGGTAAGGTGCTTAACTGCTTCAGCATTGATTAAAGCCTTGAATACTTTGCCAGAAAGCAGTAGGAGACTGATGGGACAATAGTTAGAGGGGTCAGAAGTTCTTAAAATCAGTAACTACAGAGGAGGACTTCCAACAAGCTGGAAAGCAGGTAGCAGTGAGGTAGTAGTTGTAAAGTTTGGAGAGAACTGGAGCCAACTTGGGAGTACATTTCTTTAGGATGACAGCTGGTATCCCATCAACTCCACTTGCCTTATAAGAGTCTAATTTAGAAATGATGTCTGAGACCCGTCCATTTCCTCTAGGGTTGTATGGATAGTAGCAATTTCTTTTGAGTGTAGTAAGTTTTCAACTGTCTTGACATGAAGAAAGGTCCTCTATCAGAATGTAGGTAGTGTGGCATGCTAAATATTATGAATTGTTGACTTAAACACTCAATCACCATGGCTGAAGAGATATTTGTGCATGTGAATGTGAAGGGAAGCCTGCTGAACTCATCAACTGAGAGTTGTTATAATGAGCATTTTGATTGCAAAGGGCAAATAATGGTTTAATTTCCAACAAGATGTATTTGAAAAAATTCAGAATTTTGATAAGGTTATTTGGTCATTTATCAGTGAAAAAGTCTTCCATATTAGGTAGTAGAGGCACTCTCACAAGGTTTCCACAATAGCTGCTGCTTCTTTTTCTACTTGGGAATGATACTGTTTCAAGACATTTAATGTTTGAGATGAAAATGCCACTGGGCACTTCTCTTGGTTTACTACACACTGGTTGCTTGCATCAGTCTCTAACTGAAAACATCAGGATAACCTTCAGGAGTGGTTCAACACTACACAGACATCTCTTCTGAGTAAGACCACCCATAAAGGAGAACATGACCAATGGCTGTGTGTATGTCATCCTGTGCAGCAGTTGCAAGAAATATAAAGGAGAAACAAGCTGCCTTTTTTAAGACTGCAAGAACACCATAAAGCCATAACATGAGGGGAAATAAAAAAAAATCAGGCATGGCTGAACATATATTGAGGGAAAAATGAAATTACTGCCGTCTGTGGGATGAAGTTGAAATAATAGACAGAGAACATCTTTAGAAAATATGAAAACTTAAGGAATCAGTGCATATGCTAAGCCACAAAAATCTCCTAAGCCAGCCACGCATAGACATGAATACAATATGGGAACCAGTAATATAGAGAGTTGGAGTAAAACAATAACAGAAATTGTAATATGAGCTCTGGTAAAAAATATTAATTGAGATTTTAGATTTATAAGTCCCAAAAATTCACTCACTGACTTCCCCAAGGATAAAATTTTTGGTTGAGTAATCCATGAAGTGATTGACCCAAGGAGTTGGTAAGTTCAATACCTGGTTGTGACCAGATATTGAACTTGGAGAGTTGAGTTACTAAAGAGAATTAACTGATATTGAGATATCCCTCCCCTCCAAAAAAAATGCATGGCACATGAAATAAGAACAATCTACACCCATGGACTAAATAAAAGAATTTGGTTTGAAATTCCAGAAAAAGAAAAATGAATCAGAGGCCATTGTTAAAGTGCAAGATAAATAACATGATCAGAATTAATAAAGTTTGCAATGAAAAGAAAAAAGGTCAAAAAAAAAAAGTACAACAATCATGCAAGCAAGCAAACAATATAGTTAGAGCAAATCAAAATTGGTAAGAAGGCAAAAGAATTCACAAACCAGGAGTTGGTGTTTGTACACAAAAGCAAGGTCACCTAAGCTAACACAGTATATGTGTCATACGGCAGATCTGGACAGAGTCATGTCAAAATGCAAGCCATCCCATTTTATTGGCTAAGAAAAATGGAAAGATATTGCCATTTTATGTGATTGATCAACAAAACTTTTTTTCTATGTTTTTATTTATTATACCAAATATTCAGCTCATATATAAAATATGTTTTACTGGTTTTTACCAGCATGCATTTTGTGCCCTTCTGACTATAAGAGGGAGAGGGAAAAAACTTTTGCAATCATTGCCTCTCATATTGGGAAATCAACACAACGTTTTTCACTTGAAGAAGGTCAAAGAATATGATAATAAAGATAAAGACAATAGTCTGAATGATGTAAATAGTGTAAATAGTTACAATACCTCATCTCAAAAATATAGACAGAAAACGAGAAGATATTGCCATTTTATGTGATTGATCAACAAAACTTTTTTTCTATGTTTTTATTTATTATAGCAAATATTCAGCTCATATATAAAATATGTTTTGCTGGTTTTTACCTTGTTCCTCCATGCTCCATTTAAAAAATAGCTATATATTTTTAATTAAAAAATTATAATTATTGATAATTGATGATATATCATATTGTGTTTTTTATATTTATTTAAGAATAGATATATTATTTTTTTATATTGCAGAGACCTTAAAAACTTTACTACCAGAAACACTCACTACTCTTCCTGGTCAGTAATCCTCTTTTCTTTTTTTTAATATATCTAAAAATTTGAGCTTCATCAAAGAGTAGTTACTTCTTAAAGTTTACTGTATCTTCAACCAGTGATTAAAAGAAATTAAATTAAAAAAAATATTTTAACCTGTAGATTCTAATCTTCACATTTTCTTTTAAATTCTGCATTGTAATCCTTTAAATAAAATGATAAGGGGTTAATGATACTATAAGGGATTGCTAAAAGTTTTCATGAGGATTGGTTCAGAAAATCTTTTAGCACCCTCTCATATTTTAAAATATCATCTTGCCAAATGTGATTTGCACTGAAAATTTTTGTACTAAAATATAAGATATATATAAAAGTCATCATAACATTATATAATTACATTTGGGAATTTCATATTAAACTTAGTAAAATCAGAATGAAATTTCAGAAATAAAATTATTTCACTTTGAGATATATTTTAGATTATGATTTAGAGAAGTTTATTTATTACAGGATCAGATAAAAGAACAAATATTCTTTGCAAATAATTGTCCAAAAATAAATGGTCATTCCATCACATTTTATTCTTTTAGGCATCTCTACAGAAGAATTTACTCCATATGGTAAATGAACTAAACATTTTTCATTATATATTTCCACTAACAAACTGTGGTGATTGGTGGAGGTTATTTATGACAACATCCATTCTTATCATTGGGATTTATATTAGGTTTTATATATTGGCCTCATGTAATGATTAAAAGAAAATGTATGGTATTAATATATACAAAATATATAATGTAAT